>OY728140.1:1143413772-1144663772 GCA_963277665.1 Viscum album
ACGGACGTGCCGTGTGCCCGCGGTGACCAGAAACTCCATTCTTGTGTCATAAACGGCCAAAACGGGCGTCTAACGGTCCAACTCATAGAAGATGACATCGTATTGACCTGAACTCATAGGACAACAATATAATTATTATTCGAGATGTGTACACGCAGACGGAACGTCAATCAGACATGCGGTCTGCGTGGAAGGGCTCATAATGCGTTCTTTAAGTGTTGCGCACGCTTGATAAACCTGCGTGTGCGGGGTCCAAATGGGCCGAATGAAGTCCGAATGGCCTGAAATCAGACGACATCAAAGGGTGAGTAAATTGCGATGTGGTCGAGTAGACGACACGTCAATCTGACGTGCCGTGTGCCCGCGGTGACCGGGAACGCCATTCTGGTGTCACAAACGGAAAAACGGGCGTCTAACAGTTAAACGCATAGTAGATGACATATGATTGACCTGAAATCATAGGACAACAATATAATTATTATTTTTGACATGTATGCGTAGACGGCACATCAATCGGACATGCGGTTTGCGCGGTAGGGCTCATTATGCTTTCTTTAAGTGTTGTGCGCACTTGATAAACGTGCGTGTGGGGGGTCCAAATGGGCCGAACGAAGTCTGAATGTCCTGAAATCAGACGACGTCAAAGGGTGGATGAATTTTGATGTGTTCGAGTAGACGTCACTTCAATCAGACGTGTCGTGTGCCCGTGGTGACCGGGAACGCCGTTCTGGTGTCATAAACGGCCAAAACGGGCGTCTAACGGTCAAACTCATAGCAGATGACATCAGATTTACCTAAAATAACAGGAAAACAATATAAGTAATATTCGTGACGTGTACGCGTAGACAGCACATCAATCGGACGTGCGGTATGTGCGGTAGAGCTCAATATGTGCTCTTTAAGTGTTGCACGTGCTTGATAAACGCACGTGTGGGGGGTCCAAACGTGCTGAACGAAGTCCGAATGGCCTGAAATTAGACTACATCTAAGGGTGAGTGAATTTTGATGTGGTCGAGCAGACATCACGTCAATGGGATGTGTCGTGTGCCCGTGGTGACCAGGAACGCCGTTCTGGAGTCATAAACGGCCAAAACGGGCGTCTAACGGTCAAACTCATAGAGGATGACATCTGATTGACCTGAAATCATAGGACAACAATCTAATTATTATTCGTGATGTGCACGCGCAGACGGCACATCAATAGGACATGTGGTCTGCGCGGTAGAGCTCATTATGCATTCTTTAAGTGTTGCACGCTCTTGATAAACGCGCGTGTGGGGGGTCCAAACGGGTCGAACGAAGTCTGAATGGACTGAAATCAGACGACATCAAAGGTTGAGTGAAGTTTTATGTGGTTGAGCAGACGGCACATCAATCGGACGTGGCTTGTGCCCGTGGTGATGGGGAACACCGTTCTGGTGTCACAAACGGCCAAAACGGGCGTCTGACGGTCAAACTCATAGCGGACGACATCGGATTAACCTGAAATCACAATAAAACAATCTAATTATTATTCGCGACATGTATTCACAGATGACACTTCAATCGGATGTGCGGTCTGCGCGGTAGGGCTCATTATACGTTCTTTAAGTGTTGCGCGCGCTTGATAAATGCGTGTGTGGGGGACCAAAAGGGCCGAACGAAGTCCGAATGGCCTGAAATCAGATGAAATCAAAGGGTGAGTGAATTGTGATGTGGTCGAGCAGACAGAACGTCTATCGGATGTGCCGTGTGCCCACAGTGACCGGGAATGCTATTCTGGTGTCACAAACGGCCAAAATGGGCGTCTAACAGTCAAACTCATAGTGGACGGCATCGGATTGACCTGAAATCACAGGACCAAAATCTAATTAGAACAATAGAATTAATGATTTTAAATTTTTAAAATGGTAATCAAAATTATGAATATATTTTGAAAATCAAATACTTTAGATCTGTTACAGTAAGTTTGAATTTAAATATGTTATTTTGTTTTCTAGGTTTTATTCGGTACTAATTTTGTTATTAAAATTTGTTATACAGTTATATGTGATGATGGATGCGAGGCTTGGAAGATGACTGCCGAGATTTATTTGGGTATATATTAATGTATAATTGAAATTTTTTTAAAAAAATTAAAATTCTATAGCGGCCGCCAAGTGGCGGACGCTATATGTGTTTCAATAGGACCTCTAGTGGTCGCCATTTAGCGGCCGGTACAGGTCTAGTCTAGAGAATCCTCCATTTGGTAGCCGCTAAAGCCTATCTCAGCTTGCCTACAGCATCCGCCAAATGGCGGTCGCTGATAGCAACAACGACGGGGCAAAAGTGGTCGCCGTTTGGCGGACGCTATGAGGCTGCTATAGACCTTTAGCGACGACATTTGGCGGCCACTAAAGATCATTATTGTACTATTTTTGGGTAATTGTAATGATGATACACTCCCCAATTTTGGTTAGTCTAGACTGATTCTCCAAGCATTTAGTTCACCACATTTTTTTGAGGAATGGACTGATGCTTCTAAACCCAAGGGTATGGACAAGAAATTCCATATCTAGGTTTGGATGTTTTAACTTGACATTCAGAGTCCCAATTGGATTCAAGGTCTAATGGTCCATGTTTCTAAACATGTGACCTATGTTTTGGAACGGTTATAGATGGAAATATAATTCCCATTTGGAGTCAATGGTTGATGCTCTAGGTTTTCTAACTTGTGACCTAGTGTTAGGGATAATTGAACATGATGTATCAGATCCTTGTTGGATACTTAGAATGAGGATCCTTGTATTCCAACCAGTAAGCACTTTGATATATGGCTTGGATTACCGAGTTATGCCAAGGTAATTTTTATGGAAATGGGTAAATGTGGTAATAATGAATTAAAATGATTTATTTAAATATTTTTAAATAATGAAACCTATTTTATTTAACTTCTTTTCTATAGTTATCCACTTTTCTTATATGCATTTTTTCACTACATAGTATTTTCTTTAGACATTATTTGTAGTGTCCTACTAAGTTTCACTCACACGTTTCTTGGGATAACATTGCATTTGGGTACCCTAGAATATATCACATGTTTATTATAGGTACAGGTTGGGATAAGGCCTGTGTTGAGTGTTGGTTTTTGAGAAAGGATATCTCGAGTGGTATTAGGTGATTGGATGGGTTTGTGTTAGTGATTCTATAGATCCCATTTGAAGTTTCTTGTATTTCAGTATTTATTGTAACCGAATTAGTGGGAGGTTGGTTGGTTGAATGACATGGTCATTCAAGCCATTATTTCATTTCATTTTATTACAGCATATTTTAGTTTGAGTTATTTATTCTTTCTATTTGCTCTGATGTATATGATATTTGCCTATTTTCTTCTAGTTGTGAAATATAATATGGGGGTATATCCTCCTCATAGTCCCATCACTAGAGCAGAATTGCCTTTTAGCATTGTTTTTTTATTGCATTTAGCAGAGGTTTAGACCTCCGCGACATTGTTTGGTGGAGGTTTACAGAAACCGCCGTCTAATAGGGCGTCAGCAATCTATTAGTGGCGGTTATTTACGTTTCACGGTGGTTTCAGGAAAGCATCGTTGCTCCCTCATTGCGTGGCGGTTCCCCTGAATTTAGCGGCAGTTTGATGAGCCCTGGATATGACTTTATTCGCGGCGGTTATAACCGCCGCGAATAAAATGAAATTCCAGCAACCGTAAAACCGCCGCTAAAGTCACAGGAACCGCCGTGGAATGAGGCAGCCACGATGCTCCTATTTAGCGGCGGTTATAACCACCGGTAAAAGTAAATTTTATTTTAAGTTTAGCGGCAGTTTAAACCGCCACCAGTATACATTTAGCGGCGGTTAAAACTGCCGCGAAAAGCAGCCTAGAATAAAAAAAAATAATTCTTTGCTTCTGCTGCACCACTGCCCTGAAAAGAAAATAAAACCAGAAAAAACCATCCCTGGCCTCCCACCAATGACCAAGATCTAAATATCCAGAATAAATCACAACATCCAAAAAAACATGTTTTTCTCTCAATGAGAATTAATATACAACTTTAATATTTAAAAATAGAACAAAAATCTGAAACTCTGGAAAATAAGACTTCCTATTAGAGAAAGTATTATTAACACAGCAGTCATATATCCATCAAAGGTTCCACCACATTCCTCATACTCATGTATACAATATCCTAAATAGTAAATATTAGGAAGATAAAACTCCATTGATACAACATTGTAACATCCCGAACTGGATTCCACTAAATCTTATAACTTCACTTTCTTAGGATAAATCATCCATAGTGATTCCACTCTACTTATAAAAATTGATAATTGATTAATTAGTAGTTATATTAGTACCAACCCATTTATATAATGTTTTTTTTGGTTTTGTGGCCTAGAAACCATCCTTAATACTTATAATAAATTTGAACTGATGAAATAGCTTAAATAACACATTAGAAATATATTGTTATAAAATATCCTATTGTGGGAATAGTTTTAGAGTTACATTGGGATATAGCTTTTATAGGAATGTGGATATTTCCAGTGAGTCTTAGTTGACATCATTTTATGTTGGAATATAGGTTAGGTGGGAGATTCTAGTGACCTTTTATGAATAAACCTTGAATTAGAGTTGATTCCTCTTGTTATGTGAGGGGTTAACCTATTTTTTCTAGCATCCTTGGAGATATTAAGCATCATTGGATGCATATTTTTAGTTTTTGGTCATAGAATGTGTTTTTTATGTATTTTGGGATTGAGTAGGACTCTAGTTGTGGAATGATTCCCCAATTTGGTAGGCGATCATGAGATAAGTAAAACTTCTAGGTGTTATGAGCATCTTTAATGCTTGAGATTAGTGGGACTGACATGCCAATCTAATTTTATTTAGTTCAGTTAGTTGTGTGAGTTTAATTTCAAAGGTGTATGACACAAGAAGTCATCATCCATGTTAAATGGTTATGTAGGATAATGTGACCCTTGGGTTTGATTTTTTGAGTAGGATATAAAATACCAAGAATGAACAATGTTATTGGTCCTATGAATTATTTGAAATGGGTGTTCCCATTTCATTGATGTAACATCAATTTAGTATTCATTATCATATAAATTTCCTATTTAGCTAAGGTTTGGTGGAGAGAGTTGTGTAGTGTTTTGTGAAAAAATTTCTAGTCTCTGAGAGTTTGAGGGATGAAATCACAGGTAACACCTTGAGGGGTATTATCATATAACTACCTGGTTTAGGGTTGTGGGATATAAAAAGGTTGTGTTAACCGATCACTCCCTGAGTGAGGTTACCTAGGTATTAACTATTTTGTGGTGAGTGATGTAGACCAGTGTTTTTAGTAGAAAAGCTATGTTATACTAGTTCTATGGATAACTATGTAAGAGGATCGAGTTTTTTAACATCATCAATCTGGGTTAAAGTTCAAGATGTAGTTATTGATGTTGATTGAATGTGTGCGCATGGAATGAGGATTCCATAATGCATGTGATTATGAATAGACCATTTCTATTTATTATTAGGTGGATGATGTAAATCTATGTGGTAGGAAGTGAACCACAGGTTGTTCAAGGATGGAATATTAGTTCTAGAAGAGGCTTCAACGTATTCCAAGAATGGATTGTCATGATGGAACATGGTATAATTATGTTGACTCACATCCAGAAACCATGTTTAGTGGTGGACATAGTGTTTTTCATGGGAATTAGATTCCTATTTTTATTAAAATGATGAATATTAAAATCTTATGTTGGGGATAATCACACAGGTCATGGAAAATGTAACCTTTGGGAGAGTGTTTGTAGATAGAATAGTCATGAATGGTAAAGAAGAATGTTCTGGAATTCCAGTAATTAAATTTTCATGACCGGATAGCTTGTAATGAATAAAAAAATGGAATTAATAATCATAGTATAAATAATTCATGGATATAATGATAGGTAATAATTACCAGACATACCATGATTAAGTGGAAATTGTGTTGGGAATGCAGTTCAAGTCATGCAGTAATAGTTCAGTGATCAAAACTGTTATAGTTGGAAATGTTCCATTGTAACCATCCTAATATTGAAGTATTTGGTAGAAGTTATTTTCTTAAAATTAATGTTTTTATAAGACAAACCAATTGTGAGTCAAGTCAACATCCATCTTCGATATTATATTTTAATTTATAAAGTATTCTTGCCTATATTCATGGACTTATGCTAATTTATCACCCCTCAGTCACACCTATATCTTAGTGAACCGCCCTTTATTTAGAACATTCTAATGACATTTTAGAAGAGCTAGAGCATGTTTAGATACTTTTGACGCTTAAATCAGACATTTTCAACAATGGGCCTCACCAAAGTGTCCACAACACTATCCCCTTGATCACTATGAAATGACCCAATTTTTTCAACACATCAACAATGGGTTTAACTCCTAGTCATCCAAAATCTCGACTACCAATTCAAACACAGACCTAAATGGAATGATGTATACCACAGTCGAGAAATTAATACATAAAAAGAAACATCATAAATCAATAAAATACATAAAAAGAAACATGAGAAATCAAGGAAATTTTAGGACATGAAAATGTGTGGTGGCAACTATGTGCCACAAATGTTACATATACAAACCAACTGTTTCCATTTTTGTTCAACACATCAACAGTACAACTACTCAGAGTTTGATGATGCATCGTCACCCTCTCCACCTTTATTTCCACTTTGCGTTGTCACCTATAAGAACATTATATTGAAAATTAAATACGGTTAAATATTTATATTAAAACTTGAAACAAATGAAAGTTAGAAAACTAAATGATTTTGATTTTTTGTGATTTACCTGCATACCACCAATCGATGCACTCCCACCAGGGGAATATCTGCTCATCTGCTGATGTAGTTCAGTCAACTCTTTCAACAATGCAGATATATGATCCCCCTACTGGTGAACTGTGTTTCGTGAAGAAACAATCTATTTCTTAGCATCTCCAGGCTGAATAAATTCAGGAGTAGATCCAACAGCTATCCCCGGTGGCCTGCTAAAAACCTCAGATGGTATGGGTCCCAAACCCATCCCACGCACTCTCCCAGGATGCTCCTTCCGAAGGACTTTAGCAACCGGGTCATCCTGGGAGACAGAGTAGGAATGCGCAGGATTTGCATCCCATAGTTCTTTAATTTTGACCTATAAATCAAATATCAATATATATTAAGATAGAAAAAATTGATAAGAAGTTATTATGATAAAAAATTGACTCCATACCCCATCTTCTTTAGCAGGCTCATTAACAAAACATCCATCTGATTTCTTGTGAAAATCCAACGACAGTTCAGTTCTGGATGCTTCATAGCCTAAACTCTGTGATTGCATTAATCAAATATAAATCAACAATTCAATATATTAAATGGATAACATTGTCTTATAAATATTTAAACTAATTAAAATATTACCAATGTACTTCGATTTCTAGAAAAACCTTTTGAGCACGCAGTGTGCGGGATGACTTGCTTCGCTCGGTTTGCCACATTCTGTCTTGATAGATCCTGAAATAAATAAAATGAAATTTAATACTGATTTATTGAATTTATTTTCCTTTTCAAATACATGTATAAATGTAAAATGAGGATAATATAATAATATATATTTTTGAATACCATTCGCTTCTGATCTCGATGCCTGTCAACAAACACTTTCCACTGCTCTTTCAGTACCCCACTGGGTAGCTTCTCATACATTTGCAGCGTGGTCAATGAAGCATCGTTGACATCACACCACAATATCCATTTAAAATCTTTCCACTTCTTACCTAGATTTTTCAATGTCCACTTTCGTGCTATTACATCAGCAGCGGTAAAGAGGAAGAACATCTGTATACAGAAATTCATTTTGAACATATTAGTAACATGACATTAAATTAAACCATAATGTAATAAATTTACCTTAATTTGAGAATCAAACACTTAATTTTTTCTACTTGTAGGCATATGTCTCCAATCGTCAAATGAAATGGGAAGGAAAATAGGCTCTGCTGCCAGTTGGCCTAGAATCTAGCCAAGCAACCCCGCGGCATCATCCGTAGAGACCCCTTAACAATCAAATGGCACAACAATATTTTCTCCATTCAGATTCCAAACTTCTGAACTTTTTATCCACGGTTTCATTTTTCTCATCTTCAATGAGAAAACAATTAGTATAAAAAATGCAATAAATTTATTTAATTTAAATTTGTACCAATGATGGTGACACTTCAGTATGTTCGGGATGAACTGGAAGGGGCGCGCTGCTGCCCCACTGCCGAGGCTCCTGAAGGTGGAGTCGACGACTTAGCCTCTACTGGGACATCCACATATGGTGTGAGAGATGGTGCAGGGGGAGATAGTGCAGGGGTGTCGGCAGCTGGTGCATCAGATGTCATGGGGAGGGATCCAAATGGATAGTAATCTGTCGAAGAACTGGATGAAATAATGTAACGCTTCTTCCTTGGCATTCCTGTTATTTAATCAAATAAAATTATGTTCAGAATATATATTTCAAAAATATTATGCATAAAAAAATTAAAAATGATAACAGATGGAGTGCTAGAAGACAAAATATATATAACAATGATAATGAATGACTGCAGAAATGAAACAAGTGGTTGCTGAATAAATAAATAATTGTACATACAATCATTTTCCCCTTCAATCATGTCGGTTTCCTTCTCCATTACATCATCCACTTCATCCATCCTTGCTAGAATAATATTTTAAATATCATGATGGACAAATAATTATTCTTCCTATTTCTAATTAAATTCAATTTCAGAAGTCAAATTTTCCACTTCATCACCCATATCATACAAATCTTTTTGTATTACGTGAGAAACTACACTCAACCATTAATCACCAACATCATTCAAATAATATACCCTTTTTTCTTGCGATGCTAAGATATATGGATCTTGCAGTTCACGATCACCAACATCCATCAAGCGAGAGAAGTTCACAGAAGTAAATTGCATGGAATCTCTTTTAACGCCTCTGATAATATCGACCCATTTCCATTTGAATAAAACAATCGAAATATGTCTGTGGTATTTTAATTCAATAATATCATGCAGCTTTCCATAGTATTCCACTTCATTAAATGTATATATATCACTATTCTGTGTTCTCAAACCCACTTCTCGATCGACTGTACGAAATCTAAATCCATTCAAATTATAAGCGTCGAACTTTCTAACTTCTTTTAGAGGACCTCTAGCAAGAAACTTCAAATCTTCCAATACCTCTGCCCGAGTATCAGTATTCATGATCTGAAAAAATAAATATACTTTATTAGATTTACAAAATGTATGTGTCAAAATAATATTCATATTTATTGCAATATTTATGAACTTACACGTCGTTCAAACCATTCTACAAGATCTTTATTAACAGCATTCATTGTATCTTTCTCATTTCATGTTCTGCCTCTCATTCATCTCTTTGTTTTTATCCTCAACTCTTCAATAAAGGGATCTGCAATTTCACTATTAAGAAGCACATATCTATGTGCCTGTAATAATTCCAATTCAGTTAGTGTCACATTTGAAGTCCTCCCAACTGATCAGACAATAGCAGGAAATATTTTGGATTTATGATGTATTTTAGATTGAATCGATGTGTCGTCAACACATCCAACTCGATTAAATATTGTCTCAATATCATCCACATATCGAGAACAAAAGGTAAGACACTCCTCAGCCACATAGCCTTCAGCAATTGAGCCTTCTGGTTTAGCTTTATTTCTCACGTATGATTTCAAATGCCCAAGATATCTGTGAAATAAAATAAACATAATTATGCATTTAATTAAGTACTAAAAATTGTATACCTAACTAGAAAACATATAAATAAATTACCTCTCAATTGCTTACATCCATCAATAATGAACGGGGCCTCCTAATTTAGCTTCCTCAACCAAATGCACAGTTAAATGCATCATTATAGTAATAAAGGACGGAGGAAAGATCATCTCCATTGTGAAAAGGGTCAATACAAACCTCTCCTAGAGGTTTTCAAGCTGAAATGGATATATATATTTCTCACATAGTTTTCTGAAAAATGTGCCGAACTGGAGTACAACAGTAGTAATTTTTTCAGGTAATAATGTACGCAATGCCAATGGTAGTAACTATTGTAACAAAATATGTGAATCGTTGATTTTCAATCCCTGTAACTTATGATTCTTCAAGTCAACACACCTGGATATGTTACTTGAATACCCATAAAATTCTTTAACATTCTTTAACATTCGAAGGAATGTATATTTATCCCAATTTTTCATTGCAAAAATTGCCAGAGGAGACTTTCCATTATCATCTGGCCAGAGATCGCGTTTTATGTTCATTGCTTGTATGTCTTTGTGAGCATTGAGATAATCCTTCAACTTTACATGCTCATTAATCAATGTGAAAATAAAATTGTCATAGACATTCTTCTCAATATTCATCACATCAATATTATGCAGCAAAAAATTAAATTCCCAGTACAGAAGTTTGAAGAATATACATTTTTTCTTCCATTGTTGTATTCTGGTTTCTCTTGACGATGCACTTCAGAACCATTTTCCACTATCATTCAAATGATGAACCTTCCCAAATTCTGTTTCAACATTTTCAAGCTGTTCCAATATTTCAAAACTATTTAACAACATTGGAGGTGGTCTACGATCAAGGGAACCATTAAATTTTGATCTGTTCAGCAAAAATCTATGAGATGCGTCGAGAAATCTTCGATGACACAAGAAGCACCATTATCTAATGTGAGGTAGCCATTTGGGCTCAAAATCAAATTTAAAAACGGTACATGCCAGACCCGTGTAAGTGTTCCAACCAGATAAATTCTCAAGCCCAGGGAAGTCACTAATGTTTCATATTAAAGCAGCATGCATTTTGAACATAGTTTTAGAAGAAGCATCAAATGTCTCAACACCGTTGCTCCATAACTCCTGAAATTCTTCAATCAAAGGCTGCAAGTATAAATTAATATCATTTCCAGGCATATGTTTTCCAGGAATAATCATCTAAAGGATAAAAGATGTTTGTTGCATACACATCCATGGAGGTAGATTATAAGGGATCAAAACAACTGGCCAAATGCTATAATTGGTACTCAATGTCCCAAATGGGTTGAATCCATCAGCAACCAATCCCAATCGAACATTCCTAGGATCAGCTAAGAAATCGATATGTAATGAATCAAATGTCTTCCATGATTGGGAATCTCATGGATGTCTCATTAACCCATCATTGTTATTATCTACAGAATTCCACTTCATGTGTTCGGCGGTTTTCGATGACATGAATAATCTTTGCAATCGAGGCTTCAAAGGAAAGTAACACAAAACCTTTACAGGTGTGCCCCTTTTCTTCTTCTCTATGAAATTATGTTCATTCAGACTTCCAAAATCACCCTTTTCCTACCATCTAGAAGAAGAACATTTCTTTAAATTATGTCTACTTGAAGCCTCTCCCCAATAAAGCATACAATCATTGGGACACGCATGTATTTTTGTATAATTCAGACCAAGCTTGTTAACAACATTTTTCATATCATAAAAATATTCTGAGATTTTTGCTTCAGGAAATGCATCATGAATCAATTCCAATATCATGGACATTGCCTTATTTGTAATTCCACATAGACATTTGATATGGTACAACTTTAGAAAAAATGAAAGATTTGAATATTTCAAACACACACTATAAAACTCTTGATTTCCATCATCAACTAAATCATGAAACAAATTTTCCTCAGTGAAGTTCTATCTTACATTTGGCTCCACATAATCAAGAGTTGGATCCAATGATATGTGACAATCTTGATCTGCATGTGTTACAGTCTCAAAAACATCACTTGTCACGTTGCAATTTATAGCACCCTCTTCTAGTTGTTCTGATATGTTTTGATGCTGATAGTGGTGTCTTGCAGTGCCGAATGCATCATTTATTAGGTTTTTCATTTCATTTTCTATTGTCAATGAACTTGGCACCTCATTATGCGGATTAACATAAGTGCTCAATCTTTCTGTAACGTTCGATTCTCCATGCCAAATCCAACACAAATATTGAGCAGGGAATTGCTTCAGTATTAAATGTTCAAAAACCTCATCTCTCTTCAACCATGTTCTAAATTTACATTTAGGTCATGGACATTTTATTCTCCCTTCAACGGATCTATTATAAATTTCAAAATCTAAAAACTCATTCAAACCCTTAACATACTGAGGTGTGTTCCTCAATAATGTGATCCAGCTTTTATCCATGTATATCATAACGTGCCTACACAAAAAACAAGGAATCAAACATGAGACATCTTCTATAACCCCATCATCAAAAACAAATAATGATGAACAAAATTTCCATAATAGAGAGAAATTCAAGGATATATCAAGAAATGGGTCTCAAAATTCCTCAAAGTCCCTAAACTGGAAGCACAAAATGGATGAAATCTTTCTATAAGAATGGATCTTTTCATCATGTTATGGTTCATCCTGCCTCTACTCCTTGCACATTGGATTCTATTCATTCCCACTATTAATTTTTTGCATACCTGATAAAACTAAGGAATGAAAAACCATCGATTTCCATGAATATTTATCTTCCATTCACATGTCCCTAGTGACAACCTCCAAATGGATGTTATGCCTAAAGAAAGTAGAGATGTACCAAGGTCTGGGTGAAGACCATCACCAAAGAAATGATCTTTCTCATAATTGATGACCCCTATCTTTGGAAAATATATAACAAACCATGAAAGTTTACTGACATACTCCCATACTGATCTGTCACCAATAAAAAGTCTCATGAGCTCAGTCTATTTCTCTACATTCATTCCCTTAGGAAATAACCATTAAAAAAATCAATCTTGATGAGATTCCAATTCATACATTCATGAAGTTAAGAAGGTACCACTGACTCCCACAAGACTCTACTAAAACTATAAATCCAGTTCTAAAAATTCTCACACACAAAGTGATTCAGTAATCCTATGATGGTGTCTGTGACCCAACCAAAAAAAAATCCATCTCTCTCAGCCGCGGGTAGGGGGCCCCCCGACATTTCCTTCCACCTCTCCCTCTCCCGCTCTCTCCCTCCTCCTCTCCCCCTAAGAAACCCTACCCCATTATTCCTCTTCACTCATGATCGACGACAACAGTCCTCCCTCCCTCCCTCACATGAGTCGCTCGCTCGCGCTCTCACCTCGCCAGGCCTCAAACACTGCCAGCCTGCTCCTCCTCTCTCTCCCGCCAACCGACCGACCCCGACCTTCCCTCATATGCACCGATCAGCATTCATTCTGAGATAATTATATAAAGATATTGGTCGCACCGATCGGCCTTCCTATTTCCCTATGTTTCCCCAACCCCTGGCTTGCGGTGGCGCCTCCTCCTCCTGTACAGACTAACAGTAAGTAATTTTTAGTACTCTAACCCCATATTATTTGTGGCAGGGCTTTGAATTTAATATGGTTGTTGATTTTTTAGTATTTATCTTTATTTTAAAGGTGGATTAAAATAGGATTTAAAAATTTGGATTTTGGGTGTGCTTTGTGGTGGTGCCTCCTCCTACAGCCTGTTGCTGCGTGCATGTGCGTGCGGTCTGGATTGGTTAACTAATTGGTAAGAAATTTTTATTTGAAAACCCTTATTAGTGCTTTGAATTTGGTTGGTGATTTTTTAGAATTTATCTTGCTTTTTCCCCATTGATTAGTGTGCTATCACCTATTGTTTATACTTGTTAGAATTCATTTGATTGTGCATCTGTTGACCATGTGTGATAGCTAGAACAAGAAGTTCCCTGTAAAGAATATGTTAGGGGAGAGAGAGCAATCACCATTGTGCATCAGGTGATAATGTGTTTAAAAAAAGGGCAATCATATTTTATTTTTCAATCAACTTGTACTTTTTTTCAGCACTTATTGAAAATTGTTTATGGAACTTATTACTTGTAAAAAATAGTTACACGAATCTTTTGGTGTCGGTGCCTGCGGTCATTGGATGAGTATGGTGGAGAAAGATGCATTCTTTTGTGTACAGAGCCAATGCCCTGCTAATGTGTGCCGTCAACATCCTCATGCTCATCTGTGTCATCAAAATCATCGAGCTCAGGTGTTCCATGTCTTTTGGGCACAACCACTTCTAGACCACCCATGAGAAGCTGCAGTTCTATCTTTGTACCAAAACATTGGTATGGTTGTTTTCCAAGATGTTTTTTCCCTCCTATCAGTTTTCCAAAGAGTTTTTTTATAAGTAATGGTTTGAGGTTTTTAAGTGCATGTCAAACAAGAAATTATTTGATAATGCAGAAATGAATTTATTTATATATTTAGGTCAGCATGAATGCTGATATATAGTTTCATTATAGTTTTTTGTCCATAGTGTTACAAATTCAAATGCACAATTATTTTCAATTTTATTATTGAATGTGGTTTCTGGACAGGGGTCTTGGGGGGAGGGGTTGGGTCTAGGGGGCTGGTCGTACAACACATGGGGGGCTAGGGGAGGGGTGGAGAGGGGTCTAGGGGGGCTGGGTCTGGGGGGGCTGGACATGGGTCTGGGGGGGAAGGGGCTGGGTCTGGACTCTGGGGGGATGGCTGCACAGGGGGGTAGGGGGATGGGTCTAAGGGGCTGGCTGCACAGGGGGGAGGGGGCTGGGTCTAGGGGGCTGGGTGCACAGGGGGTGGGGGGCTGGGTCTAGGTGCTCAATAATTTCCTTATATTATTGATTACTGTCCAGTAACGTTTGGTGTTTGTTTAGATAGATCCCAAAATGTGTGATTTATTAGCATCTCTGAGGTGACATTTTATTTACCCTATGTGATTGGACCTATTTCTTGAGGATATATTTTATATATTTCTACTCTTGGGATTGTGAAAAGGAGATTTTGGATAATTTAGTTTGTGTTGATACCTTTGGATGGTGGGTATGGGTGATAGATCAGGATCTTTTGATTTGATAACGTGGGAACATCCAGGACTCCCTAGTGGGCTAGTTACTAAGTGAGTGATCAATGGTTTCCATAGTCTCTTGTTGAGGATTCCATTGAAGTACGGTGATTCTAAGGCTACACATGTGGCCATTATGCTACCCATTGATGGATTGTGTTCAAGTAAGGCCATTTGGAAACTTTTATGTGTTACTTTCCATAATGTTTGTCTTTTGATGAGGATCCAATTTTGATCATTCTACTTTGAGGTGTTCATCCGGACCATTGTTAATTCCCTTGTTGGCTGGGTGCACAGGGGGGAGGGGAGGTTGGGTGCACAGGGGATGGGTCTGGGGGGCTGGGTGCACAGGGGCTGGGTCTAGGGGGATGGGTGCACAAGGGGTGGGGGGATGAGGGGCTGGGTGCACAGGGGGTGGGGGCTGGGGGGCTGGGTGCACAGGGGGTCAGTCTGGGGGGCTAGGTGCATGGGTGGGGAGGGGCTGGGGGGCTGGGTCTGGGGGGCTGGCAGCACAGGGGGGGCTGGCTGGGTCTGGTGGGTGGCTGGCTACACGGGGGGGGGGGGGCTGGCTTGGTCTACTGGGGGGATGGATGCACAGGGGGGGTCTAGCTGCACAGGGGGGGAGTCTAGCTGCACATAGGGGGGAGGGAGGGGGAGGGTTTGGGTAGTGCAGGGGTCAGGTATGGGGGGAGGGAGGGGCTGGGTCTGGTGGGTTGGCTCGGGTTGGCTCAGATATTTTATGGTCATGGTTCTCAGACCTGTAGCTGCTAACATTTTTATATATAAAAACATAGAACCAATGATTGGTTAGTATTCATAGATATTCCAAAACACAACCTGATTTGAATTAAGGATTATTAGTATCATATAATACCTTGGAGGGGGACATTAATTTTATGGTCATGATGTTTAGACCATTGTGTCACAAAGTTTAATATCCTATGAAAAGGAAAATGGTTTTGATAAGACATTACAAAATGAGAATCTAATGTTATGTATTTGGGGTATCCAAAAGAGATTTATACCCACATTGGAAGGTGCGAAAGAATATAATTTCATCATTTA
The DNA here is from genome assembly GCA_963277665.1 of Viscum album. NCBI lineage: Eukaryota > Viridiplantae > Streptophyta > Magnoliopsida > Santalales > Viscaceae > Viscum > Viscum album. Next base: position 1,143,429,780 of record OY728140.1, read on the forward strand.
TTTAACTGTTAAAATGATTCTAAAATTTTTAAACTTCAGGGTACAACAATCACATTGAAAAGAATGATTTTGGAAGGTTTAAAACATACATTATGAATGCCTGAGTCAATAAGAAATAGAGACCAACTGCTGAATAATGACCATTACAAATAGTGGAATACTAATACCATTCTCATTCAATAGAATCTAATGGTAGTAGGTTGGATAGTTTCTCAATCATTCCATTGATTGATTATGTGGTTTAGGTGGAACTATCTTCCATGACTGAAATATCTCATAGGGATAACTTTATACGCTTCTAGGAAAGGTGTGATATTCAGTATCAAATCCTAATAGGTTAGCTCCAAATAAATAAACATCCACAACCAATTTTTATATGAATATAGAAAAAATTATTGATTAAATCAAGTTTAAGGGATCCTAAGAGTAGTATATCAACTTTGGAAATTTATCAGTTTTGAATCACACATCAGAGTTATGAACTAGCTTTATAGAGAAAAAAATATTCAAAAATAATTTTAAAACATTATGTGTTATTCCACCATGTACTGAAATTGTTTCTTGTGTGATGTAATTCATCATGAGACTCCTGTGTGTTTTTTTTTGAAAAGCATTGGGCTGAGCCCTTATTTATTAAAAAAGGAAAACATGGAACCCTTTTGAACTTGGAAGGGGAAACCCATTACATGCCCGAAGGCCAGAGGCAAATAGCCTTAGATCTGAGTGATAACATTCCAATGGCACACAAAAGATGACCAAATGGCCATGAACGACCCAAGAGGAACGACCCAAGTTGTCCGCCTCACCAAAAAGCAACACCGCAGCCATCCTCGACCTCCATCATCATCGCCGCACCATCGTGAACATGGGGCCAAGGACTGGATCTGGATAGATCTGCTCTGAAGAGCACATCTAAACCAGATATGAAACAAAGACCATAGATCATCGCCGATCGATGCCAAGGCATGCACTAAAACTAGCCATGGGCACAATTATTGAGAAATCGTACCCAAAAACCGTCACCGCTCTGGAGGAAAGCCGCATCGAGCCGAACCTCCAAAGAACCGGAGCTGTGTCGAACCCCTTGACTGCTGAATCCAGCGCGACGAGAGCCTGAGGAGAATGCCAAGAAATCCTCCATCATCGCAACACCACCGGGATGGCGAAACCCTAAACGAGCAAGGGAGCACTCAGCCGAACCCCCATTGACCGCCGAATCCAGCGCGACGAGATCTAGAAGAGAATGCCATGAAATCCTCCATCGTCGGTCAGATCCACCAGCTCTGTCGGGATACAAAAACCCTAAATGAGGAGAATGTACTATTAAATCACTTAATGTAGTGATATATTCGATTTAAAGAGGTAGTATTTTAATTGAGGAGAATGTACTATTAAAATTTTTAAAGTCTAGTTGAAAATGCGATGGGATATCCAATATAACTTTTTCCAAGATGAAACTTTTATGGGGAATAGGAATAAATTTTCAAGTATCACATAGTGAACCCCATGATATTTTTATGATAGTGTTCTTATAAGAAATATTTTTCCTAATCCATAAAAGGGAACAGATTAGTGGGAGTGAAACATTACCCCTCTAATGATTTATTTAAGAGGTTTTAGACCTAAAAAATAGTTGTGACTATTTTGATTTTTAGTTTATGTAATTTTAATTAGGAAAAAGGGTTTAAATTTAAGGTCATACAGATTTGAAAAAATGTTTTTGAGGTTCAACGTCACTTAACTTAGACATGGAAGGTATAACAACTAGTACATAAATGGGGAGGACATATCCAACTTCAGTTGGGATCCCAATTGATGTATATTTTTCCCATGGGTAAATTCACAATGTTTATGTTTGTATTACATATACTATGTGTTTGTGGTCATGCCTATGAAAATAAATATCATTGTCACCATGTATTTCATTATAATGAGAATAAATCCACACATATTTCTTGAAATGAAAATCCCTCTGTCAAAGATATGAATCATATAAAAGGAAAGAGAAATTTTATCATTATCATGGGTCTATATATAAGATAACCCATATAAAAATCTACAGCATAGATTCACCACATATGTAGGTGATAGTAATTATAATATTTTGACAAGGAATATGGTAGTTGGTTCCATGGTAGGGTACCTAGATATCACTAAATATCCTAATGTGATGGGAGTCAATCCAACTTGTAGTTATACTTATAGATGATTCATTGCATAGATTTATATCACATGTGAGGAATTTGTTCATTAATTCTCTAATATACTTGTCAACCATGTGGAAAAGACTTCTATATTGATCAAGATCTCATTTAGTGGGGTTTGGATTTTAATATCTCATCCTTGTATGGGATTGTAAAAAGGTGATGATCTATATCTAATACCCAATAGATAAGATAAATTTTTCCATAGAAATAAAATATTCAACTATACAATTATAATATAATTTGGAATAATCTACATTATACCATTACATGGATGAAGATCTCATATTGGTAATGGGTCACATAGAAAGGAAAAAATTTCTTGCATTTTATTTTAGCAAAACAAGTACTCATGTGATGAGGGATTATTTTTATGATGTTTAATTGAATGAAATTAGGAAAAATGTCATACAGTTTAAAATCATGAGACTAGGAGGTTGTAAACGAATGTGGAGATTATACCAAACTATATACTAAAAACCTACCTACTGGAAAACCAAAAAACCTAAAGAAGGAGAAACAAAACCCTACTTAGAGGGGAAGACGGTGCAGCTTCCGGGGTCTCGGGGGGCCGGGGTTCGCGGGGTTTCGGGGGTCGCCGAGGTCGTCGGGGTCACCGGGGTAGGGGTCACGGGGTTGTCGAGGGAAGCGGGGGGATGAGGTCGTGGGGGAAGCAGGGGGCCGGGGGAAGCAGGGGAAGGAGGTTCATGGTGGGGGAAGGGTCGGGTGTTAAAAAAACAATGTTTCGCGGTGGTTTATTATAAATTGTCGTGAAACCTTTTTTACAAATGTTTTAGCATCGGTTCCTAGAACCACCGCTAAATAGAGGTTTTTTTGTAGTGCATTTTCGACCACCTATTCTATTTTATATCCTCTATCATATGAGGAGGTGTGCTTGAGGTCATGTGGTGGACTATATCATGACACATTTTTAGTGGCACTCAATCAGATACATTAAAAAGTTGTATTAGAGTTGTTTCCTTACTATTATTTTTATATTTGGTGTTTGGTATATAGTATATATAGGAATTTATTAGAGCATGTGGTGGATACATGGATAGTGCATTGCAAAAACCTTTTTTGGTAGGAAATCCAAGTTACTAGGGGATAAAACCACTAAACCTCTCCCTTTGGAGATCCTAGTGATGTCGGTCATTATGGTCCCTCCCCTATCCAAGGGGGGGGGTGCAGACTCTCGATAACTTCTTTTGGTTATCACCTTCCTCATTTCATCTAGCTATACAACTAGAGTCCCTCCTATGATTCCTCAATATCTATCTTTTCCATAAAGTAGTAGTTATATTAAATGGTTTCATGTAGCTTTTGATATCTACTACAGAGTTCACAAAGGCCTCAACCCTTCTTAACTTAACATTAGTGGATCATTTTACATTACATTGACTATTTATGGATTATTCTGATATATTCTTCTTAATTTCTTTGGAATTACAAGATTTCGCAGTTTTTGGCCTTCTCAATAGGAGGAATATTAAAATTATATTCTCATCGAAGGAGGATTTGATTATATCCTAGTCCAAATCTCCCTTTTTTCAATAGACCTCATTTTTTATCTTCACATGTTCATATTATTTCCATTTGAATAGTGTCACTCTGATGATGGTAATATGGGTTATTCTCCTTGAGAAACCTCTTCCTTTCCAAAATCCATCAATCATTCCTATGATGGGGAATATGGTTATCCATTTCTTGTGCCAAGACATTAGAACAAAATGAATTTTCCATCCTATTTCTCCAGGTTTATGAATTGTGGTGGATGTTTAGAAACCACCAATTGAATGGGTATTGATTACTATTGGTGAATAAATTTTTTTATGTAGAAGGTGATATTATAATCTTGGATAGAGTTCTATTCTTTGTGCATGATTTTGGGTCATTCAGCTCCATATTTCCAATGGGGGAATAGGGATTCCCATAGAGTGGTAGACCCAAAATAGTGGATTGAATCATCTCCCATTAAACATGGAACTCTTTATTTTTCTCCCGACCATGCTCTCATTTTAAATTTTCTTTTGGTTAAACTAAATTTTGTGGGTCAGGACCCATGATTTGAGGACATATTTGCATTGTTGAAACATGATTTGGGTGTTTTGAAGTTTATGGAGTTGGTATTATTAGTGCATAGTTTCATGATAGTCCCCCCTGGTGATATAGTCAAATACATAGGTATGTTAATGGATATGATACTGAGAAATCTACTACTAATAGTGGTGATAAAATCTCTGTTGATGCATGGGTTTTTGTTGAGAAACATGACACTCCTTATCCTAGTGTTGCATTGTCTCAAATCAAGGGCTACCCAACCAATGTGATACTTCAAATACAATTAAGATAAAAAAATCATTTCACTACCTCAAATATAGATGAAAATAATAATTCGGATCCAGAAGTATGGAAAATATATATTCTACGATAGAAACAGAAATAGGTTGGGTTAAGGTCTTCAGAAGATTCCAAGACAAGTGATAAAGAGGTGGACTCCAAACCGATGAATGATTATGAGCATGAATTTTAAGGTGCCACAATGGTTGGGTCTTTCTTAATGAAGGGTAATCAATGAAATGTTCTTTTGAGAATTTTTTGGTCTAAAAGGGAGAAGTTATACCAAGCAAAGGTTACTTGAACACTCCAAAAAAATTATATCCAGATCTTTAGGTAAAGAAAGGATAAATAATATAGAATAAAACCCATGGGAATCATTAATGGTTGAAGGTGTTAAGCTAGTTTATAGAAATATGGTAAAAAAGACTCCAATTGCAGATAGAAAAGAACCTAAAGTTAGAACCAAGGTGCAGTACCATGATATAGTGTCGACCAAAGTCTCAAATTGGATGGAAGGATAGGTGGGAGTGGAAAACAAGAAATACTTGGATATTGTTCTTCAATCCAAGGAGGAAATGTTTGAATAAGCCTTTCGTATCAATTCTCTAAAGGATGTGGTCAATTAAATCTATGAGATAATGATTCAGGTTACCATTAATGTAGAGAAAAGTAAGTTGATCAACAGAAAGATCACATTTTGGCGTGAGGTTTCAATGAAAGGAAATCACTATGGATGAATATATTAAGACTTGGTACAAACTAGAAAATTAGATTGAATCTCAATTAAAGTATGATCTTGATATATAGGTAACCACATTTTATTGGGGGTTATATAGGGTGGTTGGGTCTAATATCCTTAGATTTCTCTTTAATGATTTTGAAATCTCTTTTGTGGTTAGATTTTGTGTGTAGTACTTGTTTGGTATCTCATTTTCCCCTTAAAAATGCCTTGAAATAAAAAATTTACTTTTTAGTCAAGTTACTAGCTGATTGGGTTTGCTATTTTGGCTAGTGTTGTTATGGTGGGATATTATTTTCACTTCAAGTGATGCAAATGTCATTTGGATATGATTATTTATGATATATTTTAGGCTCTAGGCCTATTAGTAAGAGGTTTATGGATTGTATTTGAGACATAGAGCATAGAGGCAAGAGTTGTCTCATCCATCATGATAAGAATATAGTATCAACATGTTATAAGCCTATTATTGTGTGATTTCATGGATTTCATTCTAAAAATAGGTTTTGTGGGTCTGTTGTGAGATGATCGATGAGTATATTGGTGAGGTTATTTTGTACAGTTTGTGAAATGACCTTGGTGGGTCAATACAGTGTGAGTATAGGATCATTGGACCCTTATATGTGGGTTTTTATGAGGTTTGTATCATGTCTGGGACATCCAGGGAACATTATGGTGTGGAGATACTTATAGGGGATAGGCTCCCTAGTTGTGTGAAATTGGTTGGTTTACAACACCTTTATGGAGAGAGACCCTAGATTATGGTTTTTTGAGTTATTGGTGTTATTTGATGATGACAGAGGTGCATTTTTGGTTCCCCATGAGTTGTGTCCTTATTTGAGATGGCCTAGACCTTGGGTGGTTGGACCTAGTGACCTTTGGACGTAACTCTAGTTTTTGGAGTGGTTTCATGTGGGTTCTAAGGGTGGCCTGTGAGAGGGGTCAACTGAGTTATGTGTGATTTTTATGTGAGGGGGAAAATGTGTGTTTTAGACTTTTGAAAATGGTTCATGAGGGGTGAAGCCTAGTATGAGGTTTTTTCATATAGGATGCCTTTGGTTTTGGAAATATCACTTTAGTGTTGGTGGTTTAGACATGTGCTTAGATTTTGGGGCCAAGACTAGTTAGGTGCCTTATCAGGTTAGCCCCAGATGCATCCTCTAGAATGTGGTTAGAGAATGGATGATTTGGGTTATAAATTTTAATGAAACTCATGTTTAAGGGATCTAGTTGGTGGTTTTGGTTTAGTGGGTTTCTTTTGGTTTTGAGAAGCACCAAGGGTGTTATTCCTTTGGTGATATAGGCATGTGGGGTATGCATAGATGGTGGATTAGGATTGTGAGATGATTTTTTAGGAGACATGACTTGTGTATGTTTTAAAAATATTATGTGGTTGGGTTACACAAGTATGTGTAATAGTTAAGTGTTAATGTGATATTTTAGGTATAAGTGTGAGATGATGCACTGTGTCATTTGGTTTGTGGATCAGATGTTATGGGAGAATACACCTGGGGTGATTGAATTATAGAGGTTTCCATGAGTATGATGATAACCTATATGGTTGTGATGATATGCTTATGGATATAGTATTGATAATTTTGATGGATTGATTTGTCCTTGATGATAGTGGTGATATCAGAAATGGGTGACTGTTGGTGTTATTCATCGAAAATATCTTAACATACTTTTAGTTAGTGATGATCATGCCCAATATCATGACATCAATCTGAGTATCCACAGAGATAAGTGGTTATATTCCTAGCTACCCATATGTCTCTAGTTAGATGTTATACCTCTTGGAGGTTAAGTTCATAGAGTGGTGATGACATATTCATATAGTGGGAAGTGCACCATCAACCATTTTTGAGTGTGGTCCTCAGGATGGACTGGATTTCAGAAAATAACTTTGGTGTTGTTTTCATATTCCAAGGATGGGTGATGGTTTATGTTTCCTTTGGTCACTTAGATGAGGGCGAGATGGCCATGTCCAATTCTATGGTTAGAAGTAGTTGGATCATACACTGAAACAGTTGAGTTTGTCATGTGAGATGGTAATAATGATTCACCAATGGTGGAGAGTGATGTATCAATTGTGGGGATATGAACCATGTTTTGTATGGGACACAGGTGTGTGGGACTGGTCTTAGATTATTTTTGGTGGAATTGTGACATCGGTGAAGGACCATTGAGGTGTGTGCCCAAAATTACAAAGGGAATTACAGTGGGAGATTAGTTGTGGTTGATGGTCAAGATGAGCATCAGTATTGGGATTAAGTTGTTTCTAGAAATTAGTTAATGTTTGGAATTTAGTGGATATGTTTTGGGTGGTTGAGAAATACTCCTTAGTGTAATGAAATGGTAATCTGGTAGTATGGTAAAAGATCGGTAGTTGGAGCTAGGGATTTTGGGATGGGTTAGTTGAGGATAGTCAGACTTTGGGATATCACATGATGTGGGGGTGGATGGTTTAAAGATATGTTTGGTGTATCATTTTGGAAATGATGGGTGTGTTTAAGGTTTGAGTGGGGATTTCCCTAATGGAAAGGTGTTATGTGTCGTGATTTGGGGGTTTTAAGATGAAGCTTGTGGTGGGGAGAACTATAGACAAATGATTAATCTATTTTTATTCTAATCAATTTTCTTTGATTGGGATATGGTATACAACATCGTGGTGTTTTGATTTTTGAAATAGGTGTGATCTCAGAGTTCTAGTGGGTTGAGGGACTTGATTTGTTGGTTGATTCTTGGTAGTGTTTTAGGTTATTCGAATCTAAATAGGGATATTCTTTAAAATGAGTTAAATAATGTAGATTTAGTGGTGTAAATGTATAACCAATGATTCATATATATGATGATAGGAGTTACGGTGGGGAGGATGTATGATATGGTGATTGTATTAATCAAAAAATTTCTAAATAATTTTAATTTTCATTAATGGATGGTTCAAATAATGAATTAAGACATGGAATGGATTTTTTAGAGTTGGAATGTCTAAAAAAGATTTTATGAGGAATGAGGATTGATAGGTATCACTGAGTGTTTGGATGAGCTACAGAGATGTTGGGATATATTTTGGGAGCTTTGTAGTTATTTGAAAGGGTGTATGGTTTTATGTGAACAGTTTTGGAGAAACTATACAACACCCTAATACTCAAGAGGTTTTTAGTTCATTTTGATGATTGAATGGTTGAATAGAATGGTTAGATAATGATTTTGGGTGAACCATATGGGGAAAAGGAGTAATCTTATGAGGCTAAGGAGGTTTTGAAGCATGGTGCATGTGATGCACACGGGTTAAAAAAACTATGTGTTTTTCTCTAGATGGAGGCAATGGTAAAAACATAGTTAGTGCATAATGTTTCAAACTATGCGGCACAAATGTGAGAGACTAGTGATATTGAACAATAAGGCTTATCACAGTTGGCACATAGGTTTTTCCCATGGTGTTTCCAAACCTTGTGATTGGTGTCCTTAGATAGAGCTAACCAAATTGTTCATGCACATATTGAAAAATCATGCGGGCAAAATGACAGGCTATATAGATTTCATTAAAATGGGGGGGTTTACCTAAAATACCCTTTAGTGTTTTCAATCCATCCACCCCCTGTCTACACATTTCCAAATGCATAAACTAGGGGGTTTCAAAACCCCTTCATCATTTTATATCACTTTGTTTTGAGGGTGTTTTCATGATGATTCCTGATGTTTGAGGTGATGTATCCTTCTCTGGTGGATTCTTTTTTCCTTTTCTTATTCATCTCTAATTTTAGGGATTTTTGCTTAGTTTTTTTAGGATTCCACCAGATCATGGGGTAATCACCCGTTTCTCATGGGGGTCTACTCAGCTTGCATAGAGGAGATATCGAGGTGGATTCGTCACTTCCTTCTCTGGGTTTTCAATGTGGTATGTTTTTTAAATGAATTATCTTCGATTTTTTAAATTTTTTAATATAATTATGTATTGAAATAGTATCACCTCTTATAGATTTGTCTCGGAATGTGGCAGAAGTCATGTGATGAGACTTTCGTAAGTAGTTGGCTTTAGTTTTTGTGTCTCATGATGGCCCAGTGATTTTTCCAATATTATTAAATGTTTGTTTTTGTTTTGATAAAACAATTATATTTTATATAATTAAATAGATTTTGAGGTTTTTATGAGTTTTAGACATCAGTGATCAAGATGAGCATGATTGGGTGTTGAGGAGTTGGGATGAGGGTTGGATGGACCACAGAAAGTTTGTTGTGATTGGGTGATATCAGGTTGGTTGATACCAACACATACACAAAAACCTAATATTGTATTGAGTATTGGTTATTTAGGAAGGAAGTGATATCAACTTATTTGATGGGTTTGTATTAGTGATCCTACAGATCCCATTTTTAGTTTCTTATATTTTGGTATATATTGCAACCGACTCAATATTTAGTTGGTTCTATGTATAACATGGCTATTCATGACATTGTTTCATTTTATTTTATTACAAAATATTTCAGTTTCAGTCATTTATTCTTTCTGCATACTCAATGTTTTATGATTTTTGGTTATTTTCTTCTTGTATTGCACTTTGATATAGGAGTATAGTCTTCTCACAGTATCATTATAGACCCCCACTTCTAATTATCAACCTCTATCCCATGAGGATGTGTGCTTGAGGTCATGTGGAGAACTATCTTGGGGTACCTATTTAGTTGCACCTGAGATGGGATGTTACAAAGTTCTATCAGAGAAGTTGTCTTCATTTTATTATACTATTTGCGTTTTGGTAGAGAGGATATATAAAAATGTGTTAGATCTTGATATGGATATTGGGTTGGTGAATTAGAAACAATTATTCTAGTTGGAAGTCCAATTTACTAGGGAATTTGGATTGCTATTTTGGTTTGTGATGTTTTGGTTGTATATTATATTCACATTGAGTGATGAACATGTTGTTTGATTTGATTATTTATGATGGATTTTAGGCTCTTGGCTAGTTGGAAAGAGGTCATCAGTTGGGTTTTGACTCATATCCCATAGAGGCAATGATCATCTCATGCATCATGATAGGTGATGTGGCTGGAGGTCATTATAGCCCTCAAAATTACATTTATAAACCTAAAATAGCACAGTGGTGAAGTTTTGATCCACAGAGAAGTCATGTGATAAATCTAAGGTTCTATCCATAATAAAATCCAGTGTTGTCAGTAGTGGAGAGAGTGAACAATGTTTTTATTTATTACCTTTTTAATATTTATTTATATTTTTTTATTAAGAAGTAATAAAACATGACCGAGAATTTCTTGTTTTCTAAACATGATAATGAAACAGTAAAAATTAATAGTGCTAACAAATGGTAACATAAAAAGTAAACATAAGTGTTAAAATTTGATTAAATGGTAATCTCAGGTGAATTGAAATCTACTGGTTACAAAAATTATTCTTCATTATATTGAATTCACACATTGAAAATTAGTCATTAATTCTTCCTCACTAGAATAAATAACACTCTATATTATAGTTCTCAAAGTTCCCCACATCAAAAATCACATACAATAAGTTGTTTAAAGGATTTTAATAGAAAACTATCTCGTTGAAAGTTTTTGTAGTTTGATCTTTAAATCTTTGATAAAAATAATCCAAGATAAATCTCACCAAAAGATAAAGTATTGAATTTTTAATTGAAATATGGTGAAGATTAAATTTTAGATATGAAAATTGGATCTAATATCATCGAATGAATCTGATTCTCATTAAAAGAAATTTAATGAAGAAGTTGAAAATATGAACCAATAGAAATTTTAATTCCCTGAAAAAGAAATTAAGCAAAGATCATTTTCAATTCAAAAACAGAAAATACATTGTAATTGAAAGGTGAAGAGGAAGAATAATCCTCCCTCTCTGAATGAAGTCCATGATTTGTTTCCCTCCTCCGATAACTCAAGTCTCCAGCTACTCCCTTCGTGTCTCCCTGGAGATCCGCTCTCAAATAATATGATCATGGAAGGAGAATGAGAGTCTTGATCTTCTCTCGGATGCACATGATTGTGGAATGAGAATGAGCATCCTCTCAATTTCACAACTGATCTACTTAATATATCAACTGTCGCCCGCTTCTCATCACTGCATATTTCCACCAACTTCATATGTCCTTTATTTATGCATCGTACACGTGCATTTTTTCATGACTAACATGTCACACTAGTTTTTCTCCCTTGTAACTAACTCCTGCTTAGTTAGTTGAATATATTTAGACATGTTTCTAGCTTCTCTGTAAACCTGCATAGTTAAAACAGAAAAATGAATAAATGAATCACTTATAAAAGTTAAATTTTATAAAAGTTAAATGTAAAATTAAATAATTATTAGTTATTATTTTAAATATTATTTGTAATAAATTTTCTTAATTTAATTTTATTATGTGTTATTATTTATTTATTTAATTTTTTAAGGTGATTAAATTATAATTATATTAAATTAAAATATTAGTATTTATTAAATTATTAAATTAATAAAATTAGTATTTATTTTTTTATTGTTTATTTTTTAGATTATTATTTGGATTTATCATAATAAAAATATTTGTTTCAATTATTACAATTTTTATATTTGTATATAGTTATTGTAATTTATAATTATTTTATTAAAAAAGATGATAATTTATAATTATTAAATTCATTAAAGTATTAATTTTATTTATATTAATTTTATTAATAAGTTTAGTATTAATATTTTAGTTTTTATATATTTTATTTACTTAGTCTTATATTGTTATTTTTTATCTATTATTATGATTATTTATTTATTTATTATGTTTAAAGATATTATTATTATTATTATTATTTATTTTAATTAAATCCATCTCATCACCCAATTTCAGTGTAGAACCAGGGATAGGGTTTCTGGTTTTCAGCTTCACAAAACCAACGGAATTGACGGTGTTGGTTCCTCCTCCCTCCTCAAGTAGAAATGGCCGATGCGACATCAATCAATAGATTTAGATATCCATAGTGTGGCCTCGACTCAACTGAATCCTCCTCCTCAGGCGTGGCTCAGTTTAAATGGATCTCCTCAGCTCCAAAGGTACATATCTGTTGCTCACCTCAACTGTGGTGAGTCTCTGGATCAGCAGACTCCCCTCCACAGAAAGAGCGATTAACATCCGTCAGCAGCAGCGGCTCCTAGTCTCGAGTGGCTTCAGAAGGATCCCTTCTCACCCAAATGGTAGTGCATGATCCCTCTTCAACAGATACATCTCAACCTCCTCCATGCAACATTCAGTGGCAGTGGCACATGTGGACTTCTCCAAGATTATCATCTGCGGGGGATGGCGATTGGCTCCTATTTGTGATGGCAGATACGCGTAAAACTAAAATTGGGGGGGGGGTGAAACTATGTTAATTTTTAATATGGTTTGAGTGTGATTCAAGGAAATGTTTTTTTCTTTGATTCTCCATCTATGAATGGATTTGAAAAGATGTATGGTGGTTTGTAACTACTATCCTAGTTCGTTCAGCTCTAGTGGTAAGGTTGTTACTCTCCTCCACATCAATATGCTTTAGATATTCAACGACGAGGGTAGAAGAATCGATGATAAAGGGAAGAAGACAAGAGAGGGGGATGATATGATACAAGTGGAAATGGAGCAAGAATAGTTGGTGTGGAGGATGGAACTGTGACAAAGTGTGGTGTGCTGGACGTTTCAAAGATGTGGTGCATTAAGTTGTTGTGGCACCATGAGTTATGGTGGAAGGATGATATGGTGTCATTATGAATGAATGAGATAGTGAGAAGTGAGTTGCGGTGAAACTAGTTAGGCAATGGAAATGGTGTCAAAGGCTTGATGGTGGTAGGGAGAAAATAAATGGTGAGACCGGTTTGAGGATGAAATAGTATGAAGGAGAGAACCGGTGGAACTGTAAAAAGGGGTTTATGTGGCACCGTGACAGGGGTGAGACCATGAGATCAAGATGGTTCCACCATGAGACTAAAAAATAAATAGTAGTATAAAATAAATTGAAACATAAATTAAATCTTAACAAAATAAATAATTAAAACATAAAATTAATTAAAACAATTGAAAATTTTTTCACTCATAAACTTTGATAAACTTATAAAACCAATTAAACAAAAGTTAAATTATTATTAACTTCAAAATATTAAACTAAAATGGGAAAAATGCTAAAACATAAATTAAGAAACAATTACCTTATTCATAGTTGATATAAAAAGAAATCGGATTTAAATTAAATATTTATATAACCAAATTAAATTATTAAAAAAAATTACTTTATCAAATTAAATAAAAGTATGAATTTAATTATTTTGTTGTTAAATAATTATGTTAGAAGTTTAAAAACATAAATTTATAATTAATGAATTTCTAAAAGTCAACTTATAATTAGATTATGTTATTTCAATTAATTAAAATTTAAAATGAATAATTCCAAATTAAAACTTAATTATTTATGTAAAAAAGAATAATTAATTAATTAATTCATGTTAAATTATTAAATATGCAGACAGAAATAATAAACTAAATAAAACTTTATTAGACTATAAAATTAAAGTAAGAAATAAATTAATTATTTATAAGATAAAAATACAATTTTAATTAAAAAAAATTGGTTAATTAATAAATTTAACTATAAAAAAAGACCACTTATTTAGTAAAAAGTAAAAAAGTAACTAATTAAATCATTAAAAATTAATTAAAAGATGTGGAAAAACATGTGCTTTTAATGCCATATCAAACTCCCCCACACTTAGTCATTGTTTACCCACAAACAACCTCATGCTTTATTATCTATTAAAAACATAAGTATATTTTTCATGATATCGCTCAAAATGTAACATTTTAGCAATTTAAAAAAGGGGATTTCAAGACTATCATTAGGCACTTGGAGATATATTTCTAATTTAAGTCTTTCCTATAACAGATACTCATAGGGTAATCAAGATAGAAAATATTCTTCGATTAAAGAAAGTGTCTTCCCACACAAGTGATACAACTTATTGACTCATTTAAATCAAAGCTCAAGTTCTTAATTCAAGAGTGAAATTAGTTAAAATATCAGTGGAATTAAAAACATAACTAGAGAATCTTTGTACTTTGACTCAATCCAAGATTCCAAAAATAAATATTTTTTTGTGAATCACCTTAATAATACGACCTAAATGACTCCCATATAAACCAGTTAACCCCTTTTTCATCTCGAGTTCATCATTCCCCTAACTTTAATGAACTCATTTCTGACCCTATACACTTTATTTTATTTTTCACAAGACATGTATCATGTGCTACGCACTATTTAATGCACTGATTCAAAGTGTATAAAGGGCCTATAATAAACAAAAACATACCCTGCATCTATGGTCTTAGATACTCACCATGGGATCTGAGATTCCCAAATTACTCTAGTTCCAAAAGAGTTTTATGAAAATCATTTACATTTTCTCATTAAGGTGATTACATTAATAGTTATAAGAAAAATGAGTTCCCTATAATCAAGGTCAAAATTCCAATTCCAAGGGTTATGATCATAATTCCACTAACAGGTTACCCATATCACTCTCAAAAGTAGTACCTAAACCAAATTTCAATTAAATCACTACATTTACTCTCTCTAAAATCATCCACCCACATTAATTTTAGAATAAAAGCATCTCTTAACTACTCATAAAGCATCATCCGGAGGTAAAAACCTAATTGGGTAATGGTGTACAGCCTAAAATTATGAAATAATTTTGAAAGAAATTCCCCATTTTTTTACAAAAATATTTAAGTTGCAGTGGGAATTGATGGGATTTCAATTAAGAATAGTTTATCATAGTCAATAATTGACCCCCTCTCCCACAATTAAAACCCAAATTTACCCCCAAAGTTGACTTCTAAAGTGGGGAAGAACAATTAAACAAATAAATTTCAAAATAGGTTTTCAATAGATCAAATTTATAACATGTATAAAGGGTCTCATTGAAGGTAAAAAAAAATTCCATAATGAATAACATAATAGAAGGTTAAAAAGCAAGTAGGTTTAGTAACTTTTATGTCCAATGACGAAGATTTTCATGAAATCTCAAATAGTTGCATGAATCTTATAAGTGAAAAGTGGATTGGGTGTAGCAATCTGAAATTTTCGGTTCAAATGAATGTTCAATATAGAAGAATAATGCATGATAACACCCTTTAGGTAAGAAATTTCAATGAAAAACACAACAACCAACAAGAATGTACCCCCCACACTTAATTTTATAAAGTGAAAATGTTTTAATAGAAATGAAATTCAGTTTTCAGTAGTAAAGTCCATATAGAGTTTTTATCTACAACTTAGGGAAATGAAGAAAAATATTTTTAGTATGAATGATATGCAGCAGATTTTCTAGCAAGAATGTAGCAGAATTTATTATACAATTAGAATTTTTTTAAAATAATAGAACACCTAGACAACAAAATTTTTAGTGTATAAATAATTAAGGAGTATAAAAATGAAACAAAATTTAACATTATGCTAGTTCCCTGATTTAAAGTTTATCATTAATTATCTAGAATGGGAATTCTACTCCTTATATGTCACCAACAGCAATGTCCTAAAAACAAAACATGTAATCCAAGTATAAATAGCCAATAGATATAGAGTATACAAAAGAAGAAGCACTAAAGAACTTTATTCAACACAAAATAGTGAAAAAGTAAAAACAGATAAATTACATGGGTTGACTCCCATGAATCACTAAATTTAAAGTATTCAGTTAGACTTTTTTTAATAACAATTGTTTTTAATTGAAAACAAAAAAAACATGGGTTTCTTACCATGCAGCTCTAGGTTTATAGTCTCTAGCCAGACTCACCTAGCAACTAACCATAGTAACTAGGTGGATGTGTTTTCATTAATAAGAACCACCAAATGTGTTTGGCCTAAACATTTTTAACTGAAAAATGATATTTAAGGGTACTAAAACAAAAAAAACAATTACTAAACCCTCATAGCCTGAAATAACCACTAAAAGACACCCCTTGACAGTGGTAAGAAAAGTGTTGTCCACTTCTAAATTAGGTTCTAAATTTTCAACATTTGATCTCATGTTAAGGGACAACATTATATTAGGTGCTTTTAGGGGTGTGACATTGCCCTCTAGTCTATCTTCCTCTACATCATCTTCAACACTAGAAGATTCACATTCAAGGGTGAAAATGCGTCAATTCTGATAAGTAGGATCAAATGGGGATTTAATAGTGTGTTGAACAGAATCATGTACAATGGACCTCAAGTGTGATTCCTCCTCTAGATTATTATCTGTTTCATGAGAAGGTTCAACACCATTCAAAGTTGTGGATGAATGTGATAGACATGGAAGAGAATTTATTTTATTAAAAACTGATTCAGGTCTAAAAATGTTGTAAATATCTTCCAAAAGATCATCATCTGTTAACTCACACTAAACATCTATTGCTTCTAAAAAATCATTTTTTTCTAGATCTAGTGTGTGCTCAACCTCTCTTTCATGTTCAAGTTCAAAAGGCTCCCTTACTAAAACCATTTCATTTGAGTGTTGCAATTCAATTTCAAGAGAAGAATTATACAATTCAGTTTCAATAAGTTTAGTTTCTAGAATGTTCAAATTAAGACAATTTTCCCCAAAAATGATAACACTACTTTCTATTTCAGTACACAATGTTTCAGAAAAGTGATTACTATGAGAATAGGGAAATGAAAACTCATTCGTTAATCCTTCTTCAAATTTCATTCCCTCATCCTCATCATCCAAAAATATTTCATAAATTACTAGGTTCACAGGTTTAAAACATGGAATAGAGGATTTCAATTGAAGTTTAATAAATTGATATTCTATGATTTCCAGCCTAAGGTTCTCTTCCAAC
The DNA here is from genome assembly GCA_963277665.1 of Viscum album. Lineage (NCBI taxonomy): Eukaryota > Viridiplantae > Streptophyta > Magnoliopsida > Santalales > Viscaceae > Viscum > Viscum album. The sequence goes on from OY728140.1 coordinate 1,143,446,921, forward strand.
ATATTTCCCAGTTCTAGTTCATGCTCATTGTTCCGAATTTTAGAAATTTTGGGTGAAAAAATTTTTACATTCAAGTTTTCATCTTCTAGTATATCTTCAACTCAAGTGAATTGCTTCTCAAAACTTCGAAAATATTTATTTTTCATCAATGTAAGAATTATGAAGATAACTATGCATTCTTTTTCAATCTATTTTAATTCTTCTTCAAAATTGTCTAACTCAACATCATTAAAGATATTTTTGAGGTCTTTATCAATGTGTTATTGATTCAGTGAGTTGGTTGTTTCATGATTTGGTTCAATAGTTTTAGATTCTTCAATGTAAATGGTTTGTTTCCCTGTTTCTGATTCACTTTAATATTCAATTTTATTTTCAAATCTTTTATAAACATTTTCTTTTTCATTTTCTTCAAATTATTCTTATTCCTTGAACATTTGTTGTAACTCTAAAAGAATGTTTAAAAATCTTTTCAGTATTTTATCTTGCAATTGAGTGTATTTAAATTGAATTTTAGGGTTCTTTTATAACAATGTATTACAAAGTTCTACCCTGACATCTAATTTGGAGTCAATTATGTCAATTTTAGCTAGGGTTTTAAAACTGAGCATAAAATATTCATTTTTTTCAATGTAATAAATCTTTTTTAGTAGTTTATAGACCTACTTCTAGGTAGTGTGCCCATAATAACCACAACAAACATAATGTGGTCTAAACTCATCCATTTTTTTAAATGTTCTGATTAAATGACACACTCGAAGTCATACATAATTTAAACAAGTAACACAAGTATAAAATTTTCACAGTTTTTTTAGTAGATTTTTTATATGATTTTTTATGTTTTTTTTATTTTATAAAACATAGAACACTCAATGAGTGCCTTCCCTTGAAACGGCTCCAAATTTTGATGTGGCCGGAGGTCTTTACAGTCCTCAAAAATTACATTTATAAACCTACACTAGTATAGTGTTGCAGAGTTGATCCACAGATAAGGAAGGTGAGAAATATATGGTTCTATTAAAAATAAACTCCACTGTTGTCAGTAGTAGAGAGAGTGAAAAATGTTTTTATTTATTAATTTTTTAATATTTTTTAAATTTTTTTTATTAAGCAGTAATGAAACATAATTGAGAATTTTCTTTTTACTAAAATGTATAATGAAATAGCAAAAAAGTAAGAGTGCTAACTAAAGGTAAAAGAAAAAGTAAACATAAATGAGGAGAGTTGATCAAATGGTAATCTTGGGTGAATTGAAATCTACTAGTTATAAAAATGATTCTTCATTATATTTAACTCACACATTGAAAATTAGTTGTTAATTCTTCCTCGTTCGAAGAAATAACATTTGGTATTATAGTTCTTCAAGTTCGCCACATCAAAAACCACATAAAAATGTTTTTTAAATGATGTTAATAGAAAACTATCTTGCTGAAAGTTTCTATTGTTTGAACTTTAATATTTGATAAAAATAATCTATTCTCAATCTCACTGAAAGATCAATGATTGAATTTTTAATTACAAGAAGGTGATGATTCAATTTTATATTTGAGAATTGGATATAATCAAACCAAAGGAGTCTGATTCACATTGGAAGAAATTTAATGAAGTATAAAATATTAACCAATAGAAATTCCAATTTTCCGAACAAGAAATTAATATAATATCATTTTAAATTCAAAAAAAGAAAATATATTGTAAATAAAAAAAGCAGAGGAAGAATAATTCTCTCTCTGTAAATGATATTCATGATTTGCTACCCTGATCCAATAACTCCAGTCTCCAGCTACTCCCTTTGTGTCTCTTATGAGATCCTCTCTTGAATGATATGATCGTGAAAGGAGAATGAGCATCTTGATTTTCTCTTAGATGCATGTGATTGTGGAATGAAAATGACTATCTTTTAAATTTCACTACTTCTTTGCTTAATATATCAATTTTCACCTGCTTCTCATCACCACATCTTTCCACTGACTTCATATGTCATTCATTTATGCACTGTACACGTGCGTTTTTTTCCTAACTAACACATCTTGCTAGTTTTTCTCCCTTGTAACTAACTCCTACTAAGTTAGTTGAAAGTACATAGATGTGTTTCCAGCTCCTGTGTGAATCTACACAGTTAGAATAAAAAAATGAATAAATGAATCAACATATAAAAGTAAAATTTTATAGAATTTAAATGTAAAATTAATAATTATTAGTTATTATTTTAATTATTTTTGATAATTAATTCTCTTAATTTAATTTTATTATATGTTATTATTTATTTTAATAATTTGTGAACGTGATTAATTAATCATTATATTAAATTAAAATTTTATTATTTATTAAATTATTAAATTAATTAAATTGGTATTTATTTTTTGAATGTTTATGTTTTGTAGATTATTATTTAAATTTATCATAATAATAAGTTTTATATTAATTATTAAAATTTATAAAATTATATATAGTTATAGTAATTTATAATAATTTTATTAATAAATAAGATAATTTAAAATTATTATATTCATTAAAGTTTTAAATTTTTTTATTATAATTTTATTAATAATTTTATCATATATTTTTTAGTTTTTATATGTTGTATTTAATTAGTTTTATATTGTTATTATTTATCTATTATTATTATTATTTTTATTAAGTTTTAAGTTTTTATTATTATTCTTGTTATTTATTTTTTAGTTTAATTAAATCTTTCTCCTACCCTAATTTCGGCGCAGAATCGGGGGAGGAGGGTTTCTGGTTTGCTGCTTCACAAAACTGACATAATCAGCGGCGTCGATTCCTCCTACCTCCTCTAGTAGCAATGACCGATGCAGCTTCAATTGATGGCTTCAGATCTCCACAATGCAGCCTTTACTCTACTAGATCCTCCTCCTCAATCGCAGCTCAGTTGCAGCGGATCTCCTCAGCTCTGGCAATCTAGATTTGTTGCTCACCTCAATTGCGGTGAGTCTCTAGATCAACAGACTTCCCTCCATAGCAGGGGCGATCAACATCCCTCAGCAACAGTGGGTTCAGGTCTCAGGTGGATTCAGCTGGTTTCCTTCTCACACTAATGGTGGTGCACGATCCCTCTTCAAAAGATGCAGTGTGGCCTCCTCCATGCAACATTTAGTGGTAGCAGCACAAACAGACTTCTCTAAGTGGATCATTAGCGTTGGATGGCGACTGGCTCCTGTACAGGGAAGGTAGTTTTGTCCTTTAATCATCGTGATGGAAGATACATGTAAAACAGAAAATGGGGGGGATAATAAGTTAATTTTAAATCTAGTTTGAGGGTGATTATATTCTATGTTTTGTGTTGCTTTGATTCTCTGGATATAAATAGATCGGCAAATATGTATGGTGGTTTGAAACTATTATCCTAGTTCGTTCGGCTCCAGTGGTGAGGCAGCTACTCTCCTCCACATCAATATGCTTTAGATATGCAGCAATGTGGGGATGAAGAATTGATGAGAAAGGAAAGTAGACGTGTGAAGGGGATGATTGTCTACAATTGGAAATGGATTAAGAACGGTTGTTGTGGAAGACGGAACTGTGAAGAAGTGCGATCTTTTGGAGTTTTCAGAGATGTGGTGTGTGAAGTTGTTGTGGCACAGTGAGTTATGGTGGAAGGATGATATGGTGTCACCGTGAATGGATGAGACAGTGAAAAGAGGGTTTCGGTGCAACCAGATAGGCTGCGAAAACGGAGTCAAAGGATTGAATGTGTAAAAGAGAAAAGAAACGGTGATCTTGGTTTGAGGATGAATCGGTGTGAAGGAAAGAACATGTGGCACCATAAAAAGGGGTGGTTGTAGTACTATGACAGGGGTGAGACCGTGAGATTAAGACTGTGCCACAATGACACTAAAAAATAAAATGTAGTATAAAATAAATTAAAATATAAATGAAATCTGAACAAAATAAATAATTTAAACTAAAACATAATTAAAAAATTGAAAATTTAGGTACTCATAAACTTTAATAAACTTATAATGCCAATTAAACATGAGTAAAATTATTATTAACTTCAAAATATTAAACTAAATTTGGAACTATACTAAAACCTAAATTAAGAAACTATTACATCATTTATATTAAACATAAAAAGAAATCAGATTTAAATAAAATATTTATATAAAAAAATAAATTATTAAAAGTAATTACTTTATAAAATTAAATAAAAGTAGGAATTTAATTATTCTATTGTTAAATAATTATGTAAAAAGTTTAAAAACTTAAATTTATCATTAATGAATTTCTAAAAGGTAACTTATAATTATATTATGTTATTTCAATTAATTAAAATTTATTAAAAGAAATGCTAAATTAAAACTTCATTATTCATGTACAATGTAGAATTAATTAATTAATAAATGTTAAATTATTAAATATGCAAAAAAACACCAAACTAAATAAAATAGTATTAGACTATAAAATTAAAGTTAGAAATAAATTAATTATATATAAGATAAAAATAAAATTTTATTTATAAAAATTGATTAATTAATAAATATAACTATAAAAATAAAAAAGAGAACTTATTTAGTAAAAAGTATAAAAAAAATAATTAAAAAATAATTAAAAATATGTGGAAAAACATGTGTTTTTATGTCCACATCAACATGCATTCATGATCAACACATTATAGGCCTTTTAGTGTGGGATTTCATGGATTTCCTTATGATGGTAGGATGTGTGGGTCTGTGGTGAGATTCTGGACAAGGACGTTTGAAAGGTCCTTGAATATGGTTGGTGGAGCAACCCTAATGGGTCATTATAGTGTGAGTATAGGATCATTGGACTATTTAGGGTGGGTTTTTATAATGTTTTTAGTAAGTATAGGTTCTCTAGGGAATTAGTCCGGTGTGTATATGGTCACTGAGTAAGGTCACCCTAGTTTTGGGTAGTTGGTTGGTATACAACACTTTTATGGTGTGGGACTTAATAGGAGGGTGTTTTGACTTGTTGGTGTTGTTTTTCGATGATACAGATTCGTGATTAGTGCCCTGTGATTTTTGGAATTATGTGATATGGTGTAGACCTTGGGTGGTTGCACCTAGTGACCTTTGTACATGAATCCAGTTTTGGGAGTGGTGTTGTGTGTATTTAGAGGGTGTCCCATGAAAGTGGTAAATTGGGCTATGTGTACTTTGGGTGGGAGTGGAAAAGATGGTTGTTTCAAAAAATTTACAATAGTGCATTAAAGGTAAAACCTAGTATTGGGTTTTGGTGCGTAGGATTCCTTTATTATTGGAAAGAGTACTTGAGTGCTAGTGGTTTAGCCAGGTGGTTGGTTTTTGTGAGGCAGGACCAGTTGGGGGCCTGACCTAGTTAGCTCTGAAAGAATCTTCTGGAACATGGTGATAACATGGATGATTTGTGGTATAAATTAGAATGGTGCTCATATTTTGAGGGTTAAATAACGCGGTTTTGGTTTGGTGAGTTTCTTTTGGTTTTGAAAACCACCAAGGGTATTCTTAATTGGGTGAGAAATGCATGTCGGGTACGTATAGCCAGTGGAATGGGCTAGTGAGATGAGTTTTCATAAGACATGAATCGTTGGGTTTGTAAACAGATTCTATGGTTGGGTTACCCAAGGATGTGTAATGATAAATTGTTAATGAGATCTTAGAGGCTTAATAACGTGGTGATTGGTTGTGTCATTTGGTTTGTGGGTTGAACATTATGGGAGTGTGCACATAAGTTGATTGAGTAGGAAAGGTTATTGTTAGAATGGTAAGGACAAATATGGTTTTGATGAGACACTTTTATATTGAGAGGCCTAATAATTTTGATAATATGACATGTCCATGGTGATATAGGTGATATTAGAAATGGATGAGTGGTGGTGGTATTCATCGATGAATTCATAGCTTACTCTTAGTCAATGATGATCGTGTCAAATATCTTGACATCATTATGAGTATGTTGAGAGAGAAATGGTTATATTCATAGAAAATCACATGTATTTAGTTTGATATTGTAACACTTGGAGTTTTTGGTCATGGAGTAGTGAATGTGGTATCATATAGTAGGAAGTGTACTATCGACCATTTGTGGGTGGGGTCCTCAGGATGGATTGGATGTCAGAGACTACCTCTGGTGTAATTTTTAGATACTAGTGATGGGCAGTGGTTGATGTTTCATTTGGTCACTAAGATGAGGGATATATTTCCATGTCCAATTATTAGGTTACTGGTAATTGGATCACGAACCTAAATTATTGGGTTTTTTGGGTGATTTGGTGATAATGATTCTCCTATAGTGGGGGGGATAATGTATCATTTGTGGTGATATGAACCTTGTACTGGATGGGTTGCAAGTATGTCGGACTGGTCATGGATCGATCATAATGGTATTTTACGTTGGTTAAGTATTTTTGAGGTGTGTTCTTAAAATTTCATAGTTAATTCTAATGGGATATTAGTTTGGGAGGATGATCAAGTCAAGCATCAGTGTTGGTCTTGAGGTGGTTTCAGAAAGTGTTTTGAGTATCTACTTCAATGTGTATTTTTTGGGTGGATTCGGAATGCCCTGAAGTGTTAGGGAATAATAATCGGGTAGGATGGTGAGAGACCGTTATTTGAGTCCATACATTTTGTTATGGTTCGATTGAGGATATTCTGACATTTTCTTAGAACACGATGTGGGGGAAGATGGTTGCAAGCTACGTTCAGTGTGTCATTTTGGAAATAATGGGTGTGTTTTAGGTTTGAGTGGGGATTTCCCTAATGTTAATTATGTTATGTATCAAGATTTGGTAGTTATTAGATGAAGCTTATTGTGGAGAGCATTATAACTAGATTACTTTTCAGGTGCTATTCTAATCAATATTTTTTTTGGTGGTATTAGGTATTCATGGTAGTAGTGTTTTGGTATTGGAAATGTGTGTGAGATCAGATTTATGGCTGGTTGAGTGCATTGAGTTGATGGTTGAGCCTTAATAGTTTTTTAGGCTATCAGAAGATGAATGGTTCTGTTGGTTAACATGGGGTGACCAATGTGGATCAGATAGTTTAGATTTATTTCAATCAAGGATTCTTGAGGATGATAAGTGTTATATTTGGGAGGTTGTAATATCACATGTCTGAATGGATCAAAAAAATTTAATGCATTTAAAATTTCATTACAGGACTGGTTGAATCTTGAATCAAAACTCAGATTGAAGTTTCAAGAGTTGGAAAGTTTCAAAGTTGTGTTTTTAGATGAGGAATGAGGCTATGGAGGAATCCCGAGTGGTTAGAGGAGCTTCATATTCAGTGGGATAAGTTTCAATAGTTTTGTAGTTCTCTAAAAAGGGTGCATAGTTTAGTTTTCATGGTTTAAGGGAAATAGTGTGGCGCTATAATTCTCAAGAGGTTTTTAGTTTATTTTGAACTATACACGGTAGATTATCACGGTTATATCATAGTTTGGGGTAAACTTTGTGATGAAAAGGTAGTAACCATGTTAGTATGGGGAGGTTCTAAGACATAATACACGAGATTTGGATGGTTTCAAATAAACCATTTACCTTGTTTTAGAGGGGAGGTAGTGTTGGTAGTAAAGTTGGAGCTTGGTTTTTCAAACCATGTGTCAAATTTGTGAAAGACTAGCAATGTTGTAAAGTAAGGGGTCATTGTTGGTACATTGTTTGACTAATTTTTTAGAAAAACCAAGTGAGTGGTGTCCATAGACAGAGCCTACTATATGGTTGGCACAGAGAGTGGAAAATTGTGTGGCCAAACCATGTGGCTACCCATATTTCATAAAAAGTGTCATTATACCAAAATTCCCCCTCAGTTTTTTCAACCCCTCCACCTCATTTCTCCCTCTTTCCATGTGCCCTAACCAGGGGATTCCAAAAACCCTTCCTCTTCTTGTCTCCCTAGATTTTGAGGGTGTTTTCATGGAGATTATTGGTGTATTAGGTGGTTTACCCTTATCTAGTTGGTTCATTTATTTCATTTCTTGATTCTCTCTAATTAAAAAGATCTCTGATTAGGGTTTTGTTGATGATTCCATTGTATCATGGTAGAATCAATTGTTTCCCATTGAGATTTTTGTCGTTTATGGTAGAGGAGATCTTGAGATGGATTCCACACATCGTTGTGTATCATTTCATTGAGGTATGGGTTCATGCTGAATTTTCTTATGTTTTTTAAATAGTTCAATTTAATTAAGTTTTGAAATGGTATTAACTCTTAAGAATTTTTCCTAGAATGTGTTTGGGTTTATGATGTGAGTCTTTAGTGTGTATTTGGCTTAAAAATCAGTCCAACATGATGACTTGGTGAGTTTTTCATCATTATGCCAATTTTAGTTATGGGTTGTTCAATAAATTATATTTTTTATAATTAAATAATTTTTTAAGTTCTAAATGAGGTTCAGACATGGTAGATCGAGGTGTGATCGGATAGGGGTCAAGTATTTTGGTTGAAACATGGATGAACCATGATAAGGTATCTATTCTTGGAAATTATTTTGGAAATCTTTTGTAATGAGGTTGGTGGTCTAAGAGCCTTAAATATATTCTTAAAAAAAATTATATGTTAATTTGGGTATATTCATTAGATACATTGTGTGTTATTCTTTCTATCTTACTTAATGATTTTTTGGCCTTTATGTGGATGCCTTGGACTATCCACGAGTCCCATTGGATTCGTGGTAACATGAGACCAGACCTATGGCCACCCATGTGGTGTTCAGATCTTTGGAAGTGGAATTTTTTATGTGATTTTTTCATCCAAATTTCCATGATACTTTGGAAGTTATTTCAAATGTGTGTTTTGTCTTTTGATCTGGTTTTGGATGTTAATGGGGAAAACCATGTCTTGAAAATATTCTTGTTTTGAATGAGTTGTCAACCTTGAGGTAATTTTAAATGGGTTCTATGTTGATTTTAATTTTTGATTTGAAATTATAATGAGGTAACTATTAAAATGGTTTTGATGCAATATAATGTTCATTGACCTTGTTTGGTTTTCAAAGGGAAATACCCATTTTTTAAAATGGGCGGTTTCTAAATGTTAAAGAAACATTTGGGCTTTGTGTTAATTTAAAGGTCTATTTGTACCATGATAAATGTTTTGATTTATAAAGGAAATGGAAACGGAATAAAGAGGATGTGTTGATTTTAAAATGTTTTAATTGTTAATTTGGTTTAATGTGATGAAAGTAAAGGGTTATGGAAATGATGAACAAAATGGAGATAATGGATAATGGAATGGTTTTAGATGGTTGACCATGATGCGATGAATCCTTGCCGGTTTAATGGACCGATGCTCCATGTTTCATGACCAATAATTATTGTTTTTGGGATATTGGAATGAATATTCATTCTTCTGTTTTTCACAGGCCAGACGAATGCTCTATTTTTGTTGACTTGTGACTTATTAGTTGGGATGGTCAGACATGATATATTGGATCCTGATTTTATACATGGACTTAGGTTTTTTCAACCAATTACCCTTGTGATATATGGCTTAGATGACCACCTTATTCTAAAACATTTTTTTATGGAAATTGGTAACTTTTGGAACAAACAATAAAAGTGATTGACTTAAATATTCATAAATAATGAAACCTATTTTATTTACCCGGTTGTCTACTATTATCCCATTATCTTGTATGCACTGTTTCACATATTATTATTTTATTCAGACACAATTGGTGGGGCCTACTATGTTTCACTTACAACCTACTTGAGCAACCATTTCACTTGGGCACCCGAGCATCCCTCACTTGTTTATTATAGGCACAGGATGGGTCAAGGCCCATGTTTAGTATTGGTTGTTTTCTTTGTATTTATTGAGTGGTATTAGGTGATTGGATTGGTTTTGAATGGTGATTATATGGATCGCATTTTTAGTTTTTATTTTATTTTAGTACGTATTGTTACCGGATCAGAGGGCACTTGGTGGTATGCATGACATTGTCATTCAGGCCTTTCTTGAATTTCATTTTATTATAACATATTTTAGTTTCATTTATTTATTATTTTTGTGTACTCTAATGTGTATGATATTTTGTTATTTGATTCTGGTTTTCACTTTAATATGATTGTATATTCTCCTCATAGTTCCATTTTAAACCCCCTATGGATGTCGGAAGCCTTTGCCGTATGGGGAGGCATGTTTGGGGTCATGTGGAAAACCGGCTCAGGGCACCAGTTTAGTGGCACCTGGGCCATAACATTACAAGAGGAGGAAAGTTGTGAAGTTATTTGGGAAGGTATTTTATGAACCGAAATAGTTTTAATGTGTGAATAATAGAGGATTTGGGTGGCCTTTTACAAGTGAGTTGGGTGGCACACTTGTAATTTTTTGAAAAGAAAATGGTACACCCATGTTTTTCTCATACCACAGGGCTCCAAAATGGATTTATATTGATTCTATAATGGATAAGGTTGAAATATTGAAAAAAATATTATTTTTTAAAAGTTTTGGTTCATTTTTATCTCTTATCCTTTTATTCTATCCCCTCGGTAAACCCATTGTAACCTTAACTATGGTAATTACTTTTTATTACTTTCACTATTAATTTTGTACAAATATTAATTTGAACTTAAAATATAATATAAATTATTCTACATCAAAATTTGGAATCAATTTTACCAAATTCAATTCACATAATTATAGAATTTTAATTTAAAATTAATCTCACATATGCAACAATAAAATGGGTTTTCATAGAGAAAATGTTCAAAATTTTATGATGTTTTTATATAAAATATCAATATGAAATAGATTATAATGACCTAAATTATATTAATTTGTATTTAATTTAATTAATATTATCTTAAAATAAATTTACAATATAATTTAATTTTATAAATAATTTAATCAAGAATGGATTCTTCAATTCAAATTCAGTATTTTTCACTATATATCAAAATATTAATATTTTATTAAAAAATATCAAAAAAACACCCTAATATAATTTTGAAATTATTATTTAAAAAATTGATTTATTTTTTCAAAAAAAATTTAAAATTTAAAAAAAAATTAAAACCATACCCATAAACAAGGTGAAAAAACGGGTTTTTTAGAAGTGTATTTTTTCAAGATTAATATGATTTTATATTACCTCTCTGTCTAATAATAAGTATTTTATGAAATTTAATTAAAATTTATTTACATGTAATATATAATTTTTTTTCAAAATTACTCATTAAGTATTATTTTAATTAATTATAATGGTGAAACCTTATGCACATTAAAATAGTTTTCAGAAAAAAAAACTTTTTAAAACCCCAAAATCAATTTATACTAAAATAAAATAAAAATTCAAAAAAAAATAATTAAGTTATTAAATATTATTAATGAATAATTATGTGAATTTAAAACATAATTGGGAATTTAAACTAAATAATATATTATAAATAAATGATAGTTTTCCAAAAAATATTTATTTTTTCTCTATTCATTGAAAACAAATATAAAATATCTAAAAACGCAACCATAAGATAATTTTGATATGATGATTCCAAAAAATTAATTTCATTTTATCGATTAAATTTTCTAAATTTTCTATAAATTAATTATAACATTTTCTCAACAAAGTAAATACAAATCATTTTTTACAAAAACTTATTTTTTGATGAATATAATTACTTAACAAAAAATTGATTTATTATTTACAACAGATTTATAATTAAATTTATTTTGCATTAAATTTATATATATATATTTCATAAAATTTTTAATACTATTAATACCATTTTATTTAATAGCTTTATTATATCTCCATATTTAAAATAATATAATTTCATGGTTTTCTGAAACTCGGTGTTGCGCCTCATGCTCGCTATTGAAAAAACTCGTTATTGCATGTAATGAAAGATAAACTGGGTATTTTATATAATGAAATATATATATATATAATTTAAATCAATTAAAAAATAAATATATCATGAAATATTAAGATGTTACATTCTACCCCCATTAAAATGAAATTTTCACTTGAAATTCATCTCAGTCATCAATGGATTATCATTTAAAAAATACTTTATATAAACCCCTGTCATATAAAGGAGTAATAAAATTTCACTTATAAAGGGAAGGTTGTGAACATAAAGTTTTCCTAAATTAACTCATAACATTGTTTCAACATAGGAGAATATTGGTGGGAAGTAAATATTTGGAGATGAAAGAAAAGCATAAATAATTATAGAGACTGATAAAGAATATTGATCACAAAAAAGTTGGTGATCTAGAGAAGGTAGACACTAACAAAACGATAAAACTAAGAGGTTTGAAAAAGGTCATTGATATCATTAAAATTATGACAATTAGACTAAATTTTATTTCAAGACCCCTTTTCTAATGTTAGGGAATTCCTTTTTCATCTTGACTGTGAACATATGAAAATGTACTTACTTGATATATTTCTATTTCGTAGAAACTATTTTGTCCTTCATTAATGCCTTGATCAATTTCCATTTCATCTATTACATCAATAAATTAATTTTATTTTTTATTCTTAAAGCACAAATGGATCATAAGATTCATAAATATAATGATAAGTCATTCCTTCTATCTCTAGGTAGAAAAACATTTAGCACTGATTATCCATTATGGATAAATCTCCATATGATGAAGTAATATATTAATATCTAAAACCTCATCCAAAGTAGAACATAAACCTTTCGAAAAATGGTTAATCATATATCCCTAAAAAATATTAAAATAAAAAAAATATAAACAATGTTACTAAATTTCCAAAATAAACTTACTGTTAATCCCCCATACAACATGATGTAGCTCTCAATTATCACACACGAAACTTATGAATACCTTCATCATGTATTCTCTTAAAACTTGGTAATAACCTGAAATACCATAAACAGTGTTAAAAACATACTTTCTTCCTTATTCCTTGAATAAAATAACATATTATTGAATATATTCCCTAAATCCAATAATGTTGTAAACTCCATCAATGGTAACATAAACTACCTTTCCAACAAAGCATTAACCAGTTCAAAAGATATTAATACTATCAAGTTTAATTTATTCATATAAATAACATCTTTATCCAAAAATCATTATCATGAACATATTAAGTTATATATTTCCCTTAATCATGTGTTTTCCATGAATATCACCATGCCATTAAATCAATTTTCTAGGTCATTGGAACTATTAAACATATTATTTTAAATCCTGAATGACATAACTATACTAAATAATCCTTATATATTTCATAATTCTTGAATTCCAATAAATAAATACTTCAATCATACCCCTTACTTATCAAACCATAATCTAAACTTCATCATATAATTCCATATTACATTTTTCCTTTCATATGTTATTTGTATTCACCTAATTATATGAAATATAACCATTACACCTACCACTTTATTGATTCTCTTCACAGATTTTTTCCAGAGGACATTAGTATTTATTATTTCCATACTTTACACATATGAAGCATTCAACCATTTATGATACCTTACGGAGTCCATTATTATAATACATTCCATTAACCAAAATTTTCAAATTTCTTTACAGTAACTTTGTGTCCTTTTTTACAATCAAAACATCTTCTCAATCCTGTAAGTCATTCCATTGATCTCTTCTTCCAAAAATCACGACATATTGGAAACTAAATATATTTTTTTCTCCATGTTTTACATTTCCCTAACTCTCTAATTCTCTTATTTGGTGAGTTTGAGAGTTGGTTAAGGTGCATGTTGATAATCATATATCGTGATAACTAATTAGGAATAATCATAACATCCTACATTTCAATCATCACCCCATTTGGATTCTTATTAGAAAATTATCTTTTCCATTAAATGTTAACCTAGATTCTTTTGGTTCCCTCCATTTATTAAAACAAAAAATCATATTTTGAGTAACAATTTTCATAGTGAGAAACTATATAATCCTAATAAATCAATTATAGGATCTCTAAATCAAGACACATTATTTTAAATATATGACACATTAGTTTTATCCTACTCCATACATAGTTATAATCTATTTAAATACTTCATAATGGTTCATAAATAGTTTGTGAACCTCCAAATCATACCTCTTGCGAGTGTCAACCCAGGTGTCTAGTAAGTCCTATTGGTGTACATAGAGTGAAGATTGAGTCCATCTCAGTGCTCTATTTTTTGATTTTTTACCGCTAGATACCTCTATTCGAGACCCACAACAACATGTAGTATCCATACCGGGATGTAATTTCTTTTAAACCATTTGCTACATCCTTTACCAAATTTCCAATACATTTTACTATACTTTGACTAATCCATAGACTTATCCTTACATACATACCCATACATATCCTTAGAAATATACTAAGGGATTTCTCTAAATATTTCTCATCATAGTTTCTAAAAGATAACTAAACCTTTCCTCATATAACAACTATAGTGACCCAAGATTCTTATGCATGTATATTACATCTTTTTTAATGAATTTTCAATACATCACACAGACATTCACCTAAGGACCATAATAGTTTAGTGGATATAGAAATATGTAACATAACCTTCTTAATTACTAAAAGATATTAAATTTCTTTAATAAATATCTTCCCATTTTGTTATATTAATAGAGATACCATACTTAAAACCTTTCATCACAGCCAATGGAAAGGAAACATGATAAAGGGTGAGATCATATGCTCATTATAGAGAAATAAGGGAGATTCATAATCATATCATAAACATAAGGGTATTATAAAATAATATTTTTTTAAACCATACCATGCATATCAAAGAACACAATCTTGATTTATGGCATAAAAATCGGTAGTTCATACGACATGAATTATAAGTAAATTAAAGTACATATCTATGAAGGCATAACATTCGCATAATAAATTAAATTATGCCATAAAAATAATCATAAAAATCATTTCCATAGTATTCAAGGATAAATTATAATACTATAATAGTGTAAGGGGTTCACTCTACAAACCATCATAGTAGTCAAGGTTCACTCTAAAGATCATAATAGTGGAAAAAGTACCTAACTTGATCAAGTTTACTCCTTGTTCTAGTCCTTTCAATCTCATGAGATATAAGTCATTACACAATGATTTATAGGGATATATATGTACCAACCGTATCATAAAAACCATATTTATGTGTTCCAAAAGATCATAATAAAATCATCATATCATTTTTAATGTAATGGGTTTTATAAACATTTCATCATGTTATAACCTATAGAAAATAGATAGGTTTCATAATCATTTCATCATATCATCAAATTATAACCCATGGAAAAATGAAATGGATTTTATATGTATTTATTCATGGTATAACACATGTAAGAGAAGAATGTTTCATAAATATGTTTTCATCATAAACCAATAATAGAAATAATAAGAATGGAATAATTTTTTCATACCCTAGTAAAGCATATGTTATATCAATAAATTTAATTTTATATATAAATTGACTTTAAAAGATAAATCATTTGGAATGTTTCATGAGAAAGATAATAGTTATTTAAAAATCACATTTAAAAAAAATTTAAAAAAAGATCATATTATTTAAAAAAACTTGAAAACTTATAAATTAAGATTTAAAAATCATTTAAAACATTTCTTTAGAAAAATATTCTTTCCACATTGAAAAAAAACATTTTAAAACATATAAAATTTACGAAATCATTTTCACTTATAAATTATATATTTAAAATATAAACAAAATAACAAATATTAAGGAAAAATTTTCGTTAAAAATATATTTTAAAATTTTTAAGATAATATTGAAATCATTAATCCATAATGACAGTGTGAAATATTCATGTTATTCATGTTTAAAAAACAAATATCCTTTTCATATTTTCGATAAAAGTAAGATGGGAGTTATTTGGAAAATGACATGAATAATCATTTTAAAACATTTTTTAAAAAGTAAACCTGAGTAAAAAAATATTTAATAAATAATTTTAATAATTTTAAAAACATTTTTTATTTTTTTTATAAAACTTTGTTTTGGAAGAAGGTTTTTCGATGGAAAAGGTGATTTTTCATAAAAACATTTTTTATGAACTCTTGAGTACATACAGAGAAAAAAATAAAGGAAAAACATGTATTATAATGTCATAAATAGAGAATAAGAAAAATAATGAGTTTCATGAGATATGAATCATAATATTATATCATGAGAAACATAATTATAAATAATTCTGATAAACAATGAGATTAAAAAATAAAATCTTTACCTCTTTTGTAACTTTGAAATGTAATCTACATGAAGTAATATTGTTAAATGAAACATAAAATATTATGAGGATATATAAATTAATTATATTACATGTTAAATGGGATTTATATACATCTGTTACAATAATATAGGTGCATAACAAAATTAGATGTGACAAAGAGGGAAAATGAAGATAAAAATCCATTATCAGTTTGGTAACTTTTGAACCGTAAACCCCATGAGAGAGAGATAATAAAATGTATATGTAAATAAAAATACTTTTAATTATAATAATTATAATATATATTCATGGTAATATATACATCACCTAAAATAAACATGTGGGGAATATGGAATTTTTCTCACAGAAAATAAAAGTGAGATGAAAATACCTTACCACAAGTCTCGACTTCCACAGTACTTGTTCAAACATATCGCATAATTAATATAAGTTCATTATATAACAATTAAAAAATAATACTTATATATATAATACCATGTATTATTAAATGATATATCTTAATTATGAGTTTATTAAAAAAATCATGTTAAAATCACATTTCGGGTAATAAATGCTTTGTGTTTCATATATATTTTGATTTGATTTATATGGTCCTATTAATATAATCATGGTTAAATAATATTTATAATAATAATAATTAAATAATTATCATATTTATACAAAAAATATACTTTTAACACTAATCATGAATGATGTTTTTGAGAAATCAAGTTTGTTATGATCATAGAGACTGTAGGTCACACATATGCATGAGTAACATTTCCATTTTTCAATTATCATTAAGAAAAAAAAGGTAAGTTTTATATAGAATTTAAATAATAATAATAATATCATAAATAACATATTATTTATTTAAATATACTTATACATATCATCAATGTGTCATGGTGATCAAAAGAAAGAGTCACATTGCTTCATGATAGTGTTAGTCCACACGTATATGAACGATGCTATCATCTATCATTGAGTGGAAAGCTAAGAAATGAAATGATATATTATCTTATAATAATGACACATATTTCCTTAATATCATTATTATACCATTTATATCATATATATTTATTAAAATTATACTTATTATCTTCCATGTAACATGTTAGTGAAAACGAATGACATCACTTCATTATGAGGTAGTATGTTGTACACATGAACAATGTTATCATATCCATAATTGAATGGAAAGTAAAACAAAATTATATATGATATAATAAATCAATAGTTATATTAATTTTATAAATATAATATATATAATTTAGATTCATCTTCAGGTCCAAGATGGAGTGGTGATAATAAAAAACAAATGGCATCGGTTCATGAGGCGATAGTCTGCTATACACAAAAATGATAATTTCATAAACCATTTGATGGAATTATATTTTTTTAGGTAATGAACATAAATTAAAGAAATTATGTACATAAAATAAAAATTTTATCATCATTTTTTAATAATTATTGAAGTAGGTGGAGGAATGAATAAAATTAAAGCACTCACTAAAGAATGTTACCATTTTCTTGAGGTTGCCTCCTTAGGTTTGACCAAAAAGCCTTCCTGGGATAGATTTATGTCCAAAAAATGATTTTATGATGAGAATATTGAATGAGGTAATGGATTTGAAAAGGTAACCTTCGAACTAAAAGGGTCTGAATTTATGAAAAATATAAGATTATGGATGGCCTTTTATGAGTGAGGTGGGTGGCACAATTGTAATTTTATGAAAAGAAAAAGGTGTACCCATGATTTAATCATTAAAAAAGGATAATAAATTAATTATTCAAGATAAAATAATAGATAAGGTATTATATTTTCATTAAAAATAGTGTTGGAAAATTTTTGGGTCAATTTTAATCCTTATCGTTTTAGTTTAACCCCTGATAAACCCATTTTTACATTAACCGTGGTAATTAAATTTTACCTTTTGACTATTCATTTCGGTCAAAAATTAAGGTAACCATTTTATGAAATATAAATTTTTATAATTAAAAATAGGGAATATATTTTTTCAAATTCAATTCACATAATTAAAAAAAATATTTTAAAAATAATTTTGCAGACATGATGAGAAAGTAGGTTTTCAAAGAGAAAATGTTCAAAAGATTACAATCTTTTTATATCCAATTTTTATATGAAATTGATTATAATGAAATTAATTATATTAATATATATAATAATGAAATAATTCTACTTTAAAATAAATTTAAATATAAATTTACTTTTCAAAATAATTTGAAATTAAAAAAAAATCAATTAAAATTTTATATTTTTCACTATCAATAAAAAATTCAATATTTTCAGAAAATTATCAAAACATCGCCATATTATAGTTATGAAATGATTATTTAAAAAATTAAGTCTATTTTTTAAATTAATATCCCTAAAATTGGACAAATTTAAATTTATAACCAAACCCGTAAATGCAATAAGTCGGTTTTCGATAAGTATAGGTTTTTCAGGCACAAGATGATTTTATATTAACTCTATAACTAATAATAATAATTTAATGAATATAAAATATATTTTATAAATATTTTCTCTATAAATTAAATTTAAAAAAATTATGAGGGATTATTTTAATTAATTAAAACGGAGAGTCATTATGCATTTTAAAATAGTTTTTAGAAAAAAAAAATTTAACCCCCAAAAAACCATATACAAAAATAGAATATAAATTTGATTCAAAAGTAACTAAGTAAATTTATATTTATAACTAATAATTATTTTAATTTAAAAAATATTTATAAATTTAAATTACTTAATTTATTTTAACTAAATTATATTTTTACAAAAATTGGTATTTTCACTATTCACTAAATAATCAATAGTTTTCCAAAAATATTGAAAATTTAACTATAATTTAATTTATATTTGAATATTCCAAAAAAATAGTTCATTTTATCAAATAAATTTTCTAACATCTCTAAAAATTTATAATAATATTTTCTCTTGAAAATAATTACAAAAACATTTTTTATGAAATCATATTTCGAATGAATATAATTATTTTACTAAAATTGATTGATTGTTTATTAAAGATTTATAATTAAATTTATTTTGAGTAGGATATTTATATATATATTTCATAAATTAGTTAATACTATTCATACCAACCAATTTAAAAACTGGTTTATAATGATCATATTTATAATAATATTAATTCATAGTTCATTGAAGTCCGGTGTCGCGTGTTAGGAATGCTAATGAAGCAACTCGTTATTGTATGAAATTCAAGATAAGTTTAGTTTTGTGTATAATGAAATCTATCCAAAAATATAAATTAATTTGAAAAAAATATCAGAAAATATTAGGATGTCATATATTGTGAACATTTCCCAGTAATTTCATCATACTAGATCATATTTGAAACATCTGTTAAGTTAAAAACATTCTTACGACTTTAGAAATGTAAAATGAAGAAAAAAGTAAGCTCCAGAGCCTAGTAATGGAAAAATAAACATATTAACATGTTACCTAGGGTCAAATCAAAATCATATGAGAACACATAAGCAATATAGAAATATCATATTAAATGAACCTAGAATTATAAATATTGTTCATATGGAAAGATATGAGAATAAATAATTCCATTTGATCATAAGTATAACATGTTGTAAAAAAATTAAAATCATAATAACTAAATCATGATCCATGTATCATATCATAGTCTTATATCAAAGGAGTATAGAACCAAAATAAGAATAGAAATACCACATTGTAGAATAGGAATCACAACCAATTTCCCATAGTAGATTAGGCATCAAAACATGTTTCCCATAACAGATCTGGAATCACAACCTATTTTCCATTTTTGGATTAGTTATCACTAGTCATTTCACTAATATATCATGATATATAAATCATTTCATAATTTATTGTAAGGATTTATAGATTCCACCTATCACTTAAATATTAACCATACACATATGTGAAATAAGAAAATATTAAATAATATCATCATTAAAACTTGACCATATGAATGTGTTTCAAAGTATATTTTAAAATGTGTCACATAAATAAAAAAATTAACAAGATAAATTTAAATTAAATTTAATCACCCAAAAGGGTAACTATATAAACTCGTTTATAGGGTGATTTATAAGACATAAAGACATTGAAAATAGTTACCTTTTGAGATAAAGATGAAAAAGGAAGAAAAATCATTAAAGAGAGAAAAAATATTATATTTAGAAGGAAACATTGAATATTACATGAATTTATACATAATTAGATTTCAACATAATAAATTAGAAAATTTTTAATGAGTGAAAACATGGAATTGAAAGAAAGATCATTTTAATAGAAATAATCTTTTAAGTGGAAGGTAATTATTCAAAACATATTATAATGTATTGAGAAATAAAATCATTAATGTAAAGGTATTTAAATTAGAAACTCATTTACCCAATAAAAAAATAGTGTAAATCATATGTAAAATGTGTTCATTAAATATTAGAAATATTTAATTTCAAGGATTAATAGAATCTTCTAAACTCAAAGAATGAGATTTGTGTTACCAAATTCCCTTACATCTCAAGGAATGATTAAATAAAACTAATATGATAGGTATTTCCAAATATTATCCTTAAAATACCATGAAAGGAAATATAATTATCCCATGTGAAATCAATAGGGAATTGAACACACAATTCCAAGAAAACAACTTGTACAATAAGAAGAATAAATCAAGGAAATGAACATTAAGATAATTAACCCTTATAATTGTAATGAATTTTTAGTCAAAAAACATGAATGATATGATTTATAATGAATCATTAAAAACCATGAATAATGAGAGGATAATGATACAAAATATTAAAGTGTAATTAGATACACTTTTCCAAAGAATACATAGTGTATACTAGGAAACATGTCTCAAGAGTGAAAATTTCAGATAATAAACTCTTACCTTTGCTCTTGTCATCTACATATGTTCTCTAACCTCATCTATAAAAAAATAATTATCTGAATTAAAATTTTAATAACCATATTCATACTAAATAAAATTTATAATTTCTATTTATAATCATTATCTACATATATATTAATTATTTTTTGCCTATTTTACAACACCGGGTGTTTATAATTTTGACAGTTTATACCAGTTTCATAAGATCGGTGTAAATATTCATTATTCTTTAAAATTTAATAATTATAAGATCATTAAATTTTCTAAAATGGATTAATTTTAATGATTTATGATGCTTCAATTTCCTTTGATGAGTATTTCATTCTTCATCCTTGAAGATGAAATTAACAATAAGCACACTTCAGTGAATTTCTTAACAATGAAATGTGTTTTCTTAATTATTAAGTTAAATAATGATATATCCTTTAAAAAATACAATCTAATTATTTAAATATTTATATCAAATTATACCATTAATTATCTTTTCATATTCATCCATAATATAATTTCATAGGATTTTTTAAATAGGTGGTCAAACCAAACCAAACATAAACATACCCTAATTAATGGATGATTATGAGGTGATATACTTGAAATATTATTAATACCGTATCATAATAACCTGATTTAGTTTATATTAGACTGACATATCAGAATTATAAAGAATTATTATGTAACAACTATGGCCCACTAACAGCATAGACACCCCGACATAACATGTTTTTTGGGTCTGGGCCCGCTAGGAACCACCAGTTGCCCCACATACACATGGTACCCTACCTAGGGCCCACCCACATGCCTGAACAGATCATTGGACTAATAACTATCCCAATAGGCTAACAGATGTTCATTCCAGTGTTCTTTTTCCTCACTCACCCAAACCCTGGGAAACTTCCCATAAGGTCACCCACTATGATCACTACCCCAGGTCATGCATGCATTACTATAGAGTTCTAATCAGGTAGGATCTTAAAAAAAGTTGTACCTTGTTGACATGAGTAATATCATTTAATCATTAAACCCTTCATAATTATGGGTTGTTATATTCAACCCCCGTCCCCCCCCCCCCCCCGGAGATTAAAACATACTCATTGTGGTCAGCATATATGTGGACTATCTTGACTAGAGTAATTTGTCACATACTTGGGGTATCCACTCAAAGAGGATGAACCAAGATATCTACTATTGTTCTATATAGTATTTTTCTGAAGCAGGTATGTTATTTCAACATTATGCCAATGAAAGTAGATCCATTCCCTGGAGGACCAAGCATATGTTTTGGGATTTTTTGATATATATTATCTTTATAAATATATCTGTTTATGTTCATGGAATACACTTTTATATTTTACAATCTTATATTAAGGGTCCTTGGTAGTGTCCTATATATCGTTTTACTGACACCTTACCTGTGAATTTTTGTTCACTTGTAAACTTCATGACCATTGACCTGATGAAGGGAAAAGGCACTAGGAGGATGGTTGAATGGTTGGAAAGGATGATGTTGAAATTTCTGGATGGAATTCAAGCAGAATTTATGATGCTTCTTTTATTTCTAACTTTATCTTGTAGTTGGATCCCTTTTTTGTTTAGTTATTATATCATGTAATTTATCTTCAGTTCTCTGCATGTACTCTGATTATTTATTTTATTTATATATTCATGTTATTATTTATTTGTATAATGGCATGATATAGAGGGTACAGTCTCCCCATGAATGGATTTAGAGCCCCACTACTAGTTAGAAACCTCTTGCATATGGGGAGGCAAACACGACGTCATGTGGCACTCCTTCTTATACCTGGTGGTTTAGTTCTAGATGTTACAAAATGGTATTAGAGCATCATGATCCACTATCTTGTTTTATACTAGCCTATGTTTGGGATAGGTTAAATTAGAGTTAATATGATTTAGATCCAGGAAATGAAACTATTTTAGTGTCTGATCATCACTAAATAGTTGACCTCCAATTTTCTATAAAAGGGGGAAATTATGTTTTTCTATTACTATTGATTAAATTCTCTTTGGGAGATTAACATGATATTGATATAGTGATTTGTGTGATTTTTTATGTATTCATGCATCATTTTTGGCACAATGGTTCACATGTCATATGTACTTGTTTTTTACATAAGATATAGCCCAAATAATTATATTCCTGTTGAAATTATGATATCTTTGTGGTGAATTATTACTATCATTATTATGTTTTAACATGTTTTATTATATGCATGAGTGTATATATGTTCGTGTAAATAATTTGCAAATGTTGGTAATATATACATAAGCCTTAAATAAGTTGTAAGTTCTTTGTATGTTCCTTTTAGTGAGCTCAAATGGAATTTGAATTAATTGATTGGGAACACCTATGATGGAATTCAAAATGTTTTAATAATAAAATTAATTTGTAAACTTCTATGGTGGGGATTAGTTACTCTATAATATGAAATGCTTCTCAAGGATTAAAAGAATTATAATAGAGATAATCATAACATACCAATTTTTTTAAATAATAATATAAACCCACATTTTTTTTATAAATTAAAACTATTTTGGTGTGAAAACTAAATTTTTAAATACTTGTGTTTATTGTGGAATTACGAGAGAGTAAAATCACTATTTATAAATTTATATTTTTCTATCGAATATTTTCAGATTTAGTAACTGAGTCAGCATGGGATTATAAGGCTCATAGAGCCTTGATGTTGATAGAATAAAATTATTAAATATATTTTATTCATGAACATGTATATTTTCTAGAAAATTGAATATATCCCAACTGGTGTATCATATGATAAATCTGAGACCACTATTAGGTCCAAGATTATAGTTTTATCCTAGGTGTGACACAATATTTGTGTGAATCGGGTATTTTACAAAATATCACATAAGGTTAACTTATTTAATAATTTATTTATTATTTTTTCAGAAAATAATGGAAGATCTCTAAAATTTAGTTTCTGATGGAAAATATGAGACCATCGTTAGTATAAAATATGGGTTTTACCCTATGTGCGACATAAGTTTTTTATGTTTCGGGCATGTGGTAACATTACTCATAAGGGTAATAATAATTCATTTTTGAATATTTTATTTGGAAGTTATAAATAATTATTATTATTTAATTATTATTATTATTAAGTATAAAATTAAAATATACTTATATGATTAATAATGGTGTTTCGGTGGAAATAATGAGTGGTCATATTAATTAATATGGTCTTATTAATTATGTTAATTAAATAAAAATGTATGGATATTATTAATTTATTAATTTTTTAATGGTTGTTGTTTTTAAAATTTTAATGGTGGCATTAATGTGAGATAATTAATAATAATAAAAAATATTGTTTTTGTTATTATTATTATTAATTTTGGAAAAATAATATATTTGTTAAATATATATTTATGTGTATAAATGTGTAGGTGTGTATATATATTTATTGAACCTGTATATACATGTGGTATATATATATAATATGTGTATATATACAGGTTAATTATATATATATATACTGGTGTACATTCATGTATATATATGGATTATTTTTAATATATATATATATAGTTATAGATTTATTTAAAGGATGATTAGATGTGGTTAAATGAGAAATTTTGAAGAAAAACGTGTATATGGTGTATTGTGGATGAAACGTGTCTTAAAGTTAAAAGATAAAGAATAAGATTAATAAATTAATTAATTAATTAATATATTTTTAATGATAGTTTAATTTTTCTCTCTTTTTGTCCCATGGTTGTACGTAGTTCCAGTTTTCGCCCTGTATCCCAAGGACTGTTTTGGTTGCGGTTTTCAGATCTCTTGCTGCTCGGATGGATCAGATGTCAACCTGTCGAGTACCTGTATGTGCCTATAGGACAGATGACCCTAGTCAATTCGGTATAATATAGGTAGTAGCCTGACCTTCCAACCAATCATCCAATCATGATATCCTTACCTTTCAACCAACCCCTTCGATTCCTCTTCTACAGCAGTATATAATCTCGGTCTTTTACCTTGATGCCTACATCTCAATCACGGAGCTGAATTGAACTCTCGATGGTGTTTGTCTTAATATATATAAGTACCACCCCTAAAGAATGAAAGTTTTGAAGTCCACTTGTAACGATTATTTTAAGATTCTTCTTTTTTGAGAGTAATCTTTTATCTTTCCCTATATCCAAAACCTCTTCGACCCTTTCTTCAACTTTTTCCGACGCAGAAAGCGCTCCGCCTGAATTAGACCTATAATGGAGGGTCATAGATTACCAGTACTATTTTTAGGAAGCAATGACTGACTTCGGAGCTCTTCTGGGATCGGTCTATTATATTCTAATAGTTGATGCTAGGATTGGGGAAGCTCAAAGCAGCACAGAAGAAATATGGCTATAGAATATTACTATATAGACAGAGTACTCGACCCATTTCCCAATGCTCTGCACTTGGGGATGCCTGGACGGAACGCGATGCATCCTATACCATCAAAGAGGAAATGCCCATATTGTGCCTTGTCACTCTCTTCAATCCAACCAAAACCTACGGACAAGCCATTTCACTAGTACGGGTGTTATCATGCCACTAGCAATCGAAAGGGACGAAATTAGGAGCAAACACAATTGGAGTTGGACCATCTGACCATGGATATATGTGCATCATGACTAGAAATTGAACAATAATGGACACCACCAGATTGAGCCATTCCACTCCATTGTATTCTTCCATCCAGGGCCGGAAGTCACATCTTTCTTTCCCTTTTTCAGTCCATGAATCTCTTTTATCCTTGCGAAAAATCAGTTCCTTCCTTCGGTTCAGGTCTTTCTGAACCAAGGACTTCATTCTCATACACAGTATTTTCATGGGTCTTCGGGAGAAGAGAATAGGATAGGTGTCCCTGTTCTTATACATCTGTCTTCCTATTCAATAAGGGAAGAACAATCCTCTTTTAGTTTGGAGGTATGGTAGGAGTCGCTTATATGTTCATTTTCCATTTTTTGTAAAGAAATAAAAATTATTCCCTCTAGATAGCTTAACTCCGTCAAGCCTGTATGAGTAGTGGAGAATTATAGAGAAATTTTATTGGTTTTTGACTAACGAAGAAAAGCATGGGAGTAAAGGGCTTCCTTTCACCAGGTTTTATCCCTTGATTGCTTATTCATATGATGTTGGATTTGCAATGGAAACTAAAGCCTCACCAGCAGCTTCATCTTCATGTTCTAAACCCTCTGGCCTAAAAAACCAACGTTTTGGACGAAAATAAGAGCTGTCGTAGAGTATTCTTTGTCCTGCCTACCTTGATATTTCCCCTATCTATCAACGGGGACCCCCAAAAGGGGAATAGGAAGCTTCAAGGATCCCACCTTTGATCGAGATGAAGGTGTAGATTTTCACTAGGAATCCAAGGGTTTCTGATCAGGTGAAGTATTAGTTTTTGGGCACAAATATACAATTATGACTTATTCAAGAGGTCCCCCTTCCCTACTGGAGCGCTAACTCCCATTTTTTTAAAGAATCCTTGTGAACAAGAAAGGGGTAAGCTAGATCTTCTTAGCTTACCCCCTTCCTTTTCAACTCTTTTAAGGTGATCTCGGGAGGTTGGTAAATAACTCTTCTTTCCTTAGTTAAGCTTGAAGAGTGCTCATATATTCGCTCTCCTCCTTCTGCTCATGTGAATATCACGTTCTTGGTTCTGAAAGATATGTATGTCTCCTGCCCCTGTGATGTGACCCTCTCTCATCTGGTTGAAGCTCTTTCATCATGGAATATGGTTCAGAGCAGTGGGATCCTTGCATAAACCGACCGAGCGACCATTCCACACTAATAGGGATAAGGTTCTACCTTACCCTAAGGTGTCATATCTTTTAGAACCTTATCCCTATCAGTCTTCCAATGGAGATATCGACTGATCACACTATTAGAAGAGTATTGAGGCCATGGCTAGTGCACTATGGATTTCCAAGAAACTGAACTGCCTTAAAAAAGGGCGCCAAACAAAGGAAGGTAGCCTATTAGATATTCTAGCCAAGCCCAAATCTCTATCTCTAAGTTATCCATGATTTAAACCTCTTCTCAATGGAAAGCTGTGAATTGATAACTCCTCTTTACATTTATAAAATATAAGGAAATATCACTCCTAACTAGAGAAGGCAATGACATGAACGGTAACCTCCAACTCAATGAAAATGGGTTTCACAACTTCGCTAAACCACTGTGGATATATGATTGGAGACCACTCTAGTCCGAAGGTGGCCTCCTACCTTTGTTGTGACAGCCATGCATAGGGTACTCGTAGATCATCTGGGTTCCCATATCCATCAAATTATGGGCTCTGTTGGGCAGCACAGATGGGGGAAAAGAGGGGGATGTAGCGTACCAAAAGATTTCCCCTTCCTCAATCACATTTTATTATGCCTCCCCCCTATTCTATTTCATTGTTAACTTTTTATTTTAATTTTATTATTTCTCAAAACATATATCCTTGATATCTTCTCTTGTATTGATTGTATTGACATGTTTTCGGTGACATTGGGTTCATATCGAAGATCAGAATTTTCAACCTATATTTGCTTCCATAATAAATGAGGTTTTAGTGGTACAGTTAAACTCATATCTCAACCCTCATCGTCGGTCATATTTTCACATAAGTTAATAATTCCTTGACATTTTCACATTCTTTATATGGTTTATTAGCTTATTTTTTGGTGTGCATGGGTAACCCAATGTGAAACTTGTGTTTAGGAAGTCCTTAACTTGGTTTCATGTTTTACATGGGCTATAGGCATTATTTTTTGCCATGTGTGTGTATCCCGTGATACTGATGTTTGATTCTTGATTACATGAGTAGTTTTGTGTAGCCCTTGACTTGTTCTTGTGTTTCTTGCATGTGTATTGTGATGATTATAATATTATTTTATTGACGTGATATTGTTCTGTAAGGTTTATATGTATCATATATGCTGATATTCTATATTTTGCAGTTGAGCGTGAAGGTTTGTCCTATTTGGTTAATATGTGATATGTGACCCATGTATTGGTCGACATTGGAAAACATATGATATATGACACATGATTGGTGACATGCAATATTTTATGCATGTTCGAGACAATCCTATAAGAGGGATGTGATAGGATTTGGTCAGCATGTGCTTGGACTATTCCAATCAGTGGTATGTGTCACTTGATTTTGACTATCCGTAAAGAATGCATTTGATAATATTTTGGTCATAATGTGATATTTGATGAATTTTTTGGCTATACACACAAAAAGTATGTTATAAGACCATAGTGTTCATAATATATTTAGACTATCCCAACTAGTAGAATATGTTACGTGCTTAGGGTTATCTAATCGAGGAGGATTTGTGAGACTGTTTAACAATGTTCCATACAACATTGTATCAAAGCATGTATGCTGTCTAGACATGGTTCTAAAATAGGTAGATCTACTCCCCAGATGACCCAACATATTTTTTGTACTTGTGTGATATATTTTTTTTTATATATGCACCTTTTTTATGTTTATGGCATACACTTTTATATTTTATGAATTGATATTAAGGGTAATTGGAAGAGTCATAATGTGTATTGTACTCAAAATATTCATAGGAGTTTAAGTGCACTTGTATACTTCATGACCATAGAATCGATGAAGGAAAAAATACCAATTTTAAACAGTTGTGCAGGTGGAGTTGGATGATGCTGACGTTGTTGGATGGAGTTTGAGTTGGATTCTTACTGTATATTTTATTTCTACCTTTATCTCGAAGTTAGACTCTTATTTTTTTGTTTGTTATATCATGTATTTCATCTTCACTTTTCTGCATTTACTTTGATTATTTATTTTACTTGTATATTTATGTTATTATTTATCAGTCTAATGACACGATACGAAGGGTACAGCCTCCATGTGGAAGGATTTAGACCCTCAATTCTCTTCAACAACCTCTTACATATGGGTAAAAATGCAAGAGGTCATCTGGAACTCTATATCAAACTTTTTGGTTTAGTTTGTGATGCTACATATGAAAATAATTAATGGGTACAAAACAACTACATGGTATGAAAAAAAATCCCTTCTTACTTCTCTTGTTTAAGATAGTTAATTTTATAACGATTGTTTATCACTAATATCATTAATAGGTTATTCAATTTGTGTTAAAAACCATAATCATATCATAAAATCATATTTATACTTTCGAAACCATTCTTATAACCATCCAAAAAAGAAAATAATGAAAAAAATACATCGATCCATAGTAGTGGTAGTCTGTATGTATGCGTAGATGATGATTTCAATTTCATGGAATGATAAGAAGATAAAAATGTATAATTATTTAAGAATATTATAAATGTAATATATATACCATACTTATTTATTAAATTAAACTTTTAGATCATCCATTTTTGGTGGTGAAGGAAAAATGAACATGTTTATTCATAGAGGTTGTAGTCCACACTTATGCACATATGCATATTTTTATTTTCTATAATTGAAAAGGGAAGAACGGTTAATGATTATACTATAATTATAATAACCTATAATTATAAAATTGATACTGATGTTATCATTTTAATATGTTGTAATTTTATTTTAATAATAAATACTGTACAAAAATAAATAGAAAAGATAATGGAGAGATTATAAATTTATACCTTAGTAATTGGATTATCTCTTTTGTAAAGGGGGATAAAACTTTTAGAAATAGTATTTTGAGAATACCAAAACCTCTTTAAGGGTTATAGGAGTGTTGGGGAGGTTTTTGGTAATATTTTGGTATGAAAATAGGGGGTTTTGGTGTGAGGGTAAGTGAGGAGTGGAGAGCCCCTATTATAAGTGAAAAGGGAATAAATTGTTTTTAAATACCCGTAAATTTGTAATAATGAAACATAAATCAAAAGTAAATGTTACTAAAATTGAGAAATAATAGAGAGGATAAGTTATAAGATATTTAAAGTACTCAAATACACATTTACACACATGTTTTAAACATGTTTTAGGTAATTTACTATTATATTTTAATTTTTACCATTTTTTCTTTTACTGCGGAAACAAGTTTCTTCCTAAGTAACTGATCCATTAATCATAAAAATAAAATGGTTATAATTATATAACGTGTACCTATGAATTAAAAATTTGAAATACATTTTATCTTTTTCAATTTTTATAATTGATAATAATTAATATTTACATAATAATTATATAATGTATTAAAAAAATTCTGGAGAAAATTGTTGTTTATGCTCTAATACATTAAATATAGGTTTGTAAACTATAATAAATATTTTTCAAAGTTATAATATAGATAATAAATTGTATATTATTTCTATAAAATGGTTTCATGAATTTAAAAATCATTATTATAAACAAATAATTCTTTAAAAGAAAGATTATTTATAAAAACAATATATTACACTATTAACCAAAAAACCATTTTTAAAGAAAAAATATTGAAAATTCATCATAACCTAATATTTCCATATTAAATCAAAAAATTAATTTAATTTTATCAAATAAAAATCCTAAAATCCTAAAATTTTATTTTTAATCAAAAATAAAATTTTAGAGAAAATATTTTCTTAAAGGAAAACAACTTTTGATATATTAACTATTCATTTTCATATAAATTACTTGTTAATATAAAGTTAACTTGTTATTAATATAATCAGTGTATTTTGTTATTATTTAGTCAAAATAACTTAGTTCCTTGAGATAAATTTCAACTTCCAAAAAATACATATTTATGTATAAGTTAAATTGAGAAAAATGACCATTCAAAAAGTATAGAAAATCATTATATATCTATACATATAAATATATTATTATGAGTTGATTTATTTCTAATATCTACATACATAACCCCATATTATCTTCACATAAGACCTATGTATCATCCAAGATCAGGTTGTAGTTTTGGGTGGTAGTACTACTATCTTGGATCTTGTAACAATATCAACAAGCTTGAACATTTCCATTATATGGTTTTTCTCAACCAAAAATTTCTTAAGTTCATCTTGGTCTTGGATGAAACACACCCTAGAGAATCAACCACCATTCTGATCTTAAATAAGTGGGATTCATAAGGAAGTATTATACTTTGTGATTCTATTAATTCCTACTTTCTTTATTGGTTTTGTGATGTGGTTAAATCATTTTATTCAAACTAATTTAGTAACTACATATTAACAAGAATATTTAGTATTCAAAATATATCAAGGTTTTTCATTTAAGTATGGTATTGTGTGTGAAACTCGCTATTCCATATATAATTTATTTAATGTAAATACATATAGAAATATCAGGTCATTACATTATCCCAAGACCAAACACATATTAAAATTCCAATCTCTCTAGGTTTTTGAACCGCTACATAAAAATATATTTATCACCATTATTAATATGCATAAAATTCTCCTATACCTTATCTAATATATGATTCAGATCTACATGTATGACTTATTCCCTTGATAACTATGTGTTTCTTGATTTTCATTCCTGAGGATACATATTGACATCTAGATGCCTTTTCGTAGGCCTAGCTAGGAGCTCTAACTTCACACCCCATTCTTCCTTTAATGATGAGACTATTATCAATTCACATACATTTTCATTCTTCCATGGTCTCTCTGTAGGGAGGCCATTCATTTTTATTCCCACTTTTTTAAAAGATTTATATTTGTATAGAATTATATCCATTGATAACTACATATGGATTTATATTCATTTAATATGATATATGGTAATTCCTGAATATATTATCATGGTCCGACTAACAAATCTAATATCACCCACATATCTTTCTATGATCCTTTTTTTGTTTCATTTCCATTCTTGGAACTGAGATGATGTTCCCCCTCTAAGTTTATATTATAGTATATATGATCACAACCCATTATATGCATTATTCCAATAATTATAACATTAAACTACATACACAATTTCTTAGAGATGGTCTATATAATAATTAAGCTCTTAATTAACATTAGGTTTATCACATTTATACTACTATATTGGTTTTCTAAAGACTAACTGGTTGGAGTTCTATGACCATAAACTTGTAAAAACCCCTATTGTCTATGTTGTGTAACCTTAAACATCACCACCCATATAGTCTTAGTCATAATATCCTAAAATTAAATACACCATTGTTCAAGGATACAGGAAGTTAAACAGAATACCCTTGGTCTTAGTTACATAACATTAAAATGTGAAACACTAGTATGAATTGTAAGACCTTAAAAAATAGACAAAAATTGTTTGAGTTACATGACCATATGATATAAGCATCATGCCTATAAACTATTTTCATTCCTCTTTGGGGTTTCTTATATCAATCTAGGTCGAGCTTATCATCCCCAATTATTATATAATCTTTATCACTCGTAATTTAAGATATATGACCCTAAAATATTTCACCCCCATGGTCTATGTTGTTAGAGTTAGTGTCCAAGAACTAACTTTTTGTACTTTGATTACATGAATATTTAATGTAATTAAATATTAAATATCTTATTACATATTGTTCATTATTCTTCATGATTATAATGTAATAATGTACTAGAGTATTTGTTGCATTAATAAGTTCTTAGAAGTTCCCCGCTATAATGAGAACCTTGAGGTACTGTGAAAATATTCTTAAATATATTTCTACGGTTGGATGACATAATATGATGGGTCACATAGTATATATACCATCAGGTTCGAGTACTCGTAGGTAGATGAGACTTCTTCTCATGAATTTCACAATTGGTTATCTTTAATATAGAGGATTATGAAAAGAAACCTTCCAATATGAATTTCACATGTTTTGGTGTAATTGGATATTCTTATTTTCAATCATGTGTAATGTTCCTTAGACTTTAAAATTTTCTATTAATATGTGTCACAACTTGTGCACTTCTATTTACGGACAAAATATCATCACATCTTATGTTGGCGGGAACTAGGGTACATTTGATGTGTCACAAATGACATGTTATTAATGGATAAGTTTAGGAAGGATTTGTCCCTTCCATTTATGGAAGTTGATCTCTCGACCTTTTTATGGAAATAGAATTGTCACCCTAAATTCCATGTCCATGGTGTAATGATGAGTTTATTTCAAGTAGTCAAAGAATGACATATCAAGCATATAGTTTGATGATGCTATCATGAAACCTTATTGATGAGATAATGATACAAAGATATTATATTACATAGTGAGTGTTCCTATGTGGATTTCGTCTTTGTGACTTTAATTTATTTCTCTTAGGTTTCTTGAGCCATTTTTAGAAAGTAATCTTGGACATTTGGAAATCCCTCCTAATTCCAATGATAAATAATCCTAGAGGGCCACACACTAAGTATTTATAGTGATCTCAATTAAATTCTATTTGAATTTAATTAATGGAAGAAGTATTATTCTCAAGACTGCGAAATAATTTTATTAAAGTTACATTGATTGCATAAATTTGATAAATATTTATTCACCGGATTATGAATAAAATATATTTATTTATTTTATTGAACATTTAATAAATATTTATTTACTATTTTTTAAATACACATATTAATTTTATAGAATAAAATATTTTATTCGATTGTTCAATAAATGGAAGAGGAGTTCAAAAGGACCAAGATTGTGTCTGTTGATAAATTAATTATTTACAAGTCTGTAAATAATGTTTATCCAGTTGGAATAATAAATAATAATAATACTGTTATCATTATGTGGTACATATGGTTCTATTTTTTTATGTTGGTGCCCCAAAAATAATGGTGTTGTTAGTGTTATTAGGAGGAATGGGTTTTCTATAATAGATATAATTGCA
Source organism: Viscum album (assembly GCA_963277665.1). Classification (NCBI taxonomy): domain Eukaryota; kingdom Viridiplantae; phylum Streptophyta; class Magnoliopsida; order Santalales; family Viscaceae; genus Viscum; species Viscum album. Next base: position 1,143,480,787 of record OY728140.1, read on the forward strand.
TTTAACTGTTATTTCTAATTAAATATTGAAACTAAACCCCCATTTTAATTAATAGGTAGGTATTCTATTGTGCCAAACCCTAGTGAATTGAGAATTCTTGAGAAGAACATTTTCTCTCTCAAATCCTTGAATCTCTCCCTCTCAAGAATGAGATACATTCTTAAATACCTAATATCGAGTGATCAAGAACGATCAATGCAAGACATTCACCTTGTCATGCTAGCACCTGGAGAATGGGTGGGATTGTTTAAGGACCATTGGAGCATGTGTGGATCACTGTTAGATGGATTATACTTTGGATCCTCGTGATCGCAATGAAGACAATCTGTAAGGGACATTCAGGATGATCAATGATCTTCAAAAAAGAAAGTACCAAATATCATAGTATTTAATTTTTTCAGAAATTAATAAATTAAATATAATCATGATGTGTAATATCCTCTTTCTCAGATCCTATATTTTTCTTATCTTTGTCTAAGTATTTGATTTTAATCCATGGATACTATCATTCATCATCGTATTGATCCTGGATTGGTTATCGATTACGGAAAACGTAAAGTGGGGCCTACTCAACGATGCACGTCTAATGTGCTCGAATCTTACAAGTGGTATCAGAGTGGTCTCATAAGTGTTTATAAATATTTAATTAATTATTTGACGATTTACACTTTAATAATTTAGTTTTTCAATTCATGGTTAATCGTTCTTGTAATCGGAATTTTGAGATATACTCTGCCTATTTTCATTTCTCACAGATGTAATAGAAATGAATTTTTTTGATTAAAATTAAATCGAGGATCTCATCAGGTGGATCTGACGATTCAGTCTAGATAACACAATAGTACACGCCATGTATTTGGAGTTACACATTGTGAAATATACTATACACACTACGTAATCCAGATTAAAAACTGTGTAGTTGTGTTCAGTGCATCAGGAGTAATTCAGAATTTACTCAGTCCATTTGCATTAATGACACAAAGTGTAGTTAATTATTACACTACGAGTTGACTAGGACAAACTAGGGTACATTCATCTAGATTACATGCCATGTGGGCCACTAGACACAGGATGTAGTCCCTTTGGGTCAATTTCCAAATTGAATATCTCATACATGACTAAGTCAGTCGGTAACTGTGTATCCTGGAGACAACACGGCATGTAGCCCATTGGACACTCCATGTACTCTGATATTTCCAAAGTATGCCTCAAACAATGAGTCCCTAGGTGTGTAAATAAGATAATACGGTGAAGGTAGTACATGCCCTGTAGTTATAACTAAATATCGTGTACTTTACCAAATTACACATAATTAAAACATTAATGTTTTTGTAATGTTTATAATTACATATCATTTAGATTTGAACGGGTGTTCACCTTGTTACATCCATGGTTATGGATGATAATCTCAGGGAAATTTTCAAAAGTATTAAGATGAAATTATTGATTAATTACATATAATTATTAATTGATTTGAGATTGAATTATCTTAATAAGAATGATTAAATAATTGAATGTTAGTTTTATTAAATTCATAATTTTTGGCATGTATGTGTATGATCATGAGTTAGAACAGGCCCTTGTATGTGATTGATTTCCTTTTATTTTATTTTAAATTAAATTGTTGGCATGCATGCCATCTCTCCTCATTAATATATAGGGCCTTCATTCCCATGTTTTCTTTTATGTAAACCCTCATTTTACCCCTCACATACGTCTGAGTTAAAAAAAAATATGTAATATATGGATATCCCAATAATGTGGAGGTGGTTCAAGTCAAGAGTCATGGAAAAACTAATCCAAGGAGATACAAAGTTAGGAAGGTGGAAAGCTATAAACACAAACCTTAAAAAGTTTCAAGGTGTTTTTCCACTAGGTCAGTGGTTAGTTTATCAACCACTAGATAAAATAACAATTATAAGATCTCATGATCATTCCATTTAATTTATTTTATTTATCTTAGTTGAATTGTTTTCATTATGGAGTTATTGTCGCAACTACATAATTAATTGACTAACATAGAAGATGGAACTAAAATAAACCAGGATTAAGTGTAAATATTATCAAGACATGGTTAGTCACTAAAGTAAATTACACTTAATATTAACAAGAATGTGATAAAGATAATAAGTAAATTTATGTATAAGAGAAAAAATCCCTCAATAAAATATTAAGTTAGACTAAGCCTTCCATTAGTTGATTAAGGGAATGAATCATTAAATCTAAGTGTTTTACCAACCCTAGTTGGGAAACGTACTTTTATAAAGGATGGTCTTATGAAATTTTTGGGTTGACTTAACCATTTTGCAACAAAAGGAGTAACCCTTGATAGAATTGGTGAAAATTTGGAGGTATGTGTTGAGGAAATCCATGTCAGGATTTCAGGATTGGGGAGTCCACTAAATGGATCAAGGAGTTGTACACCCACCATTGGAAAAGAACATCTGACCTAAAAACCTTCAAATATCTTGACCAACCCTTTTGGGGTTATGTGAAGGGGGATTTGGATCCTTTCCACTAGAATATCCTAGAAACAAGAAGTTTTGAGTTCAACGGTGATGGCCATTCAGAATTGATAAAATAAAGGTAGACATAATAAAATTAATTTATTATTTCTCATTAAATGTATTCAAGGAAGTACTAGTTATATGATGCTATAATTGAAGAATAAAAATGAAAACCTCATCAAACACACTATCCCTACAATCAATACTGTATAAAGAAAACATCCTCACTAGCAGTAACTTCCAAGAATGGTTTAGATGCCTTTAGGTCATTATACGCCATGAACGAAAATCTTACATGCTAGAGTCCTCATTACCTAATATGTCTGCCCAAGAGGTGAGTGATGAATAGTTCTTGGTCTATGAGAAATATATGAAAGATGTTGTCGACATTAAATGTTTGATGTTATCATTAATTTATAGTGAACTCATGAAGTCTCATGAAAACATGGATGCCTATAGAATTCTAGAGCACCTTAATGGTCTTTACCAGGAGAGAGAAAGACATGAATAGTTTGAGATCTTCAACGCACTCTTTTAGAGTAATCTTGGAGAAGATTTCCTAGTTGGGCCTCAGGTAGTCAAGATCATTGGCTACATTGAGTTCCTAGAGGTTCTGGGGTTTAATCTCCCCGAAGAACTGGGTACGAATCTTATTATCGTATCAATACCTTAGAGTTTCTCTAGTTTTCTTATGAATTTAAATATGAAGAACATGGATAAGCCTCTACTAGATATTATTATCCTCCTTCACCAAGTGGATAAAGACATGAAGCACAAAAATATTTCTATACTTATGCTGAATAATAGGAATAGGAAGTTGAAGAGCTTAAATCATAAATCTTCTTCACACCCTTCCAATAGAAGGAAGATCAAGAGAGGTTGAAGGGAATGGGAAGCTTCTTGTTTCGCATGTGGAAATAAAGGCCACTAGAAAAAAAATAAACCCAGCTAAAGAAGCAAGGGGAATATTTAGGTGCATTAGTCATCAAGATCAATTCAGTTTTTCATAACAATTGGGTATTAGATATAAAATTTGGTTCTCACATATATATATATATCCAAATACAGGAACCAAGTCGATTCACGAAACTTAATCGAGGTTAGGTAAATCTACTAGTAGCCAATGGATCAAGACTTGTTTCTATAGCTTTTAGGGAATACGACATCACGTTGATGATTGTGATGATCTTGGTATTAAATTTTTGTTATTATGTGCCTTCTTTAACCATAAACATTAATTTTTTATCCAAACTTGGTACAGATGAATTCATTTTCGAGTTTGGAAATGAATTTTTCTTCATTTATAAATATAAAATTTGTTTGGGTAAGGCACATTTATAAAATGGCCTTTACATTTTGGATTAAACAAAATAAATAATGATAAATAATAATAAAGATAATTCACATGAATCATACCACACCGAACTTTTGAATCATTTCCTTAGTCATGTAAATGGGAAATGATTGAAAAAGTTACATCAATATGGATATTTATATTATTTCAAATTGAAACTAATTGGTGTATGTTACACATGTTTACAAGGAAAAAATGACTAAATACCCATTCAGTGGGAAAGGTGAAAGGAACAAAGAGATTCTTGAATTGGTTCATACTGATGTGTGTGGACCATTTCCATTTGAATCAAGTGGTGGGTACTCTTAATTTATAAAACTTACTGACAATTTTAGTAAATATAGATATACCTACTTAATAAAGTATAATTTGGATTATTTTGATATGTTCAAGGAATACAAGAATGACATTGAGAACCTGATTGGTAAGAAGATTAAGAAACTCCTTTAAGAATTAGGTGGGAAATATCTTAATAATGACTTCATTGATTTCTTACAGGATTTTGGGATCATGTCCCAAATCACTCCTCCTTACACGCCCCAGTGGAATAGTGTATGTGAAAGAAGGAACCACACCATGTTAGACACGATTAGATCAATGATGAGTCATTCAAGTCTTCCATTATCATTTTGGAGATATTCATTACAAACATAAGCACACATACTAAACCAAGTACCAACTAAATCAATAAATGGTATTCCATGCTAGCTTTAGAGTGGAAGAAAATCCATGTCATCGAATTTACATGTGTGGGGAAGAGAAGAATTTGTTAATTCCTCTTTAGGTAGCAAATTCTCACCTTGAGGCACAATGTGTACCATTATAGGATACCCTAAGAAAACCAGGGCATATTACCTATACGGTCCCTCATAAAAAAGGTTATAATGGAAATACATTCCATATTCCTTGAGAGAGAGAACATCTCCAAAAGATAACATGGGAGTGATATATACTTCAATGAATTCAGGGCTCAATGTACACAAGATTTTTTATAGGAGTAGATTCCACAAAGCCCCATGGAAGAATGCTCTATTCTATAGAAAAAAGTGTTGCATAGGATTGAAAGAGAGGTTAGAGAACTAGAACGATATGGTTTTATAGTTACTAAGGATGGTTACTCATTATTAGTTGATAATAATGACCTTCTATCCTAAAAAAAGAAGTAAGTGGCATAAACGTTTCCAAGTGGTAAGAATCCATGAATTCTGAAATGGATACCATGTACCAAAACTGATTCTATATTTTGGTAGATCCTCTAGTAGATTTAAAGATCTTTGGTTGAAAATGGGTATTCAAGAAGAAAATTGACATAAAATGATAAGTTAGTACCTATAAGGCATGACTTGTTGAAAAAGGGTTTAAATAATTCCAAGGCATTGACTACGATGAAACATTTTCACCAGTTTCAATGATGAAATCCATTATAATTCTACTGGTCATTTCTTCTTATCGTGATTATGAGATTTTTAAAATTGATTTCAAAACATCCTTCCATAATGGGAACCTTCATGAAGATGTCTTGATGACACACCCATAAGGGTTTGTGACTCAAAATGATTCCAATAATATATGAAAGTTGCAAAAATCCATTTATGGATTAAAGAAATCATCCAAGTCATAGAAAATTCATTTTGAAAAATCCATAATGGAATTTGGTTTTATAGAGAATGAATGTGATACTTGTGTCTAAAAAAAGTTTAGTGGGAGTGTATTCATTTACTAAATAGTATATTTTGATGACATATTACCTATTGGAAAAAAAATACCAGTATTATAGTCTGTTAAGGAATGGTTTAATAAATGCTTCTCTATGAAGGACTTGGGAGAGGCAGTATATATTCTTGACCACTATTTGATGATAGTCAAGACTATCCTTAAGTATCTAAGATATACTAATGATATGTTCCGAGTTTATGGTGGAGATGAAGAACTAGTAATATGAGGGTATGTAGATTATAGTTTCTAGACTGATCAAGATGACATGAAGTCAGAAACGGGATACATATTCACTTTGAATGGAGGTGTTGTGAGCCAGAAGATCTCAACGTAAGGTGTGGTCACAAATTCTACAACAGATTTTGAGTATATCATAGCTTCTAAGGTAGTTAAAGAAGTAGTTTGGATGTGGATCTTCATCTAAGATTTAGATTTGGTTCCTATCATTAAATATCCCATCACACTCTATTGTGATAATACTACAGCGGTGGATCTCACAAAGGATTCAAGTTCACATCATCATCCAAATCACATATTACGGAAGTATCATCTCCTGAGGGATTTTTCTTAGAGATGTGAAATTGAAGTGAGTGGTTTTTTCATGGAAGGTAACACGGCGAACCCCTTGACTAAATCCTTGACTCAGCAGAAATTTGATAATTATATGAGGTCTAGCGGACTGAAAGTCGTAGGTAGTTAGTTCTAGTCCAAGTGGGAGTTTGTTGGATTTAGTGTCCTAGAACCAACTGTTTTTACTTTGATTACATTAATATTTAATGTAATTAAATATAAAACATCTTATTATATATTATTAATTGTTATTCATGACTAAAATGTAATAATGTCATAGAGTATTTGTCGCATTAATAAGGTCATAGTAGTTCCCCGCTATGATGAGAACCTTAAAGTGTTATAACAATATTAATAATTATAGTTCTATTGTTGGATGGCATACTATGATGTGAAACATAGTATATAGACCATCAGGTGCGATTACTCATAAGATAATGAGGCTTATTCTCATGATGTTTTCACTTGTTAATCTCCAAGATGGATGATTATGATAATAGACCCGCCATTAGGAATTATATATGTTTTGGTGTCATAAGATATTCCCATCTGTGAGCATGTGTAATAGTCCTTAGACTTTAAGATTATCATTAATAAGTTTCACAACTCACTCACTTTGATTTATTGACACAAACTGTCACACCATATGTTGGTGGAGAGTAGGTTATGTTGGGTACATCATGAATGACATGTTATTAATGGATAAGTAAAGGAAGGATTTTTCCATTCCATTTATGGAAGTTGATATCTCATCCCTTTGATAGAAATAAAACTTTTTCCCAACATTCCATGGCCTTGGTGTAATGATGAGTTTATTTTAGTTAGTCAAAGAGTGACATATCAAAAATATATGCTGATGAAACTATCATGAAACCTTCTTGATGTGATATTGAGAAAATGATATTATATTACACAGTGAGCATTCGTATGTTTATGCCATAGTTGTGAGTTTAAGTTCTTTCTCTAGGGTGCCTTGACATATTTCTAGACAATAATCTTGGACTTTAGGCAAGCCTGCCTAATTCCAACAAGAAAGAATCATAGAGGGTTACACACTAAGTGTTTTTTTGTAGTATCAATTAAATTCTATTTGAATTTAATTAATGAAATAAATATTATTATCATGATCGAGGAATAATTTTACTCAAGTTAAAATTATCGCATAAATTAAATAAATATGTATTCATCTGATTGTGAATAAATTTTATTTATTTATTTTATTGAAAAATTAATAAATATTTATTTAATATTTTGTAAATAAAAATATTTATTTAAGAGAATAAAATATTTTATTCGGGTGTTCAATAAATGTAAGATGAGTTTTAGTGGATCAAGACCGTGTTTGTTGATAAATTAATTATTTAAAAGTTACTAAATAATGTTTATCCAATTGAGGAAGAAATAAAAGTAATATTGTTATCATTATGTGGCATTAGATGTCATTCATGGTTCCATTTTTCATAAGTTTGAACATAACAAATAATGTTTTGTTATTGTTATTATGTAAAATAGGGTTTCTCTAATAGTTATAATTTCATTTAATTGTTGTTTTTTAATTAAACATTGTAACTGAAAACCAATGTTTATTAATAGATAGGCCCACCTGTTGTGACAAACCCTAATTAATTGAGAATTTGTTAGCCTAATATTTTCTCTCTCGACTCTTTTCATATATCCCTCTCAAGAATGAGAGAATTTTTTCAAGACCGAATAATGATAAATCAATAAATATTGATGCAGGACATTTGCATCGTAGTGCTAGAACCCAGAGAATGAGTGAAATTGTTCAGAGACTAATTAAGCATGTGAATATCACCGCTAGAGGAATTTTTCTTTGGATCCTCGTTATTACAACAAAGAAAATATGGAGGGGTCATTCTGGATAATCAACAATCATCAATGAATAAAGTACCAAAGATCCAAGTATTTATTTTCTTTAAAAATTAATAAATTAATTATAAACCTGATGTGTAAGATCTTCTTTCTCAGATCCTACATTTTTCTTCTATTTGTCTAAATATTTTATATTAATCCATGGATATTGGTGTTCGTCATCGTATTAATCACATATTTTTCATTGATTACATAAAAAGAAAATTTGGGCCCTCCCAATGTTGTGCTTCCACTATGCTTGAATCCTATATAAGTTGTATACTCTAAACATCCTTAACCCAATGATCCAATTTTTATAACTGAAAACTCTAACCCCATGGACCAAGATACATGAACATAAACAATACATAGTCATGGATCACTTTGATACCCTCTTTAGAGCACAATAAAAACTTGATATCTTGTCTCTCATTAGGTAGGTATATTATTATCTTAAAACCATACATTCTTGTATGCCCTCTATTTTTTTAGTATGTACCTTAAATATTTTTAATCTTGGATGGCATGACTTTGGGGTGTTCAAACTTTTTTTAGGATTCTCCATTTCCAAAAAACGCACTTTATATCCCCCTAAAATTAAATTATCACAGACCATTCATTTCTACATGGACTCATCTCAGCCCATGATAAGGGAATGATACCCTAGTCTTATCCCACCTCTAATCCATGGAACATGTCCTAGAGGAAACATTTTTTTGAATTGTTTATAGAACATGTGTTTTAAACATAGTCAATGATCTTCATAAACTCATTTTCTCAATTTCAAGTAGTATGACATTATTAACTATATTTCAATAATTTGGGTAACAATCACCCCATCCCATCTACCCTTTATCTTTTATTAATTCTCTTTGGGTCACAACATACCTTTCTGTCACTTCCCTTTTTTCATGTAGACTTCCAACACTACTACTGTGCACCCTATGCATATGTTCACATTGATAGGGTGAATAGATCCTTTATAATTATACAAACTTGGTTCCACCATCCCAATGGGTTTCCCAATAGTGTTTGACTCAACCCTCCAACCATAACCTATCCATCCTTATTATGAACTCTCATTTAATATGGAAGATCATATATTGTCTCTTGTTTCTCACCCCAAGCATGAACCACATGGGATTGGGGATTTAAGTTATTTGTTTCATTAATATAATCAAGATGAAAAAATTTTGAGATATGGAATTCAAAAATTTTGTAATTATTTATTACTTAGAATATATAGGGAGGGTAATCTATAATTTGAATCATCTTATTTAATATGTAGTTGTAATAAAGTTTTGCATGATTCACCTCTTCATCGACCTCAAATAACCAATTTTGGGAAGTCATGAATGTTTACTATAGACTGACCAACTCTATTATTTCTATCTCCACCTATGTGTGCACCTCACCTGCACACACCTTGAGATTACCATGTTAGACCCTATAATCCACTACATTATTTTTCAATTAGGTTATCTTGGTCTCAAATATTTTCTTCTAGGTCCTTAAATGAGAGATTTACTCCTTCCTTTTTAGATCTAAGTACTGTATTTGTTTCACCTCTTCTTCCTCCTAATATATCTCCTCTTGAGTCACCTGAAGAGCATCCCAAACTTGTGCCACATATGCATCCCTTGATGAATCAAACCACCACTCCTACAATAAATCTTTATTAATAAGAATTTCATAATCTATGTTATAGGTAGCATATTAGTCAACCCTACAAACCCCAAATTTCATCATTCAGTGATGGTGGGTTCCCATATAGTTTTCTATATAACCTGGTGATGTGTGGGTAATGAGGCCATGCATTCTCTTCCACACTCATTGTTGGGTCACTTATTTCTCCTTAGTTATGTCTAAACACAAGCCATATCCATCTTCAAAATCATGTGCATACTTGGTTAATCTTATAGGTAGTAGATATTGATTCTCAACTTTAGGGTATTATTGGTTGTGCTCTAGGGTGTTGGGTGGATTCAGAATCTTAAGTGTCACCTCTACACATGGAGGCTCCACCTCTAATATAAAAATAGGTTATTATTAGATAAATTATTCCAATAATATTTATCTTCCCCAAGAATACATTTATCTCCTAATCATGAGAGTTTTTTGTTTTTGGTGCTTGCCTTAGACATTCATCCATCAGGTTTACAATCGATTCTTTTTGACCCATTAACACTTCATCCTTCTGCTCAAATATGAGACTAATTACTACCACAGTAAATTAGAAATTAGTTTTGGAAATATAAAAAAAATTGGATACGTTCAATATTTTATGTAAATAATTACTTTTTTAAAATTTGGTGATGAGGTTTTACTCTCCCTATATAGGATAGATAAGGACCATGGATAAAAATTAATTCTTAGTTTCCTCCCCATATGAAAATTTGTTATCCAAGGAGTAATCCACAACCAATGACCCCTCAATATCAGTAGGAAACCAAGAATATATTATAGGAGGTTCCTCAACCTATTATGATAGATTTATATTATAAAAAATTAACAAGTTAGTATAAAATTCCTAAAAAATAGAGGGGGGAGGAGATTAGAACTTACCTTTTGGGGTCGATAGTTGGTAAATAGTTTGCATTCATATAAGATTCACCTTTTTAGTGGATTATGTCACCTACATAGTGTCAGTACTCAAAAAACCTTAACCACCTAGAAGTCCATGGAGTAATGTGAAACTATTCCTATTTCTTAACTTCCTAGTAACTCTTCATCACCCATCTAAGTATATATAAATAGCTACTTTAATTTCCCCTCACTTTCTAAAACCATAATAGATTAGAGAGGATGATTTAATTTCACCTTGAATGTAATGATATAATGACATATACATGATTCATAAGTTATCGGATATGGAATTAATTCTACCAACTCCTCTATAGATGGAGTATCCTCACATTTCTTAAAATTGTACACCCAATATTTATTTATTCCCATAGATTATTAATTATTATATTTCTATAGATCCACATTTCTAAGTGACTCAACACCTAATAGGTCATTATTAAGATGCTTGATAAACATCTCTATCCCTGCATCAATAAAGACTTTTGACTCAATATGATAGTAGGAAAGTGCCTTCTGATCATGGATATTGGCTTTCATTTCTCAATGGGAGGCTATGGGAATAACCTTGGAAAGATTGATGATGGGAAATAGAATTCATCCACATCAAAGGAGCTCCCAAATATTCTACTACATTAATTTTAACTAATTTTCATCACGCATACTCTTAGCTATATAGAAAACTATATCACCTGGTATTTTGTTAATTTCAAGAAATTATTTTCATGGGGCCATCCTGGAAGCAACCCTAGTAGTCTTATAAGAATATACTTTATCCTAGACACACTTATTATGGTTAATTCCCTAATATTCATGCTATTATATAAGTCCTCACTTGAGAACTACACAATAGTCCTTGGAGGTCCCTCATAAAACACCACTACTTCAACAAGATACATATTCCTTAGTTGGAGGGATTTCCCAGACAATAGTGTGCCTATATTCCTATCATCCTTGATCCTACACTGATGTGTTTGACCAAAGCACATGGCACCACATCATTTCCCTAGGGTATTTAAGTTTCTGGCTTTGGGAATAGTCCTGAAATAATTTATTCATGATGTTAGCCAAAAAAAATGTGATCCTTTTTTTAGTGTCCTCACAAGCCAAAATCCACTGATGTTTCAAGATTATTATTGGATTATTTTTCTATTGAAACAAGTTGTAAACCTATTAATTGAGCCACTAACAGCGGTAGAAATGAAATTTGAATCAGCATGGGTATAATGTAACGTAGATAATATTTCCATGATTGCATGAAAACAATTCCAATCCCCTAAAGTCCACCAGACATAACCATTCCCTGATGATTCCATAACCATTGTCAATGATCACCATAATTGTATCATCAAAGGGTTGGAATTTGAACTCATCATGGGATATAACCAGGGAAATCAACTGAATCTTATCAACCACTAGAGGGTGTTCTTTTATATCGTTGAATAATGTCACCCAAAAGTCTACAGTTTGTGGGCTGATCAGTTTTGGAAACTTTTACCCACAAGAATGCATAGTAACCCACCGATAAAGTAATGGTAGTGGTCAAAAAAGGATGTATGAGCATGTTAACCTAACTCATATTCTTCAAAATATCATAATTTTTTACAATTACTTCGATGAAAAGGATGATCAGATGTTTATGCACCAGTAGAACCACTATAATAAAGGTGGTTGGTATTACACCCAAGTGAGAATATCCAACTCGAAACAATAATCCATTGAGGAAATTCACCAGTAATGTTATGATCCTCAAATTTTGGGTCGACCATCAGTTGACATGGAATCTCCACTACGTTTACTAGACCAATTCTAAATGGAACTAGTATTTCCTAGTTTTCCCCATGCTTGTAATCCTAGTAATTTCTTTGGTTTTCTCACCATCCTTCTTGGTAGTAAATCCAATAATTTATAAAAATAGGCTTCTAAAGGGATGTATAGAATTTATCGGTGCTCTTTATATTGTGTGTCCCTTAGTACCTGTAGGATCCCTCTCACCAATAATGATATCTATTTAGTGTCCTCTTAATTAATCATTATTGGAAGAAATGTATCATAAATTCCACCAAATATGGGAATCCCTACAATCTTTTTGGGGGTCTTAGTGGCTGAGTTTCACATTATGGTGATACATGTGAAATGTATTGGTGTCTATAAACTGCCTTATAAAAAACTATAGGATAAGGATTAGATAATGATAAATATGGAATTGTGACTTCCATATCACTTTATATATCCCAATATCATGAAGGAGATCTTCAAAATCCACAAAATTATATCAAATTTAATATTTATATGTACATTCATTCTTAAAATTACCTCCCAACTACAGATCACACTCATAATGAATCCATAGAGACTATAAACTATATTATCCCGGTAGATAATGAAATATTAGGGAGGTGAAACTTAATCAATTGTTACTTTTTCAATCATTATTTAGGTTATATAAAATAGAATAGACACCAAATTTGGATTATGATCCCTCATAATATATTCAATAGCTGAGATATTCCACAAAATGAGTTGTGATAAGATTCTAAACTAATACCATGGGTCATCAAAGTCGGTTACCAAGATATTGATGTTATCTAGTAGAATAAACCCATATAGAGGCAGTTTATTAGAAATTTTATATTATCACTATTTTGGTGTTAATGGATACTCCATCACTCCATAAAGTTATTAAATCTAGGTTCTTAATTTGATTTTGAGATTCTATACCATCTTAATTCTCATATCAGTGACATTTTGTTTATTTAGGGAAACCATGTCAAATTTTTTGAGAAGTAGTAAAACATTTCTAAGTGTAGTTCATGAAAATTTACTTAGAATAACTTTTATTCATTCAAGATAGACTCCTTTGGAGTTTTTGAAGTCTAATTCGTAGAACTCTTATTACAGAAGGCTTTTCAAATAATAAGGATTCTTGTGAAAGTAATGTAATTTTTCCAAAATTACTCTTGAACAAGATTTAATTTCTATGAAAAGAGAGAAATATCTAATTTCTAATAAATATTAGTGTCACATTTTATTTCCCCATTCCTATTTATAATAAAAGGGCAGACCCTTTATCTAAACGAGTTGTGTGACAATAGAGGATAAAATTTACAATGTTTGGTGTTAACCATATAATTTGATCCTCCTCACCCTCATAAACCCATATTATGATAGAGGTATTTTTTTATGAAAAATAAAACATAAAATAAATACCTTATAGGAATAAAAAAAACTAAATAGGTCAAATGTGATATTAGGGCTATATTTTCATATAACCCATCTTATGCGAGTTCGTTTCTAGATCATTGTATAAATGGTAGTTTTTCACACACGTAAGTGTTTCTCATACACATAAAAAGTTTCATAATCTAGCTACCTATAATGATACTAAGGCCTATAAATATCCCTCATCATGAAACATTAAGGTATTTGGGTTTTTTGAAGAATTTAAAATATCTTATCTTGCACAACGTTCACTTTCATGCCTCACATAACTTAATAAATAATAATAGACTTCTTTTAGTGATAATATTTCAAGAATTATCTCAAAAAAACATTCACTTCATTAGAAATTTTGTAGACTGTTTTTATAACATTTTTCCACTCTGAAAAAGATAATTAATAAAAGTTCCTCATTATTTACATAACCCAATGTTTCATGCAACGCAAATCTTTCAAAAAATATTTTTTGTTGCTACTGGAGTTTGTGAATTTGATTTTTTGTAAACTATTTTTTGTTTTATTTTATACTTGATGATGGTAATTAAAGGATTTGAATGACTAAATAGTACAATTAATGAATTTATAAGTGAACTTATTTACCATTCACATGGGGAACACACACACTCAACATGCTGGGGAAGAATGGAAATGACATACAATGTAATGGATTTTTTAAAAATAATGGGTGTCTTGATATTATAATACAACAAGTGAATTTCTAGAACATTTAAGAGGAGATAATGTTTTTTGGTATGAAGGTATGTCTGGTTTTTAGAGGAGTGATAAGGGTTTGAAAATTTTGGAAGAAGGTCTGAAATATGGATAAATATTTTAATGTTTTTATAGTTAGTGTTCACAAAGTGGTTAGGAAGTTTTTTAATACATATTTTTAGGAAATTAAATTGAAAGACGACAATTTATTTTGGATAGTTGTAATTAATTTAGGAGGTTGGGAGTAATTATAGAGAAATTATGGAAAATATTAGTTTTAGTAGGTCTATATGAATTTTGAAAAGTTCTTGAATATATAATAATCATATTTGGAAAAGTGTTTTGAGGCATAATATATTCCTTAGAGTTTATATTGAGATAAGGTAAAGGAAAAAAATCACCCTATATAAATAAAATATTCAAGGATGATATATAATATATTTAAAATGGGCATGTATAGAAGTGTGTAATGTTTTTAGTAATGTATATGGTTTTATATAAACATTCTCAACTTGTGTATATTTTTTTGTAAAATGTATAAGTTTTTTAAAAATCATAAGAATTTAAAATTTACTTGTAGGAGAAAGAAATTATTTCATGTTCTATAACATAGATTCCCACATTGTAGCCTTTGTATGAATGGAAAAATATATCATGAAGATCTTGGTTTCTAATATATAATATCAATATTAATATAAAATTGATAATGTGGCCAAAATTAGAATAAAAACTTTCTGTGGAATTTTTGGGAGTTTGAAAGAAAGACAACTGTGATATTTGAGAAAGATCATAATGAAGAAAATGGAAGTATTTAAAGAACTATTGACTAATAATAACAAACTAATGTGATTTTATTTAGAAGTAAAATATGAATAAAATCATGGTTCCAGATATTATAATAATATTTTTTATACAACTCATTTAATATATTTATGAAGATAACAAGAAAAGAAAGATAGAAGATATCAAATTCTAGGTTTTATAGGGTTTTTATATTTTAAATATAGAAATATATATCACATGATAATTCAATGTATTTTAATAAGATAACTAAAAAATGAAGAAATCAAATATGATCCTTCTAATCGGGAAATCTATGAGTCAAGGGGAAAGAGAGAATTTGCAGTACTGAATATCTCATTTTCAAATTGAAGAAGAAGTGTTGAACACACTAATAGATTTTGGTACAGAAGATGAATAAGAGAAGGGATCCGTATACAATTCCCATTTATGATGTCTTCTATTTCAAAATAAATAATTCCTAAAGAAGTAGGCATGTTATACTGTTTTATATGGATATAAAAGAATAAGTGAAATAGGATAATTCTAGTTTGGAATTATCATCATCTGTATAAGGGTTTTAGTTGCAATAATTTTAAAATACAATAACATAGCCCTCACATCAGGGATTTAATGTCATTTTTTTATAAGGATAAAAGTGTAGTGATTGTGGAAAAAAATGCATCTATCTAGATTTAAATGTGTATAATAGTTGAATATTTCTATGCTATTAAAGGATAAACCCTTAGGTATATAAATTTATCAATCCTTTACCAAAGAAATTTAAGGAGGAGAAGATGAGGGATTTACCCTTGAGTGAATAGTGACCAAACACCAAAAATTTTAAATGTAGTGATCATTGAAATATAGTGACCATGAATAAACTTATATTGAATAAAATAGTGTAGTTTTGTATTTTGGTACACAGTAAAATCACCTTGTGTGTTCCCCTTAGACCCTTGACTATGAACCAAGTAAAATCATCATGTCTAATTCATGCCTTATTTTTTCATATATGTATATTTTTTATTGAGAACTCTATTGAGAGTAAAATATTGAAAACTAGTGCATCTTGACATGGAAAAAATACTCTAAAGAAAAAATATTTAAGTAAAAGAAGAATTTTAAATTGGAAAATGCCTTGATTCACCTCCCTCTCAGGGTTTCTCGTGTCACAAAATTTTGTTTCAAGTATAAAAAGATCTGATTTGGTGTTCAATATCTTAATTTTTTAGTAATTTCTACACACATGGAGTTAATGATAAATCCAGAAACTTTCAGTGGAACTAAATTTGATAAATTTAAAAAGGAAATTATTTTGTTCTTATAAGATTGTGATAAGGAGATCATAGAGTATATTCATTGAGATACTTATTTGACCAAAAACAGCTAAATAATTTTGAGTGAAATGATATAGAATATCTTGACTAAATCATTACCCAATAATATGTACAAGAAAACCTCTCATTATGATACATCATTCAAGGTGTTCTATTCTTTGAATTTTATTTTTGGGAAATAGTGGAGGTCAAGGAGATAAAGTAATCATCCTAAAAACGTGTTGAAGAGATCCTTATGTCAAAAGTAAAGGATAAGGGAATTAAGAATAATACTCTTGAGAAGAAAATCACTAAACTTTAAGTAATTTTTTATATTTATTTAAGAACTTTATTCTAGAAATGTTTTAAAATATGTTTTCAAATTATTAGATTTTCATTTCCCATAAATATTGATATAAATTTAGATTAAAATGATGACATTAAAAGTATAAAAAAAAATTATTTAGAGGCCATACATGTTGTAATTGAGATGAGATCCAATCCTTAATTGATAAGATATTTCAACTAGAAATAATTCATCAAGTGGAACATGCATGTATAGTAGATTTTTCTATTGATTATAAAATATTGAAGATAGTATAGGTGGCCGAAAATGAATAAATGAAAAATATGGGTATAAATATAAAGGTCCAATGTGAAAAACTTGAGAAACTTTCATAATATATATTAAAATATATTTCCATAAAAATGAGTTTAAAAAATATTTATTCCTCTCAAGATGCAAATTTAAAAAGGTGAAAGTATAGAACTAAATACGGATCTATATTAAAGTATTTTTTCACCCAGTTAAATTATAAACATGAGATGATCATAGATCTTTAATAAAAGGGCTGATCCTAAAAGGAAAAATAGAAGTTGGGTATTACCTCTACAAAATCATCAATAATTTGATTAAGTGAAGTTTGAAATATGGAATCACTCAATAAAAGAAGGCACTTTCTGAAACTATAATAGAAGTATATTAAAATAAGGTAGAAAATAATTGAAGATTATATGGAATAATGGGACAAACTATGAGTATATTTATAAAATCCTAAAGGTTCTAATTATAAATAAAAATTACTGCATCAATATCTCAACCAAAAATCAGATACATGGGGTATGCCTTTAACAATATGTGTATACTTTTTTATATATGAGTCCATATGTATATGAATTTATATAAGAGGGGAGAAAATGAATTATAAGTAACTCCACTATTACAATAGAAAACTTGAAGAGAAATAGCATTGAAAGAGAACCTATTAAACTAAAAATATATAAACTCCCTAGGAGGAAAATAAAAATGAATTTCAAATAAAGGTTCACTAGGCACTGATTATGTTATAATCACAATATCCCTTATAAGAAGAATGAAATTAGATTTAGTAATATTAATGAGCATGAGAAAATGATTAATAAAAGAAAATTAACTTTGAAGGTATTATTATAGACATTAAATAATACAAACATGAGGTATCTGTATGTGGTTCATCCATAACACCATAAATTAAGAGTAGAATACTAGTAGAGGTTCCTTTTCATAGTGATATAAGTATGGAAAAGAATAAATGTAAAAATATGGATCTATTAACCTAATTCTAGTGGTTATCTTATTAAATGTTAAAAAGATATAATAGATCACATTCTAAAGGATCAAATAATTTAGAAATCCTGTTATACTAGATACATACATGATTCTCAAATTACATTTGAAAACATGAAATAAAACATAAAATAAAAAATGTGGAATTTATTATCTATCCTACTATATCTCTAAAATCATTAATAGATCCATTTTTGGTATCCTAGGTAAAGAAAAACATAATAAAATGGTGAGATAAGAGGCCATGTAATGAAAAGCATAAAATATAATCTATCTTATAATAAATAAATCATGAATAATTGTAAATATAGATAGTAATAAAATATATTATACAACTAATATAATAAAATTTTATTATATCTATGTGTGATATAACAACATAAATAATCACAAAGATAATAATAAACTATTTCATAAAAATATAACACAAAATGTTAGACCCTATAATCATACGATCAAGGCATCATTCCAAGACATTATATCTAAATAGGTAAAGAGTACACCAAATATTCAAACTATATAATCTCATGAGACAAAAAAATTCATAAAGGGGTTATCATATGACCCACCAACAATTTACTAAGTCCATTGGATTCATTATATAAAATAATTGAATATTAATATAATACATAATCAACATAAACATTTTAAATGAAAAGATAACATATGAAATGTTAATATTTCCCCCAGTCAATAAATAGAACAATGTAATCATAATCTATCCATATAAATATGATGTAATATATAATTATAGTATGTCCCCATTAAATTATAAGATTTATAAAGTTATTTTTACATGGATTATAATTATTTTAGAAAATCATTCAAACATTTAATTGTAAATTTTAGAAAAATATATATTTTTATAACATTTTAAATAAAAAATACCATAATATTAAAAAAAATTGAAAATAACCCTATGAAATTGTAAATGTATATTTAAAGAAAATAATAGTTATGAAGAAGGTCGAAAAAATTCATTTGGTAGATGTTAAAACAAAGATTCCTCTCACAATTTTGATAAAAAATCAATAGTACCTCATTAGAAAAATGGAAAGAAGATTCATTTCAAAAACTTTTAAATAAATTAAAACATATTTTAAAATTACTTTAAATATTAATTTTATCATATAAAAAACATTTTAAAACTATTTTAATAAACATGGACATGGAAGAAAAAGTTCGACGACCAAAGAGAAAATAAGGTCATCCATTCCTAAATAGTTTTTTCTTAGTCGTATTAAGTTCAAAAGAGAGGGAAATGAAAGGAAAACATTTTTTAATAGGACAAACTGAATGGAATTCATACCCACTTACCAACCCAAAGTTCCCATACATTTATTCCCTATGTTAGAGAGACAAGCCCTCACCACTAGACTCAAGGAAGGAAAAAATATAAACTCTATAGATAAATAGAGGTGAACAAAATAGATTAATTTTAAATTATTAATATATTATAATTTCAATTAATGTATATTTTAACACAAAAAAACATGAATAAAAATGTGATTGTAAAATAAACCTTTACCTTAGAATTTTTCCTGGTTGAGCACATTATATCCACCTAATTAAAAAATTTAAATTTATTAAATGATTTATTAAGAAAAATTTCGTCTATATTTAGTTTTTTAATTCAATTTTAAATTAATATTATATCATTCTACTTAATATTACTTGTTGACATTGAAAACATAATGTTGTTCGGTCAATTTCCCTAAAATTAATTAAGTATATTGATCGTGGTTAAAGGTGTTATGAAATGTTTCAATCATCTTTAAAATAATAATATTTTCCTAAATATAATTTTTTTCCATTATATATGATTTTATAATCATCAATTCATGGTGTTAATATAAAAAAAATCACATTGTTTTGTGGAGTTTGTATTCTAGATGTACGTAAGAACTATGTTATCATTCTCTAATGGGAGGGGTAAGAAGGTTGTCAATATATTATATTTATAGAGTCATAATTATTTTATAAATATCGTATATATTCTTTATTTCTATCTTTATACTAATACAAGTAAAGTGGTGATGAAAAATTAGTTACATCACTACGTGGAATTGGTATGTCTTACATACACATGATCGAGGTTTTAATTTTTCCATAAGATGGAATGGAGATTAAAAATGGATGTAATATTAACCTAAAAATATCTCAATATAGTGAGTATAAAAATTTAATTATGTTATGATGGTTATTTAATATTTATTGTAGGATTAAGAATAAATAAACTTGAAATATCTTGGTAAGAACATATACCTCTTCTTTTGGTAACTGCCTTTGGATTACACATTAATCCTTCTTGAAGTTATATTATTTGTGAGACCATAACCGATAAGACATGGGTATATATTTTATGATGGTATTTTGGAATGGGCTGGTTTATCTAAGGGGTTCATGTAGTGTAGATAATATACCATAGGGGATCCCTTTTATAAGTGTGGTGGATGGAAAACATGAAAATACTTGAAACATTATTATATGATAAAATTTATGATATATTATATTTATTACTCAAATAAAGTGTCTAAAAATTATCATATATTAAAATATGATAAGTTTAAGGTTTAAATATAAACAACTAATGAAACTTAATAATTGTTTTTTGTTATCTTGAAGATTTATCTGTTTATTTATAACCCTGTTAACTTATTTTACCATTAAATGAAGAGATAAATATTTACTATGGTTACTATTCATGGTGAAAAAGTATTAATTTGAACTCACTACCTAGTATTAATTATTATTATTTAAATTATTTAATACATTTTATATGATACAATTTCTAGAAGTGTTAAAATTTACTTTTAATATATATTCATAAAACGCAATGAAAACAATTTTAGAAAAATGTTTATATAGATATTAAATTTTTTTTTAAAGAAAACTAAAGTATAATGTTCATTAAAATGAAATTAATTGGATTATGTTAAATAAAATAAACTTATTTTTCACTAAAACCAAAAAAAATTAAAGGAACCATAAAAATACTTGACTATGATATAATAACTAAAAGTAGTTTTTAGTTGAACAAAACACATTACTTATATTTCCAAAATAATAAGTATATATTTATAAGTTCAACATTAGTATTTTATTGTAATTATTTTACTTCTAAAACTTATATCGAGTCTATAAAAATGTTTTTATAAACATTTTTCTTATTATTATATCCTTATAATTCAATGGATGTGATGGTATTTGTAAATTAGGTATTTCTCCCTACTCATAAAAAAATCGAATTATATGGAAAATTTCAAAAAATCACAGTAAAATAATTTTGAAAAGATAAATTCCAAAATAAAAACAATATAATAAAAATAATTTAAAATTATTTTAATTTATGTTTTAATCACATTCTTAAATAATGTTATGTGTATTATTCTATATTTTATTCAAAAAGAAAATCTTACTTAATATAATTAAATCTTAGGTGTTACATTCTATCCAACTTCAAAGATTTTATCCTTAATATTTTAAAACTTTTGACTCGTGAATTTTTTTATAGTTATTTATCATAAAGTATTTATTTTATCATGTAAAATACTATATATTATGATTTTTGTAAAGTAAATTTACAAGATGAGTCATCTAATTCCTCAACACTTATTCTCTTATCTCAATAATTTGGATAAGAACTTCACAGAAAGATAAACTAGGTTCCAATTACATTTCCTTGTATGTGGTAGTATGTGTTGGGTCTTGCACGTAATTCCTCAATAAAGATATATGGAACACATCATTAATATTAGAGAGGCTAAGTGTCATTTCCAAACAGTAAACCACAGGTCTAATTCTTTCCAAAATTTCAAAAGGCTTGTTATACCTAGGAATTAGTTTCCCATTCTTGTAAAACCTTGTAACTCCCTTCCATAGAGATACCTTCAAGAAAATATGATCTCCCACTTGAAAATATAAATCATACTTTGGATATCATATATTTTTATTGTATACTTTGATTTTCCTTAATATGATTCTAAATAGTCTTCACTTTCATCATTGTATCTTCTACAAGATATGGGTCTATAAGCTTCCTTTCAACAACTTCATTTCAAAAAGTTGGCATAAAAACCTATTTCAATACAATGTTTCATATGGTTCCATTTTAATTATTTATTGAACTCTATTATTATATTAAAATATCACCAAAGGTAAATACTCATCCCACAAATCTTGAAATTCAATTCATCGCGACTTCAATATATCTTCTATTATCTGAATAGTGCTTTATAAATACACATCAGTTTAAGGATAATATGTGGTGCTCAAATATAAATTGTTGTTAAGAGACTTGTGAAGACTCTTCTATAATTTTGATGAAAATTGGAGATCATTATTTGATTCAATCAGAATATGTGCACCATGAATTCTCACAAATTCGTTAATAAAAATCCAAATTAGTAAATCAAGTGGTAGATATTCCCTTACAGTGTGTAAATGTGTGGACTTGGTAAGTTGATTAAAAATAACCAATATAGAATCCTTATTCCTAGGAGTATTTGGTAATCCTTTGAAAAATTATATAGTAATATCACCCCATTTCCACACAGGACTAGGTAGAGGTTTTATAAATCATCTAGGATATTTTCTCTTAGACTTTACCTATTTAAAAATCAAGAATATTGATACATAGTTTAAAATTTATAATTTAATTTTATCATACCAAAAATGTTCCTTCAAATCCCAATACATTTTGATGCATCCAGGATGTAGAGAAAAATTTGATCTATGATCCTTGTCTAATAATTCTATTTTTAGATAAGGCATGTATGGAATGCATAGTCTCTTTCAAAATTTCAATATACCATCTTCATAGATGAAATCTAGAAAATTATCATTATTCACAACATTTACATTCTATTCAATATTCTTATCATAAATTTGGGCGATTTTTTATAATATGTATTGTTTGATAGTTATTTAGAATAGATGTGATGTTTCCCCATTCTTAATGATTCCTATATCTCACTTTACAAAATCCATGAATATATAATCTTTTTCAATCTTTATTTTATTTAAAAATCTGCGAATTTTCCTACTTAATTCATCACCCACTTTATTTTGATTCCTAGGGTGGTAATGTATTAAAAAACAATAATCATTGAGTATTTATAACCATATTATTCTCCCATTGTTGATCTATTACTATGATAATATGTATTTTAAAATTTTAGATCCCTGTATATTTCATAGCTTTCACCATAAAAAAATTACTCTATATCATTAATGAAAATATTATGGCTACCAAATCAATATCATGTTTTGGATAATTCTATTCAATTACTTTTAATTATCTTGATTCATAAGAAACAACTCTATCATTTTATATAAACACACATTCAAGTTCCTTGTTTAATGCATCATTGTATATCCAAATCCATATCTTCCCAAAGGTAAAAAATATATATGTGCATTGAACAATATATTATTTAATTCATCCAAACTTTCTTTAAATTATTTTAACCATATGAACAAACCCCATTTACATGTCAACTATGTTAACATTTTATCTAATCAAGTAAAATTCTGAAAAAAAAATTCAATAGTAACCTACTAATCTAACGAAACTATGTACCTTCATTATAATCATTGGTGTTTTCCATTCCCTTATTACCTTTGGATTTTAATTATCAACTAATATTATATCCTTAGAGATAATATGGAAAAGAAAACAATCTTAAAAAATTCATAATTTTCATTTGATAAACATTCAATATAAATCTTTTTCTCTAAGAGTCTTAAGAATGATTCACAAATGACTCTTACAATCATCATAGCTTTTATAGTATATCAAGACATCATTAATAAATAACACAATGAAATTATCAAGATAATCCTTGAATACTATGTCCATCAAATCCATAGAAAATACGATTTATTATCCAATCTTAAGGGAATTAATATTAATTTGTAATGTCCATACCTCATACAAAATTTCATTTTTGTAATATCCTCCTTCTTTACTCATAGTTGATGTACCCAGAATAAAGATTAATATTTGAAAAATATTGATCTACTTGAATTTAATAAACCACATCATAAATATGTGGTATATGATGCTTTTTTATTATGGTAATATCATTTATTTACCAATAATTAATGAATAACATCATATAACCATATTTATTCCTAACAAAAATTATAGGG
This sequence comes from Viscum album, assembly GCA_963277665.1. Taxonomy (NCBI): domain Eukaryota; kingdom Viridiplantae; phylum Streptophyta; class Magnoliopsida; order Santalales; family Viscaceae; genus Viscum; species Viscum album. The sequence continues at coordinate 1,143,505,177 of OY728140.1, forward strand.
ACTCCCTTTGGTGAAACTCTAAGGCATATAATTCCCATACCATGAAACTAATACAATTGCTTATTTTGTTCCAATAATTCAAATGTGAATATCCAATACAGTCCTTGGTATATATATATATTATCATAAATGAGATCAATGAAAAACTCAACTTTATACTCCTGTGGGTATCCAGTTTGTTATTTAGAAATCATATCATTGTATTCCTACTCATTCAGTACTTACTCAATTCTAACGATATCCTCCCCATTCATAGTTTTTGTCTGATATTTTTTTTGTAAGAATTAAATTAATTATAGCTACTATATGTTTATCCATATATGATTTATATGATGTATTCTCCCATCTAAAGACAAGTAATTTTACATCTTTATCATGAATTGTAATTTCCTTCTCTTGTAAATAAATTATCAAAATATAATATGAAATTCAATCCATATCAAGGATTATATCAAAGTCAAACATAGGTAAAATAATAAATTTTTAAAATATGGAATGTATATGTGTCATAATAGGGGCTGATTAAAATATCATTATTGCAATAAGATTTCCACAAGGTGTCTTGATTGAAAACTCCCTTATTAAGGTGATATGGAAATATCTAATTTTCTTGGAAAAATGTAAGAAATAAAATATTTAAAAGATCTAAAATCAAATAATTAATTATCTAAATTTGAGGTTATGATCAAAATAACTACCAACACATGTTTATAAACATATAATTCATTTATAGTGATCACATAATCTTATACTTCCTCACTTGTAAATTTCAAAGGTAAATTTTAGGGATTCTTGTGGAATTCTTTCAAATAGTTCCCAATATCCTTATAGTTGAGGCATTTCCCATTAGAGGCTTCTTTCATACCATTGAAATCACAAGCCTGTGGGATTTTTTATACATACATGAAGAAAACTATCAATCCCATCAATCACGTTCCTATATTTTTCTTTCCAAATTTATTAATAGTTAGAAATTATATTCTTTCATTCTTATCTTTTGTTGTATTTATTTTTTTAGATTCCTCATCCACCCACTTATTTTCTTGTTATCCTTGGAACAAAAGAATTTAAAAATTCATTCTTTATCTTTTTGTCACTTTATAATATATCATAATTAATTAAAAATGTCTAATAGACTAATTCACTTAGAAGGAAAGTCTTTATCCCATCAAAGAAATGATCAATCTTAATTCATATATTTAATACATAATCTTCAGCCTAAGTTCCTAAATTTATAAATTTATCATTATATTTGATGAAATTTTATCATTCCTTTTAACTTAAATTGAATAATTTCTTCTCAAAATCATGTTTTTTCATTATGATTCCTTATGATTTATTTATAAAAAAATGATGAACCCCATTAGAATCCTTTAACCATGAAATTTATCAATCTAAAATGCATATACATGTGATATTAAACTAATGGGTTTTCTTATTTGTGGTGTTCTTGCATGACTATAACCCCTATTGAGAGATCTATTCAATATAAATTGATTCCTTATGTAATAATAAAATGATCATACTTGGTAGTCACTATAAAGGCGATAATCCCAATGGATGGATGAAGGTTCCCTCTAATACAACACCTTAAATGGAAGATAACAGTAGATATGGTGTGGTATTACCATAATCATTACACCATATTGGCCCTAGAGGTAACTCGGTTGATCCTTCATAAATTTAATCCTTCCAGTACTCTTCTCCATACAAAATTATTCAAGAAACATGTGGAAAATGTTTCCACTTCAAACTATTTGGAGACAATATCCCAAATATGAGAAAATATTATCCTCCTTAAACGTACTGGGTTATATGAGTTAAATACACCTATCATAGTGTGCAGAATCCTCCTAGGAGGCCTCCTATAAACCATAACCACCACTCAAATTTTGGAATCCTGACTCCTCAAGATATAGATGAGGATATTTCTCAATATTTCTCCTACCCTAATCACTTAGACTTGGCTATGGAGGAGATCCCACCAATGGTTGAAAAGTGCATCAACTATGGTGTAGACCAATGATCCCATATATATATATGGATTATGTCATCATATCCCAGTAGAAAACATGAGAAAATCCCATATCTATATTTCCCATGACATAGGTTTGTACCAAAATAAGGTGGCACTAAGGGGGAAATTCTATACTTTTCCTCCTTTATAATAATTCCAATGAAATATTCTAATATAAAAATGAGGATAGAAATAGGCTATTCCTCCCATCCTACCAGTGTAAACCTTTAGATATATTCTAGTGGAAATAGAAAACTATACATAAATATCTGCTTCTATCATGAAATGTTTCCAACATATACTAGAAACAAAAATGAATGATGGTTATCAGCATATTCTGATAAACCATAAGGGATAGGCACATGTTCTTGCTCCTGCCAATATAGAGACTGTTTAGAATATTCTAGAAGTCGCACTATAGTGGGCCCACATCCCAACTACCAACCAAAAGGACCCTTGAAATATTTTGATAGGAAAACAAGAGTAGGATCATATTTTCATATCTTTTGAAAGGGTTCTATAGTGTACATTAAAATAAATCAAAGAAGAACATTCCTATATTCCTACTATTCCATAATCCAAAAAAACCATCAGAATACTCTGGTTATAGATAAATAGTGGGAATATATTCCTAAAAAATTCAAATATATTTACAGAATACTCCAAAAGTAGATAAGTAGAAATCATATAATCTTACCCAATCTAAATAATACAATTTGAATATTTAGGTGGTAACTCAATAACAAGCCTATATTCTTACACTAGTTAATTCTAGTGTCATAGTCTCTCCATCATCTCTTAGTAGTGACCTAGGGATCTTCTAAAACCTTATCATGACAAGAAGGTATCTATAATTCTGGAAGTCCTCCCCATTGTACCTCCATCAATAGTTCTTGAAAATCTTCCTATAGCATTTTTTATTAAATTCATCTCTAAAAAACATATAAATTTATCCTAGGGATCTCTCCCATGACACTCACTACTAAGTTCCTCCCCATAGAAACATCCCATCTTAATAAGAATATCCTTCATTTATCAAAATGGAACTGAAGTAACCCTCATATCAAGAATCACACAAACTTAAAAATAAGGTTTCATCAAGTGCTTCATCAATAACATATGATATCTCATCTCTATTAGAGGATAATCTAAAATTAATACCTTAATTTTTAACTCCTCTAAGTTATACCTTTAGTTCACTGGAGTAAATTTTTAGTGACATGGTTTCTATTGATGAGGAAATCAAAAAGTGGCCTATATGTTCAAATCAAGTGGAAAGAACTAGCTAAGGGTAATATACCAATGATATTATGGTCCCAATCCACCTCCCACTGTGATATGATTTAATCATTTAAGGAGGAATAAATACCTTCCCTACACTAGAATCTTTGGAAGACTCTCTATCATCTCCATAAAAACATTAGTCTTATGGGGAGTATGCTCAACACACTGAAGTTGTAAAGTTATTTTATCACGATATTTATTTTAAAACATTCTCAGTAGCTCGAATCCCTAAAGTGAGAAGTTATTATTTTTGTCTCTAATATATTTCCCTTAGAATTACAAAAATTATATATCAGATGATTACTAATTCTATACCTTTTTTTCACATCATGGGTTAGGTTGAGTATAGAGTATTTCATTTCACTCCACTCATGGATTATTCTAGTACATCTGAGGTAATGGCATACAACATAATTAACATGGTTCGGGTCTCAATCTCAAGGTCTAAAAACTCCAATATGTTTTTTTATGTAAGATATGATACTTCCAAAGAACAAATGTGATTTACATAGTGGGAATAGGCAATTAATAGGCTCCTCCATCAGGTATCTAAGAAAGTTGAATGGGGATCCCATTTGAGAAATATACATACTAGGAAGACTAACACATCCAATAAACCCTTAGAAGAAAGAATATTGTGATTAGAAAATTCTCAACAACTAACACACACTTGAACTAAAGAATGGAAAATCAAAAAGGCTGCACTAGTGTCTACTGCAAATGAAATGGAGGAATAATCTTATCCCCTATGGATGGGGAAATTTTTACAACCACCACCACCCTTGGGGTCATAAATCCCATTGAAGTATGAAATGGTAATGGTGGAAGAATAAAGTCTAAATCATCCAATATGGATAGGGGAATTATTATCTCATGCCCTAGGAGGAATTCAATTTGAATAATACTTGTATAGGCTATCCTATGAGAAACAACACTCGATTTCAACTGATGACCAATACACCCATGTCATCGTGGGAATACTCAGAAAGGATCATTGGGGACTCTCCTCGCGTGACATTATATTATGTTCATCCAACGGATCACTAAGAAGAGTTAATAACTTTCATAGGATTTTTTATCCAAAATGGTCAAAAAAGAAGTCTCTCATTGAGAAAACTCATAACTTGTCTCTCAAGGAGTGCACTATAGCCCAATACACATTTGTAAACATCATCCATACTAACCCAAAAGATGATAAAATCCTATATACATATGTTAGATAGTAGAATTAGAAAATTTATTTTAAAAATGTGGGTTAAAATGAGACACATGAAGAAGTCATGCACACTAGGAATCAAAGATAAACCCAAACCATGAGAGGTTTTGTAACAACCTAAACTTTTATAAATAAAATTCCATTTATGATTGAATTAAATTATCTATTATGGTTATATTAAAAACATTAAATTATGTGGTTTTAATATATAATATCATATTTAAAATATCATTAAGAACTATAACCATTAATAATATAGTTGTTGAACAGTGATCATATGATGAGTATAAATATTGGGTTAATATAAATCCAACTAATATAGAAAAAGGAAGTGATGTCCTCGACTAGTATGATAATTCCCAACGAATCCCATTTATTATAGATTTAGAGGGGTATAGCATCACTATATTATTACCTTAAACAATCCCAAGACAATATCCAACAAATAAATCATGAGTGAAACTCTTTATAAGATAAGTTCAAGATCATCAAGATCATGGCCCAAACCTTGTATATTGAACCACCCAATGAAAATATCATCATCGCACACCTTACCCTTTGGGATTTTTTTTAATAAATGAATATGAATCAATACCCTAATAATATGAATATGTATCTTTTATTTACAATAGACTAATAATTATATTTATTTCTTATTATTGTTACTTTATAAATTATTTTTATTTTGATATGATAAACGAAAATTATATTTTTGAGTAATATGAAATTTCAATTAAGACATTTATTTTGATGAATTATTGTATTTTTTAAATAAATTATATGTTAATAAAACATAATTATCAAATAAGTTTTATTAAATATAAATTATAATATAATTTTTATGGTGTCAAATATGATCTTTATAAGGGTTTGAAAACTGTTATTGTCAAAATACTCATCATTTCTCAATAAATGTCGATTTAGTTTTAAAAGTTAAAATTAACGTAATTATAAAATAATTTTTATATGATAAATATAATATTTTGAATCATCACATTGAAATTATCCTATGGGGATTTTATCATAATTTTCTAGGTTAGTTGAATTTTCAAATAAAAATTTAATATGGTATAAATATGAGTTGTGTATTATGACATCATAATGACCTAAATGTGATATAATAAATGATATAAAATGTATCCAAAAAAATATATGTTTCCACCTTAAAATAATGCGATTTTAATGTTTTTTTTTTAATTTTATAAAGCCTTTATGAATCCTCTGAAACCTATATTATGTTTTAAGGTTTTAAAATAATTTATTTAGGAACATTACTCACTTCCACATCAGCAAGGGTAATATTTTAATGACTTTGGACTTTGGAATTATAAAATAATTAATTCCACTATTATTTGTAAAAAACCCAAGGGTAAAAACCATGGTAATATTTTTATTTTTTATTACTTCATTATATAGATTCCAAAACCTAAGTTTGGAAAATAATAAAGAACTCCCCTCGCTTTTCCTATATAACCCCACCAAATATCACATTCATCTTCACTCAAATTGTTTTATCACATCCTCAATCTTCCCTACCATCTCTAAAATCTTCCTAGGCTTCCCCAAATATCTCAAGAATCTTCTTCCAAGCTTTGAGAATCACCCTCTCAAGTTAAGGGACCTCTCTCTCCTATTTTCAATTCAAGCATCATCTTTGTAATTAGCCTTTTGAATCTCAAATAGTTATATTTTCATGACTTTATAAATATCTATATACTATAAAAATTCTAATAAAGATATATCATTTATCCCCTCTCATTATATAATTTAACCGAGCCATTATTATGCCTAAATTTAATAATGATTCATCTACTTCTCTTTATTCAAGAATATTATTCATTTTATGTCTTTTATTTCCAATTCTTAATGTTGGAATATTTTTTTCCACATCCCTATTACTTTAAATTTTATTTAAAAATTATGAGATAACCATTTCTCTCTTATTAAACCATTATATAAACCTTTATGTATTGTTGTTATGATACATAAATTTCACCATTATTTTTCCATGCCAAACCTTTTTTGTAATGAATACAATCACTATTCCCACTCAAGGGTGTTCATATAGACATACTTATACTTAAATTAGTTTGGAATTACATGTTTTTATTTCAAACTCCATGATCATGGAATTAAATTTCAAGAAATTTGGTCTTATGTTATATGATCTATATGGCACACTTATGCAAGTACGTGATATGATTATGATGGGTGCGCCCAGATAGTGCTCTAATCCATTGGGTAATATTTTAGTCTCATAATATTCTATGTAATATGAATGAGATTTTATCCTAAGAATATTATTTTTTTTATTTCATGGTAGTTAACCTTGACTTATGTGTTTAATTTCATTTTAAAGTTGTTTCCAATTTTACAAGTTACCTTTATGTTGTCATGCTATATCATACCTCTTTATTCATGATTATGATTTTTACCCCTTTTATGTCCCACAGAAATTCCTATTCTATAACATGTAACACATTATTCATGTTAAACTTTTTTATTACCTTATTTTTTTATATCTCACCTCTTTCTTATGTATCTCCATGTGATATCCCATGTAGTTTTAAGAACAATGGAATAATATTAGCATGTTAAGGAAGTTTCCAATAATGTTGATGTGCCCCCAATTTTAAGTTGTTATGTAATGTACCTAATTAAAAAATACACTATAATTATCAATATTTTGGTTTGTATTATGTGTATTATTTTTTAATAAATCATGAATTAAGGTAAAATAAATCCAAGGGTTTTTATTGTTATTATCAAATGAAGGTTAAGTTATTTTGGGATTAGGATAATAAAACTAATGAAAATTAATTAGAGATAAGACTAAACATAAGAATAGATCCAAAAATTTTGTGAAAGTAGAGATTAAGTGGTTTACAATAAAATATATCCATGTCAAGATACTATAAGTGGATTTGGATTTTACACATATGTACATTAGGGTAACACCTGAAAACATCGTCTTGATCTATAATTGATTGAGAACTTTTGCATGACAATATACCTTATTTCAAACCTAGTTTTCCAATCATAGGGGATATGTTTTTTATAAATTCACAAAATCATTAAGAACCATTATTAATGGATAAAATTACAATAAGAGTTTATTTTAAGAAATAGATCATGGATAACATAGGTTGAATCCAAGTAATTCATATGTTAAGGAATAAATTTTGTTTATTGATTTTCCAGTTAATGTTATTGGATTTATGTTTTCATGTTTAAACATAATCATCCCTAATTTTACATTTATATTAAACAATGGACATAAATATGAGGAACTGGTTAAATAACCAATGTGAAGGTAAATTTGTTGCATTCCCAAACTAGATGCACAACCTGATGGGTATAGGAATCATGAAAATTGTGATGATACTCTCTTATTTGAATCAGGTTCTAAATAGAAACCTAAATCAATAGGAATTCCTACCCCCCCCCCCAAGAAATAACATGCTTAAATTGATACCTTCATGTAAAAAATGTCTCCAACATTAAATGGATCATATATCCTCTTAATTATAGAGTAATGGATCAAATACATTGAGAAGATATTCTCCATCATTAAATGTTTTGAGTAAGAGAAGGCCATATGGGTTGTTTATCATATAGAGGGAGAATTTTATCAGTGGTGGACATTGATCAAGAATATGAAACCCGAGGAAGAGATCAAAGGTATGGGGTTGAAGGAATTCAAATTTTGTTTTCAATAAATATTTTCTTAACACCCTCTAACATAAAATGGAAAGGTATTTCATTGTACTCAAAAAAATAATTAATCAGTTGGGGTATAAAGAAAACTATACAAGACTTGAATGAAACGCCATCAAATATTTCATTACCGCTGAATTCAAAGTTGACCACTTATTTTATGGGATAAAATTTAGTCTATGAAAATACCTAGAGATTTAAGACTTTGGTAGAAACAATTAAATTATCCAATTTTCCCTCAAATTTCTTATAGAGATCAACTAATATTAAGGATATCACAATGATAAGAAGAAAAAAGTGGAGTTTAATTATTATGAATATTCTTTAGCACCAACATCTCAAGAATGGATATTATTTACCTATAAGAAATAATATCTCACTCAAATGATTATGTATAAGGAAAAGATCATCTTTAAAGAAATTATCATTGTAATGGAATTCACTAATGTGTTTCCTAAAGAATTTTTTTCTTCCTTCTAACTGAGAGGTTGGATTTAAAATCAAGCTTATACATGGGGCATTATTATTATCCAAGACTCCATAAATAGTGGTTGTTGTAGAACTTGAGGAGTTAAATAAAAAAATATAGGAGAATATGGATAAAGGTTTTATATGCCCAATTTATTCCCTATAGTGTGCACTAGTCCTCCTCATCAAGAAGAAGGATGGGTCAATGCACCTTTATTTGATTATTGAGAAATCAAAAAGATCATGATAAATAACAAGTATCATATTACATTGATTTATGAATTTTTTGATCCGCTACATAGAGTCCAATACTTCTCCAAGGTGATCTTAAGTCTGGGTATTATCAAGTGGGGGTGAAGGAGGAGGATATCCCCAAGAATACATTCTATACAAGTTACGGGCACTATGAGTACATAGTAACCCCATTAAGACTCACGAATGATCTATAAATATTCATAGATTTGATGAATAGAGTCATTATATATTACATCAAAAAAATTGTAGTAGTCTTTATAGGTGATATTATAATATACTCCAAAACCAAGGAAGATTATGAGGATAATCATTACACATTGATAAAGACCTTTTAAAAGGATAATACTTATTAAAAGTATAGAAAATTTGAGTTATTGTTTATGAAAGTCTCATTATTGTGGAATGTTATCATTAGAAATGGAATATCTGTATAATCGTGGATGTTTTCATTGGTCTTAAATTTAATTTATTACATGTTATCAGATCCAAAAGACCATTAATCATCATGAAAATTGATAATACTGCTGTTGAATAGTGATCATATTATTAGTATAAATATAGGGTTATGATAAATCCAATTGATATATACGAAGGAAGTTATGGCCTTAACCAATAGAATCATTCCCTATTAAGACCATTTATCAGAGCCTGTAAGGGAGGTAGAATCACTATTATTTTACAATTACCAACCCTAATCCTAGATCCAACAACTAAATCATGATCAAAACTATTTATGGTAAAAGTTCAAGATCATCGATATCACGACCCAAACTATGTATGTCGAACCACCTCATGAAAATCTCACCATCATGCACCTTTCCCTTAGGGAATTTTATGTTGTAACAAAGGTTTAAGTTTAAAGACCTTAATAATATGAATATTAATATTTTATTTTCAATATAATAATAAATATATTATCTTTTTATTATTGTTACATTATAAATGATTTTGATTTTGATACAATAAAACATAAATTGTATCTTTGGGTAATATGAAATTTTAATTAAGAAATTTATTTTGATGAATAAATGGATTATTAAAATAACAGATATTTAAGTAAAATATTATTATTAACTAATTGTTATTAAATATAAATGATAATATAATTTTTATGATGTAAAAAACTTTCTTTATAAGGGTTTTAAAACTATTATTATAAAAAAATATCATTTCTCAATAAATCTCAGTTCTATTTTAAAAGTTAAAATTCACATATTTATTAAATTTTATTGAAATAATAAATATTATTTTTGGAATCAGTGCATTGATATTATAAAATGGTGAATTTTTCGTAATTTTCTAATACATTTGAATTTTCAAGAAAAATTTAAATACGGTATAAATACACGGTATGTATTATGATATTATAATGACCCAAAATTGATGTAATAAATGGTATAAAAGTTATAAATGACCAAATATTTGTTTCCACTTTAAAATTATGTGATTTTGAGGTTAATTTATTAATTTTATAAATCCATTATAAATCCTCCAAATCCTATATTATATTTTAAGGTTTTAAAATTATTTCTTTAAGAACATGACTCGCTTCCACATCACTAAGGGTAATATTTTAATTGTTTATGTCATTTTCCTTATAAAATAACTAAAATAACTCCTACTTGTAAAACCCCATGGGAAAGAACCATGGGTAATTTTTTTCTACTTTATTGTATATAGTCCAAAATCTATATTTAGAAAATAATAAATAACTCCGCTATCTTTTCCTATATAAACCCACCGAATATCTCATTCCTCTTTACTCAACTTTTTTTTATAATATCATTACTCTTCTCTCTCCCTCTCTATATTCCTGTCAAGTTTCTCCCAAGATCTTAAGAATGTCCTCCTAATCTTTTTTCAATCACCCTCTCAAGGTAAGGGACCTCTCTCTCCTCTTTTCAATTCAAGCACCTTATTTATAATTAGCCTTTTGAATCTTAATTGGTTATATTTTCATGATTTTATTAATATGTATATATTTTCTAATTTATTTCCTAATAATGATAGATCGTATATACTCTCTCTTTATAGAATTTACCTAATTTGTAACTATACTGAAATTTAGTTGGGGATTCTCTCATTCTCTACTTTATTCAAGTATCTTCTCTATTTTATGCCTTTTATTTCCGATTCCTAAAATTGGTAAATATTTTTCCACATCCCTCATGATTTTAATTTTATTTCCAAAAGATTATATATAAAATGAATTATCATTAACCAATTTTATGAACCTTTGTGTACTGTTGTTATGCTGCTGAAATTTCACTATGGGTTTTCCTTGAAAAACCATTGTGTTGTGAATACCATCACAATTATCAGTCAATTTTATTCAAGTAGACATTCCTATACATACATTTTTTGGGTAATTTCATGTATTTATTCCATACTCCATTGTAATAACCCTATTTTTATCATATATTTGGATCCTTTAAAAAAATTCAAATTCTTTATTTTGTCCCAAATATGGATTCCCTTTGTGGTTATAAATGTTATGAGGGTGTATGGGGCTTGTTCTGATCTCTTGAACCTGACCGGTGGATAAAAACACTCAGCCTCATGGCTATTAGGCATCGTGTGACCCTACCTACATTTTCTCCCCTAACCCTGTGGGGCTAGATGATGGGGTAAAGTAAGTCACATAGTTTTCCATAACTATTCACCAGGGGCTGCACACTCATGTGAAATCAATACAGTTTTTAGTTGAGTTGATTCACATTTTTGGCACATGGATTCCCTAACTATGTAGATTAACCATGTGGGTACCCTCCTAAACCATTGTCACATGGTTGGTGCATGGTTTTTCCAACCGTGCATCCCAGTTTTCGGGGAAAAATGTCCATTTCACCCTTAATAAAATGTATAAACCCTAACCATCTTCTCCCTTTTGTATTTCCAATGAATTATTACCTTTTTTAATTCATGTTGGAAGCTCCCAAGGCTGTCTATACTAGGATATTCTATAAATCTATGATCCAATGTCCAATTCAATCATCCTCAGTCTTATTGGATAACCATCAATAAGGTCTCTATTCCTTTTTAGCTATTATTTGTTTCCCTTATCCTCAATAAAGTTATTTAGGTATAGGATCATAAACTCTATTTCTAGGGTATTTATCCATTATTCAAATCTATTACAATCTAGTCTAAAATAAAGTCTAATACTAGACAAGGATAGTCATATGATCATAATATAGGTATTATATAACTCATCCCATACGTTTCACAATTTTATAAATTTTTGTGTGTGAAATCTATTTTTAGTTTTCCTAGCCTAATTAATTATACATTATTTTAGTAATTAGAATCATATTATAAGACCATTTGTAAATATTTTATCCATCATTGTAGGTTATCTCCTCAATGAAGACACCCCAAGTAGTGGTTTTTTTGTAGTTATGATTTTAGTAGCTTGTTATGATTTTCTACACCACTGTTCGGGTGAGATGTGACCTGAACTTGATAAAGGTAAGTGCTTAAATTAAATAAATAAATCCTAAATGGTTGTTACATTTATTCTTATCACTTGACCATCCTATGGTTTGTGCTTCAACTTGATAAATCAATCTTATATGGAAATGGAAATGATATTGTTTATATTGATTGGCCTAAATAAATGTAATAGAATAAATTAGCTGAACATCTATACCACAATTTTACATGATTAATGGAAGGCATCAGAGTGAACCTATTGAATTTAATATGACATATATGAGCTAATAAATGGTTGCATTCCCTATCATCCTTGTCACAATAATGAAAGGAAGCAGCTTGAACCAAATGTTTTATTAAACGTCATGAGTATTAAAAGACCTAATTTTATATAATGAATAAATTATAATGTTACTATTGAATATGGACCTTGAAATTATTATAGGATTTGTCATAATCAAGATATAATTGGATTCTCAAGGTAAATCCTTGAGCACTCATGGACACCATTCTGATTCAAGGATATATGTTTCAAAGGGTGAGACCCACCTTGGAAATCGATCTTTGTCTACTTTTGGATGCTCAATATGACACCATATGGTCCCCATGTTATCATTATTAGTATGTATTGGATACACTCCTTAGATCCATCATGACATCTATGAACATGAGGCCCTTAGATAAACCCTTTGTTTTTCTCATTTCTTATCTTGTTTTACCTTGAAGTTTCCTTGGACTCAGTTAATATTTAATTATTTTGGAATTCCTTGAGAAATTCCCCTTGATTTATAATATTACTCATTTATCCATGTTATATCCTATTACTTAGTTGGATTTAACCCTAAGGTCATGGATTCCTTGGTTATTACCTTGGATCATATTCCTTATTAACATCATCATGGATGCCTTTTTATATCATAAATCCTTTAATATTATTATTATCATATTAGGATGTCAGTTCTAGTTATACGTTCATGTAACTTATTTATATAAACTAGAACATAATTATTCAATTAACAGTTACATGTTCAGACACAATTTGAGGCAGAAGAAGGTATTTTGGTATTTACATTACTGTACTAATTTAATTTTATATATGCATTATTGAACATTGTTTTAGTTTATATTACTTAGACTAGATTTTATAGAAAACATTGGTGGGGGCCAACTGATATTTATCTCACACCCTATCTGGGACTCCATTAGTACCTGGGATGATTACATGTATACAGGTGTTGACAAAGGGAATCATCCCACCTTGTACACAAGATATTGTAAGATTTCATAGGATGTTGCTCGGTAGCAGATGACCGTGATAGAGCTCAAGATGTTGGGGATAGTCTTTTGGATTCGTTTTTATTTTTTGTATAGCATGTATTTTCTACTAGCTTGTATCAATTTTTTCTAGTTTTATAGATCCATGACATGTATCAACAACTTTTGTATATCATTATTAGTTTATTCTGTAATTCATTATTCCTATCTGCTTCTATTGTGCTATCTATTTATCATATTGCTTACATTATTTAACTTTTATTACTTTTACCTGCTATTCCACACTCTATTAATGAGGGAATAGTCTCCCCATAGACACACCCTAGGACCTCACTACTAGTTAACAATATCTATCATTCAAGGAGATGTTCTTGAGGTCATGTGGCCAACCATAATTGGGGTACCTTTAAGTGTAACCCATGATCAGAATTTCATAAAGTGGTATCATGGGTTTCTCTTCTTTTTTTACTATTTAGAGACAATAGAAAGGAAATTATAAATACATTATAACTTGGTTTTATGTTTTTCATGGGCGTATCAAACCCATGTTTGGGGTAAATGATGATTTTCCTAAAATAATAATTGGTGTTGTAATTTTTCTTATTACTATTGATATCATTTCACAATTGGGTGATGCACACATTATTTGATCATTATTATCATTATTTTGATTGTGTAATTTATTCCATCCTTGGCCCGATGACATGAGGGCAAGGATCATTGTTAAATGCATCATTTTAGGCACCTAGAATTCACTTGAAATGCATATACCATGCCATATAGGTGAATTTAGTTACTTTCATTTCCTGTTTTTCTATGATTTTTGAGTGAGACTTTTTTATGTTTTTGTGTGTGTGTGTGCATGCGTGTGTGCCTATAATACTATTTTTCTATGATTTAGAGACTGTCAGTTTCAATTCATGAGTTGTATGGTCCCTCATGTGTTGGATGAGTCATTTACTAAGTCATGCCATTAAATATTACCTGTTATGTTCTGAGACTAGATATAGACTAGGTTAATTAGAAATTTAATTGGTGTCAATTTCGGTGATAATGTGTATGGGACTTGATTCACTGGAAATGAAAATCCATTTTGATTAGATATTTATATAATTATATAATAAAATTCAAACATGAATTTAAAATAATGACTTCTAAAAATCAAATGGTTTCTAGTAAATGAATAGGGAAGGTATAGTTGACCATTAAACTACTATAAACCCTATAATTTAAACAAGAAAACTTACCAATAACTAGCCTTATAAGTGAGTACTTGGGGTTGTATATCACGGATAGTGACCCTTTAATATTATAATATTCTTTTGTTGGTGTTTCAATATACTTAAAAAAATTTCTAAGGTGTCTGTTTGGTATTTTTATACCTATGCTTCCATGACATCCTCATGTCATGTTCCAGGAGGGTGAAAAAGACCATGATCCAAATATGGTGGGCCCTGAGACACTTGTATTAATGTTAGGAGTTCCACATGATCCACATCATGTTGTACATAACCTTGATGTTGATTCTTAACATCATGATAGTTTCCTACGTCTAGTTTAGTCTATAGAGAGTTCTACAGGAATTTCACCTACAATGGTTAATCTAAATCACGAGTACCAGCAGTATCATCGTCCTACCTTCTCAAGGAATGATAGTCCAAAAACTAATAAATATTGGTTATAGGACACCATGGCTATTTTTGAGTATCTAGAGACACCTCTATAGTAGAGGGTTAAGCATGCTACTTACATGATGCATTATTCATCCATGTTCTGAGGGGATGTAATTACCCGTGTTGGTCATCATCAAAAAATGGTATGGGATGATTTCCATACCACCTTTTATGGTCACTTCTTTCCTCATATATTGAGGGTAGACCGAGCCAAAGAGTTTATAAATCTAGAGTAGGGTTTTGTGTCAGTCATGGAGTATACAGTGTGTATTAATAAATTAAAATTATTTTCATCACTTCTATCTAGTGATGAGATTTCACATGATATATTTTTTGAGGATGGGATTCATTATTCCATCCATACTTAGGTGAATGTATTTCACATACCTACCTTTTATAATATTTTTACTTAAGCTCTTATCATTGATCATAACCTGACGGAAGGTGATAGTACCCAACAAAGAGTATTAGTGTTGAGGTAGTCTAGTAGTTCTTCCAGTAGCAGGAAGAAATCCCTTAAGGTTTCTCATCAAAGTAGTGGTGTTCAGAGTAACTACACTATAAGCTCCATTGTATGCCATAAGTGTGTATGGAAGGGGAACATGAAGCCTCATTATGATATAGACCCTCTGGAGTGTCGATATACCAGTTGTATAGGGAACCTTCATAGATTCTTTCAGAACATTCCATACACTTTTAGTGGAAGAGGATCAGCACTAGCTCTGCCTTTTGGGGAAGGTTCTTTTATTCCATTTCAAGCAAGGAGTTAGAGTATCACTGGAAGGATTATCCAATGATAAGGTCATGTTTGTGGTAGTCAAACACGGGATCATCAGTTCCAGTAAAAATTTCATACTCAGTGTATTCCAGCTATAGAACATGGCAATGAATCCATCCAGTTTCTTACTTTATAACCGATACTCAAGGAATAGAGTGTTGTACCATCTACAGTACATGATACTATTCTTGTAGCCTCCACAATAGTATCTACCATATTTGATATAGGTGATTCAAACGGGATGAGAATTCAGTATTTTTGTGGTTTAATGACCCTAGATACATCGTTGGGAGTGCATTAAAAGGGCATACACCAATGAAGGGATTTCTACCTTGAGGTTGGCAGCTACCAATTCCTGTGGGACCTCTTTGTTCTTTATAGGATAGGTTTTGATATCATTCTTACGATGGATTGTTTGGTCCATAATCACACCTTTGTAGATTTTTATCAACTCAGGGTATCATTTACATCATTATATGGGAGTATTTATCTACACGAGGGTGAGTGGGATGTCCCGGATAGTAGATCTATACTAGATAATCATGGGATAGGTGGAGTGACTGCCCATATTGAAAGTATCTTTATGGAGGAGTATGGGTTTCCTTAGATTGATCTTCCTACTATAGTAGATCATTTCTAGGATGTCTTTCCCAATGATATTTCTGGATTACCACCTAAGAGATAGGTATAGTTTATTATTGATCTTATTCTTAGAGTATATCTAGTGTCTATTACTCCATACAGGATGGCACCTACTAAGATCTAAGAGCTCAAGCATCAGTTAGATTATTTATGGGGCAATGTTTTTATATGGACTAGCACTTCCTCTTGGGGTTAACCCATGATTTACCATAGAGGATGGGACCCCTTGTCTATGAATTGATTACATATGGTTAAACAAAATTATGGAAAATAATTAGTATTCAATTTCTCGAATAGATTATCTCATTGACCAGCTCTGAGGAGATAGGGTGTTTTCTAAGATAGAATGGAGATTGATCTATCATTAGGTGTGAGTCAGGCCATCAGACATACCTCACACAAATTTTTGAAGAAGATATGGTCTGTATGAATATATCATGATGTTGTTTGGTATTAAGAATGTTCTTTATATTATCATGGACTTGATGAATAGGGTGTTCCACCCCTATCAGTATTCTTTTGTTATAGTATTTGTGGAAGAAATATTGGTGTATTGTCACACTCATAATGAGAATGATAACAACCTTGATTTCTTTCTGAGTTCACTGAGAGAGATTGATATTTAATCCTTGATTTATAATTTCCACTTTTGTATCAAGAAACTTCAATTATTAGGCCATATTATCTCATAATCATGAGTATATACTAACCTAGAGAAGGTGAGTTCTATGGTTTCCTAGGAACATCCCAATAACATGTTTTTTTATTATAGATTTTCATGGGGATGTATAGATATTATAAGAGTTTTGAAAAGAACTTTCCATTCATTTATGAACTTATTAATGGTATTAAAAATATGGGTTTCAAGTTCATGTGGTTATAATTGTGAAAGAAACCCTTTTCAGAGATGAAAGGAAGGCTTGTCTTAGCACCAATTATGATACTACTAGAACCTTGAAGAGGTTATATAGTGTTATGTGGTGAATCTGATAGCAGTATGAGTGAAAATATTGATGTGGGGTGGTTAGATTTTTTGTGTACATATCTCTGTAGTTTATTCCTCATGAGAGAAATTACCTTATGAAAAACCCCAAGCTAGCAACGGTTTTTCATGCTTTACATTACGGGAGACACTATCTGATGGGTGAGTGCTTTGTAGTGTATAATATCACAAGATCCTAAAATATATCTTTACAGAATGTGAATTAAATATTAGAAAATAGATATGGGTTTAATATCTTCAGTCCTTTGATTTTGAGTTTGGCCATATTCCTAGAAAGGGAAATGTAGTAGCAGATGTGTTGAGTTAAAAAACTTAGGAAACGTCCTTATGGGAATCCGATGATGAAAAGAAATTGATGGCCCTATTCTATGAGCTACATCTAGAGTTTCAAGGTAGTTATGAGTATTCTTATCTCTCAAACTAGAAAGTTACCTCTTCACTCCTTGAGAGATTAAATAGTATGTAGTTTTCAGATCTTGAAGGATTTTTTTTCTAAGATAGAATTTTTGGAGAGGAACTGCCATCGGATTGGTCTGCGAATAGAGAAGAAATCCTTAATATACATAGATCTGTTCAGATCCCTATATATATGGGAGATTAAATAGTTTTGGTCTCCCACACATCTCATTGGGTAGTTCATCTAGGTGTCTCCAAGTTGTATCAAAATATGTGACACCAATATTGGTATCCTAGGATAAAATCTCAGATAGTAGGCTTTATCACTAGGTGTTCCACTTGTTAGTGGGTAAAGGTGGAGAACCAGAGACCCATGGTCTTATTACATTCGCTTCCAGACCAGGAATGGAAATGAGAATATGTTTCCATAAACTTTTTAGTAATCTTATAGATTTAACGTAGAAGTAGTTACATTGTATGGGTAGTCATTGGCTGACTGAAGAAAGTAGACCACTTCCTTACTATCCATGATACTGTATTAGTTTATGATAAGGGAAGATTGTATGTATGTGGGATCATCTGAATACATAAGATCCCTCATAATATCATTTCATATAGGGATTCTCACTTCATGTAATAGTTATAAAAGAGGTTTGATAAGGCTATGGGTACATAGGTGCTTCTGAGTATAGTCTTTTACCCTCAGACCGATGGTCTGGCAGAATGGATGATTTAAGTGTTGGAGGAAATGATTTGGGAATGTGTCAAATATTTCAGTGGTTTTTGGGAGAATTATATTCCTCTCATGAAGTTAATATATAATAATATATTTTATATTAAAATTCAGATGGCTCCTTTTGAGGCCTTGTATGGTAGGTTGTGTCGTTCACCCCTATGCTGGTTAGAGGTAGGTGAGGAATCCCTACAAGGTCCTCATCTCATGTAGCAGACTTTGGATCAGCTTTATCTGATTATAAATCATATGTCTATTTCTCAATATAGATATAAATCTTATGCTGATCTCCATTGATGATCTCTATAGTTCGATTTTGGGGATCATATTTTCATACGAGTATTTCCCAGGCATGGGAGTAGATGGATACCGAGGCAAGGGAATTTTTCGCCTCATTATGTTTGGCCGTTAGATATTTTGGAGAGATTCAAGTAGGTATCCTATTAATTTTAACTACTTTATAGGTACTTCTCCATGCATGAAATCTTCCATATTTCATATATATTCCATTATCATGTCAAACCATCTCATAATTTTGATCATGTGGAGGTTGATTTGGATGTTGATGCCTAGTTTTAAGATTATACTATATGTATAATTAATCAAAGAAAAAAATATCTCTAAGTCTTTTTTGTCCCTTTAGTATGGGTGTTATGGAAGCACGACCATGTACATGATGAGACTTAGGAATGGGAGGCTGGTGTATGTGCCTGGTGGCTAGAGTTGTTCTCAGATATTATTTTTCCACCCTTGGAAGTAGAACATGGGGATGAGTTACTTTAAGGGGGAAGACTGTAAAAACATGGTTTTTATCTTAGGTATGGATCATTTTAAATTTCATTTAATTCTTTATTTTGGACCTAATATGGATTACCTATGTGGTTATAAATTTTTTCAGGGATTCTAGGGCTTGTTCAAATCTCAGAACCCCATGTGGTGGAGAAAAAAATTTGGACACATGGTTATTAGACAACATACGACCCATATTGTATGGTCTCTCTAAACTATGTGGGATGGACAATGGGTTAAAACAGGGTTAACAGTTAACCCTAACTATGTGCCAGGGACCACACACCCATTTCAAATGTCTACAATTTTTAGCGGAGATGGTTTGAATATTTGGTGCATGGTTTACCTAATCATGCAACATAACCATGCAGGTTCCCTCCATAAGTTGTGGGAGGAACATGTTTGGTGAACGTTTGGCACACAGTTTAGAAAACCATTCAAAAAAACCATGAGACACAATCTTTTGGGTAAAATGACCATTTTTCCTTAATGAAATGTCTAAACTCTAACCAACTTCACCCTTCTCAATTTTTAGTGAAGGAGTCCATATTTTTCTTCTCATTGGATGCTCCCAAGGACCCTTAATCTAGGATCATCCATAAATATCAGATCTTATGTTTGATTAAAGATTCAATAGTATTTTTTCATAGTCATCAGTAATATCTTTTTTTCTTTTTAGTTGTTCTTAGTTTTTCTTCTCCTTGATAAATTTATTGAGCTGTAGGCCATATTCTCTATTTTCATGGCATTGATCTATTCTTCAGATCTCTTCCAATCTAAGAAAAACTAAATATTTGTATAGGACTAGGCAAATTGTACGAGCCTAAGGTAGGTGGTCTATAACTCATCCCTTAAGTTTCACCATTTTATAAATTTTTGGGTGTGCATACTGATTTCATTAGGTATAGACTAATTATTTCATGTTCCTTACTTATAGTAATTATAACTGTGTTCCAGTACCATTGTTAAATATGGTATCCATCGTTGGAGGTTACTTCCTCAATGTCAACCACCCTAAGTAGGGTGTTTTCTATAGTTATTAATTTTGTATCTTGTTAATATTTTATTCACCACTCTTTGGGTGAGATATGACTTGAACTTGATAAAGTTAAGTGTTTCAATTAAAGGAATGAATTATAAATAGTTGTTATAGGTATTATTTTTACTTTACCCTCCTAAGGTGAGTTATTCAACCTGAGAAATCAATTTTATATGGAAATAGAAATGATATATATATTTTTGTGTGTGTGTGTGGATTAGCCTAAATTAAATGTAATAGAATGACTTGGTTTCATGTTTGTATTGCACCTTTAAATGATTAATGGAATTAAGAGGAGTGAAAATAATGAATTCAATATTATATATATGATTTAATAAATTTTTCATGCCCTATCATCTATATCACGCTAATGAAAGGAAATGGATTAAAAAAATATTTTATTAAACAATGTGAGTATTACATGGAATAATTTTATATAATGAATCAATTATATGGTTCCTATTTCATATGGACCTTGAAATTATTATCAGAGTGGTCAAACTCGAGTAATCCTTGGATTCCCAAGGGAATTCCTTGAGAAATCATGGACATCATTTGGATTCAAGGATGTTAGTTTCCAAGGGTGAGACCCAGTTTAGAATCTCATCTTACACTACTTGTGGATGCCTTGTATGACACCATAGGATCCATCCATTATCATTATTATGAAGCATTGGATATACTCCTAGGGTCCAATGTGACTTCTAGGGACATGAGGCACATTGAATACACCCTTGGACCAAGAACTTCTTATCCTATTTTACCTTGGATTATTTCCTTTTACTATGTTATAATTTCATTATTGTGGAATTAATTGGGAGATTACGCTTGGATTAAACTCCTACCCCTTTATCTAGGCTATAGATTATTACTGATTTGGATCAAACCTTGAGGTCAAAGATGCCTTGGTTGTTATCTTTGATCCTCATATTTATTATCATCATCATAGATTCCTTTTTATATCATGGATCTTTTATTATTATTATCATGTCAGGATGTCAGTTCTGATTATACCACATGTGACTTATTTATATAAATTGGAACATAATTAATTAATTGATGGTTACATATTCAAATTCCAACTGGGTATTTTCCTTATTATATTTCTTTAATTTTATATATGCATATTTGAACACTGATTGAGTTTATATTACATAGACTAGATGTTATAGGTGTAATTTAAAGTGGAATACAGATATTTATATCACATTCTATCTAGGCCTCCCCTGGTACCCGGTCAGATTACATATTTGAATGTATTGAAAAGGTAAGTTTCCCTCTATAGAAACATGATATTGTATGGTTTCTCGGGATGAAGCTTGGTCGTATATGTCCAATTTGGATCTTGGGATATTGGGGATAGTTTTTGTATTCTTTTTACTTGCTTCTATATCTTGTATTTTTTGATACCTTGTATCCATGTTTTCTAGTTTTATAGAGGGATGGCATATATCATTAACTTTTTTATATCATTATCTATTGATTTTATATTCATTATTCTTGTCTGGTTATACTGTGCCATTTTTCTATCATATTTATTTCACTATTTACATATTTTATTACTTTTATCCATTATTCTACACTCTGGTAATAATGTAATGACATCATTACATCCACACCCTAGGCCCTTACTTTGATTATACAGCCTCAGTTGTTTGGGGATATGTGCTTGGGGTCATGTGGCCAACCTGAATTGGGGCACCTTTGAGTGACACCCGGTTTAGGGATGTCACATCATTGATCATGGAATCAAATTTTATGGAATATATTCTTATATTAAATGATCTATGTGGAACACTTTTTCAAGTACATTATATGATTATGATGGATTCTCCTAGATATTTCTTTAATGAATTGGGTAATGATTTAGTCTCATGAGATTCCATATATGGTGCCTAATAGGTTGTCCTAAGAACATTATTTTAGGATGTATTTGTTGTTAACTTTTACTTATGGTTATTATCTCATTTTTAAACTTGTTTCAACTTTCCAATGTTCATTTATGTTATATTTCTATATCATTCCTCTTTGTTCAGGTTTTTGATTCTCATCCTTTTTATATCCCATTGAAATAGCTATTGTCTAACGTGTAATACCTTCTTCATGTTATGATTTGTTTATTACCTTATAAGGATTCATACCTCACCGCTTTCTTATTTATGTATCTATCTGGGTTATCCCATTCATTTTTAAGAACAATGGAATAACATGAGCATGCTAATGAAGTTTTAAATAATACTGATATCCCCCCTATTTTAAGTTATCATATAATGTACCTAATTTCTAAAGACACTGGACTTATCAATATTATGGGTTGTATTCTGTGTATTTAATGTAATAAATCATGAATTAATGTGTAATAACGACAAGGGTTTTAATATCTATGAATGATCATCTACTACCCACCTGATTAACATAATTCAAAGATAAAGGGAAAGGGGTGTCTATATCCCACTTTTAACTTGAATATGTTGATTTTTTTATGAATAGAATAAATCTCAATATGATTTTGAGATACTATAATTAAAATAGATCAAACACTAGTTACTTAAGGGAAATATTACCATTGAATACATTTACCCTAAAAAGAAAAATTCATTGCCTTCAGTATTCCTTTTTCAACCATAGAAAAAATATCAGTCAATAATTTTATATCCATCCTATCTAAAAGGATCTATATCCCAGAAACTAGTATATATGACCTTATAAGTTAGTGATTGTCAGCAAGAGAAGTAAGAAGTAGCTAAAATTATATGCTTTGTGAAATCCTTGGATGGGCCAAGATGATACCAGATGAAAAGGTTTAGTAATGATGAGAATGCATCTCTCAAAATAAAGTTGGTAGATATACCAATATCAACACAAAAAATGGCACAATATTATATGGTACTTCCCCCTTAACTACCACAAAAATAGAAATACACATGTTAGGAGTGGATAATGGAGAAACAAATATCTAAGTTTTGTGGAATGAATAAAATATCATTATTATTTTAAAAATAACCATTTTCATAATATTTTATTTCCACAATGGAAAGAAACTTTATCAAATTACCATAATCTAGGAGGCCCAAAGAAATCAGTATCAATGACTACCTAGAATATTGTACCTATCATTTAATTTTGGGAAATACAATTCAATGTTTCTTTTTATTTAAGTAAATATTACAAAATATGGTCGATTATAGGTAGGTTTTACTATGAAATCCTCTTTCACTAGTAACTTCTATCTCAATCACTTCCCTGAAGGAAGAGGATGAATGAATGGAATTCCTAACTATGGGTATTAAGGTATTTTATGACTTGGTGACCGTAAAAATCATCAATCTAGGATAGATCTATTATCAAGGAAATACTCTATCAACAAATTTTGATCTCATCCCCCTCAACAATACCTGAGGAAACACCTCTATCATAACCCTTTGAAAGTCAACTAAATAGACATAAAAAAGATCAATGAATGGAGAAATGAACCTCAAACAATAATTAATTATATATATATACCCTTCAATAATTATTTCCCATATCATTTGGAGGATGAGAATCACCAATCCAAATAGAATCATGTTTAAAGGGAGATCACAATACAGATATATCAGTAATATTTACATGGAAAACCCCTTCTTTAGTGAAGTAGATGCATATGAACCTGAGTTACACATTAATAATCGAGGACTAAGGAGAATAGGCTATAGAGTCCAAAGATGCAAGAAAATATATATTTGTGGAAGATCCCAATATTAAAGTTGTATCTTTACTAAAGCCATATAAATGAAAAAACTCAAAGGTAGGTAGTTTAGTGAGCCCAACATAAGTACCCATTTTCTCTAGAATCTTTCACCACTCATTCTGATCCTATTTTTTAGAGGAATAGTTAATAAACATACAACAATTTGGAAAACACTATTTTGTGTGTCTATCAAATCAACCTAACCCATGTGAGTAAATAATACCACCAAATCTACTCAACAAGGTAAATTTTTTATAAATAAAACCTTGACCCTAAAGACTCAATCCAAGAATAACCTCATGTTTATAAATGTTTTCCTTTGGTATAAAAGTATTCCATCCTTAAATAATTAGTTATGGTGCGGGCCAAAATCACAATTTAAGATGTGCTTCACCTATAACACCCTGATATTTTATAATAAGAAAAATATTTTCAATATAAAAAATTACACAAAACACAAACTTATTTTTTGTTACATGCAACACAAATTTTATTTAATAACTTTCATTACATGAAAGTCCAAGTTTTACCAAATAAAAAAATACAACTAATATTATTATTTAATATGATAGTTATCACATATAAGTTGGAATGTAGGGTATGGATTAGATTAATTAACCTATGAAAATTTATAGCTTATACATTATTATTAATTAATTATTGATTAGTAATAAAATCGGGATCATTTTAAAGAAAAAGTAAGGTTTTCTAAAAAACAATTTTTTCTAAAGAAGATTTAATCAGGCTTTGAGAAAATAATTTAAAACTAATTTTTAACAAAGATATAAAAATTTATAAGAAAAAATAAACATCATTTTTGAAATTAGAATACCAAAATTATCTTACTGTTAATTATTTGGCATTGTTCTGAAATGTTTCATTTTTTATGAATAGTGAAAAATACTGGATTTTAATTGAAAATTATCTTTTATCTAAATAATTTATAATGTTAAATTATATTTTTAATTGGTTTAAAATTAATAATAGTTAAATTATACATATATTAATCCAGTATAGTTAATTTTAATCATTTTCATATTGAATTTTTCTTTAAAAATGTTGTGAACATTTCAACCTTTTCACTTTATAAAAACTCATTTTCTCATCATGTTGGCAGTATTAATTTTAAATTAAATTATGCCACTTATATGAAATAAATTTGGAAAAATGGATTCCATATTTAAAATAAGAATAATTTATATTATCTAATATGGTCAAATAATTTTTTTACCATAATTATTAGTGAAAATAGTAAATATTAATTATTTTGATTAAGGTAAAATGAGTTTATGTAGTTATTAGACATAGAATATAAAGTGTAAAACGACCTTAATTTTTATTTCCAAAATCCATTTTCTAGATATATTTAAACCCTAAATACCTTATTATAGATTGTTATGAGTTATTGGGGTACTATTATAGGAAATTAATCTATATAATAGGTTAAGTAAAGAAAGGGTCAAAAAATGAACCTTCCTTGATTTTAATATCTATAATGATTTTGGATTGGTGAAACCATATTGGTTTATTTATATATATTATTTTTAAGTATAAATGAGTTTTTATCATCATAATAGTTTATATTTATTTTTTAGAGATAAATTAGATACTTAAAATGCTTATGAAATGCCAACACGATAATTATTTAGTTAACAATTAATTAAAATAAATGACAATAAATATATTAAAATGGAATAAAATTTAATGAATTGTTGTATTAGATTGATTTTTTCGATTAATATATCATTTTAAATATGTTTTTAAATTAATAGATTCCAATTCTATTATTTTCATATTGTTTTTAAACTAAAAATAGATAAATAATGTCAAAATTGATATTAATATTATTTTATAATAAATGATATTTTTCTAAATGATTTAAAATTAATAAAAATTATATCAAATGAAAAGTTAATTTTAAATATTAATAAATATAAAATATGTTAAATTAATGGACCATATGATCTTTTATAATGAACATATTGACCCCTAAATAGTAAAAACAATGATTGGGCGGTTAGGGTCAACGCAATGTTTTTGCATGTTACTTTCGCTATTGTTAAAATTAATTTCCAACACACATGGGATTTCCATTTTAAAAATTATATATCATTTTTATAATCATTTGGTCTAAATTTTCTAATAATTACTTTCTTAATTTATTCTTAAATGATAAATTACTTAAGTTATAAAACTATTTACCGTGGAAAAAACAAAAAGCGTAAAATTATGTAAACAAAAATACTAAGGAACAAAACGATAAAAATTATTTTATTTTTGTTTTATGTAAGTATAGATTGACCATAATTTCCCTGAAATTCATTATTTTTCAATTTTGGAATAACATGAGGTAAGGGAGACCTCCCAATAGTGAATACTTTTGATTATTTACAAGAATGCCACTCCTCCTCCACTATAAAAGGGCACTCACTCTCCCAAATTCTCCATGCGTATCAAGTAATTTGACTCATACTATACCTACCAAAATCACTACCCAAATTCTATAAACTCATCCTAGAAGCATTATTTTGATAAAAATGCTACCTAGGAATTTTTTGTGAAAACCAAAGAAATATACCTGAAGATGTGGTAATGTTTTTAAACAAGAATCTTGATTTTACTTCCTTCTCAAACTCCTACAATTATTATTATACCATGATTATATAATATACTCAATATAATAAATATACTAAGATATTTTTATGTTGATGGTATTTTATAAACCCACACACAATTCCATAAAATGGGTTACAAAATCATCATTTGTGTGAATGATGGACTACCGCCTTGCGAAACGATGTCATTCATTTTTCCATCACCACATATCACGATTTGGAATAATGATGGATCTAAAATTTACATATAATATTTATAACATTATTATATTTATGGTGTAATTATATCATATATATCCTCTTTATATTTCAATATATAATGGGTAAAATAATGTATTTCTTGTGTATGGAGGACTACCGCCTTGCGAAGTAATGTGATTCATTTTCAATAACGTGTTACATGGAAGGTAACGAGGGTAAATATTATCAACATATGTGATATAAATGACATATTATGATATTAATTAAATATTTATAATTATGTAAGTATAATATAACATTTTATTTATTTCCTTTTCACTCACTAAAAATTTGATAACATCATTCGTAGACATATGGACTACTTGCTCCTTGAAACGTTGCTCATGTGTACGTACAGCCTACAATCTCCATGATTGTAATGTTAGTTCATTTTTCATAGTTGTATTCTATGAATTTTTTTAAAATTATTATTTATCTATAAATATTATAATTATTTCATTATTA
This sequence comes from Viscum album, assembly GCA_963277665.1. Taxonomy (NCBI): domain Eukaryota; kingdom Viridiplantae; phylum Streptophyta; class Magnoliopsida; order Santalales; family Viscaceae; genus Viscum; species Viscum album. Next base: position 1,143,532,944 of record OY728140.1, read on the forward strand.
TTATTCTTTAGATATTTAAATAAATACCACTTTGACCATAGTCAACCCACCAATGTCACTTTGACAAATAAGCTGAATATGGTCAAAACATCTGAAATAAACTTAATTGATTATGTATTTTTATATAACTTGGTAATAAGTGAAATAAAAGTAACAATTTACTTGAAAGCGGTTCTCAATAAATGAAATTATTAACATAAGTTTATTATTCAGCATTATAATGTCACATGTGATGAATCAGACACAAGGTAAGGGACTTAATATCATTTTCCTTTCACTATGGAATATTTTGATTTTATTAAACTTTAGTCTTTTCTAAGGTGTATATATATCCAAATTGACATGTTATATGATGATTTTATCTATTATCATGACATTTAATGTTTTTCTTAATGTTATTCTTTCATGGGATTTATGATTCATGTTTTTTTCAAGTGATAAGGGTCATTTCCTTTAAAAAATTCTATTTTAAAGTTTTTCTTTTAAAATATATTTCTCTTAAATATAAATGTTTGAAAATTTATTTTATTAATGATTTATATGGATTTAAAATATTTATAATTTACAATTTCTCTATCTTTACTTTATTTCAATGGTTTTTAAAATGGAATCTTTTTATGTGTTTTATATGGAATATTTCGATAAACAATAAGAGGGATATACTATTATTAATGTACATGGTGAAAATGAATTTTCCACCACCATAAAAATTATTTGATTTCTAATTTCCTTTTAAATATTACATTTTTTCTTGACAAAAAACCCCTCTTTCCCTTTTTTGGGTATTTCGGTATTGAAAATGTTTTTTCAAATAATTCTTTTATTAAAAATGGGGTTTTAAAAGAAAATGGTAATTTTCTAAAAAGATATTTATAATATCGGTATAAAAGAGTTTTTTAAAGGTATTAATTATCAATTTTTTATTCATGTTATGGTACATTAGCATTATATGAAATGGGTGAGCCCGATACAGCTTATCTGAAGGGTTGAGCCCCATTATATCTCATGGGTGACCTGATATAGCTTATATGAATGGTTGAGCTCTATTATAGCTCATGAGAAATAGCTTGTCTAATATAGCTTATATGAAGGTTTTAGCCCCACTATATCTCATATGTGATCTTGATATAGATTATACAAAGTCTGATCCCCATTATAGATCTTCAATGCATTGGGAAATGATATTATTGGAAGTCATTCAAATGGTTTTTCTAATTGAAATGGTTTTGAAAGGGTATTATGAAAATGATTCTCTAAGGCACATAAGATGATATTTAATTTCTTATTATGAGTTTTAAATAATTTATTTGAGAAAAAAATTATTTTTTCTTAAGAAAATTTTTTATTTCTTTCAATTAAAGAAAATTGATATAATGGTAAATATTTATTGGGTTTTCATGTTTTTTCTGAACTAAAGGTTTCCTTTCTTTTTATATCCCTTACTGATATTTTGTTCACATCCTATGTTTTTAAAATGTTATTACAAGTTTTATGAATGCGTAAAAGAAATAAATAAGTCAAGTTGAATTTCATAGATATTTTGTCATAAAAATAAATCATTATTTATTTTAAAAGATTTATATTATAGGAAAAACTTGATACTAATCTTAAGTGTCCACTTTATATTATATGGTTTTTTTATGTATGAGTTATGGCCTAATTCTATTAAAATCGAAACATGAAAAGATCCTTAAAGTGAAAGAAATTAAATTCTTGACTAAAACTCAAGATCATGCAATGTTTAAGGTCTAGTCATTATAAATGGTTTCAATGGATGGTTTAGACAAATTTTTAGGTTTTAATATTTTTTATATAAATCCCATAAAATATATAATTTTATCGTTGAGTTGAAATGATACACAATTTTCGGATTTACATGTTGTGTCATATAAACTATATATATTCAGAATAGTTTTTCATAGAGGAAATAAGAAAAAAAATTTGGAAAGGTATCGAGAAGAAAATATATATTCAAATCAGAATCCTGAGATGGTTAGAATTAAAAAATAATAGTTTTTTACAATGATGGATTAGTTGACACAACCAATAAATGGTGGTGGTATCCATGCTAGAGAGGAACTCAGTCTACCATAAAGAAATTTGTCTATAGTGGAGAATTTCATGAGGAAACATCCCCCATAATTCAATAGATAATCTATTCCAGTAGTTTTTGAAGGATGTATAAATTCCCTAAAGAATATATTTGAAGTCATGGGATGTTCAGAATGTCAAAATGTAACTCTATCCATCTATCATTTTGAAGGTATATTTGATTGATGGTGGTAATTTCATAAGAATACTAGATAGAACTATGATCATAATGATATGGAATTAGACACATTTGAAAATATTTTCCCTAAGAAATATTTCACTAAGGTTGTTTAGCATAGGGTGGAGTAACAATTCTTGGAATTAAGGAAAAAATATGAATATTATGTGGTTATGTATGAAGAAAACTTCACAATATTATACAGGTATCTTCCAAAATTTATTTGAGATAATAATATTAAAATTAATATATTTTATTAAGGGTTAAACCCAATATTACATATAGATTTTATTTAAAAATAATTTAAAAGTAATGAGAAAGTTATTTGTTGTCCGAGAATGTTGAGATGGAGTTTTCTGACACTTATGTTCCACGAGATGACAAGAGTAATAAACAGAATAGGTGCCATGAAATGGATAATAAACCAACTATGAATTATATAGGTATTCCCAAAAAACAATTGTGTGGTAAAATATATTTTAGGGAATGTATATAAGGATTTGAAAAGTATTACTGGTGTGGTAATTTTGGTCACAAGGTTCATGACTATAAAAAAAGAATATTGAAAAATATAAGTTTTAGATCATAGATATCCATTAAATATTAAGATTAATTATCTTCAATGAGTTGGTAAATTATGCTAACATGTGCCTAAAAATATATAATCAGGGTGGAAATCATAATGATCATAAGAAAAAATTGGTAGAAAATGCATTTGCAACTTCTACAGTTGATGTTGGTCCCACTAGTGAAGTGGTAAAAGATCCAGGGGCTCAGTATTTTTTGAAGTTTTATCACAAGATAAATTAAATAGGAACACATATTTTGATATTTTAAGTAATGTAATTACATTTTGACACATTTATTGAGTTTTCATAGATATGTTAAATATATAATTTAGTAGAAAATATATTTGAGGACTAATTCATTTACATGTTATAGACATAAGTTTAAATATATAGAAAATATTTAGGGTTAATATGATCATTAATGAAATTTTAATAATAGTCAAATAATATTATTATACCATTTAGAAAAATATTTAAAACCTTAGTAAAAATGTTGTTAAATGATTAATTTTATTTCATGGATATCAATCCTTTGATTAATGAAATAAAGTTCAAATTGTGAAGATTCAATTATTTAAATATATGAGGTTGTAACACCCATATATTTTCAAAGAAGAAAATATTTTTCACTAGGATAAATCATACACAATACAAACATATCTTTTTTTACATGAAATAATGAGTTTCTTTGATAGCTTATGTTACATGCAAGACCAAGTTTTACCAAACAATAATATACTATTGATATTATTATTTAATATAATAGTTATAGCCTAAGATTTGTAATGAAATGTATGAATAGGATTAAATAACATATAAAAATATATATTTTAAACATTTTTATTAATTATATATTGATCAGTTGTAAAATCAAAGTCATTTGAAAGAAAAAACTATTTTTTTGGAAAGATGGTTTTTTCAAAAATATAGTTTAATTATGATTGGAAAACATAATTTAAAATTATTTTTTACCATTTTATAAAATTTATATGAGAAATTAAACTTAATTTTTCAAATTATAATACCAAAATTATAATAGGGTGATTTTTTTCTAAAATGGTTAATTTTTTATGAATAGTGAAATACGGGATTTTAATTAAAAATAGAATTTTTGTCTAAATAATTTATAATCTTAAATTAAATTTTTTATGGTTTATAAGTAATAATAGTTAAATTATAAATATATCAATCTAATATAGGTCATTTGAGTCATTTTCATATTGAATTTTGATATAAAAACATAGTGAACTTTCAAACTTTTTCACTTTAAAAAAACTCACTTTCTCGTAATGTTTGAGAGATTAATTTAAATTTAAATTATGACATTTAAATGAATTGAATTTGGAAAAGTGGGTTTTATATTTGTAATAGTAATAATTTATATTAGCTAATAAATTTAACTTAGTTTTTTAATATAATTTTTTGTGAAAATAGTTGAAATTAATTACAGCTATTAAGGAAAAAAAAATTTACATAGTGGTTAAACTTATAATATAAGGTGTAAAATTACCTACCAATTTCTTGAAAACTGGTTTTCTAGAAATATTTGTTACCTTATAACCTTAGGCTCTATTTTTATGAGTTATTGGGATCCAATTCCATGAAAGTGTCCTATATAATATGTTAAGTAAAGAAAAAGACAAAAAAGTAACCTTCCTTCATTTTAATATCTTTCATGATTTGGGATAAGGACAAAAACCATATTGGTTAGATTGTACATATTATTTTTAAGAAAAAATGAGTTTTTATCATCAGAATATTTAATATTTATTTATTTAGAGATTAATTAGTTACATAAAATTCTTAAGAAATGTCAACAAAGTAATTATTTAGTTAATAATTAACTAAAATTAATGATACTAAAAATATTAAAAGTGACGTAAATCGACTGATTTTTTGTATTAAATTAATTTTTTATTTGAGTATACCATTTTACATAGGTTTTAAATTATTATATTCGAATTAAATTATTTTATTGATGTTTTTTAATTAAAATTAAAGAAATAATTTCAAAATTGGCATTAATGTTATTTTTTGATAAATGATATTTTATTAAATTATTTAAAATTACTAAAAGATATATCCCATGAAAATTTATTTTTAAATGTTGATAAATATAAAATATGTTACATTAATGGACCAATTTAACTTTTATAATGAACAAATTGACCCCTAAATAGTAAAAACTTTGTTAGTGTGATTAGGGTTAAAGAAGTGTTTTTACGCATTACATTCTCTTCTATTAAAATTAATCTCCAACACATTGAATTTTTATTTTATAAATTAATTATAATAATTATAATCAGTGGGTATAAATTATATAATAATTTTAATTTTAATTTAGTCTTAAGGGATGAATTACGTAGGTTAAAAACTAGTTACTGTGGTAAAAACAAAAAGAGTAAAATTGAGTAAACTTAAACACTAAGGAACAAAATGATAAAAATGATTTTATTTTTGTGTGTTGTAAGAATTTATTGAATATAATTTCCATAAAATCCATTATTTTTCAATTTTTTATCAACATGAGGTAAGGTAGACTTCCAAATAGTGAACACTTTTTAGTATTTATAAGAATTTCACTCCTCCTCTACTATAAAAGGGCACTCACTCTACCCACTTATCCACACCTCTCAAGCCATTTTAATCATACAAACCCTACCTAAATAAATATCCAACTTCCCCCCATACTATATGCCTTAGTTTTAGTATAAATTCAACCTAGTAAGGGTTTATTGCAAACCAAAGGAAGATACCTAAAGTAGATGTAAACGTTCTTCAATAAGAGTTGTTATTTAATTTCCATCTCCAACTCCTAGAATTATTATTATACAATTATTATATAATAGAATTGATATACTAAATATAATGAGATATTATTACTTTAAGATTATGAACTACACCCACACACACTTTCATAAATTAGGTTATGAAATCATTATTTGTGTATGTGCCGGAGAATAGCCTCGTGAAATTATGTCATTCATTTTACATTAAGAACTCTCACCGTTTGGAATAATGATGAATATAAAGTTCTTATATGATATTTTTTAACATTATTATAACTTTTAAGTAATTTTATCATATCTACCATTTTTATATTCAAATAAATAAGGTATATGATAATGTCGTTCATGTGTACGAAGGACTACCGCCTTAGGAGGTGATGTGATATGTTTTAACCAATGTGTTACATAGAAGGTAGTAAGGGTAAAGATAATGAATATATGTGATATAAATGGAATATTTTGATTTTAATTATATATTTATAATTATGCAAGTATAATATAATTTTTTTCTTTCTTACTTTCCACTAACTGAAAAGTGATAAAATCATTTTTGGACATGTGGACTATTGCCTCCTCGAAACATCATTAACACTTACGTACGAACTACCATCTCCATTATCATAACACTAGTTAATATTTCACAACCATATTCCATGATTGGTTTTAAAATTATAATTTATGTACAAATATGATAATTATTTCATGATTATTATTCTATAGATAGTTAAATAATGACCACTTTAACCATATTCAACCTGCCTAAGTCATTTTGAAACATAGGTTAAATACGGTAAAAACATCTAACATAAAATTAATTCATTAAGTAATAGTATTTAACATGTTAATAAGTGAAATAAAAGTAATAATAAGCATTAAAATGTTATTAATAAAGTAAATAATTTACAAAAGTGTTTTATTCTATAAGATAAAGACATTTGTGATGAACGAGACTCAACTTAAGGGTATTCATCTCAACTTCCATCCGTTGATACATATTTTGATGTTATGCACCTTTATTATTTTATAAGGTGTATATACATCCCATTTGAAATTTTATATCCTGAATTTATCTAATATCATGATATTTACAGTTTTATTAATGTTATTATTTCATGGGGTTTACTATTCATGTTTTTCTTAAGTGATAAGGAGCTTTTCCTTTAGAAAAATATTTTTTACTATTTTTTCCTCAAACACTATTTCTCTTCCATGAAGATTTTTAAAAAAATAATTAATGATTTTATATATACCTAAAAAAATTATAAATTACATTTTATTTCTCTTTACTTTATTTCAATAGTTTTTAAAAACGAATCTTTTTATGTGTTTTATATAGAACATTTTTTGAAACAACAAAATGGATGTTCTATTCTTAACGTACATGGTGATAATGAATTTTTCATCTCCATAACTATTATTTATTTTTTATCGAACTTTAAAATAATACATGTTTTCTTAAATGAAAAAACTTCTTTCCCTTTTTGATTATTTTTGTATTGAAAATGGTTTTTCAAAGAAAATGGTTTTTTGGAATTGAAATTGGTGTTTTAAAAGAAAATTTTATATTTTTCTAAAATTATTGCTTCCTAAGGTTTAAAAATATTTTTTCAAAGGTATTTATGATGAAATGTTTTATTCATGATATGGTACATGAGAATTATATGAAATGGATGAGCTTGATATATCTTATATGATGTTTGGATCACCGTTATATATCATGGGAGATCCCGATACATCTTATATGAAGGCTTGAGCCCCATTATAGCTAAATGGTGATCTCGATATAGCTTATATGAAAGGTTAACCCAATTATATATCTACAATTCAATAGGTAATGATTATATTAGTAGTTTTCTTTATGGTTATTCCAATTAAAATATTTTATGAAGGGTTTTATAAATATGATACTCTAAGTCACTTTAAAAGAGTTTTAATTTCTTGGTATTGGTTTTAAATTATTTATTTGAGAAAATATTGTGTGTGTTTGTTAAACATTTAATTTATTTTAGTTAAAGAACATTTATGTAAAGGTAAATATTTCATGGGTTTTCATGCTTTTACTGAGCTAACAGTTTCCATTATTTTTATATCCTTTACTAAGTTTTTGTGCTCATCCTATGTTTTTTAAAATACTTTCACATGGTTTAAGGATGGGTAAAGTAAAGGAATAATTCAAGTTTAATGTTGTGGAGATTTTCCAGGAAAATAAATCATGATTTTTTTAAAAAGTTTTATATTATGGGAATAATGGATATTAATTAGAAGTATAAACTTTGTATTATATTATTTTTTTATGTATAAGTTATTGATTAATTGTTTAAAAATATGAACTTAAAAAGATCCTAAAAGTGAAAGAAATTAAATTCATGAATAAAACCCAAGATCATATAATGTTTAATGTTGGTTCCTTATATTACCTCTAAAATGATCTCAAAGTAGTTCTCATTGAGTTCCTCTCAATTTTTCAAGAATTCTAGGTTGAGGTCACTATAGCTAAAATATACAATGAAAAAAAATCATCCGAATAAATTATATATGGTCATATCATTCACATAACAAGACTTAAAGGCTTGAATACTAAGAAACATGAAGCCTTTATATGTGTCTTACATGTTATAGAACATTGATGTTCATAAATCCTTGATTCATAATGGATCTAGGATCAGTCTCATCCCAGTCATCATGCTTTGATGTTTGGGATATAGTGAGTATAGATTTTATCCATCTAGTATGACCATTAAAGGATATAAAAAAGTAATAATAATCCTTTTAGGATGATCAAGTTGATATATCAATTCATAGACCTCGTATTTGACTTCGAATTCATAGTGGTTTTTAAGGAAATGAATTTCAATGCCCTATTGGGATACCATGGATTTATCCACATGTAGCGGTACCCTCATTATATCATTAGTGTTTAATATATTCCTTTTATTGGATGGTCAGAGTTATATATGATGATAATTCCCCTTTTTACTCATACTAGTTCCAATAAAAAGATGTGGAATCCTATAAAAGGGATGAAAAATATTTAATATAGGATGATACCATCTGAATCAAAACCCAAAGTGAATTAGAACCTTCTATGATCAATTCATGGAGAGAAATATATGAGTACTAAATAATTCCCAATAACTAGATTGAATTAAATACTCTAAATTTTAGAGATCATTGGGTCATTTGATTCCCAATTAATAATAATCCAAAGCATACTTGGAAGCAAGTATGGTACATAAAAACATGAAACCCTACATTCATGATATAATTTATGTCAATAAAACTCAAACAACCAAAAGGTGTTTATGATTCCTAGGAAAGTATCAGTACCATTGATGATGATGCCCTCAAGGATAATTACCCCCACACAATTCCATAAATAAATGGATTTTTTCGCACTATTTTCATCTGATGATAATGATTAGGAAAGACAAGATGTGCCATATTTTCTGAATAATAATTCCTTTTCATTATCACCATTTATATCTAAATATGTCTCATTGTAGTTTGTGAAATATAAAAATTTCCCAATGTTTTTTTTGAATATCAAAATTCCCTTGAATTTATTACTACCAATAGTTATGGTTAAAAATATAAAGGATAGGGAAAGGATAATGGTAACTCCACTCCAATATTAGTGGAAGGAGTTTTGACCACCTTTAATGAACTCAAAAAAGTGAATCTCAGTACATAAGAGGATTTGTTAACCACGTTGATCAGTTCCTCTATTACCCCTAAAAGGTATAAAAGATACATTTACATTATCCAAAATATTTGGATGTGTTCACTTTGAATTATATTTATATTCCTATGCTAGAGGTGGCTTCTTATCACCTAATTTTTCCAGTGGATCACTATGTCTATAAGAAAAAAATAAGGAAAATTCATTCTAACCATTCTACTAATGTAGAGGCCAAAAATGATGAACTAATAATGTTTAATCTCATAAGGGTGTTATAGTACCCAAAATGGTAATCCAGCATCATCCTGGTCAAAAATAACAATGGGAATGTCAAATTTTGTATTGTCTTTAGGGATATCTACTGGTATTGTCCAAAATATGGCTTCACATTCCAATAATAAAAGTTTTTACTGATGTGACTGCTAGATTTTAATCCCTTTACTTCATAGACATATATTTCAACTACAATCATATCTATTTGGATCCCAAATATGAAGAGACCACGACCTTCAAGGAACCCCAAGGGTTTTATTTTGACCAAGTAATTACATTTGGATTAAAGAATGTTAGTTCTATATAAAAGTGTGTCATGAATAATATATCCAAATACTTCAAGGGGAATATCATTGAATGTTGTGTAGATGACCTATTGTTCTATTTTTAATAGTTATGTGGTCACTTGGATAATCTGAAGATAGTTTTTAATAAACTCAGGTTACCCAACTTAATTATGAACTCCATGATGTGATCTTTTAGTGGTAAATCGTGTAAATTATTTAGCTTAATGGTCCACCATTGTAGAATCCCAATAGACCCTGATAATACCATCGAGATACTTGATATACCTTATCCTTAAAACCTTGAGAAGTTTAAGGGGATCTAGGGATGCTTCACTTTTCCTCAATAATTCGTTGCACTATAACCTTCTTTTCCACACATAAAATATTTTCATATTCCTTTATGGAATTCTCATAGTTGTATCTTTCCACATTTCCAACATAAATAAAATTAAGCCTTATTTATTTCATGGTCTTCACCACTTGAGTTCTTAGAATACTCTATCCTAATCTTATTTGGTGAGTTTGATATTTTTTAATGTACATGTTGTTAATCATATAACAATAAAACTAATTTTGGCATAATCATGATATCTTTCAAGCTAGTCATTATCCCATTTGGTTTCTAATAATCACAACATTTTTCATCATATTAAATTTTAACTTGGTTCCTTTAGGTTCCATCTATTGACTAAAACAAAAAATAATTGTGCAAGAAACAATAATCATAGTTGGAAAACCATATAATTATTTATAAGATTTCTAAATCATGACATTGTATTTTCAATCTAAGACACTGTAGGTTTAACCTAGTTCATTCATTATCATAATCTATTCAAATACATTATGATGTTTCATAAATAAAATATAAATTAACTCAAGTATACTCCTCATGAGTTTCAAACTAGGTGTGTAGAAATTCCCTTTTTTTCCACTAAGTGATGATCAGTTCAAATACTAATGCACACTTTTTAGAGTTATTACCACTAGGTACAACTATTCAAGAAAGACATCTACTTTTAGTATCCGGATAAGGATATATTTGGAGGAAAATCAAAAATTGTCTACCTTACCAAAAATTTAATAATTTATCATATTCTTTAAAGTATCCTTAAATTCAGTAATAGGGTTATATCCTCTAATATATTTTTTAAAAAATCTTATTTTCAATGTTTCTACAAAAAATTTTACGATACCAACTATAAAGACCCCAAACCCAGTAAATCAAATTCAATGGTAACTTTATTACATTGGAACTAGATACAAGTGATTACATCACTAAATAGTGAGTAGTTTAGTATTCTTGGTATAATAGATACATACTCCAATCTCGCATTTCAATTGAAAACATTAAATACAACATAGTCAGAATAAATATTATTCTTTCTTGAATTCATTCATAGATTCCTTCTTCATATCCTGAGAAAATAAAACAAAATAATGGGAATCTAGTATTCTCATTAAGGGTTACATACAGTGGAATCTATCACGAATCAATAAATCATAATCAACATTTAACGGTAAATAAATGAAAATATATTAAATTTAATCAATAATTTGAGAACGAAGAATAATATGTCAGTAATAAATGATGATCAAATAATTCCATAAGAATAACCATATGAGGTTGAAGTTAATACATGGATAATATCAATTTTATAATCTCATGGATAATAATAAACCAATTATTAATAAAGGAAAGGCTTAATATTAGATGTCATGATCTTGGACATCATGATATCTATACCATTAATACCTTGCACCGATATAGTTTAACTATTGGTAGGTATACACTATAAACCATTTAATTATTACTTACTGATTTGTTTCATGAGACACATTGATGGATTGAGGGGATACATATTTATTGGCCCCACTCATCACTTCATGTCTAATGCATTCCTCATGTATCAATTGATTTATTTAATTCATAAACAATATGCATTATCTAAAAATCGCAATATTGAGTAAAGAATTCATATTTATCAACATTTCCCTAGTCAATCAAATAACATTCAAAATAAAACATGGTTTATAAAAATTTTATATGGTTTAGGAAAAAATTATATCCATGATATAAGTAATATGGATATTTAATATAAATGTAATTTACATTGATCACAATAAATTGAATATTTCCGGATAAATTTAATGATTACAAAATTAATCAAGAAATGAATGATAATATGTAATCTTATCAAACTAATCATAAACCATCTAGAGAAATAATAAGGATGGTACAATTATAAGTTATCCCAAGTGTAATATATGTAAAATAAAGGGTTATTGTTTTTATAAATACAAATACCATATTAAGATCAATAAAACATTCTTGAGGAAAATACAATTTTTTCTTTGAAAATAACTATTAAAATAAAAAACTTATAGAATATTTGGAAGAACTTTTTCTTCTAAAATAACCTTTTAAAATTTTCATGTATGAGTCAAAAAAATAATTGGTCATGATATCAAGAATATTTCATTAATACAAAGTATGTTAAAACAAATATTCTTTTTTTATTTTTGATTAATCTCAAAAATTACTATTTTGGGAAAATGCCAAGAAGATTCCTTTTAAACCATTTAAAAAAATAAAACATGGGTAAAAATTTCTTTAAAAAATAATTTAATAATATTAAAAATATTTTTTAAAAACATTTTATGAATAATATGGATATGGAAGAAAGGATATTTTTAACTAAAAAGAGAAATAAAGTTGAAGTTTCTATAAAAAACTTATTATCAATCATTTTAAGTAAAAAATAGAGGTAAATGGTATTATTACTTAAAATTTTCGTGAATAACAAGTGGATAATAAAATTAAAGGTATTTATTAGACAATTATAAAATAATTTCCTTCACTATAAATTCAATCATAAACAATCCCGGTTAAAATGAGATTAAAGAATAAACACATACAACTCTGGTAACTATTGAATCATGACCCCCATTAAATAAATTACTTCAAATGAAACATTAAATACAATGAATATAAATACATTCTTTTCATAACTAATCAAATGGGAAGTATATGCACCTCATAAAAATAAATAGGTGTATAATATAAAATATGTCTCAAGGGAGTGGAAATTGTGACGAAATCTCCTACAATGATCATATAGTTGAAGTGAGGATTAAGTAAGGAATTGATTATGTATATAAAACTTAAATACAGATAAGACAAGAATAAATATAATATAAAATAATAAAAATACATTACACAGATAATCTTATATTATCAAATACAATGAAGAAGTAATATTAACCAATGAAAATAAATTGAGTTATGAAATTCCTTACCACTTGGTAACTTTCCAGTAAAATATCCTTGGATAGAATAAATCAAATTGAAACATAAAATTACATTAAATGTCAAGGATTCATGAAATTACATATAAAAGTTTCATTATATACACCATATAAAATAAATTTTGTGTAAAACATTAAAATATACCTCAATGAAGGGAAATTGAATTAAAGTTCCTTACCTTGCTTTTCCCTTTAGTTGAGCATTTTTTAACCTATAATATAATTATTTTTAAACATGGAATTTATTTTTTTTTTAAATGTATTTATAATATCATATTTTATATTTTTATAACATATTTTTTGGGGCTAAAATTTGGGAAGAACAAGAAAAAACAGAAAGCATTAGGAGATGCCTCATGAGGCCTGTTTGCAGAACCCCCGGGGCCCTGTAGCTGGTGCACATCTCCTCCTTCATGAACCTTCTACAGATAAAAAAGGTGGGATGCAACACGAACCCTTTGACATTCATGAACCCTCCGCGGAGTAATAAGGCAGGATACCCTACGAACCCCTTTGACATTCGTGAACCCACCGTAGTGAAACGAGGTGGGATGCTCTGCGAACCCATTTGATGTTCATGAACCCGCCGTAGAGAAGTGAGGTGGGATGCTCCATGAACCCTTTTGACATTACTGAATCTACCATGAAGCAACAAGGTGGGATGCGTTGTGAACCCATTTGATGTTCGTGAACCCACCACGGAGCAATGAGGTGGGATGCCCCACGAACCCATTTTACATTCATGAAGTCACTACAGAGCAAGCTATTTCTTCGCACCAAGAAAGATCTACTTCACGGTGCCTCTTTCCTATAAATATTGGGCTCCCCTTGAGCCAAAAGGAAAGATCCTCCAAACTTTTACCTTCTTAGATCCCACATCGTGAAGCAATCCCTGCTCTGTGAACCACAAGCTTTTCAGGGTACTTTAGCAACGTGAAGTGCCTCTCCCTTGGTTTTAATTCAGAACCTCTTTAAGGAGACATGCCCTTTGTGGAGGCCACGTGCCTCTATGAAGGAAGGGGATCTACAAGGGGACTTGGGTCTTCGCAGATCACTTATGTTTGATGAAGTACCCTCCATGTACATGTGACCTACATGCTAAGGTAAGGTCATTGTGCTTCGCAAGGCACATTGCTTCGCAATGATATACTTTGAAAGGTACCCTTACTTCGTGAATCACTACTCCACGAATGCATTTCCACTTCGTGAAGCACATTCCATATGAACATATGCCCTATTCCAAGGCTAAGACACTTCACTTCATGAAGCACACCCCTTCGTGAAGCCCCTCCACTTCATGGAGCACTAGAACTTCACGAGGCTTCTACCTATGAACACTTTTTATTTGCAACTCCTTTTCTCGTGCGACCCTATAAGTTTGCATAAAGTGATTTCAAAGTTCCTTGGGTGGTGCTTCCCATTGCGTTGCTTCACCTCATTCTTCTTTGCATAGTCATGATAATAGCTATTTCTTTTTCACATAACAATGCTAACATGAACCCCACAATGGATCACTCCATAACACCACCTTACCATGACATTGCTAATGCCTTCCCTTCCCCAAGGGCTAGAAGTTATTAGTTGTGTAAGCCCTACGGGGTGTGATGTGAACCCACCTCGTCTGAGCTGCCTGACATTAAACTTACAAGAATCATCCTCCTCAACACATGATTTTAAACTGTGACCTTACCTCATGCATCGTACACTGGGTTCCCACACCTTAGACATTATACACGCCCACTGGTCCCCATAGAAGTGAAATCATTCCTCATATGGAATGAGATCCTCTTTATTACAGCAACGCCTGTCCATAGGGAAAGCGCAACCACCTTGGTGTAATCCCCTAGCCTTTCTTACAGGAGGCAACACCCCTGCACCTCTTATGTTCTTTGTAACACCCCAACCCTAGTTACATAGAGATGGTGCATTATTTTAATACATTTTCATGATTTCAAGGAATCAAGTCCTGAAGGACCGATCAGTTTAGCATTCAGGGAAAATTGATTTCATACATGAATGTTACATTACACATTCAAACATAAAACACAACATAAATAGTTAATCATGAATTTCATTATTCCCCAAGATTAACCCTGCATATCAAACATAATACACTTCTTCGAATACTGGGAAAAATAAAAACATAGAAATGGGTGAGCTCAGATGCTCATTAAGGATAACAATACAACGAAAACTTTCATAAATAATCATAACCATTTAAGGCAATTTATAAAACTAAAACAAAAGCCTTTTAAACTTAAACTTCAAAATAATATTGAAATTATAAATCAAATAATTCCATTTACTTATTCACATGGATATTATACTAGTCGAATATTCACATGTAATATCAATATCTAATTTCATAATGATGGAATACATAATGCTGAACATCATAACCACATAGTCAGGGCCTCATGTCAAGACTAAAAATAAGATTTTGTCAAGGCCTTGTGTCAAGACACTACTTTATCTCATTAGACCGACCAATTCATCGAGGAGCTATAGAGGCCTCCACCCATCACTTACTAAGTCCAATTCATTCCTCAAATGAAAATGTTGAAACATAACATAAACATTCATATTAAAACTAGCATACGAAATGTAATATTTTAACATTAAACCATGAATGGTATAGAAATAGAAAATCCATAGTCAAACATATCATAACTCATTCAATAAAATATGGAATATTTCATTATAATAAATCAACCACAATCAAGAATAATATCAAGTAAAGAATGCTGACATAGTTGAAAATGATCATTAAAACTCTTTGAGAGAAATGTCCCATTTGTGAAATCATTTAAAAGTCACTCATTTATAAAGGAATTCATTTAGAATATATTTTTTAATTAAATTTTCCGATTCCACTTTGAATATTTTGAAATTAATTAACATTTTAAAATAATCATGTCAATATAAATAAATCCTTAAAATAATTTTTAAAACATATAAATTAATTAAAAATATTTAGAAAAATAAATCATTAAAACATTTAAAATTCATATCTAGATAAAGAGTCCATTACACAAAACATTAAAAAATTTATTTGGAAGACATTTTTAGGAAACATGAACATGGATGATTAAAATTTCCCAGTAACTACTTACACATAAACAGTCTCGGATAATAATGAGATTGAGGAATTAACCCTTGCCTTTTACTTTTCCTTAGTCAAGGGTACATTAACCTACTGTATAATAGTTAAATCACTATTATTAATTTATACAAGAACCACACACATAAATATGATATCATATACTATCTTCTAATATTTATTTGTTAATAATATTTTTGTAGTATCATTGTTTCGGGTGTTAACTAATTCATTTTCCTTTATATGTTTTACTACGTAAGCCATGTTTGTTATGAATAAGATCTATTTGATTCATATCCAGAATGATATTAAGTTCTTAAAAATTATTTTTAATAATCAAATTAATATTATTCTTGAATGGTTATGATGGGGAATGAATCTCATCATGTTCGTGGAGACGGTAATCCATACGTACGTACGAACACAACTTTCATTTCATTTTTTATTTTAAAAGGAAATAAAACCAAATGATTCATAGGTATATTGTTATTTCAGTATAACATAATATTTTATATACATTACATAAATTCATTAAAACCCTTCCTTATATGTTCCAAGTGTGGTTTCAATGAGTCATATCACTTTGAGGGGGCGGTAGTCCGCACTTCCTCAAATGAAATTATCGTATATATACAACATGAATGGAATAAATGTGTGATATAAAATATAATTACAAAATATTATAGATAAAATAAATATCATTTATAATTACATTTCCATCATAATGGCCACCATAAGAGGTGGCAGTAGAAGATTGAACAATAATTATTTCGTGAGGTAGTAGTTTTCCGTTCACAGAAACATTATGTTCTATACCCATTAGATGGAGGTGTGTGTACGTGTAGTTCAAATACTTCTTATAACAACAAACTAGTATATTTAGGATACTTTTTTTATAAAATAAATGAATAAAGAGATTTTAGGGGGTTAGATAAGTAAAATAAATGAAAAGAACTTAAGATGAGATGTTACCTTTAAGTACCTTCTGCCTAAGGTAAGGCTTATAATAGGAATAGAGGGATGTATGGAGCTTAATTTAGTAGAGTTTGGATGAGCCAAGGGGCTTTATAGATGTGTGAAATGAGTTATAGGTGATGGCTTTTTATAAGGGGGAAGAGGGGATCTTTAAGAAAGTTTGAAAATATTATTTTATTATATAATTATTTTCAGTTTCTAAAGGTCAAAAAATCATTAAATTTGAATATGATATGACTTATGTTCGAAAGAAAGTCATCCAATAATAATTGGACAGGTTTTGGATAATGTTTTAATTTTTATAATCTTATTTATTTAAATCATTTATTAATGAGGTAAACACTGTATCATTATTCTATCATAAATAATTTTTTTTATTTTATGTCTAAAAATGATAAAAAAAATAATATGATATAGGAAATATTTTTATATTTAAAATTAATATTTATAGTAGAAAATATATATTATATAACCCCATGTAAATAAGTTTTACTAAAAGATATATGTTTACATCATTTTTGTCTTTACATAAAATTAATTAATATAATGTGTCATTATCACTCTCAAGTGGCTCCACGGGGTCCCAAAATCAACTCAATGATGGACATGCTCATACATGTATCAACCAATATGAATATGACACATGTTAGGGTAATTTAATATTATTATTATAATATTTTTTTACCCTTATTTACCAGATTTACCCTTTAACCATGGTAAATAAAATAGTTACTGAAGTAAATATTCATAATGTCTAAAAATAAAAGTTACATATTTACAAAATTTGGAACTCGTGATTCCAAATATGGAATCTATTTTTCCAAATTCAAAACACAGTTCCCATTGTCAAATCAAAAGGTGTGTTTTTAAGAAATAATAACTATCAAAAGATTGACACATTTTTATATCTAGTTTAAATGTGAAATAACAAAAAATGACCTAAATTATATTAAATGATAAAAATATAATATAATTATATTTTAAACCCACTCAAATTTATAATTTAACTATATAAAATATTTTTATTAAAAAGTTGTTTTTAATTAAAATTTAGAATTTTTCACTGTTCATCAAAATGTGAATGTTATCCGAAAAGTACTAAAAATTTATCCAAACTAACTTTTAATGTCACACTTTTAAATAATAATTTAATTTCATTAAATTTAATATATAAAAGTGTCAAATATTGGTTTTAAAAAAATTTATTCATTAAAAGGCGGTAAAATTGCATTTTTTTTGAAAAATACTTCTTTTGTCTGAAAAAAATGAATCTGTTCTTATATTATGTATATGAAACACATAATATTAATTCTAAAATTATATGGAGTATATAAAATTCAAATTTTAGTCAATACTATTCATAACTTTTTTTTGAACAGGTAGTTTATTAAGTCGTGGGGCGCTCAAACTCGGTGTTGTGTGTAGCGAAAGTTATTGAATTATTTTGAAGAGATATCATACTATAAAATCTTCAGGTGTTACATTTTCCCCTCTTTCAATAAATTGTATCCTCGTAATTTAAATTTTTTATTTGAAAATAAAAAGTTAAAAATAGACAAATACCTTTGTGTAAAACCTACATCGAAAATTGGGTTAATGAAATTTAGTCTTAATAAGAGGGAAAGAGAAATGAAAAATTCACCACCAAATTATGATATCTATTAGAGAAAATTAGTGGAAATTTGAGACACATAATTGGAGGAAAAACGTAAATATTTATAGGAATTTATGGAGGTCATCAATCACAAACAAGTATAAAATTGAGGGCCTAAAAGACATCAATCTATAACGATTTAATATATCATCGGTTCAACACAACATAAGGTATTGGGATAAAACATTTTTGGTTTTAAGATCCCTTCCCTAATGTTTAAGAATTAATTTATTCATATAATAAGAGGAAAAAATATATAATTGACAAGTAGAGTTTCATCCTTCAACAAATTCCTACCACAAACTCATCTTTCACTCTAAAAGATAATAGAATTCAAAAATACTATATTTATCCAAATAGTATAGGGTTTCAAAAATAATGAATTTATAAATAATTTATCATAATATTATAAAAAAATACATTATAAAAACTAGGAAATCGTGTAGTCCAGTGGTAGGTGATATACCCTTGTCACCCTTCGGTTACGTGTTCAAGTCTCACGGCCTTACTGGACATGATCGATTGTTGCCCAACCTCCAGGCTGTCCTTTTTATGACAATACAAAAATAATCTTAAGAAATTATTTAACATTAACAATAGTATCAAATGTAAAACTTAATCTATTCCAAACTTTATACTTATCCACAATACTTCTGTCTGAACTCATAGTCCAAAATTTATAAGGAAGGTCACATAATATACATGTGAATATCTTCATCGTGTATTCTCTTAAAATGTGGTAATAAAATGAATTTATAGAAAACCATATTGGAATAGGTATGTACTTTATCATTAATTCTGTAAATCATAGAATATTAGATATACTCTTTAAATCCAAAAATTTTGTAACCACCAACAATGATGGAATAAAGAAACCATTAATTAGTTCCAAGGTAGTCAATAATATCCGATATAATTTATCCAAATCAATCATCTTTTTTTCCAAAATCAATACCATAGTATCAGGACCATATTAAAGTTTGTCTTTCCTTCAACCATGTATTTTCCAAAAATATTAACTTGCTATTAAGTAACTTTTCTTGGTACCACAAAATCTCAAATCTTTAATGAAATAGTACTGTCGTACAATCGTTATATACTCCATAATTATTATAACCAGTACATCGCTGATACAACACTCAAATGACATAATACTTTAATATGAACATAAGATCACTAGTCATTAATCTTCATTTATAGTAATAGCATAACTTTATTATTATCCAATAGCATCATTTTCAGTATACTATGATGATTGATACATTGATTCGCGTAGTGTCCCAACTCCTTACTGATGAAGCATTGTACATTTGAAACCTTTTTATTACCCTTTCAATCATGTACTTGGTGTCCTTTTTCTCCACACTTATAACAAACTCTCATTCACTTCAAGAATTTACCAAGGTGGTTCTTTACATAGTTGTCACATATGGGAAAATCCTTCTTTCCGTCATTCCCTTTATTCATCTTTCTCTCTACCATCCTTTTCTTCTCTAGCTTCCCTTCAAATCCATAGGACTTAGAGAATTATTTACTTATATTATTAACACATGATTTTATTTCTTCATATGATGATAATACATGGGAGACTATTTCCTTTCTAAATGTTGTCTTAATACCATGAAATATATGATTCGTTTTACCCTTTGGATCATGCGTATTTATGGAGTTCTCATTCCATCTACTAGGCACCATTTCTAAATAATGGCATACACTAGGTAATTTTATGAATCACAATACATAATTCCAAACTTGTAAAATACCTAACATAAATTGAAAAGATTATACATATAATCTATAATCATAAAATAATGTTTTCTTTGAGAAATTATTTACTCCTAAATCCTTCATAATGGATTTTATAAAAATGTGAATTATCCTAAGCATATCCCCCCAGGAGTGTCGTAACCAAAAGTGTAGTAAGGACCATTTTCAGGTACCAAGATACCCTTGGTCAAGCTTAAAACTCCTTATCAGAGTTTTCACTCCTAGGTACATCTGTGCCAGAGCCACCTCTACCTGCTCATATCCAGACAGGGATGTATTTCCTGGAAAATTCAAAAAATCTCTATATTACCAAAATTCTAGGATTCTCTTCTATACCAATCCTCAAAGTCTATCTTAGAGTAATGTTATTTAATCAGAGTTTTTCTAAATCGAGTTTCCATGGTTATTGCTAAACATCCTCTGATACCAACTGTAACACAATGACCCCTGTTACTCATATTTGGTGAATTATTTTAATACATCGGTATGATTACAAGGAATCAATTCCTAAAGGACTGATCAGTTTAGCAGTCTTGGAAAATTGATTATATACGTGAACATTAAATTATGCATTCAAAGATAAAACATAACATAAACAAGCCATTGCAAATGCCATTATTCCCCTAGATTAACCTTGCATATCAAACATAATGCACTTCTTGGAATCTTTGGAAAAATAAAACATAGAAAGGGGTGATCTCAGATGTTTAGTAAGGATAACAATATAGTGGAAACTCTCATAAATAAGAATAAACATTTAAGGCAATGTATAAAACTAAAACAAAATACTTTTAAACTTAAACTTCAGAATATGATGGAAAAGATAAATCAAATAATTTCATTTACTTATTCACGTGAATATTCTACTACTCGAATAATCACATGTAATATCAATAACTATTTTCATAATGATGGAATGCATAATTTCAAACATCATAACCACATAGTCAAGGCCTGATACCAGGACTACAAATAAGATTTTGTCAAGGCCTTGTGCCAAGACACTAGTTTGTCTCATGAGACCTATCGATGCATTGAGGAGTTATGGAAGGCTCCACCCGTCACTTATTAAGTCCAATTCATACCTCAAATGAAAATATTGAAACATAACAAAAAAATTCATATTAAAACTAGCATACAAAATATAATAATTTATAAATAAATAATGAATGGTATAAAAATAGCACGTCCATAGTCAAACATTTCATAACTCATTGAATACAATATGGAAGATTTCATTATAATAAATCAACCACAATCAAGAATAATATCCGGTAAAGGATGTTGACATAGTTTAAAATTATCAGTAAAACTCTTTAAAAGAAATGTCCCTTTTTTTAAATCATTTAAAAGTCACTCATTTATAAAGGAAGTAATTTAAAAGATATTTTTTAAATAAATTGTTCCATACCACTTTGAAATTTTTTAAAGGAATTAACATTTTAAAACAATCATGTCCATATAAATAAATCCTTAAAATCATTTTTAAAATATGGACATTAGTTAAAAATATTTAGACAAATAAATCATTAAAACATTTAAAATGTTGATCTTGGTAAAGTGTACCTTCCAAAAAGCCTTATAATATTAATTTTGAAAACATTTTCATGAAACAAGGTCATGGATGATTAAAATTTCCCAGTAAATACTTACACATAAACAATCTCAGATAATAATGAGATTGAGGAATTAACCCTTACCTTGAAATTTTTCTTGGTCGAGGGTACATTAACCTCCAGTATAATTTTTAATTCATTGTTGTTAAATTATATAATAACTACATACATAAATATTATATCATATATGATCTTATAATATTGCATTTTTAATAATATTTCAGTAGTATAACTGTTTCGAGTGTTAAGTGATTTGTTTTCCTTTATATGTTTTCTTACATAAGCCATGTTTGTTATAGTTAAGATGTATTTCATTCATATACATAATGATATTAAGTTCTAAAACATTATTTTTTATAAACAAATGAAAATTATTATTTAATGGTTACAATGGGAAATGAATCTCATAACGTTCATGGAGACGATAATACGTATGTACGCACGAATGCTACTTCCATTTAATTTTTTTTATTTTAAAAGGAAAGAAAACCAAATGATACATAGGAATATTATTATTACAGTATAATATAATATTTTATATACATTTCATATGTTCATTAACACCATCCTTTATATGTTCCATGCATGGTATGAAAAAGTCATAACACTTTGAGGGGGCGGTAGTCCTCACTTCCTCAAATGAAATTATCATATATATACAACATGAAAAGAATAAAGGTATGATATAAAATATAATTAAATAATATTATAGGTAAAATAAATATCTTGTATAATTATAGTTTCATCATAATTTCTGCCATAAGAGGTGGTAATAGAAGATTGAATAGTCGTCATTTCGTGAGGCAGTAGTTCACCATTCACAGAAACATTATGTTATATACCAATTAGATAAAGGTGTGTGTAAGTGTAGTTCAAATACTTATTATAAAAACAACATATTATATTGAGTATACTATTTTTTTTATAAAATAAATAAATAAAGAGAGTTTAGGGGGTTGTAGAAGTAAAATAAAAGAAAAGAACTTAAGAGGAGATGTTACCTTTAAATCGGGTAACTCCCTTTTGTTTGAACCAAAAGGCTTACTTGAAGTGTCTTCTGCCAAAGGTAAGGCTCATAATAGGAATAGAGGGATGTATAGATCTTAATTGGTAAGAATTTGTATGAGCCAAGGGTATTTAGAGGTGTGTGAAATGGGTTAGAGGTGAGGGCTTTTTATAAGGGTGTGTTGGGGCTCTTTAGGAAGGTTTGAAAATATTATTTTATTATATAATGATTTTTGGTTTCTGAAGGTATAAACCTCATTAAAGTAGAAGATAAGATGACTCGTGTTAGAAATAAAATCATTATATAAGAATTGTATAGGTTTTGGATATTTTTTTAATTTTTATAATCTCATTTATTTAAATAATTTACTAATGAGGTAAACACTGCATCATTATTGTGTCATAAATAATTTTATTTATTTGATGTATAAAAATTATAAAAAAATAATATGATGTATGAAATATTTTAAGCTTTTAAATTAATATTTATAGTATAAATGATAAGTTATATAACACCATGTAAAAAATGTTTTACTAAAAGATATATGTTTATGTCATTTTTTGTCTTTGCATTAAATTAATTAATATAAAGTGTAATTATCACTCTAAAGTGGCTCCTTGGGGTCCCCAAATCAACCCAAGGATGACCATGGTCATTCATGTATGAAAAAATAGGAATAGGACACATGTTAGGGTAATTAATATTATTATTATAATATTTTTTTACATTTATTTACCAGATTTACCCTTTAACCATGGTAAATAAAATATATACTGAAGTAAATATTCATAATGTCTAAAAATAAAAGTTACCTATTTACACAATTAAGACCTCATGATTACAAATATGGAATCCATTTTTCAAAATTAAAAACACAAATGTGGCATAAATTAATTTAAAAATAATTCTCATTGTCAAAACAAAAAAGCGTGATTTTAAGAAATAATAACTATCAAAAGATTGACACATGTTTATGTCCAGTTTAAATGTGAAATTACATCCAATGACAGAAATTATATTAAATGATTAAAATATAATCTAATTATACTTTAAATCCACAAAAATGTATAATTTAATACTATAAATTATTTTGATTAAAAAATTTGTATTTAATTAAAATTTAGTAATTTTCACTATTCATTAAAATATAAAAGTTATCAGAAAAGTAATAAAAAATTATCCAAAATAAATTTTATGTCACTATTATAAAGAATAATATAATTTTATTAAATTTAATATAAAAAAGTGTCAAATATTGGTTTTAAAAAAGTTCTCCTTTGAAAGCCTATAAAATTGTATTTTTTTGAAAAATACTTCTTTTATCTGTAAAAATGAATTAGTTCTTATATTATGTCTGAGAAATACATAATATGGATTATAAAATTATATGCAGTATATAAAATTCAAAATTCAGTTAATTCTATTCATAACCGCTTTTTGAACGGCTAGTTTGGTAAGTCGTGGTGCGCTTGAAATCGGTGTTGTGTGTAGCGTAAGTTTTTCAATTACTTTGAAGAGATAACGTACTATGAATTTTCGGGGTGTTACATTCTTCCTAGTTGAAGACCATAGGGGGGTGGGCAATGGAGCCCTCCTTTCATGGGTGCCAAATACCTCTCTCGCTGGGCTTTGTCGCCTATGAGCCTCCATCCTAGAGTAAGCCCTGGTTTCTTCATTGGGTTGCTAACCATATGTAAGACCCATTCCACGACCCATAGACACACCTTCCGTGACGTGATCATTAGGTCTTTTCCACCTCTTGTTTCTCACACCGAGCATGACTCACGTTGGCTTAGAGTAAGCATCGACCATGACATCCTCTCTGGGCATCCTAGAGTGTAGGCCCCACACCAGCCCAAACTACATAGACTTTGATCTTTGCTAAGACAAGGTACATAGGAAGCCTCCCTGAGGTTCAAGACCAACACCCATTGGTTCTGGCCATCTTCACGTCTTCTCACCAACACCATTCTGAACTACGTGGACTTTGATCCTTGCCAAGGCAAGGTACGTAGGATGCCTCCTTAAGGTTCAGGCCCACCATCCATTGGTTTCGACCCCCTTCACATTGGTTCCCACCATTCTTAACTATGTGGACTTTGATCCTTTCCAAGGTAAGGTATGTAGGAAGCCTCCCTGTGGTTCAATCCCAATACCCATTGCTCTCTACCACCTTCACATCGGTTCACCAAACCTATCCTGAACTATGTGGACATTGATCCTTACCAAGGCAAGATACATAGGAAGCCTCCCTGAGGTCCAAGCCCATAACCCAAATCTCATCATAACATTTCCCTTGAGCCTATGTGCTTCAGGAAGGTCATGCCCCCACCCCGGAGGTTCTACTTCCTCTGAATCCCGTCTAGGCATCCATTTTCATGGGTCACCTCCTTAGGTTCCCCATATCCCCATCAAACTACGCAGACTTTGATTCCCTACCACAGGGATACGAAGGAAGTCTCTTCGAGGCTCAACACAAATGTCATCATCACTCTTGAGTTGAATCCATCTCATTCTCCACCCACTCCACCTAACCATCCATCACCCATCTTAATTCTTACCCGGGCCACCACATCCCTATGAGATTAGGAAAATTCACCTCTTCACTGCCCCTTTTAGTAATCGGGTAACTAACCAAGAATTAGCCCCGACATCAGTGTTCCCTCCAAGAGTTTCACCAATCTGATCCACTCTAGTTAGTGTTCTAATCAGTCTGATTTGTCTCTACTAGACGTTAAACATGCGGCATACCCTATGTTAAACATGGTAATATGAGGAAAATCTCAAATACATGCCTATGGAATTTAATTCTCCACATTCGGCGTGGGATGCATCCGGCTTCCACAGCCTCTAGAAGCCCTATAATAAGGGGGAGAAACCCATATGTGCTAGTGTTCAAGCGTCCAAACACGACAGTGATGTCCAATGTGACTACTCCCCTGAATGAAGATTGCTACCCTGACTAGACCCCTTGGAATGTCCTGACAGAAGTAGTGTAATTAACTGGTGTCCATGAAGACATTGCACTGGGAAGAGTTTCACGAACAACGTCTTAGTCTATAAGGGAGACTCGGACTAGGTGACGAGTTCTGGGGAAGAATCCATGGAAGTAAGAACTGAAATCCCATCATCCCCTTTCGATCAAGGAGAAAATGTCCCCAAATAATCAACTGATGTTTCCCACCTTTGGAAAGCGGGAATGTGGGGAAATAGACAGCGCGTCCTCATCATCCTCGACAGATGGATGCGCGCGCCCCATTGAAAGTGTCAGAAATAGAAATGGTGAACCTGACATGAAGATGGTCTTCTCTTAAATGTGGAGATTAGTAGTATTTGAGACATCAGTGGATTAGCTTGTCACTGGATCCAGTTATCCGGTGTTGTGTCCCGCAATGAAAATACTGGGCCTTGCGTAAAACTCACCAGAAGTTGGAACAGTTAAAACGTTGTACATCTTGGTCTGTGACATTGTCAGTGTGGATCCTTATTACCAGCCATGGGAGATGCAATGGCGCTAGGGCACTGGATGTCGAATTCTTTGATTCAGCACTAATGGCTTAATCTCCTTGCTTTTTAGGAACCAAGCTGATGTGCCAGGAATCCGATCACCACCCATCCACCGACGCAGGGGAAGGGGTAGAGCTAATGTAGTAATTCCACATGGTTCAATTGCTTCTATGATGGATTCCACACCCACAGTTTTGGGGCTCCCACTCCCCATCTACACTTATAAATTCATACAATGAAGTTTGATAAGAAAGCTCGTATGCCGATACAAGGAGGAGGGGGTTATCCCAACTCGGGATATGGATTGCTAGAATTTAGAGGCGTTTTTGCATCATCACCACTGTCGCCCCCAAGGGCAGCATAGGGAGCCACTGCTCCCCACTCCAACGTACTATCGTCTCAGGAGCCTCTCCCCAGAATGTCTCGATGAATCCCTCCCCTAAGTCGTTGAGGTAGAGGTTGACTAGGCCAGCCCAGTTTGGATCTCATTTTAGGGGCCCCTAAGGAGGTCCCCACTTGGCCGCACCAGCACCACTACCCAGTCCCATGGGCTGAAGAGTAGGTAATCTATGTACTTACACCACCGGCCCTAGTCCAGCTGACTCGACGCCAGCGTCGAGTGCAGGCTGAGGAGGACGCCTACCAAGGGGCGTTGACATCAGCAACTACTATGGTCTGAGCCACCACTGACATGTATCATCACCCCCCTATACACACTGAGTAGGGGAACTTATATACCCATCCCGGATTGAGCCCCCAACTGCCCTATGGGCAGGCTGGGTTGACTCTCTCGGTCGTCGGTGTAGAGAGAACCCGCAGCAGACTGACTCGTGGCAAGGACACCCAGTACGGAGGTCCTCCCCATACTACCCTCATGGAGAACGCGGGTCCTCCCCACTTCCAGTCTCAACATGGAGGCCTGCCCCGTGATACCTTCAATCCAAATGAGGGTCCTCCCCACAACTGTGACACTCAGTACAGAAGCCTCTCCCGCACTCATTACTTCAAGTATGGGGTTATTCATCCTGCCATGGACCGTCGATATAGAGATTTTACGCATCCAGTGAATCTAAAGTGTGGGGGGATTCCCCGTGTCCTTGCAGCAGCTAGCGAAGGTCCTCCTCACATCAGTAATCAGAGGAGTGAAGATCATCTTCGCTTCACCAGCACCCTGCACGGAGGTCATACCCGTGTTTGGATTGACCAGTATGAGGACCCTCCTTGCGCTTACGGTGCTAGGGGAAGCAAGCATGGAGGTCTTACTCACGATCCTATCAGCTCCAGAGGAGCTCCTACCTGCTATAGAATTTCCTGTGAAGGTCCCCTCCACACATCATCTGGTGGACACTGAGGTCCTCCTCGTGTTCCCTTTGATATTTGTCCTTGTTCTCCTTGCAACCTAGCTCACTCAGGCGGAAGTTCGTCCCGCTCCAACACCTGTACGGCCAAAGCACCTCCTAGTTCTAGAAATATACCCTATCTTGAAGAACCATTCTGGGGAAGGAGGGTGGGTCTTCGCTGCCATAAAAAGAATTCCAAGAAGATTCATACCTAGATAAAACAATTCTGCTTCTCAAATTCTGAGGTGGAATACGACTCAACGATGGAATCTTCACCTAGATCATTTATGTCAAGGGACAGGGTAAGAATAAGGCACATCAGTCTCATACTTTTAGAATGTGTGGTCCATTGGATTCCCACCTCCCTCGGCAGGTACATCCAGGAGGAAGAACATTTGGCAACCCCATAGGTTTCGGTCATGCAATCACCACAATCATCAACAGAGGCACTCTCTACCTTGACTAGAGATCACAGAGATCTATTCTTGGGGTCAATGGTGGATGAGCAGTAGCGTAACCCATAACCAGCAGCCTTAGTCCTTGTGCTATAAACTGTAGTCGTCATCCCATCTTACCGCGATTTGGTGGCCAAGTCACTACACTCTTCAGAGGATAGCCCAAGATGTGGCGGCTTGTCAACTCGCTCTTCATATACTCTACCAGCTAGTCTGCCTTCTCAGTGGTTTGTATCAGTACCCCTACTGGTTCCCTAGCCACCTCTAGTAGATGAGTGGGGCAATGAAGTGATAGACCCTGAATCTAGACCAAGGAGCTTGTGGGATATCCTCGCAGTGAACCATTTCCCTAATATGTTTTGTCCAGTTGCAGTGCCAAATTTTAGCGCACCAGAAGCACTCACCCATGAGGAGGTCGGATACTTTCTCTAGACCCTCAAGGTGACTCATTTCCACCTTTGGAATCAACGAGTGACCTACCCCAAAATTTAGGAACACTTCAAAGATATCGGCCAACAATGTTGTTTGGTCGGTTTGGTCGCACTCCCTATGGTCCAGTGCCCTGAGTCACCAGGATGGTAAAATCCCCTCCAAAAATGATGTGTATAGAGATTTTAAGTGCTCTATAGGATAATCAAGGAGGCTTCTCCCCATGTAAAAATTTTTGGCTTAGGGAAGTACGTGGCCCTCCATTTCAATCCCATCTGGCACCAGCCCGATTTTCTAGGCGACATAGAAGATATACCCCCAGGTAGGGTCACAATTAACATGGATGACCTATCAAAGGTATAGAATGAGTTGGAGATCCTTGATGGTGACTTACCCTCTGTGGGAGTGCCACGGCTACTAGATTAGTTGGTAAGGGTCACTCACCAGCATAGAAATCTGTTGGGTCTTTCCATGACCACTGAGGCACTAGGCCTCAACTGGAATCCCAACAAGGGAAAGGAACACCCCGGAGCCATCAAACACTCTGACCCGTATGGCTCAGTGCAAAAGGTGGAAGATGACCTCAAAAAATCTTTGTTGCATCAACAACTCACCAAACACAAGGAGGTGGTTCAATACCACCTTGTTTAATGTTCTACAGAGCGATGGATAGACTACGGTGATCCTCTGCCAGGGCAGCAGGGGCAGGCACAACATCTGCTTGGTTAACTACCCCAGCTGACCTTGATCATCCTGCCCACGCAAACCAGGTTGAGGCTAGAACGTACGGAAAGAGGGAATGGTATGTGTCTCCAAATCCTCATGAATGACGTGACAATCCTCGGGACCCAACTTAGGTTCCCTCAGCTGCTCCACATGCCTTTTCACTAACCACTCCATGAGCCGATGGGCCTGCTTATCATGTTGATGAACCTGTCAATTCTCTAGTGGTCAGGGATCCCTGTCAAGATAGGAACCCCCGCCCAAATGATTCAATGGCGACACTCATCTCCCACCTCAAGGCTTTAGAGACTTTATAGGTGGAAATCCCACCCAATTGAAAGACATACCCGACATGAGTGGATGATATGCCATCACCCCCGGGTTTCAGAAATCCCACCTTTTCTCCCTTCAATGGGAAAGGGGACCCGTCACATCACCTGGACCACTTTATCTCAAGGTGTAGACCCATGTTGTGAACTCCGTCATAGTAGGAAGCCACCAAACTCTGGTGTTTCATGCATACATTGGAGGGGTCGTCGTTCGTCTGGTATAGCCAGCTCCCCATCAGATCAGTAGCCGGTTGGGAGGACCTCCTTATACAATTCCACTACTAGTTTAGTTACACCACTCAGAAGTCGAGTATCGAGGACCTCATTAAGTGAAAGCAGAGGCCTGATGAGCGCGTTGTAGACTTTTTTTCCTGGTGGAATGGACTCACATACTCTCTTCACATGCTACTGACTCAGGAGAAATTGCTGACAATGTGCATAGGGAGTTTCAAAACAGAACCGGTCCCCTCTCTGGTTTCCCATAACTACCTATGGTGATTCTAAGACTTCTCTAATAATGCCCAGCACCTAGAGTAAGTCTTACAGTTGGCTAATCATGAACATCCTCTACCTCTTATAATCACCACGAGAAGGGCCGCCAGGGCCAAGCCCGTCATAGTGGATCAAATAGATGCCCCTAGGAAACTAGAGCTATTACCAATGGATCCACCTCCATAGAATTGTAGAGGCCCTCCACCTCAGGCATAGCCTCCAACCTAGTAGCGCGCACCTTAGAATTAGCAAGTGCCCTCGTGCAATGCGCCGCCAACGCCTAGGAGAGATAACCAGGCTCCACCTTCTTGATAAGATCCTCCATCCCTACGTCAAGGTCAGGCTCCAAGGGCCCCCTTTCTGGTTAGGAGGAACCAGACCTACTCATTTAACGAGTCATAGGTCCCCATCTACTTTCGCAGTGCCTTAGAGAACGGGATTGTACGTTTTTATAAATACAGGAGGCCAGAAGAGCCAAACCTCATGGATCGCCCTAATTACTACTTCTATCACTAGATCCTAGGACACAACCTCAAATAGTGATCTATGTTTAAATAATGACTTCAAGATGAGGTGGATAACAACATAGTCTGGTAAGGACTAGCTCTGGCACAGGTGGCATGCTTCTTCGTGAGGCCAGACAGCTGTAGTGACATCGAAGGCGAGTGGCATCAGGTTCCCAAATGTACGATGACTGGATGGATTGTAAAATAGTTTCCCATGCCCATGGCGTAATATTTTCATGTTTGAATCGGACAAAGCCTTCAGAAGATGCATCTACTACTTCTGCATCATCGTCACAGCAATCGTCTTCCTAGAAGAGCAAACAATGGAGGCGTAAGGGAAAGCAATGTCCCCTGCCAATGTCATTGTCATCCCATCCTATTGGCAACTTCATGCCCCCAGAGATGGAGATCCCTACTAGAATCTATCTAGTAGTGGATGAACCTTTGATCGATGGTCAAGGGTATGCCTCGGTTAATACTATAGAGCTGTTAAACCCCTACATGATTCTTAATGATGAGGAGCATTAGGCGGACCCACCCAATGTCCCCAGTCATCGTCAGTGTCGACGGATCCACAACAATGTGGGCCATCATAGTGCCTTGGTTAGTACTTCCATCCAGGTTATGCATGTGAGTGAAACTAGAAAGTAGGCCCAGTGTAGAGCTCATTGTACGTAGCCTTCTCATCCGGTGACATCAGGTCCGCCTTCATCATCATTCGTGTTGTTGGATCAGGCAGAGCCAGCTCGACCATGTCGTGACCAGCCACGCTTTGCTACTGGCTGGTCTCAGTCATTCGGCCCTCATCTGGTAGTCACTCTGTAGTATTAGACTAGTGAGCAGCAGGATATTCCTAGCACCAGTCAGCCGCCAACCCAGCCGGAAAAGTGCACCATACCTCCTATCATAGAGAGACCTCTTGTAAGCAGAATTTCACACCTAGCAAAGAAATATGATGTTATCAAACATATTTCCAGCATTCCTGCAAAGATCTCCATCCTAGAGGCCCTTTTTATATCATTGTATATGTGTGAGGCCCGCGCCAAGGCTTTCAGAAGCCCCCTCTATTTTGAGATGAAGGTAGCAGCCGCAGAATCCTTTCATACTGAGGTAGTCGAGAATGCTGAATAATAGTCCATCATCTCATTCTCTAGAAAAGATTAAGTCTCTCCCATACAAGGTCACATTCACCCACTGTACTTAACCAACTAGTTCAATGGCATAAAGGTTCATCATTGTCTTGTCGAAACACGCTCTCAGATCAACCTAATCCGGACTCATACACTACAAAAGTTGGGGTTGTTAGAGGATGATATGAGTCCCTCTGACCTAAGAATCCAAGGTTATAATAGGACAGAATAGACACTGGTTGGAAAGATCCATTTAAAGACCCAGTTCGGTGGTCTAGTAGCCAGCACCAGGTTTATAGCGGTCTCCCAAGACACCGCCTACAATGCTTTGATGGGCAGTTCATGGCTCTACCTGCATGTGGTGGTTCCTTCATCATATCACCAGTTCCTTATGAACTCCCTTAATGGTCAAGTGGGAGCGCTTCAAGGTGACACATCCCCCTTTTCCTCTTGTGAATCCCGCTATCTGGATGCTGATTACTACAAATGAAAGGAGAATAAGATTCAGACTAATGAGGTCGAGCATGATACGGTTGTGACTGACCCATGGGTAGATCTAGATGATGCATACATCTTTCCAATCCCTCGATTGGAGGCTACAACTCTGGATATCGGATAATGCTTCTTTTTTCTGGATTGAGGGGGGAGTACATTCCCAAGTTTAAGCAACGCTGGAAGATCACCTCATACTCCTACACAAACTAGGATCAAGTGATCCTGGAGCCTCTAACACCTATAAGGTATCAGGATGTCCTCCCCATGGCAATGAAAATACATCATAATTTCTTATTTCTCTAAGCCGGAATTAACCAGCTCAAGACGATGTTCCATTACTTATTTGGTATCATCAAGTGTGGCCCCTTGGGCGGAAGACTAGATGGGATCAGATCGATAGCCTTCATCGCTATGGTTGCGGTAGCATATGAGTCCCCCAATTTAGTGTCCACTACTGCTTAGGCTGGTACCATCCTCCCATCGGGATCTTCTGACTCATAGGAATCTCCTCCCGCCGAGGATCCCCCCCCCCCCACATAAGTGAATAAAAGGATTTAGAGGATGCTATCCTCATCTTTGAAGAGGGATTCTCCTCCAAGGTTGATGAATTGGTACAGGTGATCCTTGGTAGCAAGCCAGACCTGATACCCACACTGATCAGTGTCACCACGCCCCTCGAGAAGTGACCTTAATGCATAGACTTCCTTAAACAACACTGTTATTAATTCTCCTAGAGTTATGATGAGATTACAGGACTAGATCCTTAGGTATCCATCCATTTCCTCGGTCTCATGGAAAATCATCATGGGTTCAAGAAGCCTCTTAGAAATATACACCCTTCTCACATTTACATGGTTGAGGAAGAAGTTGATAAGCTCATAAGAGCCAATTTCATTAAGGAGGTCT
The DNA here is from genome assembly GCA_963277665.1 of Viscum album. Classification (NCBI taxonomy): domain Eukaryota; kingdom Viridiplantae; phylum Streptophyta; class Magnoliopsida; order Santalales; family Viscaceae; genus Viscum; species Viscum album. The sequence continues at coordinate 1,143,566,546 of OY728140.1, forward strand.
AGTACCCCAAGTGGCTAGCCAACATTGTACCCATAAAAAAGAAGAACAGACAGATCAAAGTCTGCATCGACTTCCAAGATCCCAACTGTCACTGTCTGAAGGATGATTTTCCCCTTCCTATGATGGAATTATTGATCAATGTTATAGGTGGGTTCCAAGACCTCTTCTTCATGTATGGGTAATCTGGTTATAACCAGATATAAATGGCCCCTGAGGATGAGGATTCTACAACCTTCAGGGCACCACAAGGTACTTTCTATTACCAAGTCATGCCCTTCGGCTTAAAGAATTCGGGTGCAACCTATTAGTGGTCTCTGAATCACATAATTAATCTGATCCTCAAACATTTGGTGGAATGTTATATGGATGATCTGGTGGTCAAATCTTTCCAACACTAGGACCATCTTGATGACCTTGAAAAAGTGTTTGACTTCCTCTATTCATGTCACCTAAAGATGAACCCATTGAAGTGTGCCTTCAAGGTCACCTCTAGAAAGTTTCTTGGCTTCATTATCAGATATAGGGGCATTGAGATTGACCTAGATAAGATTAAGGCCATTATCTAGATGTTTCCTCTAAGCAAGATTTGGGAGCTTCAAGGCTTCCAAGGGAACTTAGCCTACATATGTTGATTCATCGGGAATTTGGCCGGCAAGTGTAAACCATTTTCTTGGATCAAGAAGAAAGGGACTATCTATGAATGGGACAAATAGTGTTAGACTGCTTTCGAGGAAATCAAGCAGTATCTACTCCAGCTTCTGGTCTTAATGCCACCCATCTCTAAGAAGTCTTTGGTCCTTTATGTGACCACACTAGAGTGATCTCTTGGAACCCTTCCCACCTATAAGAACAACGAGGTAATAAATAATTTCCTCTACTAACTCAGCTGCCTACTCCTCAATACGGAGACCAGATACTCCCCTATTGAGAAGAGATTCCTTGCACTCGTATTCACAGTATAGAAATTTTGACATTACTTGCAGCACCATGAGGTACAGCTGGTGTCCCGGGTAGATCTTCTAAACTACATCCTAAATCACCCCATGTTGACAGGCCATCTAGCTTAGTGGTTAGTGATTTTCTAGTAGTTCAACATTAGTTTTGTCTCTCAAAAGGCTATTAAGGGGAAAGAGTTGGAAGACTTCCTTACTTTACATCCAGGTCTTGCAGACCAGTCCCTAGACAAGGATTTTTCTGATGAGGCAATCCTCTCAGTAGACCAAGTCATCTCGTGTTGGAAAATGCACTTCAATGGTGATTCTCGGAGCCCCACCGGCAGAAGGCTCAATGACCCCAAGCTCAATAGAGTAGGCTTGGGTATTTTCTTCATTACCCCAGCACAAGTTGTTCTGCCATATTTATTCATATTATCAGAAGTTTTCCCCAACAATGAGGCAGAGTATTAGGATCTCATTACTAGCCTTGAACTGGACCTCGAGATAGACATTCCCCATTTTCATGTGAAAGGGGACTCTGAACTGGTCATCAATCAGATTAACGGTGACTATGTTGTCAGAAATATAGAACTCATGCCACTGTTGGAACGCACTCTCCAGCTAATGGCCCAGATCCCATCTCGGCCAGAGGTTACTCATATTCCTCGATCTCATAATGGTCAATCGGATGCCCTGGCAAACCTAGCTACATCACTTGCATACCCTGAACAGGATGATCTAATTATCCATGTGGAACACTGAAGATTCATTGCTCCCATCACTCCAGATGATGATGACAACCCACAGGTAAGGAACCTTACCACCAGCGCCTCCACTTCAGGGCCCCCAGGTCCCTAGGATGCAGTGATTGAAGTGACTCCTGACTAAAGAACCTCCTTTTTCAAGTACCTCCAAAATCATAATCTCTTGGTAGATCGGGTCGAGCACGAGCGAATTCGACATTGAGCATTATAGTTTACCCTCCAGGGTGGTCCTGGTCATGAGCAGATCCTATATTAGCATAGATTTTATGGGGTTCTCTTTTGTTGCATTCAAGGAGTCAATATTTTCCAAGTCATGTAGAAAGTTCATGCTGGTTCTTGCAGGGCCATCAGACTGGGCCGAAACTATCTCACTAGATCTAGAGACTGGGGTATTTTTGGCCCTCTATGATCCATGATTGCATAGAGTTCACCAAAAGGTTCCATGCATTCCAAATTCATTTTAAATTCATGCATCAACCTCCAGAGCCTCTCCAATCCACCAAGTACTCTTTTCCATTTGCGGTATGGGGGCTCGATGTCGTGGCACCATATCCACCGGTGACAGCTCGCTAGTGCAGATTCATCCTGACTGCTACAAATTTCTTCTCCAAGTGGGAAGATGTAGTTCCACTCAAGGAGGTCAAGGCAGATTCCATTGTTGACTTTGTGAGCTCGAACATCATATACCAATTTAGATTCCCTCATGTTGTCCTCACTGATAATAGTGAAAACATCCAAGCAGCTAAGTTGAAGAAATTGTATGCTAAGTACAACATCTGTTATAACCATACCTCCCACTATCATGCACATAAAAATGGATAGATCGAGACATTCAACAAAACCATCTCTAACATTCTGTAGAAAATAGTTGGCTAGAATAAGAATAGTTGGTCAGACAAGCTCCCCAATGCCCTCTGGGCTTATCGAAAAATGACTTGTAATTCCACTCAGGTGACCCCATATTCCCAAGTGTATGGAACAGAGGCCATCTTGCCCATCAAGATTCAATTTCCCTCATTGCACACAACTATCTATGATCAGCAAGTGCTAGATAAATTAGCTGAAATCCATCTGGCTGAGCTGGAAGCGCTTGACAAGAATAGGATTTGTGCCCTGCACAATCTAAAAAGGCATTAGAATAAGATAGCTAGATATTTCAACAAGAAATTTTTCCTCATCTCCTTCTTGAAAGGTGACTTGGTGTTGGCCTTGATGGCACCAATAATACCTAGAAAGAAACCACCCATGTTGGAGACCGAATTGTATGGACCTTACATCATTAAAAAGGTTTACTCCAATGGAACATACTCACTGTTTACCATGGATGGTGAGCGTATAACTCCTCCCACAAATGCCAAGTTCCTCAAGAAATACTTTTCTTGAGTCCCCATAGTCCTACATGACCTTAAACTATATGGTCCTACATGACCCCAAACTATGTAATGGTCCCGCACAACCCTTAACTGCATTAGGGTCCTACATGACCTTAAACTATATAGTCATACATGACCTTAAACTGTGAAATGTCTTGCATGAAATTAAACCATGTTTTATCCATCAAGATGTTAAACTGTATTTCAAGAACTACATGTGGATTGATTCCCATCCTCATGGAATACGTAGGAATTCTCAGATGCCTTGTCCTGAGTCCATCCCCACGCTCTTCTCATTTGGTTACCCCTCCTGGGTGTAGTTCCCTTGGAGGATCACATATGATGCATCCCAAGCATCTTTGGCCCCACTTGTGGAAGGATTACAAAGGTCACACCATGTTCCCATCCTCATTCTTATAATCTTTCCACATCCTTACTGCATGATATTAAACTGCACGGACCTTTCCGAACTATGTATAGCTTGATTCCCATCCACATGGGATCTATAGGACTGCCATGACATTTTGTCTATAATCCCATCCCCAAACTTCGGGACCTCCCATTGGAACGATACACATGGTGTGGTATAGGCCTTTTCCCTCATTCATATCGAGTTCATTATTATTGTACCATATTACACAATGTGGGTGCTGTGTTTTAAACCTGGTCAATGGCTATCCTTTGTTGTTGTCACCACCCCCATACGTCCCAATCATGGATTGTAGTGGTCTATTCTACCCCGCCGTCTCTCAAACCCTCGATCTACCTCGATCAGGAGTGAAATGAAGGTTCCGGGCATAGCGGAAGCGCGTTGGAGGGTTTCAACAACTTTAATTTTAACGTTTTAACAATGTTCAATCCAAGATCTGTCACGATGTAAAACGAAAAATCTTTATAATGGAACGAAGAATGAAAAACTTAAGAGGGAATCCTGAAACCACAGAGATAGTATTATCATATGTTGGTTATAATTAATTTAATTAATTAAAAAGAATTACCTTGGTGGAATTGTCTCTTTTTTGATGTCTCCAGTCACGATCTTGTGATCCGTCATTGTGTCGTAGAATCCAAGTATAGGATTCCTCTAGCGGTGATCCATATGGGTGCCACATATCTCCAGACATCACCGAAGGGATCTCCGGGTACTAGCGTGGAAGAAATTTCGCTTGTGATTTCCACCATCGATCACCTTGGTCTCTCGGTCTTGAGAGCGTTCTTGGAGGAAGGAGTTCTTTCATCCTTTAAATAATTCTCCATAATTGTTGTGCACAATGATTCTCTGTTGAAAAGTGTTGGGGTTGTGAGAATATTTATAATAAGGTTTGAGGATATAGAGTTATGACAATAAATAAATGAATTTAATTTATTTCATTAACTCTTATTGAAAACACTCATGTCAAATTATTAATTCCTTAACATGCACCCATACTGATTATAATAAATATCATTTAATAAAACAATATTATATCCTCAAAATCACGACTGGAAAAACTACACGACATGTAATCATTAATACACAGTGTGTACTCATTTTCCATAAAACTATATGGCATGTATATTTAATATACATGGTGTGTACTTTTAATTTCCACTTTCCTTTATTTCCTCCACCACATTTATTAGTCCTTGATTAATGGCTATTTATTTCTTAAATAAATGTAACAACATTACTCTCTAAAAAATGTATTATTTCGCCACAATATATTATCTCGAATAACTAGAGTCGAAATAAATGAAATTAGGCATCCTTAAATAATTATTAAACCACATTCGGGAATAATATTTATTTAACTTGTTAAATTATCATTTAACTAAGATAAATGGACACACTTAGTGTGTGACCCTCTAGTCCCCTTTCTCAGTGGCATTAGGCGGAGCCTGCCTAAAGTCAAAGGTTTGCGTCTAGCAACACGCCAAGGCACCCATAGAGAAAGAAGTTAATGCCGCAATGACATGTCACCTCCTACGAACGTTTACTAAGTATTATAATCCCTTTGTCATGATATCTCTAATCAAGTGGGTTTCATGCTAGTACCATCAACCCATGTGCTCGATTAATCTTTCTTTGACTTTCCGGAATTGAACTTTACAATTCCTTACCGTGGATATAAATTTACTTAGGCTATATCAATTCCATCAAAGGGCCTGAGATATCTACTTCCATTATGGAATAGAAGGGACAAATCCTTTCTCACATTATCTATTAATGCGGTATTACTCATGATGTACCCAACGTATCATACCTCACTGCAAAGAGTGTGTTGTCATAGTTTTCATCAATACATCTAAGTGCGCGAGTTGTAATACCCACTAATAATAATATTAAAGTCTAAGGACCAATACACACGTCCGCAGATAGGAACATCCAATGATACTATGAAATGTGGATTTCCAACTATTGGGTCTCGTTCTCATATTATCATCCTGGATATTACCAAGGGCGCACACTATGAGAAGGTGGCTCAATGTTTTATGAGTCCCCACCCATAATGGCCTGTATTATTTGTGTCCCTCAAATAACATCATCCAGTCATATAACATATATTCCAGAATAGTGTTATGGCACTTCTGGGTTCTCATCATAGCAGGGATCTACTATGACCCTTTAATGCAACAACTATCCTTGGGACATTGTCACATGTATTCTCAAGTGGAAGAACAATCATGATTTGATAAGATGTTTATTTAATGAATAAAGTACAAAGTAGTTAGTTCTAGGCCACCAATTCCAACACTCCCACTTGGAATAGAGCCAACTGCTAACAACCTTTAACCTACTAGTTCTCACATGATATTCATGCTTCTACTGAGATAGGCCTTTAGTCATGGGGTCCGCCACGTTCTCTTCTGTAGACACTCTACTCACTACAACTTCACCCCTTTGATAGAAATCCCTTAAGAGGTGATACTTTTGGAGTATATGCTTTGTCCGTTGATGTGACCTTGGTTCTTTCGCAAGAGTCACCACTGTAGAATTATCACAATAAAATGTAATGGGATCTTTACTACTAGGCACCACATCATGCTCTTGGACAAAGTTCCAAATCCATACAGCTTCCTTGGATGCATAAGAAGCCGCTATATATTCGGACTTCACTGTATAATCGGCAACAACTGGCTGTTTTGAACTCTTTAAGCTCACAAATCCTCCATTGAGATAGAAAACATATCCAGATTGCGACTTCAGATCATTCTGATCTGTCTGAAAACCAGCATCAGCATACCCTCTGATGATAAGCTCCTCGTCTCCTCCATACACCAGAAACATATCCTTAGTTCTTCTCAGATACTTAAGGATAGTCTTAACAGCATTCCAATTATGTTCTCCTGGATCTGCTTGATATTTTCCTACTATGCTCAGTGCATATGCAACATCAAGCCTGGTACATAACATGGCATACATGATGGATCTTATATCTGAAACATATGGGATCTTACTCATTCTATCTTTCTCTTGTTAGGTCTGAGGACACATTTTCTTAGAAAGAAGTAGGCCATGTGACACTGGAACTAATCCTCTCTTGGATTGTTCCATACTAAATATCTTTAGTATCTGGTCAATGTATGTACCCTGACTTAGTCCAAGCAGCCTCTAGGATCTATCACAAATGATCTTGATCCCGAGAATGTAGGCTGTTTCACCTAATTCCTTCATGGAGAAACACTTATTCAACCGGTCCTTAACTGACTGTAATATTGGTATATCATTTCCAATAAGTAATATGTCATCAACATGTACTTCTAGGATAACAATAGCATTCCCATTAAACTACTTATAAACACATGGCTCACATTCATTATTAATGAACCCAAATTTCTTTATGGCTTCAACAAATCGAATGTTCTAGGACCTGAATGATTTATTTAATCCATAAATGGATTTATGATAATTGAAAACCTGTTTGGCTTCACCTGGTGTCACAAACCCTTCTCGTTGTGTCATATAGACATCTTCCAGAAGGTTCAAATTAAAGAATGATGTTTTGACATCCATCTGCCAAATCTCGTAGTCATGGTAAGCTACTATGGCAAGTATGATTCTTATGGTTTTAAACATGGAAAATGGTGAGAAGGTTTCATCATAGTAAATTACTTGATGCTATCTGAATACTTTAGCCACTAGACTTGCTTTATAGGTTCTAAATTGACCTTCCATGTCCAGTTTTCTCTTGAATACTGTTGACGCTCCTTTCGTCACAGAATCTAAAGATCGGAAAAGGGAATATCTGAGCTCAAAGTGATTAATCCTTTGAAGAAACATCAAAAATCGACAAAGGGATGGAAAAGGAGAACATTGCCCATGTATCGCGCATGTTCCCTCTTGGCCGCGCAAGTACACTTGCGCGCCGCCTCAATACTTGCGCGACCCCTCATGGTTGTGCAAGGGACTTGCGCGACAGATCTGGTAACCGCCCAGTAACCGCCCGGGGTCTTCTTTTGCCTATAAATAGACCTTGTGGGCCCCCCATTCGAGAGGATCTTTTCCCAGAAACTCGGATCAAAGCTCCCGACGCCCAAGTCTCTTCTCAAAGCTTCCAGAACACTTCTAAGGTAATTTCTTACCTAGAATGGAAGATCTAAAGGGAAGAAGGAAGGCCTAAGTGTTGAAACTTATCAAACACTTGCGCGCCGACTTAATTCCTTCAATATAACTTGCGCGTCCCTCTTCTGGAAGAACCTCAAGAGGATGGGAAAGGGTTTAATAAAGAGTCGCTCAAGTAATTCAACTCTGGTTGAAAATCGCGCAAGTATCCCTTATGTCGCGCAAGTATACTTGCGCGACCAATACTTGCGCGCCGCCGCAGGACTTGCGCGACCTTCAATACTTGCGCGCCCCTATCTTTTTGGGTGCCCATCTTGCCCTTTTTCACCCCTCTTAAGCCATTTCACCCTTCCTATTCAAGATTCAGTCTTCAAGATACTCTTCAAAGCCATTTATGGCATGATTTCTTGATTTGACATCCTTATCTGAAAGGAATTATGTGAAATATCTCTCAAAACCTAGTGATTTAAACATCTTTATGTCACCAAAGATTGAGAGTTCATTCATTCAACCTCATCCTTTAAAATGAGAGAATCCTAACCTGGGTTTCCTTTTTCAGGAATAATCCCCAGTTATAAAACCTTTGATTTAGGCATCTTCCTTAAGAATAAGCCCCAATCAAAGTCCTTTAAACTTGGGCATCCTCCTCAAGAATAAGCCCCAAACCTTAATCCCTAACCTGGGTCTCCTTTTCAGGAATAAGACTCAGTCATAACCTGGGCCTCCTTTTTAGGAGTAAGTCCCAGTCATAACCTGGGTCTCCTTTTCAGGAATAAGACTCAGTCATAACCTTGGGCTTCCTTTTCAGGAGTAAGCCCCAAGTCCCCTAACCTAGGCTTCCTTCTCAGGAATAAGTCCTAGTCATAAATCTTGGGCATCTTTCTTAAGAGTAAGCCCCAAGTCTCTTAAAATTTCTCTTAACCAGTCATAAAATTTCCTTTGATTTGGGTTTCCTTTTCAGGAATAAAACCCAATCATAAGTCCCCTCCTAACTTGGGCATCCTCCTTAGGAGTAAGCCCCAAGATTAGAGTATTCAAATCTCCATGAAGCACATATAACTTTGTGGACCCTGTTCATGGATTTTCTTCCTAAAAGTAAATCCTAAACCTTCGCCTATCTGGGCAGTCATCTATACATAAGCCCCAAAACAAATTCTTATGATTGCATCTTTTATGGCACAATTGTCTAAATTTTACCAATACCTCTTGTTTCTCACACCGAGCATGACTCACGTGAGCTTAGAGTGTAAAAGTAATTATGACATTCATCTTTGAGCCATCAATCATAAAACATCATATCCCATTCCTCGAACTACGTGGGTTCTGATTCCTTTTTCAAAACAAAGGATACGTAGGTAGCCCATTCATGGGTTCGATCCCAACATTGAAATAATCTCTGTCCTTCTGAATGACGATAAACTTCAAGTGCCCCACTGAGTGGCTTTAAAACCAGCCTGGTCATCAAAATGACCAAGAGACTTTTATATAAATGTTTTGAAGGATACCATTGACCAAGAATCTCTAAACAAATATAGATGATTCTATATTGATGAAGAACCTCGAATACATATAAAAGATTCTCTAAATTTCTTGCATATTTAATCATTGATTGTTAAAACTAAAGGAAAGCTCATTTTATACTTGGTAATGTAATAAGTATTCACGAACTTAACTTAAATCTATAAAGAGAGTCCCGGAGTAGACAATAATTCCCCTCAAAAAAGGTGTGATGAGTCCGACCTCCCATCCTCTCGACCAATGCAAATTCCCAAGCCTCATTAGCCCACAAGCTAATGAGCGCCTGCCTTTGGAAAGTAGGTCCAAACGGATGTGGAATCATTGGATGTTTCCGGTTCTACGAACAAACCCGTTAGAAACCGATCGGAACGTTTGAATCTCCCGTCCAGGAGGTCATCCCCGGATTCCGCGCGAAACAAAAAATGGTGAACCCGACGTGAATCCTTAACCAAGTTAAAGTGATGTTCTTCTTAGATGTTAGGCCCCTTGGGCCAACAAGGCAATCATTGACGTATGATCATCCAAAAGATGCAGTAGCCGGATTCATCTTGATTATGTCTGTTATATGGAACAGGCACTCTTTTTTTCAAGATCTTCTACAAAAAATGGCTTTCCTTAAATTCACCCCTGTGAATACTGCTGCTAAGAACACCTCTACTGTGAGGTCTGCTGCCATGAAAACCAATGCTGCTACTCCTGCTGGAACGTCATCCGCTCTGAGGATGACATCACCAACTCAGCGTCTTCAACGCTGTGTTTCAAATGCACTGGTTAAGGAGTACCGTCGTAACGGTACTATCCCAACTCTGGAGGCCGCTCGTCAAGCCCTCCAAGTTAACAATTCTACCTGGTCGTCCGGACAACGGCGACCAGCAATCAAGAAGCAGGCGGTGCTGACTACCGTCTCCAACCGTTTCGGGTCGTTATCCTCGGAACGCAATTTCCATTCACTCCCTTATTCTGAGGAAGTGAATGAGCAGGTCCCGCAGGACCTTAATTCAAAGAGACAGGAGTCCTTCTCAAGGGCTCCCATCAACAATCGCCGCCAGACTCGTGCGGTAGTGCACCCTCAACATGATGAGGGTACCGGCTCCAGGCATTCAGCTCAGGTTCCTCGAACCCTAGCAGGCAAGATGAATCACCAGAGACGGAATCCGGTTAATAATAGGCAGGTTGTCATCCCTGCCATCTCCGGAGAAGTCCACCAACCTAACTTGGTGGCAAATAACGAGCAGGCATACACAGATGTTCGTTTTAATCCCGCTGTCCAGCAGACTCGTCTGGCAGCATCAAGCCGATCCCGCCAGGCAATTCCGGCGGAGTACCATAGGCAGGAACATACACCTGCTTATACATCAGCAGTTAGTCAGCAGGCTCGTCTGACTACATATGATGGATCTCGTCAACAGCGTTTGGCGAAGTGTAATCAGCAGGCACATACACCTGCTAATACTAATCAAGCCTACCAACAGTCTCGTTTGGTAGCGCACGGAGAAGTCAGTCGGAAAGCCCCGACGACAAACAGGAGGCAGACTAAACTCTCTGCCTCCACACTTGAGTACTGTCAGGATTCACTGACAGGAAAAGGAGGACAGGAGCAGGCACATACACCTACTCCAAGCCCGGAATGGACGTATATCCCTGTTCCGGTGGCTGAAGTCACCAAACATATTTTGTCAATGGTGAAAGAGCAGAAGCAAATTCCTGCTCATATTCTGGATGCTTGCCAGGATATCATAACAGCTTCAGCATCATCTCAGGGACAGACACATAAATCTATCCCTAGCAGTGGAGTGACACATCAACAATTCACTCCGGAACAGACACACACATCTGTTCCAGTCCAAGAGGGTTGTGGGGCCTACTCCCCCATATCATATGGACAACCAAGTCAGGCACATACATCTGATTTGAGCGATGATCGTCAGCCTAACCTGACCATCTTTCCTGATCAGGCACATACACCTGCTCAGAGCAATCACTTTCGTCATCAAGTGATTTCTAAAGCGAGTAAGAAGGCATCTAAGAAAAAGATTCGCCCAGCACAGTCAGGAGATCAAAGGCCAATCTGCAACAAGGCCTTGCTCGATGCTGGAGTTCTTGAAGCCCTCAGACATTTATCTGTCGGAATTCAAGATTCTACTCCCTCAGTTCCCAATAACAGGAACATTAATCTCGAAGGTCTTCAACAGACACTTCCTCATGAAGACTTGCTTCATGAAAATTCGGTCAATCTTGAAGTTTCTTCTTCAGATGAGAACCACAGGAACCCTCTGTGTGGTCAGAAGACCAAGGAGCAAGAGATATCATCTTTTGCTGTAACCCATCATGAAGGTCCTCCTCATGGTGATGAACTTCGCTGCGAAAGTCCTCTCCGCAGTAGTGATTCACATTGTCTCGAAAATTCTTCAGAAGGCAATGTAGTGACGAGAAAGCCCTCCTATCTCGAGGCACTTGCAAACGTAAAACAAGTCATGTCTGAAGTTTTACTATCGGCAGGTGAAACTCTTTCTCCATCAGAAGATAGCTTGGGGTTCAGGTTATTCTCCGAACCTTCCCTAGGTCATTCATCTTCCAGCATGAATAGTGATTCCTCTACCAATCTTGTTGAATCCGATGAAGCAACAAGGAAACACCAACTCTGGTCCAAACAGGTAGAAGAATCTTCATTTAATGATAAAGAAGAAATGCTGAACATGAGGAAAAAACTGGCAAAAGGTGAAGTACCAGTCATGTTTTGGCCTTTGGCTGATTCACAGTATGACATTCCAAAGATGTTGACGGATGATGGAATCCATGATATTCGTCTTAACATATGGAAAAATCTTTGTCAATTAAAGAAGAAGGTATTATCTTACGATGAATATGAAAATCATCTTAAGATAATAGAAGGGTTACAACGCCAGATTGATTTGGAATCTCTATCAGTCTCTCGGTATCCGAAGGCTGAAAAGCAACAGAGAACCCTTCAACGTTCATGCCTTGGCGCGCTGAGAAAATTGCGTCAGTTAATTTCCAATGCTCCATCTAATGTTCATATCAGAGGATGGGGTATTCACGGAGCACTACATTTCACAGTGCTTTCCGGTCAGCAAAGCCCGCCGAAAATGGTCTCATGCAATGTTATTGCCCATGGCCGGCCACAGTCAATGGGCTTTGTTCATAATCAAAATCTTGCTCGAGATCAAGCTTCAACTAGTTCCTCTCAAAATCAAGTATATAGAGAACAGGTTGTTGAATTGCTCCTACATCAAGCAGGCGAGAATATTGCGCAAGCCTCTCGTCTGGAGCAAACACGTCATCAAATGACAGAAGTTTCGGAAATCATCCAACGGTCTGTTGAACCAGGTGATAAAAGTGGATACAGGTTAATGCATCCAGCTAATTTCCGAACTAAGATCCGCAAGATCAAGAGAGATTTCAAGAAGATCTCAGACATAGCATGTCAAGAGACACCCCAGCTTTCCAGACTGGGGAATTCTCTAACCCAACCCTCAGAATCAACGAATGGGATTCGAGGAGTTGAGCAGAAGCAACAGGAACACCCCCAGTCCACCGGACTGGGGAATTTTTCAAATCTTCAATCCCTCCCTCAGAGAAAGTCAGTATTCTCTCGATTAGGGAATAAGCCTCAAGAGGAACGAAGAGCCAAGATGTCAGGAGATTCTCTCCAAGTGACGGTTCACAAAGAAATTCCTGAGGGGTCAAGTCAACGGAATGCCATGTCTTATCATGGACATAAAAAGAGACAATATCATAGAAATGTTGATAGAAAGGATTTCATGAAATATGCATCCATTAATGTCATCACTGCCGTTGCTGCTGATTCACCAGATGAGGCTCAATCAGAGGGATCAGATGAAGAGGTTCCTGCTCAAGAAGTTGCGCACACAGACCTAAATGAAGAAGGTGTGCGCACACGTAATCAAAGGCTTACCCAAAATTTGGGTATTCCTTCAAGTAACCCACTTCCCCCTCTCCGAAAAGGATCCAATAAGGGGAAAGGAAAGAATCAGGTTACTTCTCACCCTTCCTCTGAAGGAGGTCAATCGCTCTCATTAGAGCAAAGGCTTGCACAACAGGAGGAAGAAATGAAAGAATTAAGAAGGTTGAATGCAGAACTACTTCAGAGTAGTCTTCTTCTTAAGAATGCTGAAGTCCGACAGCCGAAGGAATTTGTTGTAACTACTGAGATGGATCAGGAATATCCTCCTTTATCAGTACACCCACAGAGGTCTAATCCTACGGGTCAAACGCAACAACGGTTGGCAGCACTACCATTTGTTGCAGCACCAACCTCCACGGCTGTCCAAGCTCCATTCATTGCACCTACCCAAAACCAAGTTCAACCTGACGTTTCTCAAAAGTTAATAACTACTATTGAGTCATTAACAGCTCGGTTAGAAACTATGGAAGGGAAACGGGCGCAAGTTCAACCTGAAAAGAAAGTTTACCCTGAATGGGTAGATTCAATTTCTCCTCCATCCAGTTTTGGAAACCCTTTTTTCCCTACTTTCAATGGATCAGGCGACCCTGAACAACATTTGACGCATTACGTGTCTTGTTGTGATCCTATGATGGGAACTCCAGAACAACAAGAAGCAGTGAAACTCAGATGCTTCGTGCGAACCTTGCAAGGACCAGCTTTTGTCTGGTATACAAGCTTGAAATCCCGGTCAGTCATCGGATGGGAGGATCTTCGTCAAAAATTCCTTCTTCAGTTCAGCTCAACTTTGCCAAAAACGACAGTTTTCGATCTTACAAACTGCAAGCAAAGGGAGAATGAAAGAGTCTCTGATTTCATTGCTCGTTGGAAGGGATTAACGTATTCCTTGAGTTTATCACACCCTCAGGAGGAATTATTGCCAATCTGTGTGGCAAATTTGCGTGACGAATTACGCACGCCATTAATCCCTGTGAAATACACAGGAGGGTTTCGAGACCTTACTTCAATCGCTCAACAGATTGAAGATTCCCTTATGCAGGCTAAGGTTAAATCTCGTGTAATTCCATCAGCTCCAGGAAGAAGAATGGGTAAAGCAGAAACTGCTACAGTTATGCTTAAACAGGCACCTGTACCTATTTCTACTTCAAAACCTTCATCTTCTCGAAGGGCTCCACCTCCTGAACGCCAACAACAAAGGCTGTTTCGTCCAAATGATCAAAAAGATCAACGACGAAAACAATTTGAAGATATGAAGAGTAAAACATACTCTTTCCGAAGTGAGCAAGTTCCTGGTTACTTCATTTCAGCTCTAGAAAATAATTTGGTTCAATTACCAGTGCCGAAGAGACCAAACAAGGAAGGAGATGAAGACCGTCCCAATTATTGTCCCTTTCATCAAATGTTGGGACATCCCATCCAGGAGTGTTTTGTCTTTAAAGACCTCCTACAAAAGATGGTTGACTTGGGACAAGTCAAATTGAAGGGTTCTTCAGCTCATGTAGCGTGTATTACCGCTACAGATCCAGAGGAAGGAGACGAGTGGCAGGAAGTCAAAAGAAAAACTACGAAAAAAATATGATGATTGGATGGTCAGAAAGACAATCAATCGGACTCATTCCATTTTGCGAACACAATTGAAGAAACCAATTGTGTCTCCTACAAAAGCTGCAGTAAAGCCTCCATCAAAGGACAAATCCTCAAAAGGGCAGCGCAATTCAAAGAAGAAAGAGGAATCAGGAGAAGATGAGTATGTATCAAAGCCTAAATTGTCTTTGACTCTGGCAGATTTCATGCCATCTACTTCAAAGCCACGGGCACCGTCCCACCAAACGGCACAGCCTAAACAGGCCAACCAGGCAGAGTCTTTATCAGACGAAGAATTGATCTTTGGTTCTATTAATATGATTCAATTAACAGATTCATATTCCAGTCTTGATGAGCCTGAATTCCCTGTATCAAATAAAGGAACCCGAGGAAGTTCTAGAGGTTCAGGATATAGGGGAAGACGTGGATCTTTCCGAAGCCACTACTCTAATTCTACCCCTGCTAGCACTGTATATGCAGCAGAAACTCGTGGTAGAGCCCTTCAGCGAGCTCAAAATGAACAAGCAAGTTCTTCTGCTAATGGCCAACTCAGCTTCGGCACAATTATTTTGGAAGACCGATTAAAGGTTCCATCTTCTTTATCTCAGCAAGAAAATGGATCTAATCAGTCTAATTTTCCAAAACCAAAGATGTTGCCAACTTCAATACAAGATGCATCAGCTTCCAAAGCATCTGCTTCCAAGATACCTGCTAAACAACATATTCCTATTGGGAAACGCAGGCCTCTAGATCAAAAGTATGATATATTGAAACACTTGGCCCAAGTACCAGCCAAATTATCAATTTTGGATGCTTTGAATCTATCAAGAGATCTTCGGGAAGCACTCATCGAAGCTTTGTCAAGTCCTCAAGAGTTTGAAGCTGAGATTGCTGCAGCTGAAATTTATCACATAGAGAATAATCCTGCAGAATGCCATGCAGTGATATCTTTTACTGATAAAGATGAGGATGATGTTGTGCATGGGCACATAAAACCTTTGTACTTATCTGGCAAAGTCAATGGTATAGATGTTCGAAGAGCTTTCATTGACAATAGTTCAGGAGTCAACCTCATGCCCATTCGCACACTTCGTCGATTGGGCCTCACAGAATCTGATTTATCTCCTTCTACCATGATGTTGCAAGGATATGATAAAAATGAACAAGAACCACTGGGAGAAGTTACGCTCAGAACTCAGTTTGGAGATCTTGTTTCCAATTCAGATTTCATGATTGTTGATCAAGACTCAGCTTTCAATATCTTGCTTGGAAGACCCTGGTTACATCAGCATGCAGCTATTCCGTCATCATACCATCAATGTCTCAAATACTGTTTTGATGGTCAAGTTGGAACATTATATGGTGATAAGGCCCCGTTCAAAACATGTGAGTCTCAATACATTGAGGCGGAATTTTATCACATGAAGGGAAGAGAAAAATCTACAATGAAGGAAATTACCAAAGTTAATGCTCCATATGGTTTGGAAAAAATTCCAATAAATCCATTTTCACATGTGAGTACAGATTATGTGTTACCTATCAGTCAAATTGACAAAATAGGCCCAAATCAAAATACTCTTATGGAAAGATCCATAATGTCAATTACGGCAATCGAGCCAGACAACATGGGAGAAATTGGTAACTTACCAAGCAATGATGAAAGCATAAGTGGTGACGTTTTCATTTCGTCTGCTGAAATCCAACAAGTCTATACTTCGCTAATCAGGCCAGAAGAAGTTATAGCAACACCAGAGGTGAATGTTGATGTCGATTCTCAATCCATCATCTCCTCTTTATTTCCCAAAGAAGACCCTTTTTCATCAATAGGGACGGAAATGGAAGCTTCTTCTTCAAAATGTGAAAATTTTGACATCTCTTATGATCATGAGAATTTCGTTTTTTCATCTACTTTGCAAGTAGAAACGGAAGATATAACACATGATGAAGAGGAAGAGGAAGATCTTAGAGATGCTCCTCCAGCATTTGAAGAGGGTATCTCTACCACTGTGGATGAACTCAGAGAAGTAAATCTGGGTACAGAGAAAAATCCACGCCCCACTTTAATTAGTGCGGCCATGACCCTTGAAGAACAAGAGATGTATATTTCTTTTCTAAAGCAAAATAAAGATATCTTTGCTTGGAATTATACAGAGATGCCTGGCCTTGATCCTGATGTTGCCACCCATCATTTGGGTTTGCCAAAAGAACATCGAGGATTCAAGCAAGCCGCGAGAAGAACACACCCAACCTATGCTTCCAAAATCGAGGCTGAAGTGGATAAGCTTATCAAAGCTAACTTCGTCAGAGAAGTTCAATATCCCAAGTGGTTGGCTAATATTGTCCCAGTAAAGAAAAAGAACGGACAAATTAGGGTTTGCATCGATTTCAGAGATCTTAATCGGTATTGTCCCAAAGATGATTTTCCAGTTCCGATTACAGAACTCTTAATTGATGCGACGGCTGGCTATGAAGTACTTTCTTTCATGGATGGATATTCTGGATATAATCAGATCCGAATGGCCCCAGAAGATGAGGAATATACAGCCTTCAGAGCTCCTCAAGGTGTGTTTTGTTACCGGGTGATGCCCTTTGGTTTAAAGAATGCAGGTGCAACATATCAACGCGCCATGCATCGTATCTTCAAACCTTTTCTAGGGAAATTTGTTGAATGCTATGTAGATGATTTGGTGGTTAAATCCAAACAACGTCAAGATCACTTGGCTGATTTGGAAATCATATTCCACAAGCTTCGACAACATAATTTGAAGATGAACCCCTTAAAATGTGCTTCTGGGGTAACCTCAGGAAAATTCCTCGGCTTTGTTGTATGCCATCGTGGTATTGAAGTCGATCCTGAGAAGACCAAATCAATCCTTGGTATGTCACCTCCTCAGAATTTGAAAGAATTAAGAGGACTTCAAGGACACTTAGCCTATATTCGGCGTTTCATCGCCAATTTGGCAGGCAAAAGTTTACCTTTTACCAAATTATTGAAGAAAGGAGTCACTTACCAGTGGACTAAAGAATGTCAAGAAGCATTTGATGTTCTCAAGAAATACCTCTTAAGTCCACCAGTACTCATGCCACCTGTTGAGGGTAGACCTCTTATCCTCTATGTGACAGCTTTAGAGCGATCATTGGGTGCCTTTCTCGCTCAAAAGAATGATGCTGGGAATGAAAATAGTCTCTACTATCTCAGTAGAACTATGCTTGAAGCAGAAACCCGGTATTCGAGTATTGAAAAATGCTGCCTAGCATTAATCTTTGCAGTTCAGAAACTGAGACACTACCTGCAACATCACGAGGTCCAATTGGTATCTCGTAATAATCCACTCAAATTCATCCTTAGTCGTCCAATGCTTACAGGACGTCTGGCAAGGTGGGCGGTTATTCTACAGCAGTTCGACATTCAATATGTGTCTCAAAAGGCAATTAAGGGCCAAGCTCTGGCTGATTTCCTGGCTGAACACCCTTCAGTAGAAGACACATATTCAGATATCGAACTCCCTGATGAGGAAGTTTTTTCTATTCAAGAGAATCCTCAAACATGGGAAATGTATTTTGATGGTGCTTCTAGAAGTCCAACAGGGAAGAAAATGGAAAATCCTAAATTCAACAAAGTTGGTTTAGGAATTGTGCTCATTTCTCCAGATAAGGCAGTGTTACCTTATTCCTTTTTGTTGTGGGAAGGTGGTACCAATAATGAAGCTGAATACCAAGCTCTCATTGCAGGCTTGGAGTTAGCGCTTCAAGCACAAGTGAATCACTTAAAGGTAAAAGGTGATTCAGACCTGGTAATCAAACAAGTCAATGGGGATTATGCCATCAGAAAAGAAGAATTAATCCCTTTGTATGATTAGGTCAGAGAGTTAATGTCGGAATTCCCTTCAGAACCGACGTTTTCTTATGTCCCAAGATCACAAAATGCTCAAGCTGATGCACTGGCTAATATAGCCACAGCTTTAGCAGATCCAAATCGGGACGAGACAACCATCGGTATTGCCCACCGTCGTGCAATTTCACCTTATGTTCAAGTCAGAACAGAGGAAATTAATGAAATTAGTCCCATTCCTGAACCATATGGTCATACTACAGGATGGATGTCACCTATCAGGGAATACCTTCAAAATGGAACACTTCCACCTGATAGAGCCAAGAGAGAACAAATTCGGCGACGTGTGGTCAATTTTACTCTTTATGATGGTCCAAACCACCTCGAGAAAATTCTCTACAAACGTGGTTTTGATGGAGTTCTCTTCAGATGTATTGATGGTGAAGAGACAATGGCTGTCATAAAAGAAGTGCATGCAGGAGTTTGTGGTGCCCACCAGTCTGGACATAGATTGTCTGATCAAATTCGAAGACTTGGATACTTCTGGCCTTCAATGATACAAGATTGTGTTAATTTCACAAAGAAGTGTCATTCATGCCAAGTATATGCCAATTTCATTCATCAACCTCCAGAGTTGCTTCATACAGCTAAATACTCATGGCCATTTTCCACATGGGGAATGGATGTGGTGGGACCTTACCCTTCAGCTACGGCCAAGCAGTTTAAGTACATTCTTACTGCTACTGATTTCTTTTCCAAATGGGCAGAGGCAGTACCTCTCAAAGAAGTCAGTTCTAAATGCATTGTTAGCTTCATCAAGTCTAACATCATTACTAGATTTGGTGTCCCTCATACCATATTGACAGACAACGGCTCCAACTTCTGTTCTTCTGAGGTAAAGAGATTGTATCAAGAATACAACATTAAGTCCAACCATTCATCTCGATATCATGCAGCGGCTAATGGCCAGATAGAGGCCTTCAACAAGACTCTTTCAAATATACTGCAAAAGATGGTGGATAAAGATAAGAGGTCATGGCCTGATAAACTCTATCATGCTTTATGGGCTTATCGGACTACCACTCGCAATGCAACGCGGTCTACTCCATATTCATTGGTATATGGAACAGAAGCAGTCTTGCCAATTGAAGTCCAATTGCCCTCACTCAGAATAGCCATTTGTGATCAGTTATCAACAGATGAGCAATCCCAAAAGCGGTTGAATGAATTGGAACAGTTAGATGAGAAAAGATTGTGCACTTTGCACCACTTGGAAATCTATCAGAATCGAATAGCACGAGCTTTTAACAAAAAAGTTCGTCTTCGTTCATTCATTCAGGGAGAATTGGTATTGGTTCTCAGAACACCAATGATACCAGGAAAGAAGCCTCCCAAGCTTGAACCAAAATGGGAAGGACCTTATTCAGTACATAAGGTCTACTCCAATGGAGCGTATTCTCTGATTTCAATGGATGGAGAACACATCACGACTCCAACTAATGCCAGATTTCTGAAGAAGTATTTTGTATAAACACAAAATATTGTTCACAGAACTAAGACTCTTACATTTGGTTCATACAGCAATGGTCCAGTATGACCTTAAAACTACAACTACGTCCAGCATGACGATAAACTGTATGGTCCGTGCATATGACCTTAAACTATTCGCACTTATGTCCCTGCAACATGACACTAAATTGTACAGCACCAATAGTCCTAACTGCAAGACTTTAAACTGCATAGTCCCTGATTTTGTCCTACATGACAATAAACCGTATAGAAGTTCCTATATTTTGTCCGAGATGACATTAAACTATATTTTGTCCGAGTTGACATTAAACTATATTTTGTCCTAGCAACATGACATTAAAACTGTGTGGCGCTTTCATCGTCCAGCATGACGTTAAACTGTGTTAAGTCCCTTATTGTCCTACATGACACTAAACTGTATTTTGTCCGAGATGACATTAAACTATATTTTGTCCTAGCAACATGACATTAAAACTGTGTGGCGCTTTCATCGTCCAGCATGACATTAAACTGTAAAAAAAAAAATCCCCAGAACTGATATCCTCATATTGGTTCACCTTAGTCCTAGCTACATGACTTTAAACTGTACAGCACCAGTTCGTCCTTGCTATATGACGTTAAACTATACAACAATGGTCCCGTATGACTTTAAACTGCATCATTCCTGGTCCATGTATACGACCATAAACTATTTGCAAATATGTCCAGCAAGACGTTAAACTGTGACGTCCTAACTACATGACGCTAAACTGTATAAAAGTCCCTCACGTCCGGAAAGACGTTAAACTATATAATCATCAAAAGTCCAGCATGACATTAAAACTGCACAATCCCCCTTTCGTCCAATATGACGTTAAACTGTATTGTCCCCATCGTCCTAACTACATGACGCTAAACTGTACAGAAAGTCCTTGATATGTCCTACATGACATTAAACTGTGCATCGTTAAGGTTGTTATTACCTCTTGTTTCTCACCCCGAGTATGACTCACGTGAGCTTAGAGCGAACATCAACCATAACACTCCCTTTGGGCCACTAACCATGTGTAAGTCCCAACAACATTTTTTATTAAGATCTTTGTCCACAAGAACAACTTGATCATTGATTCATTCTTTAATTGAACTACACGGACTTTGATCCTTGCCCTCCAGGCTGGGTATGTAGGCAACCTCCCAAAGGTTCAAGCCCAAAAACAATCTCTTCACATTGGTTCACCACAATCTCATATGATGATGATTTGTGAAACCACCCTTGGAATCAATATCTTTACATTGATTCACTTTCGTCCTTGTTATATGACGTTAAACTATACAACACTTTTGTCCAGTACGACAATAAACTACAATATTCTTTGATTTCCTCATTTGAGAAGGAACCATTATTAACATTGATTCTTTTTCAATCATGGTTTTCATTTTCAAAAAAGACTACGTACATACATGGTAATGCCTAAACTTTTTATCTTAGGTTAAAACCATCATTGCACTAAAGTCCCTTTTCACCCTTCACATGTACGAACCAAATTTGTACAAAGGGTAGTTTCAAGAACTACGTGGACTTGATTCCCATCCTTATGGGATACGTAGGAACATTCGAGTGTCCCTCGAATCTAGTCCCAAGTCTTTTGGGCCTAACCCCAAATTTCACTTTCAGTCCCTTGGCTGAAAAGTGCTCATGAAAACACACACTGTGTATTCATTATTATGGTCCGAATTCTATGACCCAAAAAACTAAGATCACTCATCCTTTCGTCCTGCACGACGTTAAAATGTATTTCAAGAACTACGTATGGCTTGATTCTCATTCTTATGAGATACGTAGTGAATTCCAAGTTTCAATTCAGGACCCAGCCACAACATGATTATGGTTTTCATTGACCTATGTATCTCTATATACATTGGAAAATACCCATCTTTATGTATTATAATCCTAACCTTAAATATTTTCAGATCTTCATAACCCTTTTTCATGACTTATGGTCACAAAAATGTCAAACTTCTGAGAATTCTTTTGCCTGACTATGCAGCACGTGCCCATAGGTGGCCTTGCATAAACAGTCCACATAACAGACTTGTCAGCCAAGAGATGCTATTTATTTGACCATGCAGCCAATGCCCATAGGTGGCCCTGCATGTTTTCAACCCCCTAACGGGTTTGTTAAATAATAGTAACTTCATTCTTGGGAAGAATGCCTCTTTTGTCCTTATTTGTCTTAAACGACAGTATGTAGGGATCCGCAAAAATAGCCATCCTTAACGTATTTGTCCCATATCCTTTTTCATGATCTGAAAGTATTCAAGTCTATGGTTTATTCTTCTTCCCTACGTTTGGGTCAGACCTTCGTAGGAGTGATATTCATCCAGTTCTTCGATATTCTTGTTTGAAAATATCTTCTCCATATTCAAGTACCTCTTTCCATACATCAAACTCTATGCTTTAGAAAATTTGAATCTCCATAAACTTTCACTGGCTTTTAGCACTAGGAAAGTAAATTTCTGAGAGTTCTTTTGCCTAACTATGCAGCACGTGCCCATAGGTGGCCTTGCATAAACAGTCCACATAACAGACTTGTCAGCCAAAAGATGCTATTTTATTTGACTATGCAGCCAATGCCCATAGGTGGCCCTGCATATTTCAACCCCCTAACGGGTTTTGTTAAATAATAGTAACTTCATTCTTGGAAACTACTTCTTCTAATGCTATTTAGCTCTTTTTCATATCATTCCTCAGATTCAAATATTCTTAAGTCATAGTTTACATATTTTCTCTCATACTTGAGTATGGTAATTTGTTTTCAGATAAATTATCAAGGAATTGAATCCATTTTAATCCATTTTTCGGTCAAAGCTATTTCGACCTTAAACATTATCCCCTTTATGTCCGGCTTGCATGACTTTAAACTGCCCGCACAAAAGACAAAGGAACTCTGAATAAAAGTCAAGTTCCAGCTCACTAAATATACATTGTTTTTGTATGATTTAGGTAATATTGAGAAGTTAAAAGGTTCAAAGTTTGTAGGGTTATTTGTAATAATCCTAGTAAAAATCAAACTATGCTTACTAAGCCCATTGGCTTAAGTAAATTTGAAGCAGGTAATGAAAGAATGCAGGTACAAATGATTGGAGACGAAAGTGTTTTTCATTGATACACAAGAGTTAGAAGGACATCCACAGATTGGAGTCTCTTCTCTTTTTCAAGAATTACAAGAGGCTTTCAACATAACACTTCATTTGATTTACGGCATCCCGAGCTTCATCAGCAACCACCTGGAATTCATTCATTCAAACTGGAAACAAAAAGGAGATGCAGTGATACCAGCTCTTCTTGGAACAATTGTAAAAGGATGTTCTTAAGTGCGGTTTGAGAAAATTTTCTGCTGATCAAACAGTGACTCTGTTTCTGTCCAAGAGACTTGGAAGATGGATACATGGATTTGAGAATGGAGCATTGGAAGTAAAGAGCCATTTGGAGAGAGTACTCTTTTCAGATATTGCTCTAATACCATGTTTGTCTTCTCTCCACCAACCGGCAGTGAAAAACATTTCAGCCCATGAGTTTGCCATTTTCATATCTGCAAAGGAATGACATGGAGGAAGAATTTGAAAGTTCACACCATTGTTGTTACTCTTAATGCACAGCATAACCGAAATAGAGAAGTAGCAGTGCAGCTGCATCTCAGGTGTATAATTGTTTGCATTTGGAACATTAACTCCTTGCAGATGACCATGAACACACAAAGACAGGTAGATGCTCTGTGGGAAATTAAGATGATATTTCTTCAAGTACTTAGCCAAATCTGGAAGAGTGCTGTCGCAGATGTCATAGTAATCTGGGCCAATGATGTTCATCATGTCATCAATCCGCTTGCTAGCCAGTTCATAAGTCATTCCAATTCCCTTGGGAACCACTGAATCTGCACAAAAGATGAATAAACTAACTCTTAAATGGGTTTATTTTTCACAAATTTTGTGAAGAAATTTGAAAAAATGGCTAAGGCATTAAGGCGCGCAAGTCTACAAAATGGCGCGCAAGTATTCACGTGCCGCGCTAGTTTTCGTCGCGCAAGTGTAAACCGCGCAAGTACGAATACCTTTACAGGAGCGCGACATCAAGGAAAAACAGAGCAGACTTGCGCGGCTTAGGTGACCTGCGCGGCGAGAGCTCGAGAAGGTATGAAGTCCGGAAATCCGGATACTTGTACGGAGGTAAGGCCGTATATTTATAGGCCAGGAGGCCTACCTGCGCGCCATACCAGAGGGTTTAAGGCCTGCGCGACGCAGACTTGCGCGCCTCCCTCTGCGCATTGAAGACTTGCGCGCCTCCCTTTTCCTTTGGAGGGATTCGATTTCCTCAGAGTCAAATCCTCATTTCTTTCCGGATCCAACTCTGAGGTGGGACTTTTGTTGACGCTCCTTTCGTCACAGAATCTAAAGATCGGAAAAGGGAATATCTGAGCTCAAAGTGATTAATCCTTTGAAGAAACATCAAAAATCGACAAAGGGATGGAAAAGGAGAACATTGCCCATGTATCGCGCAAGTTCCCTCTTGGTCGCGCAAGTACACTTGCGCGCCGCCTCAATACTTGTGTGACCCCTCATGGTCGTGCAAGGGACTTGCGCGACAGATCTGGTAACCGCCCAGTAACCGCCCGGGGTCTTCTTTTGCCTATAAATAGACCTTGTGGGCCCCCCATTCGAGAGGATCTTTTCCCAGAAACTCGGATCAAAGCTCCCGACGCCCAAGTCTCTTCTCAAAGCTTCCAGAACACTTCTAAGGTAATTTCTTACCTAGAATGGAAGATCTAAAGGGAAGAAGGAAGGCCTAAGTGTTGAAACTTATCAAACACTTGCGCGCCGACTTAATTCCTTCAATATAACTTGCGCGTCCCTCTTCTGGAAGAACCTCAAGAGGATGGGAAAGGGTTTAATAAAGAGTTGCTCAAGTAATTCAACTCTGGTTGAAAATCGCGCAATTATCCCTTATGTCGCGCAAGTATACTTGCGCGACCAATACTTGCGCGCCGCCGCAGGACTTGCGCGACCTTCAATACTTGCGCGCCCCTATCTTTTTGGGTGCCCATCTTGCCCTTTTTCACCCCTCTTAAGCCATTTCACCCTTCCTATTCAAGATTCAGTCTTCAAGATACTCTTCAAAGCCATTTATGGCATGATTTCTTGATTTGACATCCTTATCTGAAAGGAATTATGTGAAATATCTCTCAAAACCTAGTGATTTAAACATCTTTATGTCACCAAAGATTGAGAGTTCATTCATTCAACCTCATCCTTTAAAATGAGAGAATCCTAACCTGGGTTTCCTTTTTCAGGAATAATCCCCAGTTATAAAACCTTTGATTTAGGCATCTTCCTTAAGAATAAGCCCCAATCAAAGTCCTTTAAACTTGGGCATCCTCCTCAAGAATAAGCCCCAAACCTTAATCCCTAACCTGGGTCTCCTTTTCAGGAATAAGACTCAGTCATAACCTGGGCCTCCTTTTTAGGAGTAAGTCCCAGTCATAACCTGGGTCTCCTTTTCAGGAATAAGACTCAGTCATAACCTTGGGCTTCCTTTTCAGGAGTAAGCCCCAAGTCCCCTAACCTAGGCTTCCTTCTCAGGAATAAGTCCTAGTCATAAATCTTGGGCATCTTTCTTAAGAGTAAGCCCCAAGTCTCTTAAAATTTCTCTTAACCAGTCATAAAATTTCCTTTGATTTGGGTTTCCTTTTCAGGAATAAAACCCAATCATAAGTCCCCTCCTAACTTGGGCATCCTCCTTAGGAGTAAGCCCCAAGATTAGAGTATTCAAATCTCCATGAAGCACATATAACTTTGTGGACCCTGTTCATGGATTTTCTTCCTAAAAGTAAATCCTAAACCTTCGCCTATCTGGGCAGTCATCTATACATAAGCCCCAAAACAAATTCTTATGATTGCATCTTTTATGGCACAATTGTCTAAATTTTACCAATACCTCTTGTTTCTCACACCGAGCATGACTCACGTGAGCTTAGAGTGTAAAAGTAATTATGAAATTCATCTTTGAGCCATCAATCATAAAACATCATATCCCATTCCTCGAACTACGTGGGTTCTGATTCCTTTTTCAAAACAAAGGATACGTAGGTAGCCCATTCATGGGTTCGATCCCAACATTGAAATAATCTCTGTCCTTCTGAATGACGATAAACTTCAAGTGCCCCACTGAGTGGCTTTAAAACCAGCCTGGTCATCAAAATGACCAAGAGACTTTTATATAAATGTTTTGAAGGATACCATTGATCAAGAATCTCTAAACAAATATAGATGATTCTATATTGATGAAGAACCTCGAATACATATAAAAGATTCTCTAAATTTCTTGCATATTTAATCATTGATTGTTAAAACTAAAGGAAAGCTCATTTTATACTTGGTAATGTAATAAGGATTCACGAACTTAACTTAAATCTATAAAGAGAGTCCCGGAGTAGACAATAATTCCCCTCAAAAAAGGTGTGATGAGTCCGACCTCCCATCCTCTCGACCAATGCAAATTCCCAAGCCTCATTAGCCCACAAGCTAATGAGCGCCTGCCTTTGGAAAGTAGGTCCAAACGGATGTGGAATCATTGGATGTTTCCGGTTCTACGAACAAACCCGTTAGAAACCGATCGGAACGTTTGAATCTCCCGTCCAGGAGGTCATCCCCGGATTCCGCGCGAAACAAATACCCATTTGCATCCAACAGGCTTTACATCAACTAGATCATCGACCAGAACCCAGACTTGGTTCTGATATATGGAATCCATCGCAGAATTCATAGCTTCAAGCCATCTTGCATCTTATAAGCTTTCTACTGCTTCCTTGTAGGAGAGAGGTTCATCATTGTCCAACAATAATGATTCACCATCCTTGGTGACTAGGAAACCAAATCTCTCTGGTTCCCTTACCTCTCTTGATCTCCTACGCAGTACTTGTGTTTCTGGAACCTCTACCATGGGGAACTGTGAAACTTGTTTATATACCAACTCTTGTGTATCTTGAGCATCAACTTCATTGAAGTCAATCTTGCTCCCACTATCCTTCTTGAGGATGTGCTCCCTCTCAAGAAAGATATCTTGTTTGGCAACAATCACTTTCTTGTCTGAAGGGTTATATAGGTAATATCATTTCGTTTACTTGGGATATCCTATAAAGATACACCTCGTGCCCCAGGGTGCTAGTTTGTTTCCTAAGAAGGCCTTTACAAACACCTTGCATCCCCATACAGGTGTGTGCAACAAAGTGGGTTTCTTTCCATTCCATAACTCAGATGGAATTCCATTTGCTGCCTTAGTTGGTACTTGGTTTAATGTGTATGTTGTAGTTTGTAATGCATATACCCAAAAGGATAATGGATGATCTGCATAACTCATCATCGACCTCACCATGTCCAAAAAGGTGTGGTTCCTCCTTTCACTAACACCGTTCCACTGTGGTGTATAAGGATGAGTGAGCTGAGATAGAATCCTAGACTCCCGTAGAAGATCGATGAACTCTTCATTCAGATATTCTCCACCTCGATCTGATCGAAATTTCTTTATCTTATTACCATGATGATTATCTACTTCATTCTTGAATTCCATAAATTTCTCTAAGGCCTATAACTTATACCTCATTAATTAGACATAGCCATATCTACTCAAATTATCAGTAAAAGTAATGAAGTAAGAATATCCACCTCTAGCTTCTACTGGAAATGGTCCACACACATCTGTGTGTACCAATCTTATAAGCTTTGTGGCCATTTCACCCTGTCCACCAAAAGGAGGCTTGGTCATTTTTCCTTTTAAAAAAGTGTGACCTCTATCAAGTGGTTTTAGCTCAGTAGAGTCTAAATAGCCATCTTGGTAGAGATTTGTCAAGCGATTCTCGTTCACATGACCAAGATGGTGATGCCACAAGTAAGTGATGTATGAGTCATGTGAGTTTGTTTCATTATCGATGGTCAACACTTGGTTTTCGTAATTTAATACATACAAACCATTATTTAAATGTGCCATACCATAACATACATTTTTCTTATAAAAGAGACAACCCTTATTTCCAAATTTGGAAACAAACCCATCCATATACAAAAAAGATATAGAAATTATGTTCATGGTAACACTAGGCACATAATAACAGTTATGTAAAACCAAAATTATTCCTATCAGTAGTGAGAGGTGGTAATTGCCAATAGCCAACGCAGCCAGCCTTGCGGCATTGGCAGCTCGAAGATCCACCTCTCCTTTGGAAATATTTCTAAATCTACGTGTTTCCTACATTTCAATACAGATGTGAGCCCCACAAGATGTATCTAATACCCAATGTGTAGAAATAGAAAGATTCCACTTGATAACAAATGAACCTTTAGCATCCCCACACATATGGGTGTAGTTCCTCTTCCATTGGCCTTGCTTGGCACATGCAAAACACACCGACTCATGTTCCTTTCCCTGCCTCTAGATCTTCCCCTTCTTAGAAGGACTGTGATCAGGGGATTCAGACCGTTTATAAGTCTTTGGCCCCTTTTCCTTGTCCTTCCTTTTCCTATTCACCATAAGGACTGTAGGTTTGTCACACCCCATGTCTTTATCAATCTGGAAAATCTAGTTCAGAAGTTCTGATAGACTCTTCTCATTGTTTCTCATGTTGTAGTTGACAATAAAGCTAGAGAAGGTCTTGGGCAGTGATGATAGGATGAGATTTGTATGCAACACATCCGGGAATTTAATCCCTAAGATGTCCAGGCGTTCAATGTAGCCAATAATCTTGACTACATGAGGCCCATCTGGCACAGACTCTCCAAGCATAGTTGCAAACAAAGCATTGGAGATATCATACCTCTCATGTCTTGCCTTCTCTTGGTAGAGATCCTTAAAGTGAGACATCATGCTATACGCGTCCATGTTTTCATGTTGCCTCAAGAGCTCATTGTATATGGCTAATAGAATGAAACATTGTACATATGTAGCATCATCCATGTGTTTTATATAGAGAGATAATTCCTCATCACTAGCCTCTTTCCCAAGCACAACTAGAATAGGCTCTTCCAGCACATACAATTTCTTTTCATGGCGAAGGACAACGCGTAAACTCCTCTACCACTCTTGGAAATTGGCGCCGGTGAGAAGGTTTTCCATCTTGAGTATGGTTCTCAATGATATGTTAGAAGTCATTTTTCTGTCTGTTTCTACAAATTAAGACGATCAAAGGTTTAGTACTTTATTACAAAACTGAGACAAATAAATAAATAAATACTTATTAGTCTCCCACTATTTTATCGAAATCCAATAACCCTCACTATAGACTTCAGAATATTCTATTTCATGAATATTCTGGTGGCAAGGATCCATATTTCCCTTTGCATTACCCCAACATGGGTTGGTCAAGCAACTTGAAGGGTTTTAGGTGGGAATTCCAAATGCCTACTGAATTAACTCGCAGCTCCTTGATCTGCTGAGTGGTCTCCCCAATCTTGGAATCCTTTTATTTTGGATTTCCTCAACCTTTGCCTCTTGGTCACACCAAGTCCTGTTGTGGCAGTCAACCCTTTATGTGAACCAAGTCAAGTTAACCCAAAACCTTGAATTAGAATTTCCCGATAATTGAAAGCACCCCAACTAGGGTTGGTCAAGCACTTTGAACTATGGTTTGATTCTAACCAAGATTATGGAAGGCTATACTGACTTAATATTTCTTTTGAGGGATTTTATCCTTATATGTAAATTTCCATTTTATTATCTTTGATTATATGATTTTTAATATTAAGTGGGATATACTTAAGTGATTAACCACGTCTAAGATAATATTTACGCATAAGCTAGTTTTTATTTTAGTTCCATCTTGGATGCTTGTTTAATTAATTAATTTTGTGATCGTGACAACACAGCCACAATAAATAAACCATGAAACTGACAGAAATAAAATAAAGGGTATGATCATGAGCTTTTCTATTGGTTAGTTTATCTAGCGGTTTATAAACTAACCCAAGACCTAGGGGAGAAACACCTTGAACCTTTCGGGTTTGTGTTTACAGCTTTCAACCTATCCACCTTGGTATATCCTTGGATTGGTTTCGCCTTTGATCCTGACTTCATCCTCCTCAACTAGATTGGGAGCACCATCCATTACATATGCATTTATCTCACATGTAGGTGAGGCATAAAAATGGGTTTTTACATAAAAGAATCCTTGAGTGCACAGGCCCTACATATTAATGAGGAGAAGGCTCACAGGACAAAAAATTTAAATAAATAAATTAAAATAAACCATTCACATACAAAGGTCTTGGTATAGCTCATGATCATCCATACATGCAATGATATTTATGCGTAAATAAAACTAGCATTCAATTCTTTAATCGTTCTTGCTTAAGATAAATCACGCTCAAATCAATTAATTATCTTTAATTAATCAATCCTTTTATCTTAAATCCTTTTCTTAATTTTCTTGATATTCTCATCTATCATAATTTTAAACAAATAAATTCATTTAAAATTATCATTGTACGTAACTTTTTCCTTGGTGGCAACCCGGTGAATTCCCATTTATTACGCAGATGTTAAATTAAACACATATATATAAAACACATATCATGTGTTGTTCCTCAGCTTCACGCCTATACTATGGTACACGTCTCAAGGGTTTGTATAACATAATAATAAATTTTAATAAATCTTCATAATTTGGGTGAGTACACGGCGTGTAGTTCTAACTAAAGGGCATGTACTTTTCTTCACCGTCCATCTGAAGTACACGCTTGGGGACATGGTGTGTCAATGTACATTGGAAATTTTTGGAGTAAACGGCATATACTGTAACGACCCAAAGTTTCATTAATGGAAATCCCTCTTGATCTAATTAAATGTCTCTTTATTTAAAACTTTTATATAAAATGTCAACTTATTTGGTCGTAAGTTTAAGAATTGTGATCATTGCTTTTATATCCGTTGAATAGTGATCACATGATTAGTATAAATATAGGGCTTTAACAAATCCAACATACTCAAACAAAGGAAGCGATGGCCTCATCCAGTAGAATTGCTCTATACGATGCCCATTTGTCAAAGCTTGGAAAAGAGGTGGCATCTTTGGGCTTCTCTCTTGACCAAACCCAAGCTGAGATTCATCATGTCAAGCTCAAACAAGACCGTCTATGGGAAAAGTGGAAGTTGATAGAGATTACCACTCGAGCAATGTTATCTGGGCCACCCCAAGAGTCTGTCACCATCGCACACCTTACCCTTAGGTCTTATGTGACTGTTTTAAGGGGTTATGTTACAAATTTCTAGTACTATTTTCATGTACATTATTTTTGTATATAATAATGAATATACATTCTTGTCATTATTGATACATTGTAAACAATTTTTAAAGTAAAAATAGTGTTTTTAGTTATTATTTAATTAAGAATTATATTTTATTAAATTAATGGATTTTTGAATTAAATAATATTTTAATAAAATATTATTATTATTATTATTAAATTAATTTTTATTAAATATAAATTATCTTATAATTTTATGCAATTATAATTTTTATTAAGGTTTGAAATCCATTTCTGTCAAAACCCGTGAATTTTCGATAAATGTCAGTTTTTATTTTAAAAGTGAAAATTAACATATTTTAAAAAAATATTTAAATAAAATAAATGATATTTCTGGAATCAGGACATCGAAATTACCCAATGGTGAATTTTTCATAATTTTATGAGACAGTCAAATTTTTGGGTTAAAATTAAATATCGTTTAAATATATAATGTGTTTTATGACATCATAATGACCTAATAGTGATGTAATAAAATACTATAAGATTTATTTTAGGCCAATATATGATTTACCATTAAAATAATATGATTTTGGGTTTGTTTGACTTACTTTTCAAAGCATTAATGGACCCCTCAATACTTATTAAACATCTTGTCTTTTTAAATTATTTTCCATGGGAGTGTGACTCACCTCCACATAAGCAACCCCATTATTTTAAGAAGTTCGGACTTTGGGTTTATAAAATATTATTTTCCTCTTCCCTTTTCCAAAAACCATGGGCAAAAACCATTATCTGATTTGTGTTTTGGATTAGTTTAATGTAAGGGGTCCCAAACCTATATAATAAATAATTCACTCACCTTTCCTATATAAACCCACCCAAGCTCCCCCTTCCTCCTCACTCGATGCCTTTGGAGTTCTTCCAACACTTTCCATACTCTTTCTAGAATCCTCCTAAGGTTCCCCAATCTCCCATGAAGCCTCTCTCAAGCCTCTCTCAAGCCTTTGGAAGTACACTTCCAAGTAAGGGTTTTTCTTCGTTTCACTTTTTTTGTCCAATTTCCGTAATATTGTTATGCCCTTTTAATTTCAATTATAAATGATGGGGTATTTTTTCTCACCTCCCCCATACTGCCCTCTTATTGTTTTAATTATGGGAGACCCCTTTCTCTCGCATTAAATGCCTCCCATGTACACCCGTTACTATGTCGAAATTCCGAAAGGAACTTCTCTCTCTTCATTTACATTCAAGGAAAACTTTTGTATCATGAATATAAATTCCATTACAATTGTTTGGAAATGTATCAATATGACCCCCTTACTGTCCATTTCATGTAAATATGATGAGAAACCCCTTTATCTCTCATCAACCATTTTTATGAATTCTTATGTTACGCCATTACGCTGCCGAAATTGCACCGATTTTCTAAGACAATGCCTTTGTGTAGTGAATACCATGCCCATTTCTCCATCAAGGGTATTCAACTTTATGCACATTTACTTTTTTATTGTAAAGTTTCATGTATTAATTACACTTTCCTTGTCGTGGAATAAATCATTATTTTTAATGAATCCTTGTTTTATGATCCATGTGGCACACCTATGCATGAAATGAAATGTTTAAGAAGGGTGCGCCCTTATAGAGCTCCAATGAATTGGGTAAAGTATAGTATCATGATATGTCATGTGAAATGAGTGTTGACTCATTCTAATTCAAGTGCAACAAGGGTTTAATCATGCTTCATGTGTAATGAGGATTTACTCATGCTTCATGTTCAATGGTCCTTGGCTCATGCTAATTCCATGTTAAGGGTTGTTGCCACATATCCATGTTATGATTATCATGCTTTATCATGCCTTTATGTCCATGTTTCTCTTGTGCTCTATTGATATGCCTATTGTCTAACATGTATTTTACTCCTCATGTATTCCATGTTTATTCTCTTACTGGGCTTTATAGCTCACCCTTTTCTTATGCATGTCCTTAGGTAACCCCATGCAATGCTAAGTATGAGGGAATGTAGTGGTCATGTAATGGAATTTTTCAATAAAGATGTTGTATTTCATGTTTTAAGTTGTTATGTAATGATCTTAAGCCCCAAAGAAACTAGACCTCTCGATATTCCATGTTTTATCAATTGAATATTTTATGTAATAAATCATGTTTAAGTTTGTAATAAAATCAGGGTTTTCATAGTTGGTATCATAGGGAGGTTTAGTTATTTTTGGGATTCGGATTAGAAAAGACCAGTAAAGCCTTAGAGAAAAGACTAAGTATAATAAAAACATACCTAAGTTTTGGTAATTACTGGGTGAGTGGTTTATCAAGCAAATACATCCCTGTCTGGATACGATCAGGTAGTGGCAGCTCTGGCAGAGATGTATCCTAGGGGTAAAACCTGAAAACACTGCTTTGAGCTAGACTCGAATGGGAGCTAGTGCATGACAATGGGCCTTTCTGCACTCTTGGTTACGACACTCCTAGGGGATATGTTTTTATAAATTCACAAGCTTAGTATGAACCCTTATTAAGGGAATTAAAAAATTCCCCTAAGAATATATGTTATAAATTAGATCATGAAAAGCCAAGATTGAATCTTATAGACTCATGAGTTAAGGAAATAAAAGTTTATTTATAGGTCATAAAGTTTTGTCTTTGGATTACACTTTATGTGTTACCCCCTAACATTCCTTTTATTCCAGCCAATGGCCAGTAATAGGAGGACTCGAGCTAACAACCGATGTGAAGATCAGTGTGATGACTGTACTAATGAGATGCCCAATACAATGGGAGTGGGAATCACGAACATTGTCACACTTCTATCTCAGCTAACTCAAGATTTGAATAGAAACAAGAGTCAAGAGGAACGTCCAAACCCCCATAAGAAGGAACAAGTCACTATCGAGAGCTTCATGAGACAAAGGCCTCCTACTTTTAGTGGATCATCTGATCCCACGATCGCTGAAAAAATGGATCAACTCCATTGAAAAGATATTCTCTATCCTTTAATGTTCTGAACAAGAGAATGTTCTCATGGAGTCTTGTCGTATGGAGGGTGAATATGATCAATGGTGGATGTTGATCAAAAATAAAAAGCCTGAGGAGGATATTGGGGTGTTGGAATGTAAGGATTTCCAGAAGATGTTTTTCGATAAAAATTTTCCGCACACCCTCCAGTGTAAGATGGAAAGGGACTTCCTTTCCCTCAAGAAAAAAGACAAATAATTTATTGGAGCGTACAAGGAAAACTTCAAAAGTCATGCATGATACGCTTCCGGATTTTTCATTACCCCCAAATGCAAGGTTGACCGCTTATTTGGTGGGTTGAAGCCTAGCCTATGGAAATAATTAGCGATCCGTGACTTCGACAGCTATGAGGAAATTGTCTGATGTGCCCTCAAGGTTGAAATGGAGATCGGGGAATCACAGGGGTATCATGAGGACAAGAAGCATAATGTGGACTTCAATGCTGGTGGTTCGATAGATAAATCCAATGGTGCTAAGAAGATCCAGCACCCCACTTTCCAAAAGTGTGGAAAGAAGAACCCTAGAAATTGCCTCAAGGGGACAAGGAAATGCTTTAGATGTGGAAGAGAAGGGAACCTAGCTGTTAACTGTCAGAAAGAAAGACTTGCGGCTGCGAAATAGGAGAGGAACACTCCGTTAGAACCTCAACATGTTGTTCATTACTAAAACTGCAAAGAACCGGGGAATTTCTCAAATAAATGCCCTAATCCAAGGGTTTTCTGAGGCAACCAACAACCTCTAAGGCAGCAAGGAAGAGCTTTTTCCATCACTTCTGCCGAAGTGAACCCCAACAATGAAGTGGTGACAAGTACACTAGTTATTCATTCAAGAATAGAGAATGTACTTTTTGATTCAGGTTCTACGCATTCTTTTATATCTAGAAAGTTTAGTATAACAATCCCAACACCACCACAAATCAAGGAAGTGAAGATGTCAGTGAGTACGGAAAATCAGGAAATCATTGCATCCCATGAATATAAGTCCTCCCCTGTTATAATCTATGGATTGAATTTCTCGAATAATCTCGTCATACTCCCTCTGGTAGAATTTGATGCAATTCTTGGCATGGATTGGTTTTCCTTATATAGAGCTAACATAAATTGTCGGGAGAGGGAAATCACACTCCATATGGAGAATCGAACCCCGATTCATTACAAGTGTAAGGAGGAAGATGAATCTCCTTTAACTCCATAATATCAAGCATGGATATTACTGCCCTATGATCACACATATCTGGATCATATGATTAAGTCCAAGGAAGAAACCATCCTTGAAGAAATGCCAATTGTGAGGGAATTTGCAGAAGTGTTTTTTGAGAAAATGCATGGTCTTCCTTCTAGATGAGATGTTGAATTCTCAATTGAACTTATACCAGGGGCGCTACCAATATCAAAGACTCCATATAGAATGGATGTTGTCGAGCTTGAAGATCTTAAGAAACAACTACAGGATAATCTAGATAAAGGGTTTATACGCTCAAGTGCTTCACCATGGGGTGCACCAGTCCTCTTCATCAAGAATAAGGATGGGTCAATGTGTCTTTTCATCGTTTATCCTGAACTTAACAAAATCATGATAAAGAACAAGTATCCTCTGCCATGGATTGATGACTTGTTCGATCAGCCGCATGGAGCACAATACTTCTCCAAGGTAAATTTTTGGTCAGGATATTATCATGTAAGGGTGAATAAGGAAGATATCCCCAAGACTGCTTTTCATACATGATACGGGCACTATGAATTCATAGTAATGTCTTTCAGACTCACTAATTCTACAGAAATCATCATGGACTTTATGAATAGAGTCTTTAGAGATTACCTCAACAAATTTGTGGTAGTCTTTATAGATGATATTATAATATACTCTAAAACCAAGGAGGATCATGAGGAGCATTTAAGAACTGCACTAGAGACTTTTTGCAAGGAGAATCTTTATGAAATGTACAGCAAGTGTGAGTTATGGTTGAAGGAGGTCTCATTCTTCATCCATATCATCACAAGCAATGGGATATTTGTGGATCCCTCCAAAATAGATGCAATTGAGGGATGGCTGAGCCAACATCGGTAACGGATATCCGTAGCTTCTTGGGGTTAGCTGGATATTATCGATGATTTGTGAGAAATTTCTAACGATTGTCCAACCCTCTTACCAAGATAACTCGAAAGGGAGTAAATTTTGCTTGGAGTGATGAATGCGAAGAAAGCTTCAAGGAGTTGAAAAGGAGGATTATCACTGCACCCGTTCTCACTTTACCCACAAGGGGGAAACTTTTGTGATATTCAGTGATGCTTCGAAGAAGGGCTTAGGCTGTGTGCTGATGTAGAATGATAAAGTGATATCCTATGCCTCAAGACAGTTGATAATCCATGAGCGAAACTATCCAACGCATGATCTGGAGTTGGTGGCGGTGATCTTTTCCTTGAAAATCTAGCGGCATTATCTCTATGGGGAGAAATGTGAGATATATACTGACCACAACAGTATTAAATATATATTCACACAGAAAGAGATTAATATACGCCAGAGAAGATGGATAGATCTTATCAAGGATTATGAATGTTCAATACATTACCACCCTGGGAAAGCGAACAAGGTGGCAGATGCCCTAAGTAGAAAGGACCCAGTGATTCTATCAATGATGATAATTGAGAAGGATCCAATCTTCATAGACATGATGAAGATAGACATGGGAATTATAAATAAGGGAACGTCATCAATCCTTTCACAAATGATTGATCAACCGTCTCTTTTGGAAAGGTTAAAGGATGTTCAAAAGGATGATGTGGGAATTTAGGAAAAAGTAGAAGCTATCGAAAAAGGGAAATCCTCAGAGATTAATGTTAATGAAGAAGGAATTGTGCGATTTGGGAAAAGACTATGTGTTCCATCAAGTCCGGAGCTGAAGAAGGAACTTTTGGATGATGCACGTAGTTAAAATTTCTCTATTCACCTAGGGAGCACAAAGATGTATCGATATCTCCGAGAAAACGTTTGGTGGGATAATATGAAGAAGGAGATCAATTAATATACATCAAAGTGCCTGGTGTGCCAGAAAGTGAAGGCAGATAGGTAGAATTCTAAGGGGATGACGCAACCATTTCCCATACCAGAATGGAAATAGGAGAACATCACTTTAGAATTTGTCATTGGACTTCTGAGGACATCCAAATGCAACAATGCAATCTATGTTGTGGTGGATCATCTTATAAAGACTGCACACTTCATTATTATTCAGGAGGATTTCTCATTGGATCAACTGACACAGTTATATATCAAGGAAGTGGTAAGGCTACATGGGGTACCACTATCTATTATGTCTGACCGAGATCCAAGATTCACCTCTATGTTTTGGAAGAGTCTTCAACATGCTCTTGATACTAAACTAAACTTCAGTACGGACTATCATCCTCAAACTGATGGCCAATCTGAGCGGACTATCCAAACACTTGAGGACATGTTGAGAGCATGATCAATGGAATTTAAAGAAGGATGGAATAAACATCTTCTTCTAGTTGAGTTCTCTTATAATAACAGTTTCCACTAGAGCATCCAAATGGCACCTTATGAAGCCATGTATGGGAAAAGGTGTGGAACACTGATATGTTGGGATGAGGTAAGTGAACGTAAGCTGCTTGGACCAGAAATGGTTGAGGTAATGGTGGAGAAGGTGAAAACCATTCAGCAGCATATCAAGGCATCCCAGAGTCGACAGAAGAGTTATGTAGATAATCGTCGATGAGACCTTGATTTTAAAGTTTGAGACATGGTTTTTCTATGCATATCTTCGTGGAAGAAGGTCATGAGGTTTGGAAAGAAAGGGAAGTTAAGTCCAAGGTACATCGGACCCTTCGAGATTGTTGATCGTGTCGGGGTTGTGGCCTATCGACTAGCACTTCCACCCACCATGTCCAAAGTACATGATGTCTTTTATGTATCCCTATTAAGAAGTACATACCGGACCCTTCACATGTACTCTCTTCTAAGGTGGTACATTTGGGGGATGATCTTTCTTATGATGAGAAACCAGTGAAGATCTTAGATCATAGAGAAAAAGTTATACGAAATAATACAATGCCCCTCGTCAAGGTGTTGTGGAAAAACCACAAGTTTGAAGAAGCAACTTGGGAATCGGAGGAAATTATGAAGCTGATTTACCCACATCTGTTTTAGTGTGGGAAAAGGAAATTTCGAGGGAGACATTTATTAAGGGGGAATATTGTAACGACCCAAAGTTTCATTAATGGAAATCCCTCTCGATCTAATTAAATATCTCTTTATGTAAAATGTTTATATAAAATGTTAACTTCTTTGGTCGTATGTTAAAAATTGTGATCGTTTCTTTTATAGTCGTTGAACAGTGATCACATGATTAGTATAAATATAGGGCTTTAACAAATGCAACTTACTCAGACAAAGGAAGCGATGGCCTCATCCAGTAGAATTTCTCCATACGAAGCCCATTTGTCAGATCTTGGAAAAGAGGTGGCGTCTTTGGGCTTGGATCTTGACCAAGCCTAAGCTGAACTTCATCATGTCAAGCTCAAACGAGACCTTCTACGGTAAAAGTGGAAGTTGATAGAGATTACCACTCGAGGAATATTATCTGAGCCACCACAAGAGTCTATCACCATTGTACACCTTACCCTTAGGTCTTATGCGGCTGTTTTAAGGGGTTATGTAACAAATTTATAGTACTATGTTCATGTACATTATTTTTTTATATAATAATGAATATACATTCTTGTCATTATTGATACATTGTAAACTGGTTTTAAAGTACAAATAGTGTTTTTAGTTATTATTTAATTAAGAATTATATTTTATTAAATTAAGAGATTTTTGAATTAAATAATATTTTAATAAATTATTATTATTATTATTATTATTAAATTAATTTTTATTAAATATAAATAATATTATAATTTTATGCAATTATAATTTTTATTATGGTTTGAAATCCATTTCTGTCAAAACCCGTGAATTTTCGATAAATGTCAGCTTTTATTTTAAAAGTGAAAATTAACATATTTATAAAATTATTTAAATAAAATAAATGATATTTATACAATCATGAAGTCAAAATTACCCAACGGTGAATTTTTCCTAATTTTCTGAGACAGTCAAATTTTTGGGTAAAAATTAAATATCATTTAAATATATAATGTGTTTTATGACATCATAATGACCCAATAGTGATGTAATAAAATACAATAAGCTTTATTTTCGGCCAATATATGTTTCACCATTGAAATAATGTGATTTTGGGTTTTTTTTTACTTACTTTTCAAGGCATTAATGGACCCCTCAAGACTTATTAGACATCTTGTCTTTTTAAATTATTTTCCATGGGAGTGTGACTCGCCTCCACATAAGCAACCCCATTATTTTAAGAAGTTAGGACTTTGGAATTGTAAAATATTTTTTTCCTATTCCATTTTTAAAAAACCATGGGCAAAAACATGATCTTATTTGTGGTTTGGATTAGTTTAATGTAATCGGTCCCAAACCTAAATAATAAATAATTCACTCACCTTTCCTATATAAACCCACCCAAGATCCAACTTCCTCCTCACTAAAAGCCTTTGGAGTTCATCCAACCTCTGCCCTACTCTCTCTATAATCCTCCCAAGGTGTCCCAAGCTCCCAATAAGCCTCTCTCAAGCCTCTCTCAAGCCTTTGGAAGCACACTTCCAACTAAGGGTTTTTCTTCCTTTCACTCTTTTTGTCCAATTTTCTTAATATTGTTATGCCCTTTTAATTTCAATTATAAATGTCGGGTATGGTTTCTCACCTCCCCCATACTAACCTATTATTTTTGGAATGATGTGAGACCCCTTTCCCTCTCATTAAATTCATCCCATGTACACCCATTGCAATTTCAAAATTCTCAAAGGAACTTCTCTCTCTTCATTTACATTCAAGCAATACTTCTGTATCATGAATCTAAATTCCATTAAAATTGTTCGGACAAGTATCTATATGACCCCCTTACTGTCCATTTCATGTAAATATGATGATACACCCCTTTCTCTCTCATCAACCATTTTTATGAATTCTTATGTTATGTCGTTACGCTGCCGAAATTGCACTGATTTTCTTAGTCAATGCCTTTATGTAGTGAATACCATGCTCAATTCTCCATCAAGGGTATTCACCTTTATGAAAATTTACTTATTGATTATAAAGTTTCATGTATGAATTCCACATTCCTTATCATGGAATAAATGACTATGTTTAATGAATCCATGTTTTATGATCCATCTGGCACACTTATGCATGAAATGAAATGTTTAAGAAGGGTGTGCCCTTATAGCACTCCAATGCATTGGGTAAGGTATAGTATCATGATACATCATGTGCAATGAGTGTTGACTCATGCTAATTCAAGTTCAATGAGGGTTTACTCGTGCTTCATGTGAAATGAGGATTTATTCATGCTTCATGTGCAATGGGCCTTGGCGCATGCTAATTCCATGTTAAGTGTTGTTGCCACATTTCCATGTTATGATTATCATTATTTATCATGCCTTTATATCCATGTTTATCTTGTGCTCTATTGATATGCCTATTTTCTAACATGTATTTTACTCCTCGTGTATTCCATTTTTATTCCCTAACTGGGCTTTATAGCTCACCCTTTTCTTATGAATGTCCTCAGGTTATCCCCTGCAATGCTAAGTACGAGGGAATTTAGTGGTCATGTAAAGGAATTTTTCAATAAAGATGTTGTATTTCATGTTTTAAGTTGTTATGCAATGATCCTAAGACCCAAAGACACTAGACCTTTCGATCTTCCATGTTATATCAAGTGAATAGTTTATTTAATAAATCATGTTTATGTTTGTAATAAAATCATGGTTGTCATATGTACAGGGGGACACACACCGTGTAGTTTCCGTGTTACACGGTTTCCAGCAGGGAAAACCGTGTACGGGGTACACAGTCCAACCCTAACCCGAAGGGAATACACACCGTGTTCTTTTAGACCACATGGTGTGTAATCCGAAAACTATGTGCCACCTGTTCCTGGTCAACACACGGTGTCATAAATGATATAAATAGGATCAATACATGGCCTGATTTGGAAGACTAGACCGATGCATGAACCTAGACTGGACGGAGTGTACTTCCGAATACACGCTGTGTATTCTGGTGTGGTACGTCCAGAAATGTTTGGATCCTCCGGATGAGTTCCTCTATTTTATTTTAATCAAAAATTAAAATAAAATGTTGTTTCTATAGGGTGAACGAGAAACGATAGAGGAGGAACAGATCTCGATATTCAGATTTAAAGAACGATTAACTTGAATTGAAACAACTAAATTATTTAATGCGTAGATCACCAACAAAAAACTAAATAATTATAATCAACAATATGACCTCTTTGATACCACTTGAATGTTCCGAGCATAGCGGAATAACTTTGGTGGGTTTTACCAGCTTTAATTTTAACGTTTAAACAACGTTCAATCCAATGTCTGTCACGATGTAAAACACTGAATCTTTGGAATGGAATGAAGAACGAAAAACTTAAGAGGGAATCATAGAACCATAGAGATAGGATCATCATATGTTGGTTATAATTAATTTAATTAATTCACAAGAATTACCTTGGTGGAATT
Organism: Viscum album; assembly: GCA_963277665.1. NCBI lineage: Eukaryota > Viridiplantae > Streptophyta > Magnoliopsida > Santalales > Viscaceae > Viscum > Viscum album. The sequence continues at coordinate 1,143,608,491 of OY728140.1, forward strand.
ATTTCTTCGTTGATGTCTCCGATCACGATCCTGTGATCCATATTTGCGTTGTAGAATCCAAGTGTAGGATTCCTCTAGCGGTGATCCATATGTTTGCCACGTATCTCTGGACGTCGCTGAAGGGATCTCCGGGTTCCAGTGTAGAAGAACCTTCACTTGTGATGTCCACCTTCGATTGCCTTGGTCTCTTAGTCATGACATCATTCTTGGAGGAGAAGTTCTTTTGTCCATGAAAGAATTCTCTAGAATTGTTGTGCACAACGATTCTATATTGAAAAGTGTTGGGGTTGTGAGGATATTTATAATCGTGTTTGAGGTTATAGAGTTATGAAAATAAATAAACGTGTTTTATTTATTTCATTAACTCATATTGAAAACCCCCATGTCAAATTATTAATTCCTTGACATGCACCCGCGCTGATTATAATAAATATCATTTAATAAAACAATATTATATCCTCAAAATCTAGACTGGAAAAACTACACGTCGTGTAATCATTAATACATGGTGGGTACTCATTTTCAAAAAAATTACACGTCGTGTATATTTAATATACACGGTGTGTACTTTTATTTTCCACTTTCCTTTATTTCCTCCACCACATTTATTAGTCCTTGAGTAATGCCTATTTATTTCTTAAATAAATGTAACTGCATTACTCGCTAATAAATGTATTATTTATCCCATAATATATTATCTCGAATAACTAGTGTTGAAATAAATGCAATAAGGAATCATTAAATAATCATTAAACCACGGTCGGGAATAATATTTATTTAACTTGTTAAATTAATATTTAACTGAGATACATGGACACACTTAGTGTGTGACCCTCTAGGCCCCTTTCTCAGTGGCATTAGGCAGAGCCTGCCTAAAGTCCAAGGTTAGCGTCTAGAAACACACCAAGGCACCCATAGAGAAATATTTTAACACCGCAATGATGTGTCACCTCTTACAAATGTTTACTATGTAATATAATCCCTTTGTCACGCTATCTCAAATCAAGTGGGTTGCATGCTAGTGCCATCAACCCATGTGCTCGATTATTCTTTCATTGAATTTCCGAAATTGAACTTGCTCATTCCTTACCATGGCCATGGATTTACTTAGGCTATATAAATTTCATAAAAGGGCCTGAGATATCTACTTACATTATGGAATAGAAGGGACAAATCCTTTCTCGCATTATCTATTAATGTGGTATTACTCGTGATGCACCCAACGTATCCTACCTCACTGCGAACAGTGTGTCATCACAGTTTTCGCCAATACATCTAAGTGCACGAGTTGTAATGCCCTTTAATAATAATAATAAAGTATAAGGACCAATACACACGTCCGCAAATAGGAACATCCAATGACACTATGAAATGTGGATTTCCTACTGGAGGTTCTCGTTCTCATAATATCCTCCTGGATATTACCAAGGGCTCACACCATGAGAAGGTGCCTCGAAGTTTTATGAGTCATCACCCTTAATGGACAGTATTATTTATGCCCCTCAAATAACTTCATTCGGTCATAGAACATATATTCAAGAACAGTGTTATGGAACTTATGGTTTCTCATCATAGTAGGGATCCACTATGACCCTTTAATGCAACAACTATCCTTGGGACATTATCACATGCATTGTCACGCAGAAGAACAATCAAGATGTGATAAGATGTTTATTTAATGAATAAATTACAAAGTAGTTTGTTCTAGGACACCAACTCCAACATGTAATTCTAGGTGTCATTCCTTTATGTGATAGGGAGAGCCTAGTCCTATTCATTGTTTCCCACACCGAGCATTGCCCATGTGGGATTAGGAGCTATGATGACGCAATGCCTGCATGAGAGGTCATATGGCTACAATTGGTCGGGGCACCCAGCCTCAGGTCCTTCTACCCCTTCGGCCCTCTGGCTTGGGTTCTCATTTGAGACTGTGCAGTGTGGTATGGACTCAAGTCCTTGTTCAAGTCAGGGTATTTCGCCATGCCACACATGTCCCATTGAGACATCCCTCCCTTCATTTATCATCCGTCCCGTGAGTACCGGCCCTACCATTCTTCATGATCCCCATCATTTGGGTTTCCATCACCAACTATATTTAAAAAGACCCTCGAATGGAATGGATGCTAGGCCCAAGGGCTCTCCTACCATTAAGATCTAACGTCCTCGAGGATTGTGAGTGGAAAATTGATACAAGTCCCATTTTGTGAATATTGTCAACAGTCGACGCTCAATTGTTTTCCCCGAACTATGGTCACACAAGGGTGGATACTGTGTTGCGAACCTGGTCAACAGTTTTCCTCTATCATCGTTGTCTATTTGTGGTCTTCTGTAGGCATGATGATTCTCCCTCTCTGCTTAGTTGTAGCATGCATATGAAATTAAACTATGCATCTAAGGTAAAAGCTCTATAACCTTAAACTAAGATCACCATCATCCTCACTACAAGATATTAAACGGAAAGTTGGCTGTGACATTCTATCTATGGACCAGCCTCTGGTCCCTCGGCCTTCTCGAGCCCCTGGACTAAATTTTAACTTATGATTGTATGGTGTGGTGTGAGATTATGTCCTCATTCACATCGGGTTACTCATCGTGCTGCACACATCCCTCATTGGGGTATCTTTCCCTTATTTGTGTCCTTGTTGTATGATGATAAATTTCACATCATCCTTCTGTCAGAACTATGTATGGCTTGATTCCCATCTTCATGGGATATGTAGGACCACCCAAACGTCTAGATTTCAAGTCTAGCCCCATCTCTTAGAAACCTTCCTTTCATCTAGGCTCTGTGGCCTACATTCTTCCAGCAGAGGGGTATATAGTGTGGTATGGGCTTATGTCCCCATTCACATCAGGTTAATAAAAACCACACAGTGTACATCTCTCTCTCTTGATTGCCCTTATCTCCCTTTCCCTACAATCATCTCTTAAATTCATTTGCCCTTAATTTAGGTCCCTTGACCCTCTTCATTGATTCACCAATGTTCCCATGAGTACTCTGGTCTAGATCCTGGAGTGTGGAATTCTTCCTCGACATGCTTTCACCCATTTTCAGGATTCGAGTTCCCCTTTATTTGGACTTCCATTATCTTTCACGTCCAAAGAGACCCCCAAATGGCATGGATGATAGGCCAAAGGTCTCTCCTACCATTATGGGCCAAAATCCTCGAGGGTTTCAGAGAAAAAATTGATATAAGTCTCATGTTGTGAATATGGTCAGCGGTCGATGCTCATTTGTTGTTCCAATTTCAGGCCATACGATATGGATGTTTTGTTCTAAACATGGTCAACGATTATCCTCCATTATCACTCTGACCCCTACAATCCTTGAATGTTGGTTACATGATTCACATCATTTTCCATCCCATCATGTCTAAGTGGAGTTTTGACACTATTAGCACTATCCCTCAGTGCACATTTGCATGTTAGGAGAACAAATCCATGATAAGGTGTCATTCTGGGCTCCTCACCAACTTCCCCTTGGTTTGTATTCCAAGTATTTCAAAAGAATATTCTTCCCTTGTTTCATACTCTGAGTTTTCCTCACATGGGCCTAGGGACCGGATTGAGGTCTATGCTCTCTTGAAAGAGTTTTGCTTCTCCAGTGGCCCGAGCTCTAAGACCTTAAACTAAGATCACCTTATAAATAATCTTCTAGAACTATGTTTGGCTTGATTCCCATTCTTATGGGGTATGTAGGAATGCACATACATCTCGTATTTGGGTCCATCTTGAGTTCCACTAATTTATCTCTTCTGTTCTTATTTTTAGGCCCCATATCTTATAGGACTGCATGATGTGGCATGTGTGGGATTATGCCTTCATTCACATTGGGTTTACAATTATCGCGTCATGTACTCCCCTTCAAGGATCTAGTCCCTCCTACCTCCTATCCCATATGAAAATAAACTGTATATTGTCCTTCATGACGTTAAACTACACTTTATAGAACTATGTATGGCTTGATTCCCATCTTCATGGGATACGTAAGAACAACCAGACATCTCATCTTTAGGTCTAGCACAAATTAGAGTAGTATCTTCTACCCCATATTCTCTAAACCTTTTTTGGCTCCCTCGAACCAAGGTTTCTCTCTTGGAATCGCGTGTGGTGTGATGTGTGCCTCATCCTCATTCACATCGGGTATGCATTATCACGCCGTTCACATTCCCTTTTAAACCTCACCTCTCCCATATTGTTCTGATCCATATGACTCTAAACTATGTTGTCTAGTCCCACATGACTTTAAAATGTTAAGTTTATACTGCATGACGTTAATGTGCATGGTTGGTTCCATCACATGACCCTAAACTGTGAAATTATCATCCTGGTCGCACGATGAAAAATAGCATTTCTCTACGGTGTCCTCGCTCAAGGGGACATCATGTTTGGTATTGATCACCCACTGTACCATTTTTCAACACCTAAATACGACTTGATTCTTTTAGTGATGCCTATACATTCTATCCTAGGTCTATCACTTCACAAAAAAAAAGCACACACACTCATCCAAAAGGAAAAACAAGATTTATCAAATGTTGTGTCTTTAGGTGCAGGGGCTAGACCCGCACGACCGAATTATCTCTAGCACTGGTACCTTACCATGCCTCATTCAGAACAATGTACAGCTTGATTCCCATCCTCATGGGGTACGTAGGAATGCTCGTGCACTTTGCCTCAGGCCCAGCCTAAATTTCATTTTTGGTCCCTCGACCTAAAACCTCCCCAAGGAACATATGGTGATCTGGACTCTAGGTCCTCACTCACGTTGGGTTTTATAATTACCTCACTATGTGTCTCCCACATTCCTTACCATCTATGGTCCAAACACTTTGACTATAAACTAAGATCACTTCACGTCCTTGCTGCAAGACGTTAAACTACACAACACCTTCCAGAACTACATATGGCTTGATTCTCATCCTTATGGGATATGTAGGAATGCCCAGACGTCTCGTCTTCGGGTCCAGCCCCAGGAATCTATAATCTTGTCCCCTATCTTTCTTCCCCTAGGCCCGAAACCTTTTGGTAACATGTGGTGTGGAAAGCACCTCATGGGTTCTCATTCACATCGTGTTCTAAAATACTCATATAGTGTGCCTCCCATGTCTTTTCCCATCCTGGTTTGAGTTCTATGACCCTAAACTAAGATCTTTCTATGGGAACTGTGTGTCAAATTTGGCTACTTTGCCGCCCCACACATAGTCCATTCTATAAATACCCCCTTAATGGGCCATCCTATGACCATTAAGTTGGAAGCGTGCAGCCTCAGGACCCTTTTCCTTAGAGGGGGACTCAACTCATTCTATATTATAAGTCTTGTTTTCATACTTTGATGTGTTGTGGTAGTCCCCAAAGTGTGATATTTTCACAAGGACATTCCCTCATTCCATGTCCAAGCTTATTGGTCCCGTAATTTGGATACTCATCCTCTTCTATGTATGAAGGGATCCCCTTTATGGCCTGGACTCATGCCACACTGGCTTACCTACCGTCTTGGGCCAACGTCCCTGGGGACCTTGGATGATATTTGTGACAGGTCTCGTGTTTCAAACATGGTCAGCAGTCAACCCTCATTGTTCTTTCCCCATTCCAGGATAACACAAAACGGATACTGTGTTTTGAAAATGGTCAACTGTTATCCCCTATCGTCATTCCACTATCATTGTGGTCCAAATCCCAAGCATCATGATTCACATATTTCCACTTCCTTTTGTTCAAGTGGAATTCCAAAAAAACACGGATTTACTCCTTCGTGCATCTAAGTGCATTATATAGGCGGGCCAGCATCATTGGGATGTCATTCACCTAGCGTCCCATCTCCCCTAACATGTGCCTTTATGTGCTAGGAATGTATCATCACTACTCTTTGTTTCCCATATTGATCACGACTCACATGGGCTTAGTAATTCTGGTAGGACGTGTACTGGTTCAACCATGCCACACATTCCTTTCATCGTCCTGCATGATGCTAAACTATGCTCTCAGAACTATGTATGGCATGATTCCCATCCTCATGGGGTACGTAGGAATTCCCGGGCACTTTTCTTTGGGCCCAACCTAACTTTCACTTTTGGTCCCTTGACCTAAAGAACATTTTCTGGGGATACGTGGTGTAGTGCATACTTCTTATGTCCTCATTCAAGTTGGGTTTACAGCTACTGAACCACATACTCCCTTCCTAGGATTTTCTCTTTCACTCTTCATCCTATTGTATGGAGTTAAACTGTAGAAGACCACATGTCCTTGATGGATGACACTAAACTACGGTTCTACCCTGAACAAGTTCTGGATGCCCCACGTTAGTCATGGGATGCACCGGATCCCTTTCCAGAGAGGATTTCCCCTATCAGTGTTGGCCTCTGGCCACACCGTGCTTAAGAACTACATTTGGATTTATTCAAATCCTTATGGGATATGTAGAGATGCCCAGGAATTCCTCCTCAGGCCCAGCCCCAGGGTTATTGACCCTTCTGGCTCCTTAGGCTCGATCTCGGTCCAAGTAGTATGACCTTTAAACTATGTGTATTGTCCTCACCGTATGAATTTTAAACTACGCATCCATAGTCCTCATTAGTATGACATAAAACAACCTGTCATTCTAGGTCCTTACCAGAGAGGTCCTGTTCAGAAGTATGTTTGATCCCTGATTAGACAGATACACCCATCTAATGTGTTTTCACCATGGTGGTGTGATTTTAAGAGTGTTGGACTCCATTTGAACAACCCATCACTCCACACTCCACACTTTGCATGCCCTTTATTTGGACCCTCATCCTATTTCATATCTAAAAGAACCCCCTAATAGTATGAATGCTCAGCCTATGGCTTGCCTACTATCTTGGAGAAATGTTTTGGAGGACTAATGGATGACATTTTGAGTCAGGCCCCGTGTTTCGAACATGGTCAGTGGTCGACCCTCATTTTGTATTCCCATTTCAGGCTAACGCAATAAGGATAATATGTTTCAAACATGGTCAACATTTATTCTTCCTTGTTATTCCATCCCTATGGTGTTCTGAATTTTGGTTATCGTGATTCACACCTTCAACTCCTCTATGTTTGGATTAATTCCAATTCTCCTAGCGTTACCCCGCATGTGCACTAGAGCACACTGGGAAAGGGATGATTCGACTATTCTGAGATCTTCATCCTCCATTTGGGCCTCTCCCTTTCTTCTTGGAAATCTAAACTAGTTGTTCAAAACCCGGATGCTCAGAGCTTGGTTTTCACTCTTATATTTGGGTGTAAAGATAAGTTGGTCATCCCTTGTTTCTCGTATCAGGCCTGACCCACATGATCTTAAGGACTGATCACTGGATGTTCCATGAATATAAAGAAAATGCAATAGACAAAAAATGAGTAACAAAACTCATGCATGCATCTAGAATAAATATTCAAAGCATGAAAGTGTGTTCAAAAGTTACATGCATCACAGTATGAGAGGATCTACCCCTCCCATGGATGGTTTGACCCAGTCAAAAAAAAGTTGCAGCTCCACCACCCTCTAGCTTATGGCATCCAGGACTCACTGTTTCCTGTTTAGTTCCCACTCTTCGACAGCGAGGGAGCATGGTTCGTTAGCTGCAATCCAGGCTCACACCTCATTGGTTTGGATAACAATCATCTCCTTAGAGGCTTGCCTCATGATCTTTTCAACCTCCTCCAGTTGGACCTTCGTCCACGATATAGTCTCCGACTGTACGTTGAGGGAAGTAGAATGTTCATCTGCCCGGATGTGTAATCGCTGGATCTCACTTTTATTCTTATAGAGACTCTTTATGTTCACTACTTTTCTCCACTAACAACCCATGAAAAGGCCACGGTCATACTCTCTAATCTTCTCCTCCATGAGATATCGGACCGGCATGTGGGGACGTTGGGTGTTCACCCCCTAGCACATAGTTCATGTAGTCACGAATCAAGTCTCTCCATCTGGTCTATCCATTGTGCTTGAGGGGTTTCATCGATGAAGCACTTGATCAGATTCCATGACCAGTGATGTAATATCTTGCTATCCTCTTCATCAAAGGTCGTTTTGTCCCAGTCTGTGGGGTTGGCAGGCTCATACGCAGGGAACGCCCCCAAGAACTCGTCAGCAGGGTCTGCATCTAGTGTCTGATTGGGTATGTAAGGATCTGTGTTGTCTGATCAATCTTCATCGTTGGATCCCACTTCAATAATTTCCGGCCCAGCCCTGCTAACAGTCCCACCAGTGATTGGGAGTGCCACCGGTTGGTCATTCTGGATATCTAACTCCATGACAATCGGTATTCCCCTAGGAAAAGTGATGCACTGCCAGAAGTACCAATCAACTTTTCCAAGTCATCCCATGCCATTTGAAGAACTATACATAACAAGAAGTGCACAGATGTTAGTTATCCTAATTGATGGGTGGAAGTCATGAATGTTGTAGAGGAGACTTATAGAGATCGAGTGCTTAGTCGCGTCCCTTGGTTGTTGCCATCGAAACACCGAAGCGTTGTTGGAACCATGGTCTTCTATGCATGATTTGTAGTATGGTTTGTGTTTTTTTCAATCCTCAGTGAATGTTCAGAATGTGTACCAGCAAAGAGATCATACAGTTCAAGCAGACAACAGTATTGAAGGTGGCGCTGTTTCCCAGTGTTTGCCAAATTTTTGGGCCTGAAAATCGAAAAATAAAGAAAAGTGTTTTTGGAAAAGAGACTTGCACACTGTGTAATTGAAGGAGGGGAAACTTTCATTCCATATGTTTTTCAAGATCATAACATGGGAAAATGTCAAAGGGATAAGGGCCACGCATGTTTTGGGCTTGTCATGCAAGTCACCTACACGCCGTGAAGAGACTTTCATGTCAATGCCTTGGAGGATTGGAAACTTGCACGCCTATTTTTTTCAGGATCATAACTTCAAAATATGGAAAAGGAAAGAAGTTCATGCAAGTATTAGTGTGGTTGCGTAAGTTAGTAGCATGACAGAGGCTAGGGAGGATGAGCTGCGCGCTGGAACCTGCGCGCCGAGGGAAGACTTGCGCGCCAGCGGGCAGGGTGTCCAGTTTTACTATAAATAGAGGACCACCCCTCCTCATTTGTAACGAATTTCAAGACTTAGAGAGTTTTGAGCTCTCGTTGTGCAAGTGGTTGACTCGCGCAAGTGGTTGTTGGGTCGCGTAAGTAGAGGTTGTTCGCCGGTAGTTGGCTATGTGATCAAGGTATTTGGGGAATTAAAGGCGCAACATCGTACAAGTTTGGTGTTGAAGGAGGCAGTGTCAAGCAAGTGGTTTTGTGTCATCTGTGTGCCGAATTTGTACTGTACAAGTGACTTGCGCGCCGGAATTGAAACTTGCGCGCCGGGCTTGGAGAAGCGCGCCAGGGTTGTTAAAGTACATCTGTCCTTTTGAAGCTTCACGAAAGCTGGAAGATCACCTGGTACCCTCAGCGCAAAGTGAGATTCATCTTCTGGTGAGATTTAGAGTTCAATAGAGCATCTACATACAACAGAGGATGCATTCTTATGCAATGATGAAGAGACATTCACGTCTATAAACTGAGTGTGACTTCACCAAAGGCAATGAGCCAGGGGGAGTCCATGGGAGTGACCCGAGGGAAGCAGTGAGCTATCCCTGAACCTTTGTAAAGGCAGTGAGCTTGGGATAGAGTGATTGTGCTCGAACCTTTGTAATCCACAGCTACTGAAGATTAGTGGAATTAGGTATGACCGACAACTTGTCAGCATATGCTCCTTGGACGTAGCCCTTAGTGGTGAACCAAGTAAAAAGTATTGTGTCTTATCTATGCATGCGAATGTTTTCTTTCCAATCATATTCATCATATAGGTTCAAAAAGTTCCTACCAATGTGGGAACAAGATCCATCACATTAAAATAAAAATTTGTCACCCTGATTCACCCCTCCCCTCTTAGGGTGACCCGGGGTCCTTCCGGGATGGCCCTCCGTATATCGTTGGAAGGTATGAAAACACCAGAGGAGACACCATAGGCATCCTGGCCCCACTAGACATAGTAATCACCATAGAAGTAGGCTCAGATCCCGATGGCCCTATATCTACACTTGCTACAAGGCGGGAATGGGTCCTATGTATGACGTCCTCCTATATAGTTCAGATATTTGTAAGGAGTTCAAAATTACCTGGAAGCCGACCCTGAGGAAGGGGCTTGGAATGTTACCTCAAGGGCCTCTGCAAATTCTTCAAGATCTGAGCCTGGGTCACCGACTTCGCCCTCCTCCAGAGGGCTCCCTCTACCGGCCTCCTCCCCCTAGGAGGACTCATCCGATTCTGCCGACAAAGGGAAGTGCTCCCTCAATTTGGTATCCAACTACTACGGATCAGACATTCGATCCAAAAACACCTTCACCTAGTCTTTCATTGCACGCGAGGCATCCCGGGAGTGCACTAAGTCCTCCAACTCAGCCAGGTATTGCTCCGCCTCTTCCTGGGATACTGAAAATCCAGCCCTAACGGGGCTGATTCCTAAAAAATCTATCCCGAGGTGGTTTAATTGTTTCCACATCTCAGGAAGACTGAGGAATTTCCTGTTGACATCCCATATGTCTCGCGCCTCCAAGAATACAACATTCTCTTGCATGTCTACATGGTGCAGCCGCTTCCCCATAGGTTGAGTGGATATCTTGAAGAATACTCTTGATGGCCTCCCCTTCGAATAACTCTGCTCTTCTGGGACCGCCGTGTCTGCTGCCGCTGGTGGATTCACTGCCGCTGCCTCCCCCTCTACTAGTACGGGCCTCGTCTCCACGGTAGCCCTGCCACCATGGGATGTCCTTGTAACGACTCAAAATTTTGAATAAATTTTTTTTCCTAACATTGTGTGTTTTTTTATTTTATAGTCAAAAAAACTTTTTCATTTAATAAAATGAGTGTAATTAAAATAAGACCATTGGGTTTTGATTGTTATATGATCATTGGTCAATATAACCATTGGAAACTAAATTTTGCGATTATTGTCTCTAAATACAAGTGATCTTGATTAATTAATATAGAAAAAAGATTTGATGTCCACATCCAGTAGTCTTGGGCCGATCGAAGCCCATATGATGGAACTCAGGAAGAAGGTAGCACCTTTGGGCTTTGGTCTGAACCAAACCAAAGCCGAACTTCATCGTGTGAAGCTCGAACAGAATCACCTTCATGAGAAGTTCAATCTTATAGAAATAACTACTCGGACAATGTTGGCTAAGTCACCCCAAGATTCTATCACCCTATCACACCTTACTCTTAGGTCCTATTCTAGTGTTATAAGGGGATATGTAACGAGACCATAACTGTCTTGTGTAATCCTTTGTTTTAAATAAAATTTGTGATTTCTTCTTATGGTGAAGTTTGTGAATTTTCAAATGTCTAAATAAATATACTATGCATGTTATTGATGAATTTTAGAAAAAAAATATATTTTAAAAATATTTATGTAAACCTTAATTGACTAATAATGTGTAATGATTTTCAAAAAATGGTCTTCTACTATTTTGTTCAGTTATAAATTTAGAGTCTAATTAGATCAACATAATTTTTGATGAATAGTAAATTATGAATAGTGATTTTACACTTTTGATTAGTAATGTGGTCAAATGGATTAAGTAACCTCACTTAAAAAAGTATTAATATAATCTAGGCACCTTGATTAAGTAATGTGATTAAATAAAATAGGTAAATAACTGTTCCAGAATGTATTGGTTAAGTATTGGTTTTTTTAAGTGAATAGTGTTTTTTATTTAAATATTAAATTAAAAATATTTAGAAATTTCTTTTCATAAAATGGAGTTCATTTTTTGAAATCAAATCATTGATATTTGGTTAAGGTGAATTTTTGGGATTTCTCTGAAACAGTTGAATTTTCAGTGAATAGTGTTTTTATTTAAAAAGTAAATTAAAAATATTTAGAAAATTATTTTCATAAAATGGAGTTCATTTTCAAAATCAGAGCATCGATATTTGGTTAATGTGAAATTTTGTGATTTTTCTGGGAAAGTTGAATTTTTGGTGAATAGTGAAAATACAGTTTTTGGGTTTCGGGTGTTTAATGATATCATTAAGGATGTAATAATTATGAAATAATTCTGGTCGACTTATGAATAGTAATATAAGGTATGAGGTGTCCCAAGTGGCCAATACCATGTCCAAATAACATGGGTAAGCCCATGGTTTTTCTAATACCACCGATGAGGTGTCCATTGGCCATTAATGACTTATCCCCTCACTTCTCCTATAAATACCAAGCCTTTCCCTCATTATTTTCATTTCCAAATCCTTCTCAATGAAGTTCTGGTATCCTTACCTCCCAAGGAGTCCTCCCAAGGTTCCCTCAAGCCTCCCAAGGTCCCAACCTTCAAGCTTTCGAAGTTACTCTTCATGGTAAGGGATTCTTTCACCCTCCTCTTTTAAGCCATGACTTCCTTTATGTTGTGTCTTCTAGTTTCCATATATTTTTGTTGAGGGTATGTTTTTATATATTCTTATTACTTTCAATTTCATGTCTAATTTTTGAGATACCCTTTCCACTCTCATCGATCTTTTTTCTGAATTTTTATGTGATACCGTTAGGCTGCCGAATTTTTCGTAAAAGGAATCAGGTCTTCTCTTTTCTTTCATGTTTCCTTTTCATGTGGTATGTCATTAAAATTTCCATACCATGTTCTTATATGTTCTCATTACTATAAATTTCATGTCTAATTTTTGATATACCCATTATTCTCTCATCAATTTGTTTTCTGAATTTTTAAGTGACGTACTTAGGCTACCGAATTTCTCGTAATTGAAATCGCATCTTATCTTTTCTTTCATGTTTCCTTTTTAATGTGGTATGTCATTAAAATATCCATAACATGATCTTATTCAGTACCCATATTTTATTATGAGTTATTTATAAGTGGGTGACCCTTTTCCCCTCTCTTTTCAATGTTTTTAAAACCATGTTATATAGCCGTTATGCTACAGAAATTACGTCTCAAAATTTCTATCTCCTTCTCTCAAAAAATTCTATTGTTTATTTATGTGAATACCCAGACTTATTTAGTTTCCATGGGTGTTCATTAATATATAAAGATTATTTATTTGATTCTGGAGTTGACACACATATAACCCTCACTCCCTTTCCATGGGTTATAAATTACATAATGATCTTATTTTTAAGCTCCTTTTAAACGTCACGATTTTGACATGAAACCCATTTCTTTTATTCCATTTGGATAATTTATGAAATGTTTAATTATTATCTATGTGGATCACATGAAATTAAAGACATATTAAGGGTTCTCCATGATAGCGCTCCAATGCATTGGGTAATTATTTAATCTCTAGAGATGACAAGTTTCACAATACCTTGGTGAATAACCTTAGTAAGTTCTATGAAACCTTAGCGATGGACCTTGGTGATATGTTCATGAATGTCTAAATAAAATATTGTAGCCACATATTCAAGTTATGTTTCAAGTTATTTTCTTTATGATATTCCTATTCTTCCATTTCTCATGTCTTCATGTTTTTTTTCATGTTCTTTTCTTTATGATATGCCTATTCTTCCATTTCTCATGTCTTCATGTTTCTTTTTTAAGTTATTTTCTTTATGATATGAATATTATTCCATTGATCATGTATTCATGTTTTTATTCAAGTTCTTGTTGATATCACAAGTACATTAACTCCCTTGTTTACCCTTACTGGGCATTCTACTCACCCTTTCCTTTGATGTCTGTCTCCAGGTTATGAGATGTTTTAAATATACATAGGATGGACCTATAATGAATCCTTACAAGTGGTTTAGAAGAATGTTTTATGTTGTTCTCATGTTTTATGTTCTTTATTTCCAAGATAGTAGACTTTAAAGATCCTTTGTTTGTAAAATTTAATGAAATGTTATGTAATAAAAAGGTGGGATGCTATAGTCCTTGCCGCTTTGGAACCCTGGCCTCATGGTTGGGGAGGCACACCATCACCAGCCTGAATGGTTGGCTACTTCAGCATCTCCCCCGGGTAGGCCACCTCCCACCTTTTAGAATATTCCTTCACCAACTTGAAGATGGTTGTGGGTGGAGGCAGCTCATTTCGCATCTTCCCATATTCTCGCATGGACATGAGCCACATCTGTCTCATCACGCATGGGTCATCCCCATCATGCACCCCCAAATAGACCTACGAGGTCAGTCGTTGAATGCACCGAAATTGCTTTTCAAATTGGTGCGGGGTGTACGGCTCATAGAGGGGCTCACGGTCCACCCATGCCACTAGGAATCTACCTTGAAAGGCTGAGAGGTAAGACCAATGCTCTTCTGTTCCCTGGCCATCATCAGTGAATACACACATTGGTAATAGGAATGGGTGAAAGTTAAACTTCTCTACCTTATAGTCCCAAATCAATACCAACTACATGGTTAGCTTGGCCGGAAATATCTCTATAGAATTCAGAATGGAAGGGAAAAAGTTTGATCCCAGAGGGGAGATGGGGTTCAGATATTCATAGACCCCCCTGACGTGCGATGTTATCCACCCATACAGTAGGTGGAGTGGATGACATATTCTTTGTGTCTTCTTCCCCTCGCTCATATGCCACAAAATCTTGTACAACTTAGCGAGCATCGGGATCCCAAGTTTGGCCCACCCCCCTGTCGCCAGCATGGACGCCATGATTAACGTTCTTGGTCGCATTCCCAGGTTTGTGTCCCTCACCAGCAGAATCTAGCAATAGATGATCACAAAAAAAAGGCAGCCAACCTGACTACCAGTTGTTTCTCGGTACTGACGTTGAATCCCCACATCATCCACTAGTTATCCTCTAAAATCTTCCAGTAAGAGTGCTCCTTGCCTCATTGATCCCCCTTCAGGCAAGTTCGAGGCCTCACCTGAAACTGCCTATCTTCTAGGAAATTCAGGAACTGCTTCAACCATCGTCTGAAATGGACATCCCTCACTGCCTTTGTATCTTCTCCCGGCACCAGTTTTATTAAAACCATCACCAGTAGTGGCATCCACTCTAGTTCTTCCCACACACTCATAAAGGGGAGGAACTCATCATACATTTCCCCCAATATTGGGATCCCTGAGATCTGATGCAGATCCCATAGACTGATGTCATCCTCTCCATGGTGAAAATATAAGGTATTGGTCCTCGACGACCATATGCTCAGCAACTCTGGAATCAGCTACTTTGGCTGATAAATATGGAATGGGGAGGCCCAAGACACCTTATATAGTCCCACTCTCCTCAACTCTATCCATATTCTTCACATGAAGCACCTACCAAGTAGGCCCAAGGCCCAATCATCTCTGAAGTTTCTTCTCTAGTGTAGATCCCACTCATCGGACCACCCCTTCCCCAGGTTCCTCAGGGCTACGATTAAGATAGTCTGGTACAGTGGGGGAGATGTATCTGGCTGTAGTTCCTTCTTGTCAATGTCATTCCAATGGTTGTACAAACAATCAACATTGACGGGTGTGAAGTCCTCTCAGACATGGTCGTCAGCTACCCTGAACCACTAGCACTGACACAGAGTGCTCATGAACTAGTAAGCTGGTTCTTCCCAGCTTGATTCAAGAATTAAGATGCCATACCTCAGTCCAAATCCATATAGAGGCATCCCCTTGCAAAATGTATAGTTCTTTTGGATTTCCAATAGTAGCACCACCAGCAAATTGTGGTTAGAATGGCTTTGAATGGACTCCCCTAGACCCAAGATATTCATCATCTTCTCCCTCCATAAAACATCCGTAGGGACCCCCCTGGAAGCCTCTTGGTGAGCCATTTAGTTTTTGATATTTTGATGTTTTTTTTATGGATCGTGAAGCTCTTTCACGGATCTCGTTCGTAGAGTTTGGTTACAAAGGAGGTTTGTGGAGTTCTAAACCAGCCCTCATATGCAAGTCACAGACTGCACCGACGTGAAGTCAAAGACTCATTGTGCACCACAAAGCAGAAGGCCTGATTCGCGGAGATAAATCACGGACTACACAGAACTTCGTGAATAGAGAGTTCTAAAGGCCAAAAAACACAGAGAAGAGAAAATAAAAAATAGAGGTTATCTCCCCTATTTATAGGTAAGGACTCATGGTACTCCACGGCATTTCCAACCGCGGTGAGCTTTGTGGCGCGCTCAGCCCCCACATCACTACTCTGCTTCGCGAACATCCAGCGCGAGTCATCTTCACAATTGACTGAGAAATTTTGGTGATTGACCCTCCAACTTTGACCCACACTTTCTTCTCAGCTCCCAGTCTGAGGGGGTGGGAATTTGTTGGTGCCAAAATTTTGGAAGAACAATAACAAATGGAAATCATTAGAAGTTTCCTTGCGAGGCCTGTTTGCGAATCCCCCAGGGCCCCGTGGCCGGTGCATAGGTCCTCCTTCAAGAACCCTCCATGGAGTAAGGAGGTGGGATGCTACACAAACCCTTTGATGTTTGTGAACCCTTCGCAGAGCAATGAGGTGGGATACTCCACGAACCCCTTTGAAATTCGCGAACCCACCACAGAGCAATGATACAGGATGCTCAAGGAACCCATTCGACATTCATGAACCTACCACGGAGCAATGAGGTAGGATGCTCTACGAACCCTTTTGATGTTCTCTAACCCACCGCGGAGAAACGAGGCGGGATGCACCGTGAAGCCATTTGACATTCGTGAACCCGCTGCGGAGCAACGAGGCGGGATGCCCCACAAACCCGTTTGGAATTCTTAAAGTTTCCGTAGAGAAAGCTCTGTCTTCATGCCAAGTAGCCTCTGCTTCATAGCACCTCTTATCTATAAATACTGGGCTCCCCTCGAGCCCAAAGTATGGATCCTCCGATCTTTTTCATTCTTAGATACCACATAGTGAAGCAATATCTACTCTGCGAACTGTGAGCTCTTCAAGGTACTTTACCATCACGAAGTGCCTCTCCCTTGTTTTTAATTCTAACCCTCTTCAAGGAGGGATGCCCTTTGAAGATCCCACGGGCCTCCGTGAAGGAAGGGGATCTCCAAGGGAACTTGGGTCTTTACAGAGCAATTATTCTTCGCGAAGTACCCTCCATGCACATGTGACCCACATGCTAAGGTAGGGTCACTGTGCTTTGCAAAGCACTACTCCACGAATGCCTTTCCACTTCGAAAATCACCTTACATATACACCTATGCCATATGCCTAGGCTAGGACACTTCACTTCGTGAAGCACACCCCTTCGCGAAGACCCTCCACTTCATGAAGCACTAGAGCTTCGTGAGGCTTCTACCTATAAACCCCTTTACTCCGAAACTCCTTTTCCCGTGTGACCCTCCAGGTTTGCATGAAGTGATATCAAAGTTCCTTGGGTGGTGCTTCCCATTTCATTTATTCTCCTCATGCTTCTTTGCATATGCATGCTAACGGCTATTGATTTTTCACATAGTCACGCTAACATGGACCCCTCAATGGATCACTCCATAACACCCCATCACCATGACATTGATGATGTCTTCCCGTCCCCAAGGGGTGGAAGGTATCATTTATGTAAGTCCTAAGGGGTGCGGAGTGAACCAGCCTCGTCTGAGATACAGGACGTTAAACTGCCAAGTGCCATCGCCCTCATCACATGACATCAAACTGTGACCTCACCCTGTGCATCGAACGTGGGGTTCCCCCACCTTGGACATTCTTCACACCCACTGGTCTCCACGGAAGTGAAATAATTCTTCACATGGAATGATATCCTCTTTATTGGAGTGGTGTCTATCTGTGGGGAAAGGGAAACCACATTTATGTAATCCCCTAAACTTTCTTGCAAGAGGCATCACCCCTGCTCCTACTATCTTCTTTCTGGCCAAAGACAAGATGGGGGGATGGGAAACAGTGGCCTCCTTTCTTCGGTGCCAAATCCCTCTCCCACTGGGATTTGTCTCCAACAGGCCTCCATCCTGGAGTAATCCCATATTTCCTCTTTGGGACGCTAACCATGTGTAAGCCCCTTCCACTTCCCACAGAAACATCTTCTACAACATGATCGTCAGGTCCTTGCTGCCTCTTATTTCTCACGCCAAGCATTACTCATGTAGGCTTAGAGTAATAATTGAACATGACATATTATCTAGGAAGCCTAGAGTGTAGGCCCCACACCAGCCCAAACTACGTGGATATTGATCCTTGCCAATGCGAGGTTCATAGGAAGCCTCCCTGAGGTTCAAGCCCAACACCCATTGGTTCCTACCATTTTCACATTGGCTCACCAAAACCATTCAAAACTACGTGGACTTTGATCCTTGCTAAGTCAAGGTATGTAGGAAGCCTCCCTAAGGTTCAATCCCACCATCCATTTGTTACGACCCCTTTCACATCAGTTCCCACCATTATGAACTACGTGGACTTTGATCCTTGCCAAGGTAAGGTATATAAGAAGCCTCTCTGAGGTTCAAGACCAACATCCATTAGTCCTGACCACCTTCACGTCGGTTCACCAAACCTATCCTGAATTACGTGGACATTGATCCTTTCCATGGAAAGATATGTAGGAAGGTATTTCCCCCTACCTGGAGGTGCCACTTCCTCTGGATCCCATCCATGTGTCCTATTTCATGGGTCACCTCCTCAGGTTTCCCATCACCCCATCAAACTACGTGGAATTTGATTCCCTATAATGGGGATATGTAGAAAGTATTTTTGAGGCTCAAGACCAATGTCACCATAACTCTCGACTCAACTCCATCTCATTCTCCACCCACTCCACTTAACCATCCATCACCTATCCTGATTCTTACTCGGGCTGCCACATCCTGGTGAGATCAGGCGAATTCACCTCTTCATTATCCCTAGCAGTAACTGGGTAACTAACCACATGTTATCCCTAACATCAATGTTCCCTCCAGGGGTTTCACCCATCTGATCCAATCTAGTTTGTGTTTCGATCAGTCTAATCTTTCTTCACTAGATGTTAAACCTACAGAATACCCTGTGTTAAACATGGAAAGATGAGGAAAACCTCATATAAATGCATATGGAATATAGTTCCCCACATTAGATGTGGAATTCCTCAAGATTATGCACCCTTGAGAATCCCTATAATAAGTGGAAGAAACCTAGATGCACTAGTGTTCCATCATCCAGACACGCCATTGATGTCCAACATGACTACTCCCCCGACTGAAGGTTGCTGCCCTAACCGGACCCCTTGGAATGTCCCGACAAAAGCAGTGTAATTAACTGGCATCCATAAAGACATGACACTGGGAAGAGTTTCACGAACAATGTCTTAGTCTATAAGGGAGACCCAAACTAGGTGACGAGTTTTGAGGAGGTATCCATGAAATGAAAAACTAATATCCTATCATCCCGTTTCGATCAAATAGAAAACATCCCTGAATAAGTGGTGGATGCCACCCGCCTTTGGAATGCGGGAATACGGGGAAACATCTAGTGCATCCTCATCATCCTCAACGGACAGATGTGTATGCCCTAGTGAAAGTTTCAGAAACAATATTATCACTCGTTCGTTAATAATATTTCATTATTATCATTGTTTTGAGTGTTAACTATTTTGTTTACTCATGCATGTTTCATTATGAAAGTTGTTGTTATTGAGAATAGTATATAGTTTCATAATATATAGAATTATATTAATGTTAATAATATACTATTTAATCATCAAATACATTTTTACAATCATTATTGAATGTTGAATATGGAAAATGAATTATATCACTTCGTGGAGATGGTAGGTCGTACGTACGAACAACAGACGATATCATTCCTTTAATGGGTAAAAGGGTTGGGAAATGGATGATATATTAATTGTACATAATTAATATAAAGTCATTTTTATAATATATAATCATTATTTCCATCACTATGAGTATCCATTTAATTCAGTTATGGAAAATAAATTAGATTGTCTCATTAGGCGGTAGTCTGTTGTACACATGAGTGTGGACTTTGATTCCCATTTGATAAAGAAGGGTACAAATATTTACTATTAAATACAAATAATAATATCTCAGTATAGTGTATATAATGGTTTTATTAAATTTTAATTTTCAATATATAATTTAATTTGAATAAATAATAAGTAAAAAAATAAGGATCTTAGCGAAGACGATTACGTTCTCTTAGAAAAACCTCCTTTGGATGTCTTATTAAGAACCATGGGGTTGGTCTTTTAAGAAGACCAAAAACTATATAATGTGGATAAGTATTTTTGAATATATTTTTTTAGGGTTTTGTTGAGATAAATGGCTTAATAATTCTGAATAATTGAGGAGAGGAGGTTCCCCTTTACAAGTGGGGAAGGGAGCCTTCTTGGAAACCAATTTGAAATTTTCCAAAAGAACACAAAATGATAAAGTCATTATAAAGAAACATGATTTAACATGAAACAATATTATAATTTGGGATATTATATGTTCTAAATATTTCCATCTAGTATGATTTTAACTATTTTAATTTTCATAATGACCCTTATATTTTTCTTTGACCCACCCCCTGGTAAACTCATTTTAACTAAAACTAGGGTAATTAATTTTTACTATTATTACTATTAATTATGACTACAAATTAACTTGATATTATTAAATAATATTAATTATTCTAATTGCAAATAATTAATACATTTTTAATATTAATTCATAGAAGGGGAAAATTTTAATTTAAAAATGAACCTACAAAACGTGTTAAAAATGTTTTTTCAAGAAACGTGTTTCTCAAGCATATATGATCTTATATTAGCTATTTTACTAGTGATCATAATTACATGGATTTAAATTAATATATTTAGATATATAATATATATTTCAACTAAATATTTCATTTTTATTGGTTATTTTAATTAGGTAAAATGGAGGAATATTAGGCACTCAAAAACAGTTTTTAGAAAAACGTGTTTTTAAGCTTAAAAATAAACTTATACCAAAATATGGTATAAACATGATTCAAATATAATTAGTTTAATTTAATATCAATAAATAATACTTATTTTATTTTTAAACAAAATTCAAAGAATAATGGTACTTTTAAATTACTTAATTGATTTAAAATACATTATAGTTTTACAAAACTGAGATTTTCACTATTCACTAAAAATCATTCTTTTTTTAAAAATCCCTAAATTTTACCCTAAGATAATGTTGATATATTGATTTAAAAAATTCTATTATTTTTTATAAATAAAATTTCTAAAATTGGTATAATTTAATTATAATTCTCAAAAACAAAATGCAAAATAAAACCATTTTTGAAGAATAAAATAATTTTATTGATAATTAAGTAATTATTTATAAATACATTATATAAAACCTTTATACATATTTTCATAATTTTTTTAAAAATATTCATTCCCACCAACTTAATAACTAGTTTATAATGGTTAAATTGAATAATTATATTTTAATAGTATATCCCAATTTGTTTAAATTTTGGTGTTGTGTGTCATATACTCTATCAAACATGATGTTATTTTGTTAAAATATTTTGGTGTTATATTCTACCCACCTTAAACAAATTCTATCCGCTCAATTTTAACTTGTGCTCATAAATCAAAGATTTCTATCTAAAAATACCTTTTTTTGAAAAACCACATTATAAAAACGGTTAATAAAACTTTTTCTTGGTAATATGTAAAGGGATGTATGAAGGTAATTTAGAATAACACATAACTAGGTTTGTTGGTAGGAAACAATTACTGGTAAATAGAAGAAATGTGTAAATAATTATGGATAGATATATAAATAATTAATGAAAATAAATTTAATGATATAGATAAATTTAACAAACAAAAAACCATAAATATATGAGGTGTGAAGAAGACCACTGATTCATCATAAATGAATATGAATATATAAAATTTTTATTTCAAGATAATTTTCCTAATGTTGATGGTTTATTTTACAATTAAGATATATAACATCAAAAAAATACACATTCTATATCTTTTTATTCTATATGATCAATCTCATCCTTTGGTTTTTCTTCGATCAATTTATACTTCATTTCTTACTCCAACAAATTAAAATCCATGATGATTTTTTATACTTGAAGCACTAAAATTAACTTTTAATGGATCATAAGGTCCATAAATTAGTGACAAGTCCTTCCATATGTCTCTAAATATTTACCAAAAACAAAATGGTTAGCAAAAATTATCTAATATAATAGATTGATATTATCAAAAATAACACTCAATGGTCAACCTAATATTTATCCATCAAATCCTTCAAGTAAAAAATAGTTTCATATTAACCAGAACATCATGTAGTCTATTGGTTAACACTACACACTTGTTTTCCTACTATTTTAGTTTTAAGCCCTATAGACTCACTAGATGTGACAGTTTTCACCCAGCATGTGGGTTGTTCTTTTTCTAAAACTACATTAATATATGTCATATAATGTTCCAAAAAATATTATGAATATCTTCAAAAATAATAGTAGAAATAAAATAACTTTTTAACCATAGATATTTTTGAAATAAAATTAATATATTATTATTAACATAACATCAATGATCTTATTAATCCTAAATATTATAAATTCCTCTAAACTTCTAAAGAGAAAAAAATTCCTCAAATAATACTTCATGTTTAACTTAAGGGTTATATATACCTCAACCCAAATAAATGCATCCCAAAATTTCATTAATCAGACGAAAATATCATCACTTAAAAAATAAATATTTTTGTCTAAGACTTTGAACTTATAATCAAATTTAAACTCATAAACTCATGATGGTATCTATAATTCTTAAGTTAATCTTATTTGAATAAATATTAGTTTCCAAAAAAATTAACAAAGTCCTTAGATATGTGATGATTCTCATAACCAAAATACCATTATAAAAATACAATGGTTATATAATTATTGAATCCAAATACATAAATATGTAAACAATATTACTTAAAAATTGGTCCTTCCTTGGTCTAAGAGTTACCCTTTAAAAGAGGGAATTGACTTTGATAATTCTCAGGTTCCCCAACTTAATGAAAATTAACTATAAATGGATCTATAGGAAGAAATTTATTTCTCTCCATTGAACTCATCACTTTTCATCGACAATTTATTACTCAATGCCCTTATTTTACACACATAAAACAATTTACTATTTCTATAATTCATTATCTTTTATGTCTCTTTACACATTTATAACATTATAGAAATTGATTCTTCTTTCCTCTATGGTCTCCACCACTCGATCTCTTAGTGGGATCCATCATTCTATTATTTGGTGAGCCTGAGAGTTCGTTTAGGTATATGTTGTTAATCATATATCAGAATATCTTATTAGGCATAATCATTATATCTTTCACTCCTATTATTATCCCATTTTGTTTCTTATAATCACCACATTGTTCATCATATTAAATTTTAACACAATTCCATCGGGTTCTATCCAATCACTGAAACCAAAAACCATAGTTTGTACGAGAATAATCATAGTGGTAAAACCATCTAATCATTTATATATGTATAAATCATGAAACCTTATTTTCGATCTAAGACAGCTTAGGTTTAACCAAGGTTATTCATTATCATCATATATTCAAATACTTTATGACTATTTATAATGAAAGTTAACCCAAACATATCCCTAAGGAGTGTCAAACTAGGTGTGCATCAAAGCTCATTGTCATGTACCAGGTGACGATCAAGTCAAACCCCAATGGGACCTTTTTAGAGTTATTACCACTAGGTAAAACTATGCCATATCCACATCCACTTATAGTATCCATAAAGGTATATGTTACTAGAAAAATCACATAATATATACTTTAACAAAACTTTAGTATGTTATCTTGAAATTATACTTATCCTCAAATTTGATCATATGTATATAACCTCTAATATTTGTTTTTCTTAAATCTAGTTCCCAAGGTTTCTACTAAACTTTCTCTAATACCAATTGTAAAGACCCAAACCCCAGTAGCCCAGAGTCAGTGGTAATATTATTACATTGGGACTAGATAGAATTGATCACATCTCAAATAAACAAATAGTTTAGTAGGCTTGGAAAAATATAAAAATACTTGAATCTCACATTAGAATTGATAAAATCAAATAAAACATACTGAAAATAAATATTCTTCTTCATTTAATTCATTTATATATTCCTTCATCATATCCTAGGGATAGAAAAAAATAAGGGTGGGATCAGATGCTAAATAAGGGTTATATACAGTGGAAGCTATAATAAATCTGTAAGTAATTACAAATATGGAGAGTTAAATAACTGAAAACACATGTCATTTGATCAATAACTTGATAATGAAGAAAAACATGATAGGAACAAATTATGATCAAATAATTACATTTGAATAATCACATGATATTGAAACTAATCCATGTATAATATTAATTCAGTAATCTCATGGATAATAATAAATAAATTCTCAATAAAGGAAATCCTTAATATTAGATTTCATTATCTCAGACATCATGGCATATATACCATCAAGACCTTTAATCAAGGTGGTTTAACTATAGATATGTATGCACAAAAAGCCCATTTAATTCTAGACTACTAATTTATCTCATGAGACCTATTTATGCATTGACGATATATATAATTTTGGTGCCACTATTCAATTAATTTCCATTGTATTCTTCATATATTGAATGGTTGATTTATTTTATAAATAATATTTCTTATTAAAAATATCTATATTGAGTAAAGAATTTTAATTTATCAATATTTATTTTTCAATAAAATAAAAATAAAAATAAAACACCGTATATAAAAATGGTATACAGTTTAGTAAATAATCATATCTTTGATACAAATATTATGGATATTTAAAAGAAATATATTTTCTAGTGATAATAAGAAAGTGAATGTTTCAAGAGAAAGATAATGATTACAAAATTAATCAATAAATTTAATATCAATACTTTATTTGGTCAAACTGATCAGAAACTATCCAGATAAATAATAAGGATAGTATTATTTCAATATATCCTCAGTGGATTATAAGTAAAATAAAGGTTTTTTCATTTATTAACAAAAATACAATAAGAATATAATTAAAATATTCTTGAGGAAAATACCCTTTTCACTTTAAAAATCACTTCCAAAAATGAGAAATTTCCAAAATATTAGGAAAAAAAATTTATTTCAAATAAACCAATTAAAATTATAAATAAAACTTTCAAATAATGAGTGGTTAATATGGTAGGAATATTCTATTTATTTCAATTATGTTAAAACAAAGATTCCTTTAATGTTTTGAGTAAAAATTCTAAAATTACCATGTTTAGAAAACAAAAAAAATATTCCATTTAAACCATTTTTAAAAAAAATCAAAGATGGGTAAAAATTTATTTAATAAATATTTTGAGACCATTAAAAATATTTTGTAAAGAAATTTTAAGGAAAATGTGGATATGAAATAAAAAATCATGTTCGATCTAAAAGAGAAAGTAAGTTTTCTTATCTTAAAATAATTTATCAATAATTTTAAGTATAAAATAGAAGGAAATGTTACTATTACTTAAAAAATTGATGAATAACCAGAGGATAATAAAATTAAAGTTATATATGATAAAATTATCAAATAATTTCTTTTAATGGAAATTTAATCATAAAAAATCCTGATAAAAATGGGATTTATGCTAAACCCTTACCGCTTTGGTAACTTTTGAATAAAGACCCCCATGGGATAAATTAATTCAAATAAAAAATAAATACTATGAATATAAATATATTCAAGATATAACATATCAAATGGGTGCTATATTCACCTCATTAAAATAAATAGTTTTATAATACGAAATATGTCTCAAGGAAGTGGAAATTGACTCGAAATCTCTTACAATGATCAGCTATTAAAGTGAGTATTAATGAATGAATTGATTATGTGGGTCAAATTAAAACACACATTAAATAAGTATAAATAAAATAAAATATAATAAAAATACACTACACACATAATCTTAGATTATCACATACAATTAATATGTAATATAACCCAATGAAGAGAAATTGAGTTATGAAATTCCATACAGCTTAGAAAATTTCAAGTCAAATCCGCATGGACAAAATAATTAAAATTGAAACCTAAAATACCATGAAAATTTGATTATTCATGATATTACATGTAAAATTGGAAGTATGTGCACCATATAAAATAAATTAGGTGTCACCATTGAAATATGAGTCAATAAAGCGGAATAGAAAAGAAATTCCTTACCTTACTTTTACCTTGAGTTGAGTATGATTTAACCTCCAATATCATAGTTTTAAACATGTTATTAATTTGTGATATAAAAATATTCATATTTATAAAATCATATATGATATTTTTATAACATATTATCACTTGTTCCTCAATAGTATTTCATTATTACCATTGTTTTGGGTGTTAACTGCTTTATTTTCTTATGTATGTTTCATCATGTAAGTTATAGTTATTGATAATAGGATACAGTTACATAATATATGGAATTTTATTAATGTTAAAAATATCATATTTACTCCATAGATACATTTTTATAATCATTATGAAAATTTTTACCTGGAAAATTAATCGCATCGCATCATGGAGATGATAGGTCATACTTATGCACAAGAGGTGATATTAATCCCTTGATCAGTGAAAGGGTAGTGGAGTGGATGATATATTAATTTTACAAAATTAATATCATGTCATATTTATTATATATATTCATTATTTCTATTATTATGACTATCCATGTGATTCAGTGATGGAAAATAAATTACATCAACTCGTGAGGCGGTAGTCTGAAGTACACACAAGAGATGTATTTGTTTTATATTTTATAAATAAATATATCGATAATTATTATTAAATAAACATAATAACATATCAATATATATGATATACTTTTATTATTATATTTTAATTCTTGAAACATAATTGATGATGAAAAAAGAAAAGGTAAAAAAGAACGAGCTTAGTGAAGATGGAAACCTTATCTTAATATCTTATTAAAGACTATACTATTGGTATTTTTAGAATAAAATAACCTATAAAATATATCTAAGGATGTTTTGTATATTTTTTTGAAGATTTTTTTAAGCTAAATAGCTAAATATGTGCGAATAAGTGAGGGGAGGAGGTTCCATTTTATAAGTGGGGGATGGGACCTTCTTATAAACCACTTTGAAATTTACCAAAAACACATGGAAATTTACTAATAGTTTTTTGAAAAATTTAATTGGAAAGCTTAACCTTTTCTTTTGGTTTATCCCCCACCCCCCCACATGGGTAATTAATTTTTAATATTTTTATTATTAATTATGACTAAAAATTATGTTGATATTGTTACCTAATATTAATTATTATAATTACAAACATAGAATCCATTTTATAAAATTTTATTCATATAAGTTGAAAGTTTTAATTTAAAAATGAACCTATAAAATGTGTTGAAAAATATTTTTTCATGAAATGTTTGTTTCAAGCATAAGATGATATTACATTGATTATATTAATAGTGATAATCATTATATGGATCTAAATTCATTTTCATATAAATATAATATATGAATTTAATTTAAATATTTCCATATTACTGATTATTTTTATTAATTAAATTATTGGAACATTATGAACATCGAAAGATTTTTCAAAAATAAAATGTGTTTTTATGCCTAAAAATAAAATTATACCAAAATATTGTATAAACATGAGTCAAATTTAATTAATTATATTCAATATACCAAAATAATATTTACATAATTTTGAAATAAAAAAAATCATAATGGTATTTTCAAATTATTTAATTTATTGAAAAGAAATGGAAGTTCAACAAAAAGTTGTATTTTTAAATATTCACTGAAAAATCATTCTTTTCAGAAAAATACTGAACTTTTACCCTAAGAAAATATTCATATTATGATTTAAAAAACTATATTATTTTTATAAAATACAATTTTTAAAAGTTGTATAAATTAATTATAATTTATAAACATAAAATGAAAAATAAAACCATTTTTGAAGCATGAAATGATTTTCTTGACAATTAAGTACTTATTTATAAATAAATTATGTAAAACATTTATATATATGTTCATAATGTGGTTAAAAAATTTAGTTATTTACAAATTAATGTCTAGGTTATAATGATTTTATTGTGTAATAATATTTTAATATTATATCGTATTTTACATAAAGTTTAGTGTTGTGTTCCATATATGATATCAAACATATTTTTATTCTATTAAAATATCAAGGTGTTATAAACATACTAGAAAATAATCGAAAAAAGAAAAAAAAAACTCATAGCCAAAATACTCCCAAAATCCTTGTGATATTATCTCACCATAACACATACTACAACACAAGTGACCCCATATTCACTTGAATATGAAACAATGGTAGTCCAATAAATATAGTTCCAAATTCCCTCAATTCATATTACTTTTTTCAACCAACTAATTAAAGATGATAAGTCTCATATTCAGTTGTACAATTTATAATAGCTCAATGAGAATAGGTTTTTCACATTGTATAGCCTAGAAGTTCATTAGAACCAAATCTCATGATCATTGAATCAGAATGTTCTCTTTCACTATTTCTTCTTAGGATAACTGGTATTTGTTCTTAGAACTCAAATTATACCTAATAAAGAGCCCCCAAAGGTCAAAAAAATTGGAATTACCTTACACCATACACATGGTCCACTCCAATAAAAGATATTACTAGATTATAATGGATGGGGAGTGTATCACACCTCCCACCAATGTAAGTTTTCTAAAAAAAATCAACGACCTTCATGTTGGTTCATAGAGTACTCACCATATAATGTTAAACTACATTTCTATAGTCTAAAATTAATTAATTTAAACTACACACCCCTTTTCATCCATACATTAAAAATTTAACTACATGGAACCTAATTATGATCTACATGGTGTTAAACAGTATAGAACTTACGTCCTTATCATGTGATGTAAAATTATATGATGTGTGTTAGATAATACCATTACATGTGATCTAGTGTGGTATGAGTGTTATTTAAATTTACTCTAATTTCTCATATCGAGCATGAATCATTGGATAATATAGGTCATGGTCAATTAAATCAACCATCATGATTTAGATTTTCCTATGTAAAAATGCATGAAATGGAGTCTTGTTTGTGGTATGTAAAACTTCATGACATCATGTGCATAAAATAAAAACTTTTAAACTATTTAGAAGAGTATTTGAGACCTTTGTTCCTCATACAGGAGTTATATATATATATATGTATAATAATTTAAGGTGTGTTCTCTTCTTCTATATGTTTTCCACCACTAAGATAAATTACTCTCATTGGAACTATATGTGGATTGATTCTTATTGATACAGGATATGTATTGATGAAAAAATATCTTATATTGGGCCTAACTAAAAGCTTAATTAAAATTATTACCCATATATTTCTGTAGTACTAAAACTTTATTTTTGTGTATGTTGGTTTCCCTATATTTGGTTTACATTAAAGAAATGTGATATTATTTTTCTCACATGTCATAAGAACTATTTGAGGATTATTTCTTGTTAATATAGGACACATAGGGATACTAGCATAACTTATCCTATTCCCATCCACATATTCCACTCACATCATTTTTACCCCAATGCCGAGAACCTTTTCAATTTATGTTGGGTAATACCCTTCTCACTAGGGATCTCAAACAATTCACTTATCTTATCCTATATATGAAAAAAAATCTATATAGAGAGACCCACATCATAAGTATTATGTGTATATTAATCCCAATTACTATAAGATACATTGTGAAACCAAAATATCCCAACTTGGGAAAAAATGAAAATATTTATCATTCCGACCATATTTTTTCATACATGAAATCCAGATCTGTGTGAGTGTCTCTAATGTATATTCTATTCATCTCATTAATTTTTCACTAGGGATAGAATTCCCTCATACAATCATTTTTCTTACTAAGAGACATTAAACTACACCATCAAATTCTTGGATGAATATCACCCACATCCTAATAGCGTGACATTGAACTTCATGGAATAACATAAAAATCACATGACCATAAACTACCTAACATATATACCATTATTCATGATGTAAAACTACTTTGAGTGGTCTGTAATTTGGGTTTTTTCCTAGTGTAAGGGGTTACCCATAATACCACATCAAAAAGTCCAATTTCAAGTCTTGTATGACCCTAAATTTGGGTATTTTGATGTGTAGTGGTGGGGTGAGGTGGAAGTATAGGGGGAATTGGCATCGAGTGTGGTGGGACAGTGACATGAGGCCTCATCGGTGATGGCATACAATTTTGGTGATGACGAGATGAGTTGATGGTTGGAGGCTTCAATTGCTTGTAGATATAATATTTCAATTCAAAGACCCATAGATTTTACGGATGATGACTGGAGATATTACATGTATATGGTGATTTGGATAGATGATTTTTATGGTGGAAAGTGATATTTTGGAGGTATTTTGGGGCTCATGCGGCAGTAGTGAGTCATGGGACACACTTAGAATCATGTAGGTCTGGTCCAAGTGCATGAATAGAATAAGAATACAATAAGATGAAATAACATTCAGGATAAATTATATTAGTAATTATGGGAGGGGATTGTTTTCTCCATAGGTACGAGGCACCAAGAATTTCTACATGGGCATTGTTTTTTGATCATCCTTATGAAGTCGAGAGCTAAGGTGCATCATGAAGCAGTTATTGGGTGAGGTTGTCTTGTGGGTCAGGTCTTTGGGTCTTTGGGTAAGGTATTATCCCTTATTCCATTGGGCCTACATTCCATGTAATTTCCCCCCTCATCCTAATTATAAATGGGATTATTAAGAAAATAAAAAAAGGCCTTCAGGCTTTCGGAGTATGGTGGTATATATGATTTGGATTTCTTTTCCTTACATGAGAACTATATCTGTGTAAGGTTACATGTAATATGGGACCTAAAACTAGGTTAAAATTCCCCTTTTTCTATAAAATAACTAGTATTTGGACTCCACATGTTCATATTTATCATTTCATTGGGTCATTACTCAGAATAAAAAAAATGGTGTTCCTTCTATTTCCAATCCCATTCAAGGATACTGAAGTGACCCTCCCATAAATTTGGTTAGATTAGTACAAGGGATATTCCACATTTAAAAACTACATATGGATGGATTAATATTGTTATAGGATATATAGTGATATTTTAATCACTAAACCCAACCATTAATTTTAAAAAAAACTTAGATCTATCTTGGTGTTTCAATCCCTATTCATTCATGTTGTGTTTTCTCTTTACTCTTAACATTGAAGTGGGTTTTTTATCATTTTTTTAATAATCCAGATCTATATGAAATAATTCCAATCTCCTAGAATCATATCTCAAAGTTTGGGGTTTCCCATAAAATTCCTCCTTTTCTATATATGTTCAAAATATATATGGTAAAATCCACCGATAAGAACTAATTGTGGCATGATTTTTAATCTTACAAGATACATATTGATGCATGGATATCCTATCTTGGGCCCGACCAAGAACTCCAAAAATTCTCAACCAATTCCTCCATACATGAGAGATATATCTAGGTAGGATATATCGGTTCATGTCTAATATACCCCATTCATATACTCTTACAAAGATGAAAATTCACATATCCCCATGTGAGGGTCAAATCTACATAGGATACTTTTACAAAACCATGTATGGCTTGGTTCTTGATTCCATGATATAAATAGTAACACTTAGATCCCTTATCTCGGGCCCAATCATGAATTCTATCACCATTAAACCCCTTTCTTAAGCATCATTAATAGGACATCATGCGACTAGGTCTTCATCGTATAATTTTAAGAAAGGGATTTGATGTCTTGTTAATATGGATAAGGACCTCATCATATAGATTTAAACTATGAGTCCATATCGCATGATATAAAACTACATAATTCATTTTTATAAATGTCCCAAACTTAAATTATGTTCACCCCATTTACAAGATGGCCTATTTTATCCTATGAATCTCATTCATGTTAGGTTTTCTTTTCACTAACTAGATAGAGAATCTGAAATTTTGGTTCAATAAATTCGATCTTAAAACCCCATAGAAATTAAACTATCCCATCAGACCTATGGTTCTAGGTAAAGTAAGAGTAGAACCAAGAATTTGAATTCATTTAATGCCTCTTTATCACATGAATAAGTTCAATTTAACCATGATATAGCTATAGGGTTCTCAAACCCTCCTTGTCTCTATATTCCCCATTGAGCCAAATTCATTCATTAAGTTCTTAAATACCCATAAATCTTTCATGTATATCAGTAATTAGCATATCTTACTCTAAAAGACACCACTTATTATAAAGGTTTTGGTGGATTCATATATATCCTTTATAACCGTAAGATTTTTTATCCTAAGGGGAATTCCCTATAATCTATATAATCCCAAAAAACATCATACTGTGACTTGTTATTTTTATATAATCAACATCCATCCTCGTCATTCTTATTCCATACCATGATTCTTTAATTTGATTAATTTTAGTTATGATTTATATGTTATAAACCCTTAATATTCAAATAGATTCAAGTTCCTTCAGTGTTATATAATTATAAATCATACCCATTTTCAAAATGAGAAGTATGGAATCTTTATTACTTGTCATGTGACCTTATGCCGCATGGCGCTAAAGGCCAAGGTTTTTTAACAAATGACTCGAATAATACCTCCTTTATTAACAAGATCTCTTTCACTCAGATTGGATTTTATTTGATTCACTTCCACTTTCTTCCCCATGTCCCATGTCAATCTAGCCTTGGTCTATCTCAACTATAATTTCTTGACTATCCTTTTTGTCATTTTTCTCTCATATGACTCATGTCATTTTTTGAGTGTTTGAATTATCTTAAACTTAACATGATTATAGGTAATGTATTTATGCATTAAGGATAGCACTACTTGGTAAATGTT
This sequence comes from Viscum album, assembly GCA_963277665.1. NCBI lineage: Eukaryota > Viridiplantae > Streptophyta > Magnoliopsida > Santalales > Viscaceae > Viscum > Viscum album. Next base: position 1,143,641,344 of record OY728140.1, read on the forward strand.
TGTTACTTTTATACATTTACCTTCTAACAAACGTCATTTTCATCCTAAGGGGAGATTCCTATAACCCCAAATGCATTTGATAGAACTAAAGTGGAACATGTCACCCAGATATGGTCAGAAGTAATCCTAAGAATGTATATATTATTCCACATTATCTCAAATTGAATACCTAGGGTAATGATTTAAATATTACCCTAATTCATCAAGATGTTTTTGGTCATTATTAACCAAACAGAACTTGGTTGGGCCATCTCATATGAAATGAAATGCACAGTCTAACGATATTGAACTTAAACTATGTTACCCTTTGTTTGAGTTTGTTTATATTAGTATTTGGACCTCATCCATTATTGTTTGATACTTCACCCTTACTATATAGGTCGTCTTATCTATTGGTCAATGACTTATAACCCTAAAATCTAAAAACATTTTGATCAAAGATGAGTGACCTTAAACTCTAGCCCCACTAGTTTTAGTATCATTTAGTTAAATTATATACACTATTACTTGAGGTTTCACACATCTATGATGTTAGTCTCTCTATTAATTTTAGGTTTTGTCCCCACATGTTTCTATACCAACCACTTTACTTTGGATAAAACTTATCTGACTTTAGAGATCAACTCCCATCATTCCAACTTGTGTGACCGTAAACAAATCAAGTGATAAAAATGACAAAAATATTTTTTAGTTAAAATGTTTTGAGTCTAAACCTTTTAAGACTCCCCCATCTATGGTTTAGAAATTTTTTTGTCTAAAATAAAAGAAAAAATGTATAAATATGGTGTGGTTGAAAACACCTAAAGGGTAGTTTTGGGATAAAAAGATGAGACCCAACTCACTATTCCACCCCCATATGAGGCTTTGGAAAACACTAGGGATAAAAGAAAAAGGAAAAGGCATATAAATTTTTATGTTGAAAAAATATAATGGTGATTATGATAAAAACATGAGTTTAATACTTCTAAGTATCCTACATTTGAGGAGTATGAAAAAATTAGGGTTAATAAAAAGTGACACAAAACTTGTGGGGTCCACAATGTGAGCCCATAAAAATTCAATTTGTGCTTTATAGGAACCTTTTTTAAGGAAAAAATATGATCCCAATTCTATTACCTTTCAAAAATTGGTCTAAATAACTCCTGAAAAATACATGAGGATATGATTTCATGGTTCTTGATCCCTCTTGGACATTGTAATACTCATTCCAATTTCCCCCTTTTCAATATTTATCATGTTGAATCATTCTTTCCATATTCAAATGGACCAAATATAGTGTTATAGTGTTGGTACATATACCTATACCATTATATGATCCATACATAGGAGGATATACTTTTCATATCCAAATGGACTAATTCTAGTGTTATGGTGAGGGTACATATACTTACACTTCTCAATAAGTTATAACCTGGAGAAAATATTTTTAGTAAATATTTAGAGAACCACAATTGTCTTAATCCATTATATATTAGGTGTTCATGTGGATTCAAGTTATATTAATATTTTCTTCAAGGGTTTCATAGATTATTATGAAGTGATAACTAGAACTAAATGAGGGTCAAATAATTGATATGTGATTCAGAAGAAAATCTATTTTTATTCATTAAATAAAAAGAAGATAACCATCCAAAAGTCAGAGTCTCTATTCATAATAATGATATACTAAAAAAATCCCTTCACATAGGCCAAAATATTTCCAATAGATTTTCATGATTTATCAATGTTTTTATGAAACTTCCATAGATCTATAGATTTTGATACCTCATCAAGATAGAGAATCTTAGTCCCAAAAGATTCTTTTTTATCCTCAGTCTAGGAATATTTGAGGATCCTTTAGTATCCCACAAGTTCTCTCTTAGAAACATACAAATCCAACTAGATGTGACTTATATTTTCATCCCCCTCATCATTCAAACATCATTATTGTGATACCACTTCCACATAATAGAATTCTACTTTAAGTGTCATTTTTTGAAGTCTACAAGATATTATGGTTTATTCCACCACTGAAAGGGATTCATATTCCACTTATTTTTTTATCCCATGCATGGATAATCACTATTACTGCTATATGGATATCATGATAGTTGAAATCCCCACTTCCAAATAACATAAATTGATAGTGAAGTTGGTGCATCTTCCTACATTGATCAGCCATGGGAGTCTCAAAAATTGGTTTCAATATACTCTTCCAATCAAGTTGTTAGGAAACACAATGGTATCCCAATGACTCCTGGTCTAGTTTAGTGTCTCTCCTAGAAACTAAAATATATTTTTAGACTAATTATCTATGATAAAGGATCAGTTTTGTCCCTTATGAGCTTGTTTCCATTAGTGAAGACCTAAAATATATATACTTCCGATGATAGAGAACATGGAAAAAACTTATATGGATAGATCCCCTGATTATGGTGGTGGTTCTATGTATAATTTTATAAGTACATATTAATTGGTGAGTGTTGAATTCAATGAATGAAAAAAATGGATACTCACCCCTCAATTGATGTGTCAGTCACCACGATTGACGTCACCCCAGCCAAGGTAACCACAAAAACATCCCCCCAATAGATTCATCATAATTATAAAAAAATTGTATTAATAATAGACATGGTACCATCTATAGATACCAAAAAACATTCTCACCTCCCACTGCATCCAAGATTCTTGTAAAGTATTGAGAACCACCCTTGACAACCACCTCATAAATATGTTAGGCAGAGATATCTGGGTGTGGTTGATTGTTGGAAAAACGTTCTTGGTCTACATTAGAAAATTCCAATGGTTTTTATAACCATTATTTTTTTTCATAACTGACTCTATATAGAGAATAATTTTATAACAAAAAATTTTTTATGGGGAGGGATAAAAAATCAAGGGAACTCACTTTCATCCAATTCCTTATTTAACTCTCTAAACTCAGTTAAAGAGGCATAGGCATAATAGCTACCAGGATTTCACCCACTGTGTTCATGGATTGTGAAAGAACAAAATGTCCTATTAATAGGGGGAGTATTCAATAGGTGATGTGTAACACCATAATAATTTTCAGTTTTTATACCAAAAACATCTCCTTCATTGATAAGAGTAGGTGGGACAACCACTACTGATGTTTTCTTCACAGCATATATAAGAATATTGGTACCATAAGTCTGAGAATCACCTAGGATGCTACTTTTATTATCCTCAATAATTTTTACATATGTTTTAGTTAAGCGATATTCTACAGTCAACATGATCCAATGTCAGTATTCAGGTACACACATAGATATTTCAAATAAAATAAGGATGGACTAAACAACTATCCATGATGAAAGATATGCATAGATATATATTTACCATCCGTCGGTTTTTGATTATGTATGGATATAATCTAGTTATTTACTTCAAATAAATTAGTAAAGGGGGGAATTATGAGAATTCCCTCACCTATCTTCTTCTCACGTTATTTTTTGTCTATGGGATAGTTCCCCCTCTTCTGGAGGGGTTGGTATCTCAAAATCAATGGGAGTGATGGTAGAAATATATATTAGAGACTTTGTAAGCTATAGAACCTTATACACTCTCTAAAATTAAAATTAAAATTAATTTTAGGGGTGATTTATTGTTATAACAATTCTCCAGTTAAAAAGATTACATCCTTAGGATTGACAAATTCACATCATTTTTCAGTGGGTTTTTTTGCCACCAATTTGGGAGTGACTCAATCTATCATCTCTCTCACCCATATTGTGGTAGGTATCTAGTGTTAATTATCAAAAAAAGTATATAAATATCTAAACCACATTTCCCCACCTCCACATGATTGGTTTCACAGTTGCAATTCAAATAAGCTTATACATCCCTGAGTTGAGTGATATGGATTCCATATTGATGAACCGCCCATAGGTCCCTGATGTAAACATATTAGGGGTCATATTTCTATAATTTATTATCCTCATGGAATATACTATCTAATTATTCATATAGACATATCATTGGACCTAAAGAGGACTCAGGGTCCTTCGATTCCATCTTCTATCCAAGTCTTTCCTCCTCAGATGTAGTCTAGGTCTCTTCGCATCATTACTGGTTAGATAATATAATTCCAACCTTATATCTCATTGACTCATCAAATATGAGTCACTAAGAATATAATGGTTAAGGATAACTCAATTAATCTATATAATTTTAACTATCACTCCCTTAGTATATCCTTTTAGTATTACACCTTTTACCACCTAAATATTTCTCATAAATGACCCTAGGAATGATACCTGAGAGAATTCCTCAAGGATACAAATATATCATAGAATTAGTATATCCAATTTTTAACCAAATCATTAAACTCATGGAAGGAAACTTGATTATGGATTGGGTTAATTTTTAGGCTATCATTACAATGAATTTTTAATCCAAAATTTGATGATTCTAAGGTCAAAAATTAGTTAGTGGTGACATGATCGGCTGTTATAGTCCTAGAAAGTTTTGTAAAAATGTTTAAGGTACATAATCCTCAAAGATAACCATACGATCCACCATTATCTTCAATAAAAAATACAATAAATCTATCATGTAAAATTTAGATGTATATTTGGAATAATCACCATAAATAATTATTCTGGTGGGGGTAATCGTAAGGGATTAAATTGAATTCAAACTATTGACTTAGAACCCTCAAGGTTACGCTGTACTTTAGACATAGAGTCATAATGTATGAAATAGGTTGAATAAAAGGAAGAATATACACTCTATGAAATTTAATTTCTTTATAATAGAGTGTGTATGAATTAATTTTCATTACCACCCATCCCCATAGCACATGAAACAACCATGAGATACAAAATGGGGCCTTACTTGTGTAAACATTCAGTATTCACTGGTGGAAATTTTTCAGCATTGGTACCACTAATCACATAGTCTCTCCTTATTCTAACATGGATTACATTAAAAAATGATCCTGATCTGATGCCATTACAGGATTCACAAACTAATATTTGGTAAGTGCTTAGACACATCACTAATAAAACCCACCATCTGGGTCCGGGGTAGGATACCGGGGTTAATATCATAACCCCTATCTTCATAATAACTTTGCTACAACATTGGAAAATATGTTCTTTGGTCCACCCTTTCAACATCCCAGGCCACCCCATCATATGATTGTAGTCAATCTATTCCCATGAGGCACTAAGAAGGTCATCATCCATGATTCAAAATTAATGACATCTCTTGGACATGGTTCCTTCCCCATGATTTTTTAGGCCATTTTTAGTAATTCATTTGTCATTGAGGGTATCCACTCAGAATATTTAAATTTTTATTTTGGGATAATAAAATCATCATATATAGACCCAATGATAGGTGCCATAAAAACATCATAGATGTCCCACAAGATGATTCCCAATTCTTCCAATTTCAAATAGAAGGTATTGGTCTATGGACTCCAATATTTCAGTAATACCATGAATAAATTAGAGTTCATATACACATATATCTAATAAATAAAAATTTACTCATAAATGGATAAAACATTTAGCTCATTCTTGAACTTGGAACACATCTTGTGGTCTCAATACACCCACATCCATTTGGGATTAACACCAAATTTTTAGAATATATCCCATTCTCCATTATTAACCTTCAACTAATCAATGGTTGGATGATGAAATATGGATGTGTAATAATGCATTTGAGGTTTTTAAATATGATATTGTGTGTCTAGTTTGGATATAGTGTGGTGAATTAGGAACACCATAGTGATTCCCGCTTATTAATATAAGCATATTTGAAGAAATTTGGCCTTATTTTTGTTAGTGTTCTTAGAAAATTAGGATTTTCACATGTAGTCGCTTAGATTCAGGATGAGGATATCCCTCAAAATTATGAGCCCATAAAATGTAAGGATCATGAATATGGGGAAATATTTATGACTTTTTTTTAAATTCTTTCAAGATTCATCAATTAAGAATTAAATTGATGATGATATCTCATTTCAATAGTCTCAATAAATTTTTATATTTGATTTTTTACTCAATTTATGAAGAAGTAATTTTACTATGATCAACTTTTTACTCTAATAAGAATTGGTGGTTCATTATTAAGATAAATCAAGAATGTTGAAGAAGACCTGGAGGATTGAAAAAGTGAATTCTAGAACCACCAGGTGTAAAAATTTACAATGTATAAATAAGTTCACCAAGGTGAATTTTCTTGGGAACTCCCTCTAAAAATTTACCCAACCTCATTATTGTGTTCTATCTGTGCACTAATCCACCCAGTACCTTCCCTTAGAAGATATTTCCTAAGTTGATTGTTTAGAAAATCCTACATTCATAGCACCATTGTTCTTAGGGACGAGTTAATCCAAAGGGAAACATGTATACCTTAAGTAGTGTGAATCGATAGGGTGCATGAATCATCTAGTTCCTCAATCACATTAAGAAAATGATGCATCAATTTGGGGGAAAATATTTATATTAATCATTTCTAGGAGCTCGAATGAAATTTATAATGCATGATACCATCACCCATAAGATTAATATGCCACTAACACATTGGAGTTCAACTTAAGTTCCATATTTCCTCTTTTGAATCCATATTTTCACAATTATTATTATAACCTTAGAATTAGATCCTCCTTATTATAATTATATATAATTATGAGGGGGAACATATTGGTGTTCCCTTTTTTTAAGAATGAATACCTTGAAAGGATGAAGGAAAATCCCCAAGAAAGGATCCATGATTTCTCCTATGACCATTAAGGTTCACCTAGACTCTTTCACCCAGGACTTAATAGTTCACTAGGTGTCATTCACCCATTTCTTCTAGACATTCCCTATATTAAGTTGTGTTCCTAACTCCACCTATAAATCACACCCAAATTAAATTTTTTTTTTTAGCCTATGCAAAAATCCAACCTTTTCTCATGTACTCATATTTTATTATAAATATGACCCTTATCGATCATTTGTAAACTCTTTTAAGATGAATAATTTCCCTAGAGATATTCTCACCCCAATCGCCATCCCATTTATATAGATAAATTAAGCTTAAAAGTATGTGAAGTTAACTAAAATGGTAGTAATTGGGTTTCCTGAAGGTTTAATACAGTAAAAACCTTTGAGAGAAACCATGTCCTCACTGGTTCTTCAAACCGGGGAAAAGGACCCATACCGGGTGACATGCTAGAGAACCATCCACCAAAAGAAATTTGTGGAGACCCCTAACCACTAAGGAGAATATTCGACCATGTTTCATCACTATATTAACCCCTTATCCCTAGTATCACTAGGGAGAAGTACTTTTCATATCCCCCACTTATCACTCATTAGGGTGAAGTCTCCTATTATCCCTATGCTAAGGTGAATTTGTTCCCAGCTCCTTCACCAAGGATCCTTTCCTCCATTACCAAACCATGGTACCATGAACACCCCTTTTTCAGTGATATATCATCCATTAACCTAGGTTTATAACATGGGAAAATAATTATCAATGTATATTTACAAACCACATGACATACATGATCAAATTATGGATACCAATATACACCATATCGGTTATGTATTCCCATGATAAAAGGATTTTGTATAATTACCCTACCGGATAAGTTAAACCATCATGGTAATCACAATTATGTATTACCATAATAAGGAGGGTACCTATCATGAAGAAATTTATGTTATCACTCCTATATCAACATGTTCATCCTAACTCTCGATTCCATTCAATGATCCATGAAATCATGGGATTTGATCACACTACAATCCACTGTTTCATTTTCATCCTTACACCACTGTGATAAAGTAGTTTTGTTTTGAAAATTATTAAAATAATAACAAATTTAACTTCATTTTAGATTCAATTATTTTGTTTTTATCACTTTTAAAAATGGAAATGTTGTTTTTTTATAATTGAATTATATTTGGAGGTGATTTGGATAGCCCATGATGAAGTTCAAGAAAAGGGGACAAACTGCGCAGGATCCAAGCACACCAGTTGAATCAACCACATACTTATGATAAACTTTGAATCAAAATGGGATTATATTTTTTGGTATTATTCTAAATTAAATGAGATACATTTCATTTGAAGAAACCCAAGCCTCATTATTCCATCTGGTGCCCCATCCAAAATGATCATTCCAGCACACCTAATCTGCACGAAGTCAAAATTGGTGTGTTGTGATATGTCCATATCTCTAGCTATAGGTTTAAAAATGAATAAAAAATTTCTATGGATATATTAAAGATATGTTAAAACAACTTTTTAGTTTTTTTTCAAAGATAGATAAGGTTTTATACACATTGAAAACAATGATACAATTGGTTTTACACAATCCTTGTTCCCAAAACCACCTTCCACTCTGCCTATACAATTATACCTTGGGAACCTCATTTCTAAGTTTGGACAGAAGGAAAATATATGGTATTTTGGAGACACAAAAAATTACTCTCCTCATCTAAGAATTTCAAGAGGCCTCTATATTAATAGGGTGATAAAGAATGAATAAGTAGTTACACCCGAGCTTTATCCTCTTCTCGAGGTCGGGCTAAACGGTGGGATTTTGTTGTGAGGGAGATACACACATGTCAAGGGAGTTCTAGAGCATCAATTAGATACTATTTTGGATTAATTTCTTTCTTAAAACATTTAATTCCATAGATCTAACATGATTTCATTTTTAATTTTTATATGCATGTTAATGTTATGCTCTTAATTTATAACTGATCGGTGTGAGGTTTTGAGTGTGTGACTTGTGTTATTTCAATTGGACAACACAAGAATCGTTTTCTTACCAATATTATTAGGATTTAAATCTTCTTTGGAATATATTATTCCATTCATAAGTTCTATACCTTAGTAATACAATTATTATTTCAAGGTTTGGTTTTTCAAGCAATGAAATAAAGGCTTAAGAATTAATTGGGATTCAAATTAATTTCAACCAAATAATTACTCCAAAACTGAATAAATATCTAAGAAAAATGAAATTTAAATGTGTGTAGTGAAATCACAATGACACATTTATCTCATAATTCTAAAACACCACCTTTATTTATCAATTACTAAACTATTAAAATCAAGTAATTTTATTAAAATGATTTTCAAAACAACCCCCCACTTTTGTTTCTTTTTATTAAAAACGCATACTCTAAACCTATCAACCCTCCTTGATATATGACCTGGGTTCTCACCTATACTATAAATAAACCTTAAAATCATAATCAATTCCATATTTAATTACAATGAATTTAAATTTTGGCACTGTTTTCATGGATCACTTTTGTTTTTAGTGTCTATCTTTTTAAATAATATTGTGTATTTTGTAATTATTTGTTCACATAATTTCTTCATTGATTTTTTTAGTTAATTTATAAAATAATCCTTTTTTATGCCCTGGGCATTACATGATATTTATTAGAGGAACTACTTCCATTCAAAAAATAATTGTAGAGGATCTAACGACATCAACATGAAGAAGAACCAAACAATCCATCAAAGGAGGACACGCAAAACATCAAAACACTTCTTGATCCTTCCTCTTATTCTTATGGAACCAAAATCAAAACTAAAATAAAATTGCATAACATGGCTGAAAATAATTGTAAATTAAAATAACTAACCTCACCTAATGTTGATATCCGTCCCACTTATATTCAATTACAAGGAGAGGCCCCTATTTTTTACCTTAAATTTGGTTTAATTCATTTATTACCAAGATTTCATGAACTTGATGGAGAATATCCACAAAATCATTTAAAAGAATTTAATAATTTTTTATCAAACATAAAACTTGATAATGTGGATGAAGAACAAGTAAATCTCAGAGCATTCCCATTTTATTTATAATGCATTGAGAAATATTGGTTGTATTATGTTAATTTACCAATTAGAGGTTTGGTTGACATGAAATGCCTTTTTCTTGAAAAACATTTATTAGCCTCTAAAATTTCAATAATAAAGAAAAAAATTTGTGGGATAAGACAATATAAAGGGGAAACACTTCAGGAATACTATTAAATATTTAAAAAGATTTATTCAAGTTTCCCACACCACCAAATAAGTGATCAACTTTTAATTCAATATTTTTATGATGGTTTTATTCTTATTGATTGAAATATGATTGATGTTGATAAAGATGGTGTTCTAGTTGATAAGACACAAACTTCTTTAAGAAACCTAATTGAGAACATGGTGTATAACACTCAACAATTTGGTTCAAGATCCAATATACCCAGTTGAGGTTTCCATGTGGTCCAAAGTACTGAATTCAATAAGAAGGTGGAAACGAATTTCAAAGAGGTAAGTACCCTTATTTGAAAAATTTCTATTTCCCAAGAGAGATATAAATCTCCTCATCCTATCCACTATGGAATATGTTCTTCTGAAACCCATTATTCTGACCAATTCTCCTAACAAAGAGAAACTTCTAAGAGCTGTGAGGCAATTTTCCCAAGCTTCCCCTATAACCAACCCTTTAGGAAAGAACAATACTATCCATAAAACCCTAGGTGGAAAGAAAACCCAGATTACCAATAAGTGGGTATTCAAACCAACATCAACAATAATGGAACCAAATGGGACAGAGTAGTTATCCACCACCACCACCCAGAAATACCCAACCACCACAAAGGTCTTTCTAACCACCCCCTCCAAACCCCAAGCCTATCCTAGAAGATATTATGAAAAAAGTGGCTACTAATAATCTTCAATTCCAATAAACCACACAAGAATATATACAACACCTAAAAACCCAATTAGGCCAACTCTCTAACACTGTGGGGTAAATTCAAATTCATGGGTCATGTAAACTACCCTCTCAACCAATAGTTAACCCTAGGGAAAATGGAAATGTTATTTTCGTCACCCTTAGGAGTGGAAAACATCTTAAACCCAAAATAAACCCTCCATTATAGTCATCCCCTCTTGAGAAAACCACCATCCCAACTGCTAAAAATGGTCCAAGAGACAAAAATCCTTATCCTGGGAGAAGACCTTACAAAAGAAAGAGTGTGTCTGTTAATGAGTAACATATACCAACCATTCCTCTTCCATTTACCCAAATGTCCACCCAACCAAGAAAAAAAAGGAAACTAAACTTGATAAAGAAATATTGGAAACATTCAAAAAGGTACTGGTTAATATTCCTTTGATTGATGTCGTGAAGAAAATTCCAAGATATGCCAAGTTTATAAAGGATATTTGTACACACTGAAGGTGACTTCAATGAGATAAGAAGGTGATATTAGGGAGGAATGTATCATCATTGATTGAGCCAACAATTCCCACAAAATGCAATGATCTTGGAATATTCTTGATTCTGTGCACCATAGGGGATTATTCTATTTAAAATTTTATGCTTGATTTGGGTGCCTCTATAAATGTGATGTCTCACTACATTTACTCCACATTGTAGTTCAGATAACTAAAGCCAGTAGTAATTGTTGTTCAACTCACAAATCTAAGTACAACACACTCCACTAGTGTGTTAGAGTATGTTCTTGTAAGGGAGAAAATTTAATGTTTTTCCTCCTTATTTTTTTGTGCTAATAATTTAAGATGATAAAATGAATGGAAATGCCCTGATTATATTGGGGATACCATTCTTGAAAACATCTAAAAACATAATTAATTTCCACAATGGTATATTATCTATTGATGTTGGTTGTGATATCTTCCCCTTCAACATCCTTGATTCCATGAAGAACCCCTCAAAAGAACATTCCTCTATCTCTATTAATTCAATTGATGTACTCCCTTCATCTAAAAAAACATATTTTCTTTCCCCCAATCCTGTTTATGAGTTTTTATCATTGAATGAAATCCTAGGAAATTAATCATGCATTTATTGTTGTAGTGTTCTAGAAAAATTTCATTCATCTTTATTAATTGATAATTTCTTGAACACTGAGAATCCAATTACCATCGATGATACTTTTTATCTTGTAAAAGCTCATTCCTCATCTAAGGATGATATCATTGAGAAGTTAGATGAAATTAGTGACCTCTCACATTAACATACACTCCCATAAATCCAAAATCCCTCTTAATTAGAACTAAAATGACCACATCAAGATTTAAAATATTCCTATCTTGATAATGGAAATAAGTTTTCTGTCATCATTGCTAGTTCACTCCCTTCTGAGCATGAATTGTGATTGATTGAAATATTGAGGGAGTATAAACAAGATTTGGTATGGAAACTTGTATAAATTCCTGATATTATCCCATCAATTTGCATACATCATATATTATTAAATTATGAGGCTTAACCGGTGAGGTAGTCACAACATCAACTAAACCAAAACCTCATAGATGTTGTTAAAAAGGAGGTAACAAAATTTATTGGTTGATAGAATCATTTACCCAATATCTGATATTCAATGGGTTATTCTAGTACAATTGGTTCCTAAAAAACTGGTCTTACAGTAATAAAAAATAAAAATAATGAATTGGTTCCAACTTGAGTGCATAATAGTTGGTGTGTTCGTATAAACTATGGTCGACTAAACCTACACACTAGGAAGGACCATATCCCATTTTCATTCATTAACCAGATTCTAGAGAGGATAGCATAGAAGTCCCAATACTATTTTCTGGATGGGTATTCTAGATAATTTTATATCCATATTTCCCCTAAGAATTAGGAGAATAAAACCTTCCCTTTCCCCTTTAGAAAATTTTCATATAGGAGGATTCCATTTGGTCTGTGCAATGCTCTGGGTACTTTCCAGCGATGCATGGTTATTATTTTTTAGATTAACTGTAGAATTTCATGGAATTATTTAGGGATAATTTCACTATTTATAGATATTATTTTGATAAATTTTTGAGTAGTCTTGGTTTAGTCTAACATCATGATATTGAAAATAATCTCGTATTAAATTATGTGAAATTACATTTCATTGTTCGACAAGGTATAGTTTTAGTAAATTTCATTTCTGGGGATAGAATCCAAGTATATAAATCAAAATTGGATTTCATCTATTCCCTACCATTCCCAAAAAAAATGTATGAGATGTGAGGTCTTCCCTAGGTCATGTTGTGTTTTACCATCGTTTCATTTCATACTTTAGTAAAATTTCACTCCCCCTCTTCCAATTACTCCAAAAAGAAAAGGAATTTGTTTTTAATAAATAATTTGAGGAATCTTTTAATAAGTTAAAATAGAGTCTCACTTCAGCCTCGGTAATCCAACCATCTCAGTGGTATTTACCATTTTAACTCATGAGTGATGCATCTAACTATACAGTTGGGCCGGTCATGTCACAATGGGTCGATCGAGCTCCACATGTCATTGCCTATTCCTCAAGTCCTTTAGACCATGGCCAAGAAAACTACACCATAATATAAAAATAATTCATTTCCATTGTTTTTCCTTTGATAAATTCAGGTCATACCTTTTAAGGTCCAAAGTCATTGTGTTCTTAAACCGTGAAACCCTTTGGTTTCTTCTTAAGAAATAGGAATCCAAGCCATGTATCATTCGCTGGATGCCCCTCCTTCAAGAATTAAATTTTCATTAAATGTTAGATAATTATGAATTTTTAAATATCTAAATGCATAGTTTCTGAAAATGTGACTTTTCCCAAGAGTGTAAATGCTTAGGTGTGGGGGTGTTATTTCATCATAATTCATGGTTTCATTTTCACCCTTACACCATTGTACTAAACTAGTTTTTTTTAAATTATAAAAAAATAAAAAAAATTACACTTCATGTTTGATTAAATTATTTTCTATTTATCACTATAAAAATTTGAATATTACATGTTTTGATAATTCAATTTTTGGTGGAGATGATTTAGAGGGTCCATGACAAAGTTCAAGGAAAATAGGTCAAATTGTGCATGATCTAAGCACACTAGTATACTCAACCGCACACTGCTACTAAATAGTGAATCCTGATGGGATGATATTTTATGATCTATTATAACATTTAATGGGATAAATTTCATATGAAGAAACCCAATCCTCATTCGGATATCTAGTGTCCCATCCAGACTGATCTATCTAGCACACCAAATCTACATGAAGTCAAAAGTGGTGTGTTGTGATCTGTCCATATCTCAAGATGTTGGTGTCCAAATTGTGCCAAACTTTCGGTGGAGATATTCAATAGGTGGGGGAAAACTTTTTAGTTTTTTCCAAAGTGGGATAATGATTTCTACCCACCTAAAACAATGGTACAAGTGGTTTTACACAATATATGTCCCCAAAACCACCTTTCACTTAGCCTATAAAGGGATACCTTGGGTGCCTCATTTGTATGTTCGGCCAGGAGGAAAAGATCTAATATTTTGGAGACATAAAGGAATCATATCCTCATCCAATATGTTCCAGAGTCCCCTATATTCATAAGGGGATAAATAATGAAGAAGGATTCCCACCGAAGATTCTTCCTCTCAATTTCAGGCTAAACGGTGGGCGTTTGTTGTGAGGGAGCTACACACATGTCAAGGGAGTTCTGGTGCATCTATTAGCTACTGTTTTAGAGTAATTTAGGTGTTAAAACATTTAATTCCATGTATATTAAATGATTTCATTTTTGAATGATTTTTTTTATGCGTGTGAATGTTATGCTTTTAATTTCTAATCTATTGGTGTGAGGTTTTGAGTGTGTGAATTGTGTTGTTCTAATTAGACAACACAAGAATACTTTTCGTACCCACTTTCTTGGGCTTTAAATATTATTTGGATGCTCTTATTCCATGCATAAGTTCTATAACATGGAAAAATGATTGTTATGACAAGGTTTTGTTCTTCAAGCAATGAAATAAAGGCTTATGAAATAATCAGGATTCCAATTAATTTCAACCAAATAATTACTCTAAAACTGAATAAATCTCTAAATAAATGAACTTGAAATGTGCGTAGTGAAATCACAATGAAAATTTTTCCACATAATTATAAAACACCACCTTTATTTATCAACTATTAATCTCTTTATATCAATTCATTTTCATAAAACATTTTTCAAAACCACACCCCTCTTTTGTTCCTTTTTATTAAAAATGCATACTCTAAACTTATCAACGCTCCCTAAGAGATGACCTAGGGTCTTCCCTATACTATAAATAAAACATAAAATCATAATAAATTTTATGTTTCATGAAAACTAATTTAGGATTACTTCAAAAATGTAACCCCTATCATGTTCTCATTGATGATTTCATCAACATGATAAATTAATGGGTTGGGAACTTCAACCCATGGGAATCACATACTCATGTGTAGGCACCATTCATGATCTCTTAGTTCTCGAGCAGTATCATGGGCCTTATTCTTAGTATAATCTATCTCCATGCACTAATTTATGGTTCAATCCCCTTAGTCAATTCAAAAATCCATGATCACCACCACAGGGAGCTCATTTTTAAGCCTCGCACACATACCCTTTTTTCTCTTATGCATGAGGTGGGCCTCCTTTATAGGCATAATCCCTAATAAATAATTCTCTAATTAATGAAATCATCCTGATAATTCATTTGTGAGATGCATAATGGGAATCCTCAGTGCATATTTCCCAAATTACATTTATGGGGTTATATTCCCTGTGAAATCCCACTCAAAGTCCCATACTCCTTCCAAGATAAAATCCTCTAATGGGCCACCTTCTCTAAGAATAAAATGTTAGGGAATAAAATGTGTAAACCCCATTAAACCCTTTTATGCCACCCATTTCACGACATCAATATCTCTACAACTATGATGATAAAATATTCAACCAACATCTGAGTCTCAAGATATAAAAATGGATAACAACTTCCTTGAGATATGAAATTAAACTACATAGTATGGTTCTATCATATGACCTTTAACTATGAAACTAGAAATTCATGTTCATTTATACTTGTTAATAATGATATATAGGATGTATCTCTGAGGCCCAAACCCAACATCTAAATCTATTCCATCATTGGGACACTTTCTCTGTTTTACTTTACCCTAATAGAGGTCCGTATTCTTTCTATGTACCAAAACCATATCACCCCCACCAAACTATATTATCTCTAAAACTCACTACCCATATCCACTATGTCATGTACCTCATGGAAATCATCATCACCCTATTATACCACTTATGATATATATTACTTCTCATCAGTTCATATTCCCATGTAAACATTAAAAAAATCTCTCTCAATGTTCTATATTATCTATGAGGGAATCCTTCCTCAGAGGGTTGTATTCCTTACAAGGAAATCTATAAATGGATGCTCATGTATAAGTCTAACACAAACCATTTCTTGGAACGTTTTCTTCAAGTAATCCATTTTCATGACTTTCAACTAGTTGAAAGTGTTCGTGGATATTTGACATTAACAAGAACCATGATGATTCTTTTCACATTACTTTAAAAGGTATAATATGTCCCATTAAGTGGCACTAAACTACATGGGTCTTGGTTACCTTTGTATTTGTACATAGTAATCTCATATTCGGGGCCCAATCCAAATACCATAATATCCACCACCTCCCTTGATGGAGACAAATCCCAAAACACCAAATTATATGGATTTGAACCATCACATTAACAATTAATAAAATATATGGTTTTGATTAAACCATTGGAATGATGGTAACCAGTCTCACACTTGAATTTTGGAAGGACCCTAAACGTATCTTAAAATCATAAGATAGTCTCACGGTAGGAAACAATTCCCCTCAAAAGGGTTTGATGATATTGACCTCCCATTCTATTGAACAATATGAATTCTAAATAATTGCTATGTAAAAGACCCAAGTGACTGCCTACCTTTGGAAAGAAGTTCCACAACGATGATCACATTGGGACATCACAAATGAATTAGATATTGGTATTTAATTATGAAACAATAATGATAAAATCAATGTGAAATATTTAACTATAAATATCTGAGTGACATTAGAAAGTAGGTATCATATTTCATCATGATTTTTTTCTAAACAAAAATAGTGAACCTGATGTGTGTATTTTAACCCCAAATAGTTGTGGGACATCATGTGTTGGACATCATGTTCCTTCATGGTTCCATAGAAAATGGATGTAATAAAGGAAAATTTTCACCCTATATACGTAACATATTCCAAAAAGATACATAATATCCTTAAAATGGAATATTATTGGAGTTAATACGGTTTTTCAAAAATTCATAATGCATCTAAAACCTTCTAAAGTTGTGTAAGGTTATATGGAAGATGTGTAATTTTTTTGTGAAGGGTAAGGTTTTACACTATTTTTGGGAGAAATAAATGATCTACTACACCATGACTTGGAGTCCCACACCATAAATTATACATTCATGGGAAAAGATATTAGTCAGATATATATTTATAATATATATTATAAATTGTAATATATGATTTATAATATAGTAAAAAGTTAAATAAATAATGGTTGGGGATTTTATGGGAATTTTAATGAAAGGAAGCTATTATATTTGATAAAGATTGTGATGAATAAAAAATAATAATTCAAAGAGACATAAAAATGGTGAATTAATTCATAGGATTTTGTTGAGAAGTCAAATATAAAGAAAATCAATTTGAAAATATTATAGGAGTATTTTTCATGTAATTCAGTTAATATATTTATAAGGAGAATAATAAAGAAAAATGGGAGGATATCACACTATGGATTTTATAGAGTTTCCACATACTAAATATAAACAAAATACCACTTGTGATAATTTTGTGTAATTTAGGAAGAGGAGAGGAAGAATAAAAGGGATTAGTGAAACTTTTTCTAATTGAAAATTCAATGAGTCGGGAAAAAGGAGTATGTATAATACTAAATATCATGTTTGAATATATAAAAAGAAGTATTAAACATAATAATAGATTCAGGTATATAATAAAAATAGGATAAATGTAATATATAAGATTTACATTGATCATATATAATGTTTTTTATGAAAGAAGGATCAAAGAAGTAGGGTTATTATACTATTATATTTAGATATTGAAGAAGAAGTGTGTTAAGATAATTCTAGTTTAGAATTATCTTCATCTAAAGAAGAAGTGAAGCTGTAATAAATTTTAAAAGACATAGACTCAACCATCACATAGAGGATTTTATATCATCCTAAAAGAAAGATAAGAGTAAAATGATCAAGGATGATAATAGATCATCTAAATGGATTCAAAGATATATAGTTGTTGAATCTTTTTATGATATTTATAGATAAACCCTAAGATCTATAAATTGGTCAATCCTTCATCAAAGTAGTGTACAAATGAGAATAAGAGGGAGGGTCACTTGGTTGAGGAGTGACCAAACCCTAAAACATATAAAGGAAGTCATCATTGGAATGGAGTTACCCTGACTAAACTTATATTAACCACACTAGTGCAATCGTGGATTCGATTACATCGGCACATTTTTA
Source organism: Viscum album (assembly GCA_963277665.1). Lineage (NCBI taxonomy): Eukaryota > Viridiplantae > Streptophyta > Magnoliopsida > Santalales > Viscaceae > Viscum > Viscum album. The sequence continues at coordinate 1,143,659,694 of OY728140.1, forward strand.
TTTTCTTTCTCCTTGGATTATCCATTAGTTGTGAACCAAGTAAAATCGTCATGTATTGTGTATGTTTTATTCTCCTATATATCTATTTATGTTTCTATCAGAACTCCATAAAGAGTGAAATTTTAAACAGTAATTATTGTTAACATGGGAATAAGATCCTAAAGTAAAAATATTTAAGTAAAAGATGAAGTTAAAATTGGGAAACATCCTAATTCACCCCCCCCCTCTCAAAGTGTTTTAGGTTAAAAAATTTGGTATCATATCAAAAAGTTTCGAATTTTTAGTGTACCATATCTAATTTTTTTTATTTTTTATGTAAATGGATTAAATTATAAATCTGTAATTTTTATATAGAAATAACTTTTATTGTTAAAAAAATGAAATTCTTTTCTTCATATAGGAAAATGACAAGGGGTTATCGAGTGAATTCTTTGAGATGATGATTTGACCAAGAACAATAAACTATTTGGTAATGCAATGTTAGATAAGATATTGAGTGAATCATTTTCTATTGAGGTATATAATTAAATCTCTCAATGTACTACTTTATCCCATAATACACATTGCTTTCGGCTTTGGCTCACTACCTCATAGCTCTAAAAGGCCTCAAGTTGGGGGAGAATTCCCATATGATATTTATATCAACACATGGTACTCTCCCTTTCACCAACATGGTATTAAAGACTTAGTATCACTGTGTGACCTTTTAAGGTCATAGTGTGACTATTAGAATCCACACAGATGGGTGATTAAGCCCATATCAAAAACCTCATGGAATTTAAGAAAAATCCTAGTTCTAGAAATCCCCCTTGCCTCAACATTACCTAAGTGGTTCAAACCTACACCCAGCACTCTAATACTAGATATAAATCCTACCATACCTCCATACATGATATTTTTTTCTTTGGATTATTACTTCATGGCTTTAAAAGGCCTCATTAATGAGATAATTAGCATATGATATTTATATCCGAACATAGACCTCCCCCTCACCCATGTGGGACTTGGAACTCAACATCATGACATGACATGTTAGGGTCATGACGTGATGTATAGAAACCACATATAAGGGTGATTAAGCCGATGTCACAAACCTTGGGGGGGACTGGAAAACCCTAGTTCTAATAGTTACATAGACCCATTTTCTGCCACTTTCCCGAGACAAACTTCTCTAAGATTGAAAGCACATGAGAGACCTCAATCGCCTAATTCAGGATCATTCATGCAAACTTCCTTTGCACAAATGACCTTGTGGACTTTAATCTCCAATCCCTTTATAATATGAATGGGATGGGAAGCATCCATCCTTATTTCCTTTATAAAAGAACATAGCAGCACTTGTGTAATCCCCTCACATATCCTCACTTCTCCCAAGTAGCATTTGAGTAGCACGATTCATAATCCCCTCCCCTCAATTCCCTATTATCTCTCTTTTCATGGAATAATCATCCTTACCCACTAAGCTTAAGTAGGCATTTAGCATCATTTTTTTCTTTTAGCGATGATTTAAACCGTCACTAAATTATTTCACAATGGTTTTGAAAAACCATCACAAAAGTCGTGTTTCGATAATCATTTAGTAGTGGTTTTTCAAAAAAGCTATTGAATGATTTACTAGTGGTTTTTAAAAATCAAGAGAATAGTTTTATGGTGGTTTAAACCGCTGCTAAATTGTTTCCCAATGGTTTATTTTTTATTTTAATTTTTTAATTTTTATTTTTATTTTTATTTTTTAATTTTTTTTAATTTTTTTTAATTTGTTAAATTTCAGTAATTATTTTTTTATCATTTATTTATTTATTTATCATTTTTGTTTTTTTTTTTTGTTTTTTTTTTGTAATTAATTTTTTATTATTTTATCATTTTATTTTTTTATTAATTAATTTTTCCTAATTAATTTTTATTAATTAATTTTTTATTATCTATCTATTATTTATCATACGTATGCAAATTTCATGCATGCATCTTCTATTTATGCATTGTAGAAATTATGAATTGTGTGAGATTTGAAACTCATACCTCCTGATAATTCTACAAAATACTTTACCACTCCAGAATGCTCGTCATGTGGGGAGTAAACAGAATTTAATGTACTTATATATATATATCAATAAAAAAAATAATACTTAACAAATAGATATGAAAAAAATAATTAATAATTAAATATTAATTGATAATTATAAATATTTAGTCATAAATAATTATTCAATAGAAAATAAATAAATAAATAAAAAATATGGTAATAAATAATAAATAATAAATACAAAATAATAAATAATAAATAATAGATAAAAAATAATCATTGCTAATGAGTTAGTAATAAATAAATAATATATAATTAATGAAAATTAATAAATAAATTAAAAAATAAATTCATATATGATAAATAAATAATAAATTAATATATAATAGATAATAAATATTAAATTATGAATAAATATATAACGAATATATAATAAATAAGTATTAAATAACATGTTAATAATAAATTAATAATAAATTAATAATAAATTAAAAACAAACTAATTATTAATGTATAAATAATAATAACAGATAATAAGCAATTAAATAAGAAATATATATTAAAATATATATTAAAAATAATTCATAAATAAATAAGGCATAAATAATAAATTAATAATAAAGTAATAAAATAATAAAATAATTAATAATTAATGTGTAAAAAACTACAAAATAAATAATAAATAAATAATAAATAATATAAAAATAAATAATAAAATAATAATCAAAATTACATAAAAAATAAAAAATATATATATTATAAATTACAAATAAATTATATATTATAAAAAATAATAATTAAGTAATAAATAAATAATAAATAAACAAATAATAACTTATAAATAACTAGTAAATAAATAATAAATAATATGATAATTATAAATTAATAATAAATAATAATTAAAAAATAAATTAATAACAAATAATAAATTAATAATAAATTAAAAATTAAATATAATAATATATAATAAATATTAAATAATATATAATATAAAATAAATAATATATAATTAATAATTAATAATTAATGTATATAAATATCTATAAATATATATAAATATAACAAAATTTACATAAATATTTATAGATAGACATTTTTTAAAAAAAATATATACAAACACACACATATATATAATTGTATATTAATAAAAAAAATATAAACACATGTAAATATAAATATCTATATATATAGACACATATAAGATATAAAATTTATAAACGTAAATATGCATAAACATTTACAAATGTATATAAATATACCCAAATCTTCAAAGATACATATAAATAGATATATAAAATAGATACTAAATCACAAGAAGAGGGGAAAACACAATAATTGAAACATCATAAAATCAATAGTATGGTAAATCAATGGAATAAAATCATAAATGACAAAAAAATTATATAAAGTCACACTTAAACGAAACTGAAATACTATCGAATATTAAAAAAAATGGGTATCCCAAATAAGAAATCAGTTTTGGAGAACATATAGGCCTTTTTATCCTCAAATAAATAGTTCTTATGGTACACCCTGACCACTATGGTGTATATCTCTTTGCATGCTTCAATTTGATATATGGTAGTGCTCAAATAGACACCTAGATCAAAATTTATGGTCGTTTGAAGTTGGAATTTGATTTCCAACTTTTCTTAAAACAATAATAAAATTTATTATTTTAATTATTACCAAATTATTATCCAATGTTGTTTTATTTCATTTCATAAACATGAATTTGACTGGTTGTGGAGCTAAAATGAACTCCTATATCAAAGGTTATGGTAATTTAATACTGAAGACTAATTTTCAACTTATTAAGGAATTATTTTAAGTTTCAAATTATTATTAACTAATAATTATAAATATTTATTAATTAACACATTATAATTAATTAAAAATTTAAATAATAAATAATATATGAAAGTAAATAATAAATAATAAATATTATATCATAATTTAATTTTTTTATTTTTTTCACTTTAATTTATTAGTGGTTTTTAAAAAATTGCACCAATTTCACAGTGGTTTCTAAAAAACTGCCGATAAAATAAATATAAAATTATAAAATAAATTAAAAACACATTTAACAATAGTTTTAAAAACTTCCGCTAAATACTCGCTGCTAAATTTTTTCCCAAAAAATATTTAGTTGTGTTTTTGAAAACTGCTATGAAATCTATTTTTTCATGTATTAACTGCATGGAATTAAACTTAATGGACATGTCCTATCAAATAATTTTAAATTGTATGACTTAAAATATGTGGGATTTGATTCATATTACAATATGATATATAAGACACCTCCTTGAGGTTCAATTCCAACAACATTAACATTACATCTCCCCCTCATAAGGCTATTTCACCAAATTTTGATTGCCTTCTGGAAGAACACAAAACTTCCCATATCAGTCCCCACTCGACTTTAAAACATGATCACCCTTATTTGATGACCAAAAAAGGATGAATTCTCACTATAATTTAAACCATTAACACCCATAAGTGATGGGGATAAGAGGATAAATCCCCACTATCATTCAGAATATGATCAACCTTATATAAGAATCATAGGAGGGTCAGTCCCCACTGAAAATTAAACTATGACATCCCTTCTGTGATGTATATAATAGGATAAGTCCCCACTAGAATTTGAGTTTTGACAACCCTTTTTTATGAGAAAATGTGTATCAATCAACATACCCACCATACATTAAATTTTTACCTCTATTATGTGAGAAGGATAAGAGGAACATCATGCCTTATTTGAATAACTTAAACTGCCCTATATGATTAGGGTAGGATGACCCTTCTAGAATATTCATTCTTCTTTTATATCAAAATTGTAGGATTCCCTATGTAATGAGAATGTGATTACTCAAGTTAATACCACAGGATTAATTGTGTGGAAATCATAGGATGCGTTACATGATGAGCATATGATACCTCCTGTGATGAGCCTAAGGTACCTTATGTGAAGAGCATAAGATTCCTTATGTGACAAGAATAGAATTCTTTTTAGTATAACACGAGGAAGATACAACTAGTCTTCCTTTCTAACTTTAAACTCAAAACCCATATTTTTTATTTTGGGATGAGAATAATATTCCCTCATGACCTAACATAAGGAAGATAAATAAAGCTTTACCCAGATACTCAGATGCATGATATTCACATCCTCTCCAATTATAATGTTGTCTCCCTGCTAAGGTAATAAAAATGTTATTAACTGATGAACACACAAATATGGAATCTAGAATATGATTTATGAGTATGTATTAAATCTATGATGTAGTCCCAAACAAGTAAACAAGATCCACATATAGATATTTTTACCTTCTATCCTCCTATTCCAATCAAAGGTGTTATCATCATCACCTCAATGGTGATATACCACTAACTTTTAGAAAGAAAAAATGCATGACATGAGTCACTACCATCCATGGTTAAATATGATATTGTGGTCAAAGATATATGCATATAAAACACTCATGAATGACTAATATGTGATGATACCATCCCATCCCACAATTATTCATTTTATATTTGTTTAAAAAGTGGTATAAATTCAAAATAAATCCCTTTATATTTATCCTTTGATGTATTTCCCTGGTCTAAAAAAGGGGGGTATTACTAAGGTGTAGAAAAAATATAGGGAGAGAATACAAAGATATGTGTTTAAATTAATGGGATATATATCTCTTATTTAAGGGGATAATATATTTAGGGAGAGTTTTTAAAATGGTTAAGATATAAATTCAACATGTGTGTGTGATTTGTGTACTGTTCTAACATGTTTGTTGGGTATGTATTATAACAACTATGCTATTTATTACACAATTAAACAAGATTTATTACACAAAAATATTGACTTGATACAACATATAATATCTAGAGGTCTATTTTATTTGGGTATTAGGAACTTTACATAACAACTTAGAATATAAAACACAACATCTTTATTGAAAACTTTGTTTACATGACCAAACACATTCCTTCATACTTAGCACTGCATCGGATAACCTGAGGACACGCATAATAAAAGGGTGATCTATAAAACCCAGTAATGTAGTAAACAAGTAATAACATGAATATTACAGTACACATTAAGAAATAGGAATATCAATGAATCCTAAGATAAACATGAACATAAAGGCATGATATAGCATGATAATCATAACATGGAAATGTGGCATCAACATTTAACATGATATTAGCATGATCCATGGCTCATTGAACATGGATATTGAGTAAAACCTCATTGAATTTGAGTTATAATGAGTAAAACCTCATTTCACTTAAAGTTTCAGGATACTAATCTTTACCCAATGCATTAGAGTGCTATCAGGACGCACCCTTCTTACTCATTTCATTTCATGCATAAGTGTACCACATAGATCATATAACATGGATTCATTAAACATCATCACTTATTACATGATAAAGAAATTTTTAATTAATAAATGAAACTCTATAAACAATAAATAAATGTTCATAATGGTTAATACCCTTGATAGAGAAATGGGTATGGTATTCACTACACAATGACTTTGGCTTGGAAAATCACGGTGCAATTTCAGCAACATAACGGTGTGACATAAGTATTCATAAAAATGGTTGATGAGAGATAAAGGGATGTATAATCATATTTACATGAAATTTAAAGTAATTAGGGTCATATAAATACATGTACCAACATATTTAATGGAATTTAGATTGAAAATACAAAATAATTTCTTGAATGCAAATGAAGGGAGATAAATCCCTTACGAAATTTTGAAATGGTAATGGGTGTACATGGGAGGAATTAATGATAGATAAAGAGGTCTATCATCATTAAAAAATAAGGAGGTTAATATGGGGGAGGTTTGAAATCATACCCTGACATTTTTAATTGAAATTAAAAGGGTATAACAACATTAAAAAACTTAGAAAAAAATGATAAAGGAAGAAATCCCTTACTTGGAAGTGTGATCTAAAAGGCTTGGGATGGGCTTGAGAGAGGGTTCTTGGGAGCTTGGGGCACCTTGGGAGGATTCTAGAGAGATTAGGGAAGATTTTATTTGAGCTCAAAATTATTTTAGTGAAGATTAATAGAGATCTTGGGTGTGTTTATATAGAGTAAGAGAGGGAATTCTTTATTATTTATGTTTTGGACACCACACATTAAACTAATCAAAACCACAAACCATCCTATGGTTTTTCCCATGGATTTTTCCAAAGGTGATTGAAAAAAATTATTTTATAAGTCCAATGGACTAAATTCTTAAAATATTATGTTTGCTTATGTGGAGGTGAGTCACACTCTGAAGGAAATCAATTTAAAAAGTTAAATGTTTTATAAGTCTTGGAGGGTCCACTAAAGATTTGTAAAATAAATCAAAAAAACATAAAATCACATTATTTTAATTATAAAACATATATTGGCCGAAAATATCATTTATAGTATTTTATTACATCACTATTGGGTCATTATGATGTAATAAAACACATTATAAAATTAAATAGTATTTAATTTTTATGCAAAAATTCGACTGTCTCAGAAAATTATGAAAAATTCAAAATTGGATAATTTAAAAGTCTCGATTCCAAAAATAATATTTATTTTATCTAAATAATTTTCTAAATATTTGAATTTTTACTTTTAAAATAAAAACTTGCATTAATCAAGAATTCGTGGGTTTTGATAAAACGACTTTAAAACCTTAATAAAAATCACAATTGTATTCATAAAAATTATGCGATAATTTATATTTAATAAAATTTAATTTAATAATGATATTTTGTTAAAAATATTATTTACTTAAAAAATCCATTAATTCAACAAAATATATTCCTTAATTCAATATTAACTAAAAGTACTATTTGTGCTCTAAAAACTATTTACAAATTAATAATAAGAAAATGAATTTATATTCTTTATTATATAAAAAAATAATACACATAATAATATTTCTAGGGTCTTGTTACATAACCCCTTATAAAACCTACATAAGACCTAAGTTTAAGGTGTGCGATGGTGATATACTCTTGGGGAGGCTCAGATAACATCGCTCGGGTGGTAATATATATCAACTTCCACTTCTCAAGTTGGTGGTTCTGTTCAAGCTTAATTAGTTGAAGCTTAGATTGATCTTTTTTTAGAGTGAAGCCCAATGATGCCACCTCCTTTATAAGCTCCGACAAATGGGCTTCATATGGAGCAATTCTACTAGATGAGGCCATTGCTTCCTTTGTCTGGGAAAATTGGATTTGTTAATTCCCTATATTTATACTAATTATGTGATCCCTATTCAACGGCTGTATTAGAAGCAATAATAATTCTTAACGGTATTTTGAAATCCAAAAACATAAAACCAAAGAAGTGCATATGTCATATAACCATTTTATATAATAAGACATTTAATTATATCAAGTGGAATTTTCATTGATAAAAGTTTGGGTCATTACAATATTCCCCCCTTAAGGAATTTCACCCAAGAAATTTCCTTTTCCCATACTAAAATATATGTGGGTATGTATGCTTCCTTACTTCCTCCTATTCCCATGTTGCTTCTTCAAAATTTTGGTTTCTCCACAACACCTTGATGAGGGTCAATGTCTTATTTTGTAGAACTTTTTTCCTACAATATAAGAGATTAACCGGCTTCTCTTTATTGGAGAGGTCATTCTCCAATGGTACCACCTCTAGATTGAGGACATGCGATGGGTCAGGTATGTACTTCCTTAAGAGTGATACGTAGAATACATTATGTACTTGATATATGTTCGTTGGGAGTGATAGTCGATAGGCCACTTCTCTAATGCGATCAAGGATCTCAAAAGGGCCAATGTACCTTATACTAAGCTTTCCCTTCTTCCCAAATCTCATAACTCTCTTCCATGGTGATATGAAGAGTAATATTGTATCTCCAACATAAAACTCTAGGTCTCATCGATGATTATCAACATAGCTCTTTTGTCGAATCTGAGCAACTTTAATGTGTTGTTGAATGGTGTTAACCTTTTCCACCATTTCTTCAGTCATTTCTATACCTAGGAGTTTTTTCACCCCAAATTCATCCTAACTTGTTAGTGTTCTGCACCTCTTCCCATAAAGGGCTTCATAAGGATCCATTTGGATTCTTAAGTGGAAACTGTTGTTGTAAGAGAACTCAACTGGTGCAATATTTTGATCCCATACTCCTTTTAAGTCTATTGAGCATTCTCTCAACATGTCCTCTAGTGTTTGGATAGTATGATTAGATTGGCCATCAGTTTCAGGATGATAATTCATACTAAATTTCATCTCAGTATTCATATCATATTGAAGACTCTTTCAAAAATTATAGGTGAATCTTGGATCTCATTCAGATATAATAGATAGTGGTAATCCATCCTGCCTTACCACATCTCTGATATATATCTATTCTAGTTGATCCAATGAGAAATCATACTGAATTGAAATTAAGTGTGTAAAATTTGTAAGATGATCCACAACAACCCAGATAGCATTGTTACCTTTGGATGTCTTCTTAAGTCCGGTGATGAGGTCCATGGTGATGTTATCCCATTTCCATGCTACTATGGGTAATGTTTTCATCATCCCATTAGACTACCTCCTCTCAACCTTCACTTACTGGAATACCAGGAACTTTTATGTATACTCAGTGATATCCTTCTTCATGTTATCCCACCAATAATTATCTCGTAGATCTTGATACATCTTTGTGTTTCCTAGGTGAATGGATAAATTTGAACTATGTGCATCATCCAAAAGTTCTTTCTTTAACTTTGGATTTTACGGAACACAACGTCTTGACCCAAATCCCAAAATTCCTTCTTCATTAACATTGAACTTTGAGGATTTCCTATTTTTGATAGTTTCAACTTTCTTATTAATTCATGTGTCATCTTTTTTATCATCCTTTAACCTTTCCAAAAGAGGCGGTTGAGTAATAATTTGTGAAAGGATTGATGAAATTACCTTATTTATGATTCCCATTTCCATCTTCATAAAATCTAAGAATATTGGATCCTTTTCAACACTCATCAATGATATAATTTTTGGATCCTTTATATTTAGAACATTTTCCACCTCGTTCGCTTTCCCAGGGTGGTAATGGATTGATCAATCATTATCTTTGTTCATCTCTTACCATATTTGTTGGCGTATGTTCAAATATTTCTATGTGAATATATAATTAAGGCTTTTGTGATCCGTATATATTTCAAACTTATCCCCAAATAGGTAATGTCACCAAATGTTCAAATCAAGTATTACTTCATCCAACTTCAGATCAGGTGTTGGATAGTTTTTCTCATCAACTTTCAATTTTCTTGAATCATAGGAAATGACTTTTTCATTTTCATCAACACACAACCCAGGCCCTTCTTCTAAGCATCACTAAATACCACAAAAATTTCTCCACTTGTGGGTAGAGTGAGCATGGGCATAGTTATAATCATCCTTTTCAAATACCTGAAGCTCTCTTCACATTCATCACTCTACGAAAACTTTACTCCCTTCTGAGTTAGCTTGGTAATAGGGTTGTACAATTGTGATATATTTCTCACAAATCGGCGATAATATCTAGATAACCCCAAGATGCTATGGATATTTTTCACCGATGTTGGCCTCGGTCATCCCTCAATTGTAGTTGTCTTGGAGGGATCCACAGATATCCCATTACTTGGGATGATATGACCCACGAATGAGACCTCCTTCAACCAGAACATACACTTGTTGTACTTTGCATAGATTTTCTCCATTCACAAGGCCTCTAGTATAGTTGTTATATGATCCTCATGTTCCTCCTTGGTTTTGGAGTATATTAGAATATCATTTATAAATACTACCAAAAAAATTTCAAGGTAATCTCAAAATACTCTATTCATCAAGTCCATGAATATTTCTAGAGAATTAGTGAGTCCAAAAGGCATTACTATGAATTCATATTGCTTGTACCTTGTACAAAAAGCAGTCTTGTAGATATCCTCATTCATCACCCTTACTTGATAATATCCCAACCGCAGTTCCACCTTGGAGAAGTATTGTGCTCCACGTAGCTGATTGAAAAAGTCATCAATTTGGGGAAGAGGATCCATTTTATTTATCGTGATTTATTTGATATCATGATAATCAATTAAAAGGTTCATTGACCCATCCTTATTATTGATGAAGAGAACAGGTGCACCCCATGGTGAAGCACTTTGGTGTATAAACCCTTTATCTAGATTCTCTTATAGTTGTTTCTTTAGCTCCTAAATCTCCAAAACATCCATTCTATAGGGATTTTTGGATATTATAAATGTTGTTGGTATAAGATCAATTGAGAATTCAACATATCTTCTAAGAGAGAGACCATAAAATTCTTTTGGAAACACTTCAGTGAATTCTCTCACAATAGGCATGTCCTCAAGGATGGTTACTTTCTTGGAATCAATCATCTCATCAAGATACACATGATCATAGGGCAGTAATATCCAGGCTTGAGATGATGGAGCTAAAGAAGATTCATCATCCTCCTTGCACTTGTACATAATTGGGGGGTCGATTCGCCATATAGAGAGTGATTTCCCTCTCACAGGAATTTATGTTGGCTCTATATAGAGAAATCCAATCAATGCCAATAATTTCATCAAATTCCACCAGAGGAAGTATGACGAGGTTCTCCAGGAAGTCCAATCAAAAAATTATGACATGGGAGGATTTATATTCGTGGGATTCAATGATTTATCCATTTTTGATACTCCCCAACATCTTTACTTACATAATTTGTGGTGGTGTTGGGATTGTTCTACTAAACTTCTAAGATATAAAAGAATTCGTAGAACTAGAATCAAAAAGTATGTTCTCTATTCTTGAATGAATAACTAGCGTACCTATCCCCACTTCATTGTTGGGGTTCAATTCAGAGGTAGAAATGGAAAAATATCTCCCTTGCTGCCTTGGATAATATCGGATGCCCTCGAAAACCCTTGGCTTAGGGCATTGGTTTCCAAAGTGCCTCGGTTCTTTGTAGTTGAATCAATGACATCAAATAGAGTGATCATCTCCTCTATTGTAGCCACGTGTTTTTCTTGTTGGTTGTTTATGTCCAGGTTCCCTTCTCTTCCACACCTAAATCATTTCCTCATCCCCTTCAGGTAATTTCAAGGGTGCTTCTTTCCGCACCTTTATCAAGTGGGGTGCTGGATTTTCTTAGCACCATTGGATTTATCCATCGGACCGCCATGATTGAATTCTACATTATGCTTCTTAACCCCATGATACCCCTTAGATTCTATAATCTCCATTTCGAATTTGAGGGCACATCAGACAATTTCTTCATAGCTCTCGAAGTCACAGATCACTAGGGATTTCTATAGGCTAGGTTTTAGCCCACCAAAGAAGCGGTCAACCTTGAATTTGGGGGTAACAACAAAGCCAGATGTGTATCATGCAAGGCTTGTAAAATTTTCCTTATACACTTCTATGGATTAATTATCTTATTTATTAAGGGAAAGGAAGTCCATTTCCATCTTAAGTCAGAGGGTGCGAGAAAAATATTTGTTGAAAAATATTTTCTGGAAATCCATACATTCCAATGCCTTAATCTCCTCCTCCTGCTTTGTATTTTTTATCAATTTCCACCATTGATCAGCTTCACCCTCTATACGATAAGCAGCCAGAAGAACATTCTCTTGTTTAAAACATTGAAGGATAGAGAATATCTTATAAATGTAGTTGATCCATTATTCATAAATTGAGGGATCATATGATCCATTAAAAGTAGGATTCTTTTGTCTCAAGAAGCTCTTGATTGCAACTTATTCTTTCTTGGGGGGGGGGGGGGTGAATATTCCTCTTCACCCATGTTTATATTCAAAACTTGAGTTAACTAAGTGATTATCATGACAAAGTTTGCGATTCTTGATCCCATCATATTGAAAATCTCATTAGAACATTCGTCACATTGATCTTTGCATCGATTGTTAACATGATTCCTCCAATTACCATCCATTGGCTAGTATAAAAGGAATGGTAGGGGTAACACATAAAGGGTAATCAAAAGACAAAAACAGATGACTTATAAATTACTTTTATATCCTTATCTTTTTAATTTATAGGCTTTAGTCTATGTTATCCATGATCTACTTTCTAACTTATGTTCTTAGGGGCATTTTTTATTTCCTTAATAATGGTTCATAGTAAGAAAATGAATTTACCAATATTTTAAGAACCCTAACCTTCTTTTTAGGTATTTTTTTCCTTTTTCTGGAGTTTTTGAGAAAAGAGGAGTTGCTGGAAATTTTTAAAGTACATGTCGTGTGCTTTATGAGTACATGCCGTGTACTTCGTTGACGCAAGGGATCGTGTGCTGGTCGTGTCATGGCCACACACACGGTCGTGTGGGGTGAAGTGGAGGCTGCTTAAAGTGGAGTATAGAAAGAGCAAGTACACACCGTGTACTTCAAAAGTACATGCCATTTATTTTGTTTTTTTATTAAACGGGATGGGGTCACGTCTAACGGACAAGAGTGTCTTCTTTTTCGGTAAAAACGTCCCAGAGCACCCGTACAATGTCGAGACTTCCCTGAGCCCCCGATCGCGCATCCGTTCTCTGAATCAACCACCGTCGATTGCATTGGAATCGCAGCGGTAATATATTATTTCTCCTAGAGTTTCATTTCCTGATTTCTCTTATTTTCCGAGTTATCGTGGGTTGAACATTTTATAAATTTTCTTAAATCTACGGCGTTATAAAGAGGTTCAAGCTTCGAGGTTCAAGTATATCGATCTACTAACCCCAAGGTAGGTGGTTTGTGCCTTTCTATAGAACGTATTTGAGTTTTATGTGCAAATTTTCCCAATACCCTTGAACGGGGTATTGTGCATTTACCGTTTTAGCCCTATTGTTTTCCAGCTTTGCTTTTAATCCCGACTAGAGGTTATTGTTTGTGAATAGGGAATTTTTCTATGCTTTGGATGTATTTCATATGCATTTTTTTCTTATATATGACCTTTGGGTCTGGTTTACCTATTAGGCTGCTGTTTCGTTTTCCATGCTTAGTATTATAGGATGGTGTGACTGTTTCTCTGATATGTTGTTATGCTGTAGAATTCTATCCAAGTAGTTCTTGAGTTTTACTTTGTCCGTTACGTGATTCTATGCTTTTTTGACTTACACAGGGCTGTGAGAACCTGTTGTATAGACCATAGGTAGAATTGACGTTGAGGGCTTCTCTAGAGTGTCTTTATAATTACGACGTGAGACCACAAGGGGAATTAACGTTGAGTGCTTCCCCAAAGTGTTTTTAGTTCCTCGACATGGGCCATAGGGGGAATTGACGTTGAGTGCTTCCTCAGCATGCCTTTAGTATGATACAAGGACTCTAGGGGGAATTGACAATGAGTGCTTCCTCAGAGAGTCTATAATTTAGCTGAACCATATGGGTGAGAATATGTGTGCTGCCCAAAGGATTGCTTGTACTTGATTGGTAGGATCAGAGGGAATAGGATGTGGGAACTTCCTAGAGGGTTACCTGTTGTGTTATCTATTTTTTTTGTATGATGTGTGGTTTTTTGAATGCTTAAACTATGGATTGTTTACTGCTTAGTGCTTCCTTGTTTACTGCTTTCTGTACTTTTACCTACCATATACTCACTGACTGTTAGGAACAGATCTTCGGGTGTTTGCCTACTGGGATTTAGTCTCACACCCTATTTGGGCCATGCTTTTGGGCCCAAACAGATTATATTTCTGCAGGTATAGACAAGGGAAAGTGCCCTTCGACTTCAGGTACTTTATTGCATTGGAGCTGAAGGGCATGGGACCAAGCCGAGGATTGTGATGCTGAGGAGTTGCTAATCTGTTTTACGTTTTTACTTTGGTTTAGTACTATATTCAGCATTGTGACTTGTTTGGAAGCTTTCATAGACATATATGTATCATGCATCATTTATATTTTTTTTCTTTAGTTGTTTCTGTATCAGTATTTTGTTGTTTACTGTTGTTGGATATTTACTATTTCCGCTATTGTGTGTTGTTACTTCTATTGTGTACTTTGCTAATGTGGTCATAGTTTCCCCACTATCACACCCAATGTAAAGACCCGAAAAATTCATGGAAATTTTTTTCTTAATTTTCTTTGGATTTTTACAAGAACGCAGTTTCTGACAGCACCTCATTCCGAGGCCCGGTGTGCCCGGAATCATTTTCCGAAGTTTGGCTCAAGTACGTTTAGTGAACGAACGAGTGTGGTTTTATAACTTTTGAACCGGTGCTCAGAATCGAATTCTGAGGGCACTGATGTAATCGCATCATCGGTATTTTCTTAGAAACGCTTCTTCCGGAGTTGTGTTTGCTTGGGTGTGGTTTTTAATTTTTGGGCTTAAAGTTAAGAAATAAAATAATTTATACGACAAATTTTATTTTATTTCACTTAAGCCACTTGGAAGCCACTTGAAGCCACTTAAATCTGATTAAGCTGAGTTGATGCAGATAGGGTGCTATCCAAAAATATCATACCCTCTTGGTAGGATAATTGTGAGGTGGGGCCCGCATGAGCCCCACCGTTTCTTTTCCGCTAAGTAACGCACCCGCGAAAACCCATCATTATGAAAGTCAACTGACGCGTTTTCTTAAATTCTTAACGCACCAATTAATTGGGTGGTTTTCTTCGTTGAATTAATTCTATGAATTAATTTATTCATTTTTTAACCTGTTTGAAATCCATTGGCGTAATAATAAAATAAGACCAACGCACGACTTCTGGAAAAATACTCGTTGGGAGGATTTGATAGAAACCAAGAATTATTCATCCTCCTTCGTGAAGAATGCAAAGAACGCGAAGAATGCAGAGCCCTCGGAAATCAACGACGTGACGTCGTGTGCCGCGACGCCGACGTTTCCTCTCCCGCGACGTTCTTTCCTCCGTAGTAAAATCTCTGATCACCAACTGCTTAAGGTAAGAGATTTCGGGTTTCTTTTAAACCTCCTTTGTGGATTATAACAACACACGGTTTTAATTATTTATAATTAAATCGGTTGTTTCTTGGTCCTCGGAGTTCGTCGACGCAACGCCGGATACCTCGACGACGCGGCGATCCCCTCCTTCCGCGACAATCAAATCCGCGAAGAACGCACGTGCGACGACTTAAAGAGGTAGGGGTTTTATTGAATGTTTTATATTTCTGTGATCGTTTCATTAAAAATAAAGAACCCAGTTTCATAAGAACAATTTTAATTTATTAAAATTGTTGTTTGATATGTTGATTATTTCTTCCCGGTTGTTATCGCCTAACGGGGAGGGTGAGGGCCGAACGAACACGGACCGACAACCCTCTGCAGTTTTTCATTGTTGTGCGGATTTGGCAGGCGATGACAAAACATGACCCAAGGGCAATTTGATGTTTCCGAAATGAATAACGGAACCTGAGAGGAGCACCGGCGCAGACGGGGAGGAAAACGGACCACCAGAGCAACTCCGGTGGCCCGCGGAAGCTTCCATCGGCGCGCCACGCCGGCACGGCGGCGCCGGCGGCCGGCAGCGGCCGGCCGCCAGGCGGCGGGGCGCCCAGCGCGCCGCCGAGAAAACCTCTTCGTGGATGAAACCGCGGCGGTGAGGCGGTTTCGTGGCCGCGCGGAACCGCGGTTCAGGGACGCGGTGGCCCGACCGTGTCCGGGTGACTCAGCGCAGCCCCACGCGGGGCCGCGGCACTTTGACACCGCGGGGGCAGCGCCCACCCCGCGGGTTCCTCCGCTCAGCCGGCTCGGCCAAGCCGAGCCGGGCCGTGCCCAGGCCGGGCCGGGTCGCGCCAAACCGGGTCGGACCCGGACTCGGGTCGGGTCGACCTGATTCGGGCCGACCCAGGGGGGTTGGGCCGGGTCGGTCCGGGCCCAGACCCCCCGTCTTCGGACCGTTTTTGGTCTTTTGCCCGTAACTTGAGCTACGGGCCTCCGAAATACGCGCCTCTAGCGGCGATGCAATCCTTGGATCGAGACGATCGTTTTGATATATCGCACTCAAGGTTTCGGAAAACTTTGGGTTCGGCCGGGTTGGTTCGTACACGAAACCAACCGGGCCCTCGGAGCAGAAACGCTCATATCTTGAGCTTCGGACGTCCGATTGATGTCCCGTCAACTTTGTTGAATTCCTATAAGTGAGACGGATCTTTTGGCTCACTCTGCCCGAGGTTTGGATGCAGGTGGAGTAAAGTCGGGTTGGTTTTTCCTTAAAAACCAATCGGGCCCCCGGGACGAAAAAGCCAATATCTCTCAGACCGGGCGTCCGATTGACGCGTCGTCTGCGACGTTGAGTTCCTGTTGACAATACGGAACTTTTGGATACATCAACTTCGGACTATGTGGTAGTTGATGTATCAGCCTCTCGGCTCGTGGAGCGGACCCTCTCGAACGAGCTTGCTGTGTGCGGGAACCCTAGTGCTGGCTGCGACTTCGACGACGACGACTGTGCAGAGATCCTCAGTGGACTGCGAAGACGACTGTGCAGAGATCCTCAGTGTACTGTGATGACTACTGCACTCTGCAATCCTACGTGGATCAGTGTTACAGATCCTGTGTGGATCCGATCCTGTGTGGGTCAGCGCTCAGCGGTTCTGTGTGAGCCAACGCCTACAGGTCCTGTGTAGGCCCGATCCTGTGTGGGTCTTTGCGGGGGTTAGTTACCTATTGATCCTGTGTGGGTCCGATCCTATGTGGGTCATTGCGGGGGTTAGTACCTACCGATCCTTTGTGGGTCCGACGACTTAGATGGATCAGTGATCATCTTTATCGTCATCCGAAGAAGTATACCTATGTGAGCTGAATTTTGTGTTACTCTTCTTTGTGGATTGTGTTGAGCTATCATATGTGGGTTACTTTGCTCTCCTTCGTGGATTGTGTTGTGCTATCCTGTGTGGGTATACATTTTTCTTTCCTGTGTGGACTGGGTTGTTCTTGGGCTCAGATGTTGGAGCCGAACAGGAATTGATGACTTAGGTATATGTATAGGCATATACCTAAGACGTGTCGGATGTTACTTCGTGATTGTATCTTTCCTTTTTGGATTATCCTTTGTGGATTCTGGGAGACCTTCGGGGGTCTCGGGGTCCCTACTGAGTAGCTTATACTCACCCCTGCACAGGCTATGCCCGTAATACGTTGTATTGGTTGCAGACGACGGGCAGCGCTGATCATGGTGGGGGCTTGCGGAGCAGGACGGTACCTGGAGGTGGACCACTGGGTGGGGCGTACTCGGAGCGGTCAGGTGGACCCGAGGAGTAGTGGAGGCTATCTGTACCCACCCTTCAGGTGGGACTTCCAGAGGATGGCTCGATGCTGCGGCTTTTCTTTTCAGTTGTTGTTTTTACCTTCAGTTGTACTTTATAGTTGGGCTTGTATTTCTGACCCCTTTTACTTTCAGCACAGCTTGTTACAGTTTTTACTTAGTGTTTAATCTTTCCGCTTGCTTACTCTGTGGTGGCTGTTTACTTTACAAAGGCAATGCCTTCCCTGTTTATCGGGATTTACGCCTTGGTGCTAGTCGCCAGCCCCTGGCCTATGGAAGGCGGGCTTGGGGTAGTCACAGCAAGGGTCCCGAGGACGGGTCGTGACAAATTGGTATCAGAAGCGGTCGGTTCTACCGCAGACTCTAATCTTTCTTCTATGTGAATCAATAGTGTTAAGCGTATTGAGTGTGGTTATCAGTCAAGGGAGACCAGTGTTGGTGCGGCGGCCGACGTATCCGTACACCAGGACCCTGACTTCTGATTTAAGACTTAATGCACGAAAACATTGATTGCATGTGTGTTTCAAGTTTTCTTTGTGATTACTTGTGTCAGCTCACCAGGTATACTGTTCTAACCGTGGAGCACTTGTTTGCTTTTCAGGATGGCCCCCCGATGGCAGCCAGCTAGGGTTCCGAGAGTAGAGCGCGACGACAGCCCGCCAAGCGACGAGGCCTCGGTGCTGGGCCCTTTGACGGTGGAGGCACCGGCGGTACCTCTACCCGCCGAGCTACCGATGCTCCTCGCCACGACCGCTAATGATGCACGTCGCCTTGGAGCTCTGCACGAGTTCTAGTGCCAGCAACCACCCAGGTTTCGTGGGGAGATGGACCCCCAGGCAGACGAGGACTGGCTGGAAGCGGTCGTACGATTTTTCAGGCTAGTGAGGACACCAGCAGTCCTCATGGTGATCCTCGCGGCGAGCCTACTGCACGTAGCAGCGGGCCGATGGTGAAGCTTGATGCTCCAGGTGCACGATGAGGCATCTCTTCTCTAAACGGACTTCCAGAGCCTCTTCCCCTCAGATTTTATCCCGTCCACCCTCCCTGCGGTGTGCATTTAGGAGCTTCTTCAGCTGCGGCAGGGCAGCTTGACGGTCGCCCAGTACGCGGCGAGGTTTACCGATCTTTCTCACTATTCGACAGATATGGTACAGGACCCATTCTTCCGAGCCCGGACCTTTGAGCAGGGATTGAGACAGGAGATCAGTGCATCGCTGATCTCCCTCAGCATTCCGACCCAGGCAGGAGTACTGGAGCGAGCCCTTCTGATCGAGATCTTTCTGGCTGAGTCCACAGCGAGACCTACCGCAGGGTGGCAGGTAGCGGAGTCTTTGGAAGCAGGAAGCCAACGGATGACTCATGGGTCTAGGCAGACCAGACCTTCTGGCAGACGACCTCAGGACACTGGCTCAGCAGTGCGGGGCACACAGCACGGAGCCAGTCTTTCGAGAGGCAGGCAGTGCTACGCAGGCGGCGGGCAGGGCCACAAGGCTCGTGACTGCCCGACCCACCGTTCTGAGGAGCAACAGACAGTGGAGGGGCCACCCAGGCATAGGCAGAGGGTCAACCGTGGCGGTCCGCAGGGAGGAGGCGAACGAGGCAGAGGAGCTGGCTGAGTAGCAGGTGGTGGGCGACGCTTTGAGGCTCTGCCACCACCACCACCAGGAGGTCCGCCCCGACCACATGGAGCTGGCGGGCAGAGACAGGCACAGCTCCAGGCAGCGGAGGCCTACGACTACGGCGCGCCAGATATGATTCGAGGTACGATATGTGTCTATTCCACCCTTTCTGTAGTTCTTATAGACACAAGAGCGAGTCACTCTTTCATAGCCACTGCCCTTGTTCGGAGCTCGGAGATTCCGACAGAGTTGTTGGCTCAATCCTTACAGCTAGAGACTCCTAAGGGAGTGGACTCGATGATTATGTACTGGTGTCGGCAGTGTGAGCTTACTCTAGGAGGCGAGAGATTTGGTTGGGATCTTCTTGTAGTAGCATCGAGGCCTTACGGCGTCATCTTGGGCATGGATTGGTTATCTACAGTCCATGCTCAGATTGACTGTATTAGGCGCAAGGTGCGATGGGTGTGCACCGACGGGAGCAGGTTCACCTTCACCGGCGAGAAGGAAGCCTTTTCAGCACAGGAGGGACTCTCACAGAGGAGGGGACAACCCATCACCCATCAGTTGGCTAGTCACATCCTAGGAGCTATTGACGTGCGGAGTCCAAGTTTTCTTGCAGTGGTGGATCAGTACGCGGACGTCTTTCCCGACGACGTTCCAGGACTACCTCCTCGTAGAGAGGTAGACTTTTACATTGACCTATACCCTGGGACAACCCCGATATCCACTCCATCATATCAGATGGCCCCTGCTGAGCTTCGAGAGTCGCGGGTACAGTTGGAGGACTTGCAGTGCAAGGGGTTCATCCGACCCAGTGTTTCACCCTGGGCTTCCCCGATATTATTTGCCAAGAAGGCGGACGGGAGCTTGCGACTGTGTGTCGATTATCGTCGCCTGAACTAGGTGACAGTGAGGAACAAGTATCCGCTACCAAGGATTGATGACCTCTTCGATCAGCTCAAGGGAGCATGGTGGTTCTCGAAGATAGACCTCAGGTCAGGCTATCATCAGCTCAGAGTTCGAGACGAGGACGTGCAGAAGACGGCCTTCAGGTGTCAGTATGGCCACTATGAGTTCTTGGTTATTCCTTTCGGCGTAACCAATTCCCTAGTAGTGTTCATGAGCCTCATGAACAGGATCTTCCAGCCATACCTCAATCGATTTGTCGTGGTCTTCATCGACGACATTTTGTTTTACTCAACGACTGAGGAGGAGCACGCCTACCACTTGCAGGTTGTACTAGACACACTCTGAGAGAACCATCTTTATGGCAAGCTCTCGAAGTGCCATTTATGGTTACGTGAGGTCCACTTTATGGGGAACGTCATTTTTGAGGCGGGAGTTGCAGTAGATCCCACGAAGATCGAGGCAGTGCCAGCTTGGGAGCCACCTAGGAGCATGACGGAGGTGCGGAGTTTCTTGGGTCTACCCGGATACTATCGGAGATATGTGCCGGAATTCTCCAGAGTTTCAGCGCCACTCTCATCTTTGAAGAAGAAGGGTAAACCCTTTGTGTGGTCAGACAGATGTCAGCAGTGCTTCCAGAAGCTGAGACAGAGATTGACCAGCACACCTATCCTGAGATTGCCTGAGTAAGGAGTTGGATACGTAGTCTACTGCGATGCATCAGGGACTGGACTCAGATGTGTCCTGATGCAGGAGTGGGCCGTGATTTCCTATGGGTCACGTCAATTGAGGCCACATGAGCAGAACTACACCACACATGACTTGGATTTAGCAGCAGTGGTCTTCGCTCTGAATACATGGAGACACTATCTGATGGGCGAGTGCTTTACAGTCTTTTACGACCACCAGAGTCTCAGGTACATCTTCCCTCAGAAGGACATGAACCTGAGACAGCGGTGATGGCTCGAGTTCCTCCAGGACTATAACTTTGAGATAGTCTATACTCCTGGGAAGGGGAACATAGTAGCTGATGCCCTTAGCAGGAGGATGGGCATTCAGCTACTTGAGGAGGTGACAGAGCAGATAGTCGCCTTGAAGATATCCTTCGTGGATAGAGATGGAGCATCCTTTCTTCAGTCTCTCACAGTCACCCCTCCACTACTACAACGGGTCAGAGAGGCACAGTGTGGGGACGCTGACTGTGAGACACGGCGTGCACAGATATCCTCAGGACAGGCACCTGATGGTTTCTCCCTTGGAGCAGAGCACGACGTCCTTTTCAGAGGACGTACCTTGGTACCAGTTGCTTTATGAGAGGAGGTGTTGAGAGAGTTTCACACTTATCCTTTGGCGGTACATCCTGGAGTGGCGAAGATGTACCAGGATCTCAGATGATAGCACTGGTGGCCGGGCATGAAGAGGGTTGTGGCAGAGTTCGTTTCTCGATGCCTCACCTGCCAGCAGGTGAAGGCATAGCACCAGGTACCAGCAGGCTTGGTACAGCCCTTGGAGGTCCCAAAGTGGAAGTGGGACGGGATATCTATGGACTTCGTGACTGGACTTCCACGCACTTCCAGAGGTCACGACTCCATTTGGGTGATTGTTGACCGACTCACCAAGTCATCACACTTTTTACCCATCTGAGAGCAGGGCTCAGTAGAGAGCTTGGGGCGTCTCTACGTCCAAGAGATTGTACGGCTTCACGGTGTGCCATCATCTATCGTCTCCGATCAAGATGCTCACTTTACTTCCCAACTTTGGAAGGGGTTGTAGGAGGCGTTTGGGACGCAGCTACGTCTAAGCACCGCCTTTCACCCTCAGACGGATGGTCAGACGGAGAGGACCATTCAGACTCTCGAGGACATGCTCTGCGCATGTGTCCTCGACTTTGGTCGCAGCTGGGAGGACCACCTACCCTTGGTGGAGTTTGCGTACAACAACAGCTACCACTCCACCATCGGTATGGCACCATACGAGGCGTTGTATGGCAGACCTTGCAGATCTCCTTTGTGCTGGACAGACCCTGGGGAGTCAGCACTTGTGGGACCAGAGATGGTCCGAGCCACGACAGAGAAGGTCCAGGTCATCCAAGATCGGATGAGGATAGCTCAGAGCCAGCAGATGTCATATGCTGACAGGAGGCGGAGGCCACTATATTTCAAGGATGGCGACCACATCTTCTTACGTGTCTCACCTCGACGTGGATTACGGAGATTTGGCCAAGGCAGCAAGTTGTCTCCACGCTTCATCGGACCATTCCAGGTCCTCAGCAGGATTGGCAAGGTGGCTTATCGCCTGGCTCTACCGCCTCAGTTGCACCGGGTGCACGACGTCTTCCACGTATCTCATCTGAGGAGATACATGCACGACCCGACGCATATCATTGACTATGGGTAGCTGGACGTGGATGATGGGGCAACTTTTACGGAGGTCCCAGTGGAGATCAAGGATCGACAGGAGCGGGTCCTACGTGGATGATCGATTCCTCTTGTGCGCATCAGATGGCAGCACGGGAACCTCCAAGAGAGAACTTGGGAGCGGGAGGCTCAAATGCATACTCATTACCCACATTTGTTTCCCTATTTTATGATGTATCTTTACGGGGACGTAAATCCCTGAGGTGGGAGTGATGTAAAGACCCAAAAAATTCAAGGAAATTTTTTTCTTAATTTTCTTTGGATTTTTACAAGAACGCAGTTTCTGACAGCACCTGATTCCGAGGCCCGGTGTGCCCGAAATCATTTCCGAAGTTTGGATGAGGTACGTTCAGTGAACGAACGAGCGGGGTTTTCTAACTTTTGAACCAGTGCTCGGAATCAAATTCTGAGGGCACTGATGGAATCAAAGCGCCAGTATTTGCTTAGAAACGCTTCTTCCGGAGTTTCGTTTGCTCGGGTGTGGTTTTTAATTTTTGGGCTTAAAGATAAGAAATAAAATAATTTATACGACAAATTTTATTTTATTTCACTTAATCCACTTGGAAGCCACTTGAAGCCACTTAAAGCTGCTTAAGCTGAGTTGATGTGGATAGGGTGCTATCCAAAAATATCTTACCCTCTTTGTATGATATTTGTGAGGTGGGGACCGCACGAGCCCCACCGTTTCTTTTCCGCTAAGTAACGCACCCGCGAAAACCCGTCATTATGAAAGTCAACTGATGCGTTTTCTTAAATTCTTAACGCACCAATTAATTGGGTGGTTTTCATCGTTGAATTAATTCTACGAATTAATTTATTCGTTTCTTAACCTGTTTGAAATCCGTTGGCGTAATAATAAAATAAGACCAACGCACGACTTCTGGAAAAATACTCGTTGGGAGGATTTGACAGAAACCAAGAATTATTCATCCTCCTTCACGAAGAACGCGAAGAACACGAAGAACGCGAAGAACACAAAGAATGTCGAGCCCTCGGAAATCGATGACGTGACGTCGTGTGCCGCGACGCCAACGTTTCCTCTACCGCGACGTTCCTTCCTCCGCAGAAAAATCTCCGATCACCAACTGCTTGAGGTAAGAGATTTTGGGTTTCTTTTAAACCTCCTTTGTGGCTTATAAAAACACACAGATTTAATTATTTATAATTAAATCTGTTGTTTCTTGGTCCTCGGAGTTCGTCGACGCAACGCCAGATACCGCGACGACGCGACGATCCCCTCCTTCCGCGACGATCAAATACGCGAAGAACGCGCATGCGATGACTTGACGAGGTAGGGTTTTTATTGAATGTTTTATATTTCCGTGATCGTTTCTTTAAAAATAAAGAATCCGGTTTCATAAGAAAAATTTTAATTTATTAAAATAGTTGTTTGATATGTTGATTATTTATTCCCGGTTGTTATCGCCTAATGCGGAGGGTGCGGGCCGAACGAACACGGCCCGACAACCCTCCGCAGTTCTTCATTGTTGTGCGGATTTGGCAGGCGATGACAAAACATGACGCAAGGGTGATTTTATGTTTCTGCAATGAAGAACGGAACTCGGGAGGAGCACCGGCGCATACAGGAAATAAAACGGACCACCAGAGCAACTCTGGTGGCCCGCGAAAGCTTCTGTTGGCCCGCCCCGCCGGCACGGCGGCGCCGGCAGCGGCGCCCAGCGCGCCGCCGAGAAAACCTCGCCGCGGCTGAAGCTACGACGGCGAGGCGGTTCCGCGGCCGCACGGAACCGCGGTTCAGGGATGCGGCTTCCCGACCGCGTCCGGGTGACTCAGCACTGCCCCACAAGGGGCTGGGGCACTTTGACACCGCGGGGGCAGCGCCCACCCCACGTGTTCCTCCGCTCGGCCGGCTCGGCCGAGCCGAGCCGGGCCGACCCGCCTGGCTGGGTTGCGCCCAGGCCGAGCCGGGTCGCGCCAAACTGGGTCGGACCCGGACCCGGGTCGGGTCGACCCGGTTCGGGCCGGCCCAGGGGGGGTTGGGTCGAGTCGGTCCGGGCCCAGACCCCCCATCTTCGGACTGTTTTAGGTCTTTTGCCTTTAATTTGAGCTACGGGCCTCCGAACGACACGCCGTCAGCGGCGATGCGATCCTTGGATCGAGACGGTCGTTTCGGTATATCGCACTGAAGGTTTCGGAAAACTTTGTGTTTGGCCGGGTTGGTTCGTACACAAAACCAATCGGGCCCTCGGAGCGGAAACGTTCATATCTTGAGCTTCGGATGTCCGATTGACGTGTCGTCGACTTTTCTGAATTCCTCTGAGTGAGACGGATCTTTTTGCTCACTCCGCCCGAGGTTTGGACGCAGGTGGAGTACGGTCGGGTTGGTTTTGCCTTAAAAACCAACCGGGCCCCCGGTATGAAAAGGCCAATATCTCTCAGACCGGGCGTCCGATTGGCGCACCGTCTGCGACATTGAGTTCCTGTTGACGATACAGAACTTTTGGATACATCAACTTCGGACTATGTGTCAGTTGATGTATCAGCCTCTCGGATCGTGGAGTGGACCCTCCCGAACGAGCTTGCTGTGTGCGGGAACCCTAGTGTTGGCTACGACTTCGACGACGACGACTGTGCAGAGATCCTCAGTGGACTGCGACGACGACTGTGCAGAGATCCTCAGTGGACTGCGATGACTACTGCACTCAGCAATCCTACGTGGATCAGTGCTACAGATCCTGTGTGGATCCGATCCTGTGTGGGTCAGCGCTCAGCGGTTCTGTGTGAGCCAGCGCCTACAGGTCCTGTGTGGGCCCGATCCTGTGTGGGTCTTTGCGGGGGTTAGTTACCTATTGATCCTGTGTGGGTCCGATCCTGTGTGGGTCATTGGGGGGGGGGGGGGGGGGGTTAGTACCTTCCGATCCTTTGTGGGTCTGATGACTTAGATGGATCAGTGATCATCTTTATCGTCATCCGAAGAAGTATACCTGTGTGAGCTGAATTTTGTGTTACTCTCCTTTGTGGATTGTGTTGAGCTATCCTATGTGGGTTACTTTGCTCTCCGTCGTGGATTGTGTTGTGCTATCCTGTGTGGGTATACATTTTGCTTTCCTGTGTGGACTGGGTTGTGCTTGGGCTCGGATGTTGGAGCCGAACGGGAATTGATGACTTAGGTATATGTATGGGCATATACCTAAGCCGTGTCGGATGTTACTTCGTGATTGTATCTTTCCTTTGTGGATTATCCTTTTTGGATTCTGGGAGACCTTTAGGGGTCTCGGGGTCCCTACTAAGTAGCTTATACTCACCCCTACACGGGCTATGCCCGCACTACGTTGTGTTGATTGCAGACGACGGGCAGCGCTGATCGTGGTGGAGGCTTGCGGAGCAGGACGGTACCTGAAGGTGGACCACTGGGCGGGGCGTACTCGGAGCGGTTAGGTGAACCCGAGGAGCAGTGGAGGCTATATGTACCCACCCTTCAGGTGGGACTTCCAGAGGACGGCTCGACGCTGCAGATTTTCTTTTCAGTTGCTGTTTTTCCCTTCAGTTGTACTTTACAGTTGGGCTTGTATTTCCAGCCCCTTTTACTTTTAGCACTGCTTGTTACAGTTTTTACTTAGTGTTTACTCTTTCCGCTTGCTTACTCTGTGGTGGTTGTTTACTTTACAAAGGCAATGTCTTCCCTGTTTATCGGGATTTACGCCTTAGTGCTAGTCGCCAGCCCCTGGCCTATGGAAGGCGGTCTTGGGGTAGTCACGGCACGGGCCCCGAGGACGGGTCGTGACACCCAAGGCCCTTGCTTCTAGTCAACAGCCTCTGGAATTCATGGAAATGCGCTTGAGGCCATGTGACCAACCGGGTATGGGGCGCCTTTTGGTGGCTTTCGGAACCAGGACATTATAAAGTTGTATCAGAGGGGTTCATTCCCATGATTTACTGTTTGGAGCTTATATCTAGGGATAGGATGGAATAGGTACTTAGTTATAATATATTCCCGTAAATAGATAACTCGTGTACAGGGAAAAGCCAATCTACCTCATCAATTTCAATTTTTATGGTTTTGCAATTATTACTGTTGATTTAATTTTCACTTTTGGGTGATTCACATGTTTTGTGTGGTTGTCGTTGATGTTATCAAGGTTTTATTTCTGTCGCAACCCAATAAGATGATGGTGTGCCATCTCATGCATAATATAGGCACTTGCTAGAAATCACATGCCATGCATTCTTTCCATGCCATCTAGGATGAATTAGTGATTTCATGTTGTTGTGATTGATGTTGTGTAGAATATTCATGTTGTTGTGATAAATGACTTAATAGAAATACTTGCTATTTGATAGGGAATTGTGTGTAAGGTTTTGTTTGAATGAATGCCAAAATTTGGTTCTTGAGGTGTAATGGGACCTTATGAACTGTAATTTGGTGGATAATTGTAGTTTTTCTTGTTTATAACTTGTATGGGATGTCAAAATTTGATTCACGAGGAGTATGGGCCCTCACGGATCGAAATTTGGTACTTTTAATGCTTGTTTTAGTGTTTTCTGGGTTCCGAAGTAGTTTCTGAGGCTTACTATCTAGGAAAACCCAGAATACATGTCGTGTAATGTTAATTAAATGCCATGTGTTCTTTTGTTCAAGAAGAAATGGTTTTTCTTAAGTACACACTGTGTACTTTATGTACACGCCGTGTAGTCTCTGACTATGTCATAGGTCGTGTGGGCAGAGACACGGGATGGGAAAATTCTTGTGGAAACACATCATGTCCGCGTTGAACACACTGTGTAGTATAATCCTAGGAACCCAGTCGGTTAGCTAACAACACAGGTCAGTGGAGTCTATTCTTATACATGTCATGTCCCCCTTGAACATGTCGTGTAGTCTGACCCAGGTACCCAGTCACGTCACGAACAACACGGGTCAGTGTTATCCTTTCACGTACATGTCGTGTCTGTCAGAAACATGCCGTGTAGTTTGAGCTGTGTGTCTGACCGTGTCACTAGCAACACGGGCCAGGTGAAGCTTGTCCAGTACACGCCATGTCTACCTTGAACATGTCATGTAGTTTTTCCTTAGGAGATTCATGTCGCTTAGCCGTGTAGAAGGACCTAGGTAGGGGAAGAGGATTCAAGTACACGCCATGTGTTTTGAGAACACGTCATGTGTTTGGGGTGTTACATGACCAGTTTAGGAAAAAGTACATGCCCATGTGAATGAATTCAGGGAACATGCCATGTAGGTAGTGTACACACTGTGTAGTCATGTTTCGTAAAACTTGAATGTTTTATTCCTCTTGTTCTCTTCTTACACTCCTTGTTTTCAGTCCTTGATAATTCTAATATAAGATGTGAACTTGACCTTGTAGAGTTATTCCACCGATACGTCCTCCAGTTTTACACCAGTTTCCAGGCAGTGATCAGACACTGAACATAGCTGATCAAGGACCACCTGTAGATCCTCATATTCTTCCAGTCTTGGCACTAGTAGTTATACCTGTAACTAGTGATGATGCATAGTTCAGGGAAGGCTTCATGAGGATGATGCAGACTTTTTAGGGAGTGCCGCCTCTTGCCCCGTTGATGACTGATTTGATGCGGGTCTTCCAGCAGCAGCATCCACCCACTTTCTCAAGGGAAACAGGACCTCAGGATGCAAAGTCATGGCTCGAAGCCATGCTGACAATCTTTTATCATATGGAGACACCTCCAGAGAGGAGAGTCAAGATCTATACCTATATGCTATGGGATTCCACAAAGAGATGGTGGGATTTGATCTCACAGGCAGGTGATCAGTAGGTCAGGTCTTGGGAGGAGTTCCAGCACATCTTCTATGACTACTTCTATCCGAAGACCCTGAGGGACGACCGAGCCTGGGAGTTTATGAGCCTTGATCAGGGTACCCTATCAGTTAAGGATTACACTTCGCGTTTCACCGAGCTTCGGAATTTCGCACCCTTCCTGGGAGGAGATGGGTTATTTCTGGCAAGGAATTTCGAGGATGGCCTCATACAGGACATCTGCTCTCAGGTGAATATCTTCAGGTTGACTTCCATCGCTTCCATCGTTAACCAGGCACTGATCACAGAGCACAATCTGAGGGTATCCGAGGTTGTGAGCCAGGGAGACTCGATATCTAGAGTTAGAGCTCCGCCAGCTGATATCCAGAAGCACCATAGGGAGACTACATGGGGAGATACGAGTAGGCGGGATGCATCTTCTGGTATCCAGGTGGTGTGCTACCAGTGCAGGAGAAGCAGGAATACGAGGCTGCAGTGCCAGAGAGACTCGATGGAGTGCCGATCTTGCGGCAAGTTGAGACACCATCAGAATTTCTGTCAGATCTCTTCACTAGCAGCTGGTGACATGGGTTCATCTATGACTCCTCATACAGGAGAAGCTCCACCAGTTTCTCACTAGTCTCAGAACTGGAGTTCTTCCAGTCGTTTAGGCCGAGGTGGAGGTCGCAGCCACGGTGGTCAGTCATCAGGCTACCAGCGACAAAAGGGTGGATCAGCTCAGAGTAGTCAGGTAGGCTCACAGGGCCATGGATCTAGACATACTTTTTTAGTGGAGCAGACCCATCAAGAGTAGGATCCCGGACCTTCTACAGTTCGAGGTATAATCCTAGTTTCTTTGGTTTTATCTTCATCTCTTTTTGATACTGGTGCTACACATAGGTTTATATTTGTCGCTGTTTTAGAGATCCTTGGGCTATGTACCTTTTCTTCTACCAATGTTTTGACACTAGACACTCCATTGGAGACAAGAACATCTGGTGTACATCAGTGCAAGGAGTTCCCTCTTGAGTTTTGGTGGGTGTCACTTCCTTTGGGATCTCTATGTACTAGAGATAATAGGCTATGATTTCATTCTTGGAATGGACTGGCTAGTTCCCTTACAAGAAGTCATCGACTGTTATCATCGTAGGATGAGTTTCATATCACTAGAGGGTGGATATTTTCTTCATAAGGGCGAGCGTGATGTCCAAGTGAGCAGAGTAGGTCCAGAGCAACATAGGTTGGGAGAACTTACAGCCGAGATTGCTATTCTTTATCTGGGCGACCATGGGACTTCATAGTTAGACTTTCCTCCAGTGGTGGATCGTTTCAAGGATGTATTTCTATAGGACTTTTCAGGTTTGCCTCCAAAGTGTGAGGTAGGATTTTCTATTGAGCTTGTGCCAAGGGCAGCACCAGTGTCCATTCCTCCTTATATGATGGCTACACATAGAGTTGTAGGACCTCAAGAAATAGTTGGAGGAGTTGTAGGCCAAGGATTTCATCAAACCTAGTACTTCTCCTTGGGGTTCGCATATCCTATTTGTGAAGAAGGCAGAAGGTGCCCTTAGGCTTTGTGTGGATTATCAGAAGCTGAACCAGTTGACAGTCAAGAACTGATATCCCTTTCCTTGGATTGATGATCTATTTGATCAGTTTCGAGGATACCGAGTGTTCTCAAAGATTTAATTGAGGTCTGGTTAACATTATTTGTGCATTAGACCATCTGATATACCTCTCACAGCCTTCTAGAGCAGGTATGGTCTATACGAGTATATGGTTATGTCGTTCGGTCTCACGAATGTGCCTATAGTTTTAATGGAACTGATGAAATGAGTGTTCCATACATACTTGGATTCCTTTGTGGTTGTTTTTGTGGATGATATCTTGGTGTACTCTCACTCTCGACACGACCATGCTACCCATCATGATATTGTTTTGAGTAAACTAAGGGAGCATCATTTATATGCTAAGCTCTCAAAATGAAAATTTTGGATGGACCAAATTCACTTCTTAGGTCATGTTATCTCACCGAAAAGAGTGCTAGTAGACCCAGAGAAAGTGAGAGCAGTAGTTTCCTGGGAACAGCTGAAGAACATCGTTGAGGTGCAAAGTTTTATAGGGTTTGATGGATACAACAGATGTTTCATATAGGACTTTTCATGCTTAACATCACCACTGACAGGTCTCACCAAGAAGGGTGTGAATTTCTTATGTTTAGATTCTTGTGATTCAGCCATTCAGAAGCTGAAATGGAGGTTGACTTCAGCACTGATACTATTATTTCCAGATTTGGGCAAGAGCTATACCATTTACTGAGATGCATCAGGTATTGGGCTAGGAGATGTGCTTATGTAGGGAGATGGAGTCGTTGAATATGGGTATCGGAAGTTGAGGCCACATGAGAGGAATTACCCGACACACGATCTGGATTTGGCAGCTGTTGTTCATGCCCTATGCTACTGGATACATTATCTTCTGGGGGAGAACTTTGTGGTTTTCACTGACCACAAGATTCTCAAGTACATTTTCACTCAGCGTGATATGAGTTTGAGACAATGAAGGTGGGTTGAGTATATTCAGTCTTTTGACTTTGAGATTTCCTATATGTCAGGGAAAGGCAACACAGTGGCTGATGTGTTGAGCAGGAGGACTCAGATATAGGCAGATTGGGAGGCTAAAAGTGAGTGGCAGCTTATGGCTCTATTCTCTGAGATGCATTTGGAGGTGCACGATAGAAAGGGGAAAACTTTTCTATCTTCTGTAGTTGTTACCTCTACCCTTCTTGATCGAGTATGAATGAGGCAGCTATCAGATTCTGAAGGCCTAGACCTATGGGAAAGCATGTCAAGATAGGACCCTATTCCTGGGTGGACCATAGGCGAGGATGATATCTTGCATTTCCAAGGGCACATATGGGTTTCAGCAGACATACGTGAGGAGCTGATGTGGGATTTTCATTCCTCAGGTTGGGCAGTTCATCCTGGTGTCACCAAGATGTATCATGATCTACACCATCAGTATTGGTGGCTAGGTATGAAGAAGGACGGTGTTGGTTTCATCATGAGTTGTTCCACTTGTTATTAGCTGAAGGCAGAGCATCAATGACCAGCAGGGCTTTTACAGCAGTTACCCATTCCTGAGTGGAAGTGGAATGATGTCGCGATGGACTTCGTGACCGGTTAACCGAGGTCACCTTGAGGGAATGACATAGTTTGGGTTGTCATTGACAGACTCATGAAGGTTTCTCACTTCTTTCCAATCAAGGATACAATCAGTGTTGATGAGATGGGATAGTTGTACATCTGAGAGATTGTATGTCTTCATGGAGTTCCACACTCTATTGTTTCAGACAGGGATTCCCTTTTTACTTCTCGGGTCTGACAGGGGCTTCAGAAGGCTTTGGGCACACATGTACTTTTGAGTACATCTTACCATTCCCAGATAGATGGCCAGTCTGAGCGTACGATCTAGGTTCTTGAGGATATGCTCTAAACAGGCATTCTGGATTTTGGAGGTTCTTGGGAGAAGCATACACCTCTTGAGGATTTTTCCTACAACAATAGTTTTTAAGCAACTATTCAGATGGCACCTTATGAGGCTTTGTACGGTAGTCTATGTCGATCACCCTTATATTGACTAGAGGTAGGAGAGGCAGCTTTGTTTGGACCTCTTCTTGTTCAGGAGACCACAGAGCAGATAGAGTTGATTCGGAAGAGGATGGATACTGTATAGTCTCATCAGAAGTCTTATGTTGATCAGTGGAGACAACCTCTGGATTTTGAGGTCAAGGATTAGGTTTTCTTTCGTTTCACACCAAGGTTGGGACACAAGAGGATTAGGAGATAGGGTAAGCTTTCACCGAGGTATATAGGGCCATTTGAGGTGTTAGTGCGAGTTGGAAAGGTAGCCTATCGGTTATAGTTACCTCTTAGGTACTAATCTATGCATGATTTTTTTCATGTATCTCAGCTCCGACATTACTTTTCAGACCCATCTCATGTCTTTCAACCCGAGGAGGTTGATATCGAAGTGGATGCATCATTTGAGGAGCATCCTATTCAGATTTTGGACCATAGTACAAAGGTTCTCTGTGGCCGATATTTCCCCTTGGTATGAGTGTTGTGGTAGCATGGGCGGGTATAGGACGAGACTTGGGAGAGGGAGGTCGAGGTACGAGCTCAGTGGCCGGAACTGTTTGGGGTTTCTTCTTCTACGCTGTGCTAGGGAAATTCAGGGAAAAATTTCTCTAAGGGGGGAAGTTTGTAAGAACTCAGACCTTATTTTCAGGTATGTTTTTCCCTTTTCTAGAGTTTTTGAGAAAATAGGAGTTTCTGGAAATTTTTTAAGTACACGTCGTGTACTTCATTACTATAAGGGGCCATGTGTTGGCCGTGTCATGGCCACACACACAGTTTTGTGGGGTGATGTGGAGGCCACCTAAAGCGGAGTACGGAAAGGGAAATTACACTTCGTTTACTTAAAAAGTACCCGCTATTTATTTTGTTTTTTTCATTAAATGGACTGGGTCACGTCTAATGGACAGGGGTGTCTTCTTCATTAGCTGAAACGTCCCAGAGCACCCGTATAGCACTGATACTTTACTGATCCCCTGATTGTGCATCTGTTCTCCAAATCTACCATCGTCGATAGCGTTGGAATTGTAGCGGTAAGATCTTCTTTCTCGTAGGGTTTTGTTTCATGATTTCTCTTCTTTTCAAAGTTATCATGGGTTGAACATTTTAGACATTTTCATAGATCCATGGCGTTCTAAGGAGATTCAAGCTTCGAGGTTCAATTATATCGATATACTAACCTTGAGGTAGGTGGTTTGTGCCTTTTTGTAAAAATTCTTTTAGTTTTATGTGCACATTTTCCCAATACTTTTGAACAAGGTATTGTTTGTTTACCGTTTTATCCCTATTGTTTTCCTGCTCTGCTGTATGTCTGAGTAGAGGTTATTATTTTTGAATAGGGAATTTTGATGTGCTTTGGATGTATTTACCAATAATTTTTTTCCTGTATTTGATCTTTGCGTCTAGTTTTCCTGTTAGACTGTTATTTCCTTTTCCATGCCTAGTATTATAGTATGGTGTGACTGTTGCTCTGATATGTGTTTATGCTGTAGAATTCTAGCCAAGTAGTTCTTGAGGTTTACTTTGGCTGTTCCATGATGTTATGCTTGTTTGAATTACACAGGGCCATTAGAAACTGGTGTATAAACCATAGGGATAATTCACATTGAGGGATTATCCAGAGTTTCTTTATAATTATTATGTGAGAACACATGGGGAATTGATTTTGATTGCTTCCCCAAAGTGTATGTAGTTCCTTGACACAGGCCACAGGGGGAATTGATGTTGAGTGCTTCCCCAAAGTTCCTTTAGTACGATATGAGACTATAAGGGGAATTGACGGTGAGTGGTTCCTCAGAGAGTCTATAATTTAGCTGAACCAGAGGGGTGAGACTGTGTGTGCTTCCCAAAGGGTTTCTTGTACTTGATAGGTAGGACCAGAGGGGATAGGATATGGGTACCTCCTAGAGGGTTACCTATTGTATTATCTATTTTGTTGTTGCATGCTGTGTTGTTTTTCGAATGCTTAAACTGTGGATTGTTTACTACTTAGTGCTTCCTTTTTTACTGCTTTCTGTAATTTTACCTTCCATATACTCACTGACTATTAGGCACTGATCTTCGGGTGGTTTTCTATTGAGATTCAGTCTCACACCCTGTTTGGGAAATGCTTTTGGGCCCAAATAGGTTACATTGATATAGGTATAGACAAGGGAAATATCCCTTCGACTTCAGGTAATTGATTGCATTGGAGCTGGAGATCATGAGACCAAGTCGAGTCTTTCGATGCTAATGAGTTGCTCATCTATTTTCCTTTGGTACTTTGGTTCACTACTATATTCATCATTGTGACTTTTTTGGATGTTTTCCTATACATATATGTATCATGAAAATTTTATATATTTTTTTCTCCAGTTTTTTCTGTATCAGTCTTCTTCTGTTTACTGTTGTTGGATATTTACGGTTTCCGTTATTGTGTGTTGTTACTTCTGTTGTGTACTCTACTAATGAGGTCATAGTTTCCCCACTATCACACCCAAGGCCCTCACTACTAGTCGGCAGCCTCTGGCATTCAGGGAAATGCACTTGAGGCTATGTGACCAATTGGGTACAGGGCGCCTCGGGGTGGCTTTCGGAAATGGGACGTTACACTAAGCATATCTCCCCTAGGAGTGTCGTAACCAAGAGTGAATCAAGTCCCATTTTCATGCACCAGTTCCTATTCGAGTCTAGCTCAAAGTGGTGTTTTTAGGTTTTACCCCTAGATACATTTATGCCAATGCTGCCTCTACCTACTCATATCCAGATAGGGATGTATTTTATTGATAAAACACTTACTCAATACTAACCAAAATTTCGGGATGTATTTATTATACTTAGTCTTATCCCTAAAGATTTCACTAGGATTTTGTAATCCTAATCTCAAAAAATAACTAAACCTATCCTCTGATACCAACTATAACAACACTGCTATTTAGTTCACACATAAACATAATTTCTTACACAAAATATTCACTTGATACTACATATAATATCAAGATTTCTAGTGTTTTTTGGGATTAGGAACATTACATAACTACTTAAAACATGAAATATACATCTTTGTTGAAAACTTCTTTTACAAGACCACACACATTCCTTCGTACTTAGCATTGCATGGGATAACCTGAGGACATGCATAAGAAAGGGGTGAGATATAAATCCCAGTAAGGGAGTAGAAAAGGAATAACATGAAGATTATAGTACATGTTAGGCAATAGTAATATCAATGGAGAATAATAGAAACATGAACATAAAGGCATGATATAGCATTATAATCATAACATGGAAATGTGGCATCAGCATTTAAAAATATATTAGCGTGATCCAAGGCTCATTGCACATGGAGCATGAGTAAAACCTTATTACACTTGAGTTATCATGATTAAACCCTAATTTCAATTGATTTTTCATGATACTAATCTTTACCCAATGCATTGGAGTGCTATTAGGGTGCACCCTTCTTAATCATTTCATTTCATGCATAAGTGTGCCACATAGATCATATAACATGGATTCATTAAGCATCATCACTTATTCCACAATAAAGTAATGTTGAATTCATACATGAAACTATATAATCAGTAAGTAAATGTTCATAAAGTTGAATACCCTTGATATTGAAATGGTCATGGTATTCACTACACAATGACTTTGGCTTTTTAAAATCAAGGTGCAATTTCAGCAGCATAAGGGCATGACATAAGAATTCGTAAAAATGGTTGATGAGAGAAAAAGGGGTGTCTCATAATATTAATATGAAATGGATAGTAAGGTGGTCATATATATACATGTCCTAACAAATGTAATGTAATTTAGATTCCTAATACAAAATAATTGCTTGAATGCAAATGAAGAGAGAGAAATTCTTTACAGAATTTTAGCATGGTAACATGTGTACATGGGAGGCATTAATGATAGAGAAAGAGGTATATCATCATTAAAACATAATTAAGGAATTATGGGGGAGGTTTGAAATCATACCCCAATATTTTGAACTAAAATTAAAACGGTATAACAGTATTACAAAACTTGTACAAAAATGAGAAAGGAAGAAATCTCTTACTTGGATGTGTAATTCCAAAGTCTTGAGAGGGGATTGATAGAGGATTATTGGAAGTTTGGGGCACCTTGGGAGGATTTTAGAGAGAGTAGGGAAGATTTTGATCGTTCTAAAAAGTCTTTTAGTGAATAGGAAGTATGATCTTGGGTGGGTTTATATAGTGAAAGAGAGGGAATTATTTATTATTTTGGTTTTGGACACCACACATTAAACTAATCAAAACCACACACCAGCCCATGGTTTTTCCCATAGTTTTTGAAAAAGGGGTGTGTAAAAATTTATTTTATAAGTAAAATGGCATAACTTCTTAAAATATTAGGCTTTATTATGTGTAGGTGAGTCACACATTCAAGGAAATCATTTTAAAAAGTTAAAATTATTTATAAGTCTTGGAGGGTCCACTAAAGATTTGTAAAATAAATCAATCAAACCTAAAATAAAATTATTTTAATTATAAAACATATATTGGCCGAAAATATCATTTATATTATTTTATTACATCACTATTGGGTCATTATGATTTCATAAAACACGTTATATAATTAAACGGTATTTAATTTTTACCCAAAAATTAGACTGCTTAAGAAAATTATGAAAAATTCATCTTTGGATAATTTTGATGTCCTAATTCCAAAAATAATATTAATTTTATCAAAATAGTTTTCTAAATATTTTAATTCTTACTTTTAAAATAAAAACTGACATTTATAGAGAATTCATAGGTTTTTATAAAACAGCTTTCAAACTTTAATAAAAATCACAATTGTATTCATAAAAATTATATGATCAATTATATTTAATAAAAATTACTTTAGTAATAATATTTTATTAAAAATTTAATTTAATTCAAAAATCCATTAATTCATCAAAATATATAACTTAATAAAATATTAACTAAAAGTACTATTTCCGCTTTAAAAACTATTTAGAAAGTAACAATAATAAAATGAATGTATATTCATTATTCTATACAAAAATAATACACATAATAATATTTATAGGGTCTTGTTACATAACCCCTTATAAAACCCACATAAGACCTAAGTGTAAGGTGTGCGATGGTGACAAACTCTTGGGGAGGCTCAGATAACATCGCTCGGGTGGTAATCTCTATCAACTTCCACTTCTCCTATAACGACCCATAATTTACATACATTGTTATCACTTCAGAATTAAATCATACTTATTAAAACATATAACAAACCCATGATAGGACCGTATAGGTATAGTTTCTTTAGAAACCGGGAAACATAAACAAATGGTTCATAAAGCATCTACATTGTCTCCCGTTTACTTCATAATATCTAGAGTCCCTTTTGGCATATCCTACTTAATACCCTTATTCCTGACCTGGGGAAAAGAAAACATACAAAAGGGTGAGATAAAATTATCATTAATCGTAAACAAAGGAAATTTCAATCATATCATATTCATAAGAACATAACATTTTGAAAATCTTAACCTGAAAAGGAGATCATAATATCATAACATGGGATAAATCATAGTAGTGAAATGTAAACCCAATAATCATAACATAAAACATGAAACTTTGTTGAATACACACATAATCATAGAAAATCAGTTCATATTAGTCAAGACTCATTTCTAAGACTATCATAGTAGACAAAGCCCATTTTTGAACTGAGTTCACTCCTCATTCCAGTCATGGATCACTAAACTGGATTAACTTGCCATTCCAGCCATGTCTATCTCATGAGATATAAATCTTTACCCAATGCATTGTAGAGAGATATAGGTCGCACCCATCTCATAATGAAACCATTCTTATGTGTGCCACAAAATCATATATCATATATCATAGCATAACCCATGTAATAAAAATAGGGTTCTTAAACATCATGTCATCATAACATAATCCATATAAGATAAAAGGACATCATAAAAATAATTCCATCAAAACATAATCAAATCAATGCAAAAAATAGGGATAGAAACAGAACCCTATATTATATTAGATGTAAAATAATTTTGGTAAAACACTTGAACTCCTTTCTTGAGGAAAATATCCTTTCTACTTCAAAAACATTTTCCTTTTTTAACATGTCATACAATTTTAAACTAAAAGAAGTTAATTAAAAATAAAATTGAAAAATTGTAAAGGAATATTCATGTAAGTAATGTTCTATTAAATCATAAAAATACATTCATTTCGTATAAGTTAAAAAACATTCTTCTCATACTTTGGCCGGAAAAGTAAAAAATTATCTCGTACTGAAAACGAATAAAGATTCCTTTCATATATTTTACTAAAATTTCTTAATAGGTAAAATTGCATTTAAACAATTGTATTTGGATTGAAATAATATTACATATTTAGTTAAAATGTATGTGGATGATAAATATTCCCCAGTAAATTCTGAAGTATAAACAATCTGGGATAAAAATGAAATTGTGAGATTTTCCTTTACCTTAGGTCTGATATGCTTCGTACATATCTGAACCTCCTGTATAATGATTTAAATAATGTCATTTAATTATTAAAGAATCATATTCATTGTTATGATATCATATATGGTCATATTATTATCTTCTTATTAGTAATATTTCATTACTACTTGTTATTCGGGTGTTCGTTGCTTTATGTTCTTATGCGCGTTTTGACGAATAGATTCTTATTCCTCTTTTTAGGTTATAGATACCTCATTTACAGAATGGTATTAGTGTAATATATATCATATTTACTCATTCAATTCATTTATATAATCATTATTCAATGTATATCATGTAGAATGAGTCACATCACATTGTGGAGACGGTAGGTCGTACGTACGCACGAGCGATGATATCGTTCCCATAATTATATGAATGGAATTTTAGTTGATGATATAATATTTCAGAATTAGTATCATGTTATAATAATCATATATAGTTATTTTTTTACACCATTATACCCATCCAAGTAAGGTGGTGGTGGAAAACAGATTACACCACGGCGTAGAGACGGTATTCCGTACGTACGCACACGCGGTGATTTCATTTTCCATAGGACGGATAGAAGGTAAAATATGGTTGTTTCATATTTATAATAACATATCAGTATATTATTGATACTGATTTTATTAATTTAAAATGAAACAAATAAATAAGAGGAAGTAGAAGAGGAACTAAACTTGAAAGAATCAGTTCAAGAGATTTCCTCTTCCTCGACGTGCCTCTTTTAAACTTCCTCTTCTGGCACTAGAGTTGGTTATTTGAGAAGACCAGAACCTCTATGATATAACTAGAGATTTTGAGAAGATAAATTAATAGGTTTTTTCTGAGATTGAAGGCTCAAAATTGTGTGAAGAGGAGAGGGAGGAGGTTCCCTTTTATAAGAGGGGTGAGGGGCACCTTAGGGAAAACTTAAAATATTATTTTATAATAAATTCATATTGTGTTTATAATGGATCAAAAGTGACTTCTTTATAGAATAGGGTGGGTATGGTTCAAGATCCTCTCAACCAATAGGTTTTAGACAAGTTTAGGTTAACATTTTAACCTTATCATTTAGATTTAACTCTAAGTTAAATAATTTAACGTTTACCGTGTCTTCTTTTATTCTTACACTATATGGTTAATAAACTTACTATAAACAATAAATAGAACCCCAATTGGTTCCTTAGTGTCATATATATTATTATATAAGTCTTTTGGATAAACCTTAGATTTTTAGGAATAGAATATCAATTAATAATTTAATATTTGTTTTAAAAACTCTTTTATGTCAATTTTGAAACTATTTGGTATTTTGTTTTTTCTAAATTTATAACAGCATTATTACTTCGAAAAAAATTCATCTAACCAACCCTAATGTGTTATATTAACCTATAAAATTATTTTAATTCAAAAAAAGTTTTAAATTATCATTATTTGGGTATTTATAATATCAATTATGTTAATATTTGATTAATAAGGTAATTACTGCATCATCATTGTGTTATAAATAAATTAAATTATTTATTGTAAAAAAATTGTAAATAAACTACCATTATGTAGGAAATATTATTATCTTTCTAATTAATATTTATAGTCGAATTTATCTTATGTATAACCCTATATTAAAAATGTTTTACATATTAAACTTTGATTTTAACTCTTTTAACTCTTCTTTGAATTAAATAATAATAAATGTCTTAATCAAATCCAAGTGGACCTAAAGGGTAATAATTTATTACTAAGGTTGTTTTTGGTAGAATTACACTTATCCAATAGAATTAGGACATGTTTTAATGTAATAATAAAATCATTTTTACCCTTAATTACCCTATTTACTTTTAACCGTGGTAAATAAAAGTAAAAAGTTACTATTCACAAAAAATTATTTTTATCTTATGGAACCACATTTTACTTACTGATATCAACTGTGCCTCTTGGATTTTTAAAATTCCACTCACAGAAGTGGTAAAATTATGTTTTATGTAAATTTGAAAATTCTCCTAGGAGGTGGGTAAAAGACTGTCAAAAGTTCAATAAAATTTTTATATATCTAAAATTATTATAAAACGACTCCAATTAATTACATTGAACTTATATAGGTATTATGTATCTATTTTGACCTAAAATAAATTTAAATAAAACAAATTAATATTTAAATAAAAAGACGGTTTTAACCAATAACTCAGTGTTTTCACTATTCATCAAAAATTGAAAGTTTTTAGAAAAATACCAAAAATTATCCCTAGGCTAATTTCGATATTCTGAATCCAAAAATAAAGTGCATTTTGAAAGATAAAATTCATAAAATTTCAAAAAGTGGATATTACTCTTCATAACTGCTAGTTTATATAATGCTTTAATAACATATCGTTGTTTAGTGAAACTCAGTATTGTGTACAACGCAAGCTATCAAGGAAGGTTTCTCTTGTGTATAATGCAAGCCAAGACAGTATTGTGTGTAGTTAAAGATTCCTTTTGTGTTGCGTATAACATAATACATAAAAACAAAATATATCTCATAAAATCTCAGGGTGTTACATTCTAACCCCTTAAAAAGAATTTTTCCCTCGAAATTCGTCACTTTATAACATACAGATGAGGATATCTCTCCCACAACATATCCTCAAGTTCCCATATAGCTTATTCTAATTAGTGGTTCCTCAATAAAACTTTCACCAAGTGAGTGGTCTTGTTTGGTAGGACTTTTTCGCTATGATTCAGAATCTCTATCGGTTGTTCTTCATAAGAAAGATCTTACTCTGGGGGTATAACTTCTGAGCTTAGTACATGTTAAGGATCGGGTATGTACTTTCTCGAGAGAGATACATGGAACACATCATGAACTTGATAGAGATTCGGTGGAAGCGCCAATCAGTAAGCTACCTTCCCAACATGATCCAGTATTTCAAAAAGACCAATATACCTAGTGCTCAGCTTGCCCTTTTTTTCAAATCTCATTACTCTCTTCCAAGGAGATATTCGTAAGAACACTTTATCACCCACTTCAAACTCTAGGTCTTTTCTTCAGTTTTTGGCATAACTTTTTTGTCGACTCTGAGCTGCTCTTATGTGTTGTTGAATATATCTTACCTTTTCTTCCATCTCATCAATAAGATCAGGTCATAATATCTTTCTTTCCCCAACTTTATCCCAGCAAGTTGGAGTTATTCATTTCTTTCCATAGAGAGCTTCATAAGGAGCCATCTGAATACTTGAGTGGATGCTATTATTATAAGAAAATTCCACCAAAGGTAGGTGTTGATCCCAACCACCTTTGAAATCCATAGAGCAGGATCTCAACATGTCTTCAAGAGTTTGAATTGTCCTCTCAGACTGACCATCTGTCTGAGGATGATAAGCAGTGTTGAAACTCAACTTTATATCTAGAGTATACTGAATAATTCTCCAAAACATTAAGGTAAACCTCAAATTTCGATCAGATATAATGGAAAGTGGTACTCCATGCAATCTTACCACTTCCTTCACATATATCCTAGAAGGTTGGTCAAGAGATAAATCTTCTCTAATAGTAATGAAGTGTGCTGACTTCATAAGATGTTCAACTATAACCCAGATAGTATTATTGACTTTGGATGTTTTCGGAAGTCCAGAGACAAAGTCTATAGTGATGTTTTCCCATTTCCATTCTAGTATGGTTAATGGTTGTAATGTCCCCTTATACTTCTTTCTCTCAGCTTTAACTTTCTAACAAACCAATCATCGAGAGACATATTCAGCAACATATCTTTCATTGCATCCCACCATAAGTACTCCTTCAGGTCCCTATACATCTTCGTGCTTCCAGGGTGAATATAGAATAAAGAACTATGAGCTTCATCCAATATTTCCTTCTTTAATTTTGGTATGGGAGGAACACAAACCCGGTTCTTGAACCCTATTATTTCATCAAAATCAATGTGGAATTTAGGAACATTTCTCACCTTCTTTTGTAACTCTACATCTTCTTTCTGTGCCTCTTTAATCTTCACATGTATAGATGGTTGAACATTCATTTGAGAAAGATAAGATTTTTCCCCTTCCATTATAATTCCAAGATCCCTCCTTTGTAAATCCATAAATATTGGATCTTTTTTTATCCTCATCATGGATAAGCTAGCATGGTCTTGTCGACTTAATGCATCTGCCACCTTGTTTGCTTTCCCGGGGTGGTGATGAATTGAGCAGTCGTAATCCTTAATCAGCTTCAACCATCTTCTTTGATGCATATTCATCTCCTTTTGTGTGAAAATATACTTTAAACTTTTAAGATCAGTATAAATATCACACCTTTCACTATAAAGATAATGCCTCCAAATCTTTAATGCAAAGATTACCGCAGCTAATTCCAAATCATTAGTTGGGTAATTTTGCTCTTGGATTGTCAACTATCATGAGGCATATGCTATCACCATATCATTTTGCATGAGAACACACCCCAATACCTTCTTGGATGCATCACTGTAGATCACAAACCTTTCTCCACTACAAGGCAGTGTGACCACAGGTGCACTGGATAACCTTCTTTTTAACTCCTTGAAATTATCTTCACACTCCTTCGTCCAAATGAACTTAACTCCTTTTCTAGTCAACCTAGTGAGTGGATTAGATAATCGTGAAAAATATTTCAAAAAACATCGATAATATCCATCCAAACCAAGAAAAATTCGAATCTCAGTTACTATTGTTGGCCTCGACCATTTTTTGATAACCTCTATTTTTACTAGATCCATAGATATCCCCTATTTTGAGATTATGTGACCCAAAAATGAAACTTTTTTAAGCCAAAATTCACACTTGGTAAATTTGGCATAATTATTCTCATTTTTTAAGGTCTTTAATACTATTTTCAAGTGATCTTCATGGTCTTCCTTTCTATTTTAATAGAAAATAATATCGTCTATAAAGACTACCACAAACTGATCAAGATAGCCTCTAAATACTCTATCCATTAGATCCATGAAGATAGCAGGGGAATTAGTAAGACCAAATGGAATCACTATAAATTCATAGTGTCCATACCTTGTAAAGAAAGAAATCTTTGGTATATCCTACCTTTTGACACTTAATTGATGATACCCTAAACAAAGATCAATCTTGGAAAAGTATTGAGCTCCGTGTAGTATGTCAAATAAGTCATCAATGAATGGGAGAGGATATTTGTTCTTGACAGTGATCTTGTTAAGTTCTCAATAATCAATGCAGAGTCTCATTGATCCATCTTTCTTCTTAACAAACAGAACAGATTCTCCCCAAGGTGATGCACTAGGGCGTATGAATCCCTTATCAAGATTCTCTTGGAGTTTCTTCATCAATTCCTACAACTCAATTGGGTCTATTCTATAAGGTGTCTTTGAAATGGGCATAGCACCCGGTATGAGTTCTATTGAAAACTAAACTTCACGATTTGGTGGAAGACCTGGAAATTCCTCTAGAAAGGCATCATCAAACTCTCATATGGGTGTATTCTTAATCGTGAGTTTCTCTCCAACAATTTGAGATAAATAACCTTCATTTATTGGAATCAAGACCCATAATATGGAAGAAATTTCCACTTGAAGGTTATATTTATCCTTGCATCGATAGATGATCGGTGATTGATCTGGAATATGAAATGTAACTTCCCTTATTTGGAAATTGATATGAGATCCATATAAAGAAATCCAATCCATGCCAAGGATCACATCAAA
The DNA here is from genome assembly GCA_963277665.1 of Viscum album. Lineage (NCBI taxonomy): Eukaryota > Viridiplantae > Streptophyta > Magnoliopsida > Santalales > Viscaceae > Viscum > Viscum album. Next base: position 1,143,704,442 of record OY728140.1, read on the forward strand.
TTCCACTATAGGAAGGATCACAAGATTTACAGGAAGCACTTTCCCACAAATGTCAATTGGAGAAGAATTATAAACTTTTGATGCGACTGGTGTGCCATTAGGGGTTGTCATACCTAACTCAACATCTAATTGTTGAGGTAATACAGCGATACCCTTAGAAAATTATTTAGAAATAAAAGAGTGGGTGGATCTAGAATCAAATAAAACATTTTCTACTTTAGAGTGGATGGTAAGTGTACCTTTCACCACTTCATTGTCATACTCCACATCACCGATAGCAATTGCATGTTACTTTCCTTTGTATTTGGCCTTAAGAGTTTTTTGACATAGATCATGATCAATAACCCTTGGATTAGGGCATTGATTAGAATAATGCCCCATTTTCTTACACTTGTAACATTGAAGTGTAGGAGGTGCTTTATGTGTTGCCTTTTCTTTGTTCACATCACTAGACATATTTTTCTCATCATTACGACATTCAAATTCCCGATGACCTTCTTTTCCACATTTGACACATTTACTTGTCCTTTTAAGGCAATTACCTCCATGTTTCTTTCCACACTTTGAGCATAAGGGAAAACTCATCTTCTTTTCAGTGTGGTCTTTAGATTTCCCTTTGAATTCCATTTTACCTTTCTTATCAAACCAATATGACTAATGGGTTACTCTAATCTTCATCTCAACCTTGAGAGCACATCGAAAAATTTTCTTGTAGCTATTGAAGTCCCTTATGGCTAACGCCCTTTGAAGACTTAGTTTTAAGCCACTAAAGAATCGATCGATCTTACTCTCAGGTTGGATAATAATTATGGAATTGTACCCTACAAGTCTTGTAAAATTTGCTTCATAGGTACTAACAGATTCATCATCCTTTTTCTTTAGTTCAAAAAACTCCTTCTCCATCTTTGTTCAGAGAATATGAGGTAAGTACTTATTGAAAAATAAGTTCTTGAACTCGTCCCATTCCATGGACTCAATTTTGTCTCTTTGCCTTTTATTCTTGATAAGATTCCACCATTGATCAGCTTCACCTTCCAAATGATATACTGCTAAGATGACTTTATCATGTTCAGAACAATGAAGAACTGAAAATATCTTTTTAGTGGAACTGATCCATTGTTCAGCCACTAATAGATCAAAAGACCCGCTGAATGAGGGCAGACGCTACCTCATGAAGGATTCAACAGAATTTTTCTCCTGCCTTTGCTCGTTTGGAATTCCGGCATGATTCATATCTTGAGAAAGTTTTGTGAGCATAGCTACAAGATTTTTCATTCTAGATCCCATAAGAAATGGTTTCTCCGGGGGACAATCATTGCATTGCCCATCGCATTCAGCATTAACATGGTTCCATCGGGTTCCAGCCATTAACTAAAACCAATAAGCATAGTGTTAGAAACACTAATCATAATAGGAAAACCACATAATCAAGAATAAAATTCCACACTTTTAGGTCTTATTATAAGTTATTCACGGCCATTTCTAAAACACTAATATTGTGTTCTATGCTTAGACATATCCTTAGGGTTCTTACTAAGGCTTTCACATCCTAGATTCCAAAGGTTGACTATACCTTTCCTCTGATACCAACTATAACGACCCATAATTTACATCCATTTTTATTACTTCAGAATTAAATAATACTTATTACAACATATAAAAAAACCATGAAATAACCGTATAGGTATAGTGTCTTTAGAAACTGGGAAACATAAACAACTGGTTCATAAAGCATCTATATTGTCTCATGTTTATTTCATTATATCTAGAGTCCCTTTTGGCATATCCAACTTAATACAATTATTCCTGACCTGGGGAAAATAAAACATAAAAAAGGGTGAGCTCAAATGCTCAGTAAGTGTAAACAAAATAAATTTCAATCATATCATATTCATAATAACATAACATTTTGAATATCTTAACCTGCAAAAGAGATCATAATATCATAACATGGGATAAATCATAGTAGTGAAATGTAAACCCAATAATCATAACATAAAACATGAAATGTTTTGGCATACAAAAATAATCATAGAAAATAATTTCATATTAGTCAAGACTAATTTCCAAGACTATCACAGTGGACAAATTCCATTTCTGGACCAAGTTCACTCCTCGTTCCAGTCATGTATCACTGAACCGAATTAACTTTCCATTCCATCCATGTCTATCTCATGAGATATAAATCTTTACCCAATGCATTGGAGGGAGATATAGGTCCCACCCATATTATAATTAAACCATTATTATGTGTTCCACAAAATCATAAATCATATATCATAATATAAACCATGTAATAAAAATGGGGTTCTTAAACAGCAGGTCGTTATAACATAATCCATATAAGATAAAAGTACTTCATAAAAATAATTCCATCATAACATAATCTAATCAATGTAAAAATAGGGATAGAAATAGAACCTTATATTATCTTATATGGAAAATAATTTTGATAAAACACTTGGAACTCCATTCTTCTGGAAAATATCCTTTCTACTTCAAAAACATTTTTCCTTTCTTAACATGTCATACAATTTTAAACTAAAAGTAGTTAATTAAAAATAACTTGAAAACTTGTAAATTAAGCTTCATGGAAATAATGTTATATGAAATCATAAAAATCCATTCATGCTGTATAAGTTAAAAAACATTCTTCTCGTACTTTGGCTGGAAAAGTCAAAAAATTTATCGTACTGAAAACGACAAAAGATTCCTTTCATATCTTTTACTAAAATTCACCAATAGGTAAAATTGGATTTAAAAAATTGTAAGAGTATATAAATAATATTATATATTGAAGTAACATGTATGTGGATGATAAATATGCCCCATTAAATTCTGAAGTATAAACAATCTCAGATAAAAATGAGACTGTGAGATTTTCCCTTACCTTAGGTCTGATATGCTTCATACATTTCCAAACCTCCTGTATAATGATTTAAATAATTTCATTTACTTATTATAGAATTGTATTCATTGTTATGATATCATATATGGTCATATTCTTATCTTCTTATTAGTAATATTTCATTACTACTTGTTATTAGGGTGTTCGTTGCTTTATGTCTTATGCGTGTTTTGTTGAATAGATTCATATTCCTCTTTTTAGGTTATAAATACCCCATTTACATAATGGTATTAGTGTAATATATATCATATTTATTCATTCAATTCATTTATATAATCATTATTCAATGAATATCAGGTAGAACGAGTCGCATCACATCGTGGAGATGGTAGACCGTACGTACGCACGAGCGATGATATCATTCCCATAATTATATGAAAGGAATTGGAGATGATGATATAATATTTCAGAATAAGTATCATGTTATAATAATAATATATAGTAATTTTTTTACACCATTATACCCATCCAAGTAAGGTGGTGGTGGAAAACAGATTACACCATGGCGTAGAGACGGTATTCCGTACGTATGCATGCCCGGTGATTTCGTTTTCTGTAGGATGGATAGAAAGTGAAATAGGGTTGTTTCATATTTATAATAAAATATCAGTATATGAGTGATACTAATGTTATTACTTTATAATGAAAAAAATAAATAAGAATAAATAGAAGAAGAAATAAACTTGAAATAATTGGTAGAAGAGATTACCTCTTCCTCAACGTGCCTCTTTTAAACTTCCTCTTAGGGCACTAGAATTGGTCCTTTGAGAATACCAGAACCTTTATAATATAACTAGAGATTTTTATAAGAAAATTTTTCAGGGTTTTTCCTAGTGAAGAGGAGAGGGAGGAGGTTCCCTTTTATAAGAGAGGTGAGGGGCACCTTAGGAAAAACTTAAAATATTATTTTATAATAAATTCATATTTGGTTTATAGTGGCTCCAAAGTGACTTATTTCGGGGATAGGGTGGGTATGGGTAGAAATACTCTCAACCAATAGGTTTTATACAAGTTTATGTTACCATTTTAACCTTATAATTTAGATTTAACTCTAAGTTAAATAATTTAACTTTTACCGTGTCTTCTTGTATTCTTACACTATATGGTTAATAAACTTCCTATAAACTGAAAATAGAACCCCAATTGGTTAATTAATTTAATTTATATTATTATATAATTATTTTTGCAGAACCTTAGATTTTTAGTAATAGAAAATAAATTAATAAATTAATATTTGTTTTAAAAACTCTTTTATGTCAATTTTGACACTATTTGGTAATTTGTTTTTGATAAATTCATAACAGCATTATTACTTCGAAAAAAATTCATCGAACCAACCCTAATATTTTATATTAAATTATAAAATTATTTTAATTCAAAAAAGTCTCAAATTAAATTTATTTGTGTATTTATAATATCAATTATGTTAATATTTCATTAATAAGGTAATTATGGCATCATCATTGTGTCATAAATAAATTAAATTATTTAATTTAAAAAAATTATAAATAAAATACAATTATGTAGGAAATATTTTTATTTTTCTAATGAATATTTATAGTCTAATTTATCTTTTGTATAACCCTATATTAAAAATCTTTTACTTATTAAACTTTTATTTTAACTCATTTAACTCTTCTTTGAATTAAATAATAATAAATGTCCAAATCTAATCCAAGTGGACCTAAAGGGAACTATTTTATTTATAAGGTTTTTTTTGGTCAAATTAAACTTATCCAATAGAATTAGGACATGTGATATGGTAATAATAATATCATTTTTACCCTTAATTACCATATTTACTTTGAACTGTGGTAAATAAAAGTAAAAATTTATTATTCACCAAATATTATTTTTATCTCATTGAACCAAATTTTACTTATTTATATCAACCGTGTCTCTTAGATTTTTGAAATTCCACTCATAGAAGCTGTAAAATTAAGTTTTATGTAAATTTGAAAATTCTCCTAGGAGGTGGGTAAAAGACGGTCAAAAGTTCAATAAAATTTTTATATATCTAAAGTTATTATAAAATGACACCAATGGATTACATTGAAATTATATAGATATTATGTATCTATTTTGACCTCAAATAAATTTAAATAAAATAAATTATTATTTAAATAAAAAAAATCGGTTTTAACCAATAACTCAGTGTTTTCAGTATTCATCAAAAATTGAAAGTTTTCAGAAAAATATCAAAAATTCACCCTTGGATAATTTTGATATTCCGAATCCAAAAATGAAGTCCATTTTGAAAGATAAAATTTATAAAATTTCAAAAAGTGGGTATTAATATTCATAACGTCTAGTTTATATAATATTTTAATAACATATTGTTTTTTAGTGAAACTCAGTATTGCGTACAACGCAAGCTATCGAGGAAGGTTTCTCTTGCGTGTAACGCAAGCCAAGACAGTATTGTGTGTAATGAAATATTCCTTTAGTGTTTTTTATAACATAATACATAAAAACAAAATATTTCTCATAAAATCTGAGGGTGTTACATCTCCCATAGGCGATTTCATTCAAGCTTAATGTGTTGAAGATCGATTTGGGTTTGGTCAAGAGTGAAGCCTAATGATGCCACCTCCTCTTCTAGCTCTGATAAATGGGTTTTGTATATAGAAATTCTACTGGATGAGGTCATCACTTCCTTTTTCTAAGTAAATTGGATTTGTTAAAGCCCTATATTTATATTAATCATGTGATCAATATTCAATGGATATATTTTCAACTCTAACAATTATTAATGGTATTTTGAAATCCAAAAACATAAAACCAAATAAGTGAATATGTTATATAAACTGTTTCTATAATAAGACATATAATTAGATCAAGGGGAATTTTCATTGATGGAAGTTTGTGTCGTTACATTTATATAGAAACTTGTTATAGAAAATTTTAAAGAACAGTTTTTTTGAATTGGAAAAAAATAATTTAATATCATTTAATATCATTTTGTTTCAAGTGTTGTGCAAAAGTGTATGTAATTAAATTTACTGGAATACATGACATTATAATTAAATTCTCATATTTCCATCATTGAGTTAACTCACATAGGATTATAATTATTTAATTTTGACTTGTTTCTAAGTATTATAAGTTTGAAAAGTGGTTTATGTTTAATGGTTGCTAATAAATTGGAAGAGGGTATTTTTTAGATCCCGAGATGATTTATAAAGATGTTTAGATAAGAGTTTTTTATGAATTTTTGGATATTTATATGACCCGTGGGGAATTTATTGAGATCAATATTTAAATAATAATCCCTCACATTATGATTGTTTATAAAATGGAATGAGTTTTTTGAATAAAATAATTGGATATGGTTTTTGTGAGGTATTTTTTTATTAATACATAAATCATTTTCAAAATCATATAGAATCTTTTTTATTAGATGAGGTGAATGTTGTTTCATACTTTATAGGTGTTTGAAAGAATTATGGAGTTATTTATAAGAATATTAGAAAATTTTGGTACTAGGTATATTGGGTCTAAAAATTTTAAATTCCTTAGTATGTAAGAGTCTTTAGGTTTATACATATTGGTCACTCTAGTGCTGTGAAGACTGGGTCACAAAAATGATAATGTATCCAATATGTAACCATCCAATACTTAATATTCACTCTAGTGTTGGTTGGATAGTGTCAAAAAATTGAAAGGTATCCAATATGTATGGGTTACCTTTTGATTAGTATATTGGGATATAAAATTGGAAACATCATCAGAATTTAGGTTTTTTCATATGTTGGTTTTTTCATATGTAAGATTTTATCTATGATATGTAAGATTTTCACTCTGATTGTAAAATTGTAAAATTCCTCAAAATGAATGGTTTTCTAAACGTAAGTTTCTTAGATATGTAAGTTTTTATTTTCATTAAATAAAGTTTCTCATGATATGTAAGGTTCTATGGTTTCTTATATTGCCAAAAATTAAGCATGTTGGACTGCAGAAGTAGTTGAAAAGTAACCACCTGGAAACATCCTCTTTGTGATATGGATGACTCAAAGGGGATTAAATATCATCTAAAAATCTTCTTAAATATATCAAATGTGTTAAAAGGTATGGGTTAATATAAGGGATCATATTTTAATGAAAATAAGTTGATCATTATTTAAAATTAGTTTCTTATCTAAATTTTGAATTTTAAATACAAATTTGAAGAGTAAAAATGTGTTTCTACTATGTAAGACTATGAATAGGGGTCTTACATGATTTTCCATATAGAATAATTAAATAAAAATGAATAGTATGAGATATGGGAAGGAGAGTGTGAAAATAAATGTGCACATAAATATAGAATAAGAAGAATAAGAATAAGACTACTTGTGGTTGTGAAAGAAGAGGAGGAAGAAGAAGAAAAATAAGACTAAAGACATTGTTTGTGTGTGTGATCATAACATATATGTTTTTTTAGTAATACGGGATAATTTACACCATTTCTATATTGAAGAGTTGCAAGACCATTATAAATTGTGGTGAAATAATAAAACTAGAGGAAGAAGGATAATCCCTACTACATCAATATATAGGTTAATAATGTAACATTTCAAGAGACAAAATTATTCAAATTGTTTTTGTAACACTCTGAAAACCTAAAGTAAGAACCATATATTTGATAGCATGCATGACACGCTGCACCAATCACATAAGGAGATATAATACCATAATACTTTAAATATAATAACTATTTTAAATATATTTTATATTTCTCAATTCACACAACACCATGTTAGTGTGTGTTACACTCAAGAATGACCTTCTTCGATTGATTTCATTACACACAAGACCGATTTTTACCGAATAATAATATATTAATAAAATATTATTATTTAATATATTAATAAAATATTATTATTTAATATATTAAGATATAAACTAGTCTTTATGAATAGTATTAACTAGAATATGAAAATATATGGTTATATAAATAAAAAACGAATTCATGGGTTACTAATTAATGAGAAACTAAAATAAGAACCAATTGGATATAAAAAGAAATATTATTATTTATATACTTCCAAAGGAGTTTTGTCTTAATAAACATAGTTAATTAAAATTAGTGAATGATTTTAATGAAATATATAATTTATATATTCAATAAAATATTTTTATATTTATCCATTATGTTTGATATGAATTAGATAAGAACATACCATATTTTACACATATAAATCTATATTTTTATAAAGGCAACTTTACCGTATTTTAATGGAAAATCCATTTTAAATATTAATTTTGAAACATTAAATGATTTAATATGTCAAAATAAACTTTATATTTTAAATAGAAACATAATAATTAGGTCCTGGTGAATTTTTGATATTTTTTGGAAACATGACCTTTTTTAATAAATAGTTTAAAATACTGAATTTTAGTTCCAAACTTATTTTTATTAAAATTTATTTATGATATTAAATTATTATTTTTTATTTTAATGTTTAATTATATAATATAGTTATAAATTAATCTAATTTAGGTTATTATAATCAATTTAACTTTTAAATTGACTATAAAAACATATCAACTTTTGGATGTTTTTACTTTAAAAACTTGCGTTGTCGTCCCTCTTACATGATGAATTTTAAATTAATTTCTATGACATCTATAATCATAATTTAGAAAAAATGGATTCCATATTTGAAATAAGAATAATTTATAATATAATATAAGGTAAAATTATTTTTTTATCAAAAATATTAGTGAAAGTAATTAAAATTAATTACACTTATTAAGGCAAAATTAAGCTTGATAAAAGACAAAAACTTTAACTTAAAGGCCCAAATGACTTATCCACTTGTTAAAAACCAATTTTATGGACATATATCTTCCATAAACATTCCATTGTTTATTTTTGTTTTTTATGACTTTTTTTAGGTAATAACATGTGTACACCTAACTTGTTTCCAAAAATTCCAAGTGAGCCCTTTTCCTTCCTATAAAAGGCCACCAACTCTCCCAATTATTAACACCTATCAAACCTATTAGGTTTGGAAGATATCTAAAAATATATATTCCCAACATCCCTCACCTATACCTAGAATCCCCCCTTTGGGTAGGTATCCTTCCAAGGAATCATTTTGGTAAAACGCAAAAGAAGTTACCCGATTAAGAGGTAATGTCTTCTCTCAAACTCTCTAGTTTCAGTTCCACTATCCTCCCCCTAAAATTTCCTTATTCAATTATTATATAACAAAAGCAGTATAAAAATATACTATTATGTTTTTATGTAAATGGTTCTACCTACACTTTCACACACCTCCATCTAATGGGTAATGGACATACTGTTTCTGTGTACGGAAAACTACTAACTCATGAAATGATGATTGTTCATTTTTCCTTTACCACCTATCATGGATTCCATTATGATAGAAAATATACTTATATATGTTATATATTATATTTATAATATCTTTATGCTTCTTTAATTTTTATTTATAACATACCTTTACGCTTTCCATCTTGTGTAAATATGATAATTTTGTTTGAGGAACTGTGGATTACCGCCCCCTCAAAGTGATATGACTCGTTCATGCCATACATTTAAGGTATAAAGAATGGTTTTAATAAAACTATGTAACATATATAACATATATATCATACTAGAATTATAATATACATTTTTATCATTTACTTTTCATTCTTTTAAATACAAAAAATAAAATAATGTATTGTTCATGGATATGTACGGCCTGCCGTCTCTATACACGGTGCACTTCATTTCTAATCTCCAATTATTATATATTATTATAAATATATATATATAATTATAATATATTATAATTAATTCATCATTTAAATTATTTATATGATGAAACTATTATCTAATTAATGATAAAAACAAACAAAAAGTTAAAACTTACTTGAGAAAACAAGGCAATTAACCCCCAAAATAATGAAATTAATGAGTGTTTGTTAAAAAACAGGTAATGAAATATTATAAGAAGTTAATATATGGTATTATAAACATGATTATAGTTATTATATTATTTAGTAAAATATTTTAAACCGCTATATATGAGGATAAATACCGCGTAATAAAATTAAGTTTAAGGTAAGGGAATTTCATCTCAATTTACATTTCATTGAGACTTATTTTTTATTATGAACCAATTCAATTTTATTTGGTGTATATACTAAATTTTTATTATTATATCTTGAATCCCATTATTCTCATGATTTTATAAGTTTCATTTAATTTCATACCTTTCTGGATATTATGATTCAAATGTTTCAAAGTGGTATGGGACACCTTGAAATGTTTAAATATTATTCTCCTCAAGAATGTTCTTACTGATTATATTTGCAAACTCGTTTAATTTTATGATTGTTAACTTTATCTCAAAACAATAAAAAAATATTATTTAATGGTAAATTTAATCAAATATCCATATTCTCATTCAATTTATATTAATATTTCTTAAATCATATACCATTTTACATACGGTTTTTACTTTGACAATTATTTGATTAACTACAGATTAAATAATTAATATATATTTCTCATTTAATATGATTATTTGAAAAGGCATATTTTTTTTTATTATATATGATTAATTTTTTGGAAAGAAAATGATGGTTGGATCCCAGAATTTATATAGCTCTTTGATGCATCTACAAGTTTTCATGATACAAATAAGTTGACCAAATTAAACGGGTTTCTATCCATATTTTTAAACTATCTTATCAAATGTCTTGATAGTATAGGTTTTCATGTGCCTTGGACATTATTTCTATTAAGAAAGTATTTACCTCATTTATTTCCATTTATTAATCATCCATGAGATTTTTCATTGATATATATATAGATAAATTAAATTTTTAGTTCATTGATTAAATAGAACGAGTTTCAGTTTCTTACTTTACCATATTAATTTATTATTATCTATTTATTTGGATGGAATGTGTTATTAGTTAGTTAAAATTTCATGTTAATTTATTATCATTTATTCATTATTTATTCTTATTTACTTACCCTTAATGATCATTTTAGCTCACCTTGATTATGTTTCATTTTTATAGGCTATGAAGAATAAATCTTTAATTAATATTTAAAGGATTCAGTTCATTTCATTTTATTATGTATAAATTTGGTAATTTAAATTTAACAATGTATTATGGGTATCATGTATGTAATTTATATTTCCAATACTGTTAAACTGATTGGTCCTTCCGGATTATATTCCTTGTAATCACGACAATGTAATAAAATAATACATTGGCTCTGCGTTTCTGGGGTTGGGGTGTTACAGTTGGTATCAGAGGAAGTTTAGTAATAACCTTGGAAACTATATTTAAAAAAAATTAGGGAGTAAAACCCTAAGATAGAAATTTAGTATAAGTATAAAATAATATCCTAGAGTTTTGGTAAGGTGAATATTATGTGGTTATTTTTTGAAATACATCTCTATCTGGATACTACAAGTGTATTTGGTTTTGTAAGAGATGTAGCTAAGAGTAACAACTCTAACAAGGTGTTATGGGCTTGACTCAAGGTACCCTGGTACACAACAATGAGCCTTATAGTGCACCTATTTTGACACTCCAAGGGGATAAACTTAGGATAATTCATATTTTATTTACAAACCATTATGAAGGACTTAAAAGTAATGATATCCCCAAAGAAACTATGTTTACAATTATGATATTTTCTATGCATAAAATTTTTAAATTTATGTTAAAGGTTCCACTATTTTTGGGATTATACAATATTTTATGATTTAATTTAGTGTATGGTATTTTTTAGAAATGGCACCTAGTAGAAGGAATGTGAACCTCGTAGATGCACGTGATACAAAGAGTAAGAAGGATCAAATATTTCATGGTATTAAGAAAATATTGAAAATGGAAATAGTCTCCCAAACATTATCATAGTATGAGGATATGGTATCACATGACAATGAGATGACTCAATTATCCAAGTCTTATTTGTTATAAATAAACCAAGACAAGAAGAGGCCATCTAAGAACCATGAAAAAGGGAATGCATCTAAAAAGACAAAGGGAGGGAAGGATTTTCTAACATGTGATAATTGTAGTAAGAAACACTTTGGTACTTGTTTGAAGTGAATGGGATTTTTTTATAGGTTTGGAGAAAAAGTACACCATGTTTGTGATTGAAATAGTAATAAAAAGGTTTCCAATATACAATGATTTAACTTCATGGAGATGGGACACTTTGCAAATCAATGTCTTAAGTGATAAGGAATATACCCTAAATGATTATATTCGATAATGATCAAGTTATGTTATTGTCATAGAAAAATATGAATGATTAATATTCCTATTTAAGAATTATTTCATTTGAATATTTTATTAGCAATGTATTGGTTATAATTATTATCAAATATATGAGGATCATACTACATTAATCTTTCATAGATATTTTAGATCATATGTTGAATGGTACCAAGAAAATTTAATCAGTAGAAAGAAAAACGTTTCAAAAAAGAACATGATTGATGGTAAGGAAACCCTAAATATGTTTCTGATATTGAGATAATGGTGAAGAAATGATTGATTTGGATAAGTGTTGACAACCTTGGAACTGATTAATGACTTGTTGAAAAGTATTTTGTGCTATTATTGATAGATTTTATAACACTTTTAAATTAAAGGAATGTATCTAATAACCTTTGTCTTACTTAAGGAATAAGGAAGAATTCATGTTTTCAATGAGTTTTTATGTTGATTCAAGTTATTACCATATTTCAAGAGGATACATGATGAAGTTATTCACATGTTTGGAATGTGAAAATTTGGAGCTACTTAATATTGATTAAAGGATAATGATAAGTTCATTTTGGAAATTCAGTGACTCTCCTTCAGAATTTATTGGATCATAATCTGCTAAAAAAATTTAACCATTTATAAACTGGTTTAAGATGATCATTGGATGAGATTTTAGAGATTAATGTATTACTTCACCATATGATGCATAATTTTCTAAAATATGAAGTAGAAATAGATCAAGTAATAATAAAATAAATAAATTATGTTCATATAAATGTATATTTACTTATATTCTTATAGAGAAAAATAATTCCTTAACTATAAAAAAAATGGTTTTGAAATAAAAAATTTGTTCTATTATCATCATTTTTTATGATATCCATGACCTTAACTCACACCTATGGTTTATGGTTTTGTGGTAAACAACTTTCATCTGAACATGTTCTCTTGCACTCTCCATCAAAACTTGATTTTTGGATTTTTTTTCTTCTATATCGATGTTTCCATTTCCAACCTATGTTCTCCTACTAGAGAACCTAGTTACATGATAGTTGTACTTTCCTTTCTCTATTATTAATAATATGTTATGTGAACCCATTTTATGATGTAGTTATTTCAACAATAGTTTGTTTTAAACCCCTCTATCACTAATATCAAGTTCAAATTGTGAGGATTAAATTTATTTAAGGTGGGTAGAATGTAACACCCCGAAATTCTAAATTAAGAACCTTGTATTCGATAGCATGCATAACATGATACACCAATCACGTAAGGGATATAATACCATGATAATTTAAAATATGATTACTCTTTTAAATATATTTTATATTTTTTATATTTTTTAATTCACATAACTCCAAGTTAGCATGCATTACACTCAAGAGTGGCCTTCTTTGATGGCTTGCGTTACACACATGACTAAGTTTTACCAAACAATAATATATTATTAAAATATTATTATTTAATATAATAAGATATAAACTAGTTGTAATGAATATTTTTAACTAGATTATTAAAATCAATGTATTATATAAATATAAAATGAATTCATGGATTAACAATTAATGAGAAATGAAAATAAGAACCAATTGGATATAAAAAAATATTATTATTTATATGATTCCAAAAGAGTTTTTTCTTAATAAACATAGTTAATTACAATTAGTGAATGACTTTAATGAAATATATATGTTATATATTTGATAAAATATTTTTTATATTCATCCATTATGTTTTATATGCCTAAGATAATAAAAAATGTTATTTTATATATAAAAACCTATATTTTTATAAAGGTAATTTCACACCTTTTAATAGAGAACCCATTTTAAATCAGAATTTTGAAACTTTAATTTATTTAATATGTTGAAACAAACTTTATATTTTAAATTTAAACATAAGAATTAGGTCATGGTGAATTATTTATATTTTTTGGAAACATATCATTTTTTAATGAATAGTTAAAAATGCTACATTTTAGTTCAAAAACACTTTTTCATATGATTTATTTATAAGATTAAATTATGTTTTATTTTGGTTTTAGAGTATAATTATATTAATTTTTTATCAATTAATCTATTTTAGTTTATTATAATCATTTTCACTATGAAATTGACTATAAAAACATAGTAAACTTTTGGACGTTTTTACTTTAAAAAATGGGTTGTCATCCCTCTTACGAGATGAATTTTAAATTAATTTATTCTAATTATTTTATTTGAATTTGTAAAAATGGATCAAATATTTTTAATCATAATAATTTATAATTACTAATATGGTTAACTTAGTTTTTGACAAAAAATATCAGTGAATGTAATTAAAATTAATTCCAATTATTACGAAAACATTAAGCTTAATAAAGGACTAAACCTTTTACTTAAGTGCCCAAATAACCTATACACTTTTCCAAAAAACAATTTTATGTCTATATATAGTCCATAAACCTTCAATTATTGAGTTTGGTTTGTTTTTATTACTTTTTTAGGTAAGTAAATGTGTACACATAACTTGTTTCCAAATATTCCAAGTGAATCATTTTCCTTCCCCATAAAAGGACACCACCTATCCCACTTCTTTAAACATCTCAAACCTCTTAGTTTTTGAAAATATCTATCCAAATATCTTCTCAGAACCTCTCCGTTAAACCTTGAATCCTCCCTTTGTTAATTAATCCTTCCAAGGAATCCTTTTGTTACAAACCAAAATATGTTACCCGATTAAGAGGTAATGTCTTCTCTAAAGATCTCTAGTTTCATTTCCATTATATACCCCCTAAAATATATTTATTAAAATATTATATAAAAACTAGTATAATCAATATACTAGGATTTTTTCATTTAATTTTTTCTACCTACACTTACACACATCACCATCAAATGGGTAACGAACATACTATTTCTGTGTACAACGAACTATTGCCTCACGAAACGATGATTGTTCATTTTCATTTACCACCTATCATGGTGGATATTATGATGGGAAATATATTTATATATGTTATAAATTATATTTATAATGTATTTATGCTTTTTTAATTTATATTTAGAACATACCTTTATACTTTTAATCTTGTGTAAATACGATAACATTGTTTCAAAAAGTGTGGACTACTGCCCCCTCAAAACAATATGACTCGTTCATGACATGTATAGAACATATAAAGGATGGTTTTAATAAAACTATGTGACATATATAACATATAAATGATACTATAATTATAATATACATATGTATCATTTATTTTTTATTCTTTTAATATAAAAAATAAAGGAAAGTAGTGTTAATGCGCACATACGGCCTACTGTCTCCATGAACGGTGCACTTCATTTATAATCTCCAATTATTATAGATTATTATAAATACATATATACTTACTATAAATGATAATTAATTAATGTTTTAAATTATTTATATTATTAAACCATGATCTAATTAATGATAAAATCAAACAACAAGTTGAAACTTACTCAAGAAAACGAGGTAATTAACCCTCGAAATAATGAAATTAATGAAAGTTTATTAACAAACGGGTAATGAAATATTATAAGAAGTTAATTTATGGTATTATAAACATGAGTATAGTTATTATATTAGTTATTAAAATATTTTAAACCACAATATATGAGGATAAATATCACACAACAAAAATAAGATTAAGGTAAGTGAATTTCGTCTCAATTTATATTTCATTGAGACTTATCCGTTATTTTGCACCAATTCAATTTTATTTGGGGTAAATACTAACTTTTTCTTAATATATAATGAATTACCTTATTATCGCGATATTATAAGTTTCATTTAATTTCATACCTTTCTGGATATTATGATTCAAATATTTCAATGTAGTATGGGACACGTTAGAATGTTTAAAGATTATTCTTCTCAAGAATGTTCTTAATGATTATCTTTGAAATATCACTTCCTTTTGTGATTATTAAATTAATATCAAAACAATTAATTTTCTGTAATAATTTTTCATTTTAAATTTACTTGAATATTCATATTCTTATACAATTTATATTAGTATTACCTAAACCATATACCATTTTACATACAGTGTTTACATTGATAGTTATTTGATTAACTAAGGATTAAATAATAAATTTGTATTTCTCATTCAATATAGTTATTTGATAGGGCATATTTTTTATTTTGATTATTATATGTGAGGAATGTTTTGTAATAGAAATGAAAGGTGGAACCTTGACTTTATATAGCTCCTCTATGCATTGATAGGTTATTATGAGAGAAATAAGTTGGCCAAATTAAATGGGGTTCTATCTATATTTTTAAATCATCTTGTCAAAGGTATTTATGTTATAGGTTTTCATGTTCCTCATACATTATTTCCATTAATAAATCATTTCCATCATTTATTTCTAGTTATTATTCATCCATGATATTCTTCATCGACATATCTATGGATACATTTAATTTTTAGTTCATTGATTAAATGGAATGAGTTTCAGTTTCTTACCTTTACATATTGATTTTTCCTTATCAAGTTATTTGAATGGAATGTTTCATAAATTATTTAGCATTACATGTTAATTTATTCTCATTGATTAATTATTTCTTCCGTTTTACTTACCATTACTAATAATTTTTGCTCACCTTTATTATGTTTCATTTCTACAAGTTATGAAGAAGAAATATTTGATTAATATTTCAAGGATTTAGTTTGTTTAATTTTGTTATGTATCATGTTTTTAATTTCTATTTACTAATGTATTATGGGTATCATTTATCTAATCTAGCTTTTGAATACTGCTAAACTGATCGGTCCTTTGGAATTTTATTCCTTATAATCATCAATGTAATAAAATAATGTACCAGCTCGAGGCTTCTGGGTTTGGGGTGTTACAATTGTATTACAATTCAAGGATATACCCTAATCATTTTTATACACAATAGTAATTCAAGTGGAATGTATTATCTAATATTTTACTAGATCATTCCCAGAAGTAGCTACTCATTATGAATAGTGACCCCTATACATCCAGTTTTATTTTTTTGTTTTATTTCCTTAGTTTGTGAGAAATCAATAGTGATATAATTCACATTGAAAAGTGATAGAAGTTAATTTCACAAGAAATCATAAAAGTGAAAATGGGATATTATTTATGGATTCACCCCCCCCCCCCAGTTAACCAATACTATGATAACCCTTCCCTTTATTATCCATTAATTCATGATTTGTTACATAATTATATACATAATTAAACCCAGAAGATTGAAGGGGCCAGTTTTTTGGGTAATTATTTAAATTACATACCAAATTAAAATAAGGGGTACATCGACATTGTTGAAAAATTATTTAACATGATAATACTTTTCCATCATTCTTAAAATTGCATGGGATAACTTTTGGACATATATAAGAATGGGGTGAGATATAAATCCTAGTAAGAGAGTAAATAAATAATAACATGAATAAAGTATTAAATGTCAAAAAATAAGAATTTAAATGGGACATAAAAGGGGTGAGAATCCTGAACATGAAAAATGAGGCATGATATATCAGGATAACATAAAGTCAATATGGAAATGTGGAATCAACATTAAACATTAAATCATAAAAATATGTTAAGGCTAACTTTCAAGACATCATAACATGGTGGAAAAGTCCCATAATGTATTAGTTTCACTTCATAATCCCATACATGATGTCTTTTGAGACTAAAAAACTACCCAATGCATTGGAGTGCTATATAATTTTGGGTGCACCCATCACTTTCATATCATGTACATGCATAAGGGTGCCACATAGATAATTCAACATAGGATCATATTTCATCACATTTAATTCCACAATCAAGTAGTGTGGAATACATAAATGGAATTACCAAATAAATTAAGTTTATTTATGTCTATTTGAATACCCTTGTGTGGAAATGGAAATGGTATTCACAAAAAAGGTTTGGCATGGAAAAATAGTAGTGAAATTTTGTTAGCATAACGGTAGTAATTAAAGATTAATAAAATGATTTAATGAGAGAAAAGGGGGTATCTAATAATTTATAAATAAAATGGATAGTTATAGTCCCATGTAAAAATATATACCAATATAATTAGTTTTAAATAAAAGGCATAAAATGAAGAATATTCTTGCATAAATAGTAGAAGGATATGATCTCTTACTAAATTTTCACATACTAGTGAATTAGGTAAATGCTATAACGAGAAGGGATAAATGAACTATAATTTTTATTAAATAAATTAGATATTATATTTGTGTTTATAAATTCATTAAAACATAACCAATTGAGATTATAAAGGCAAAATACAAAAAAGGTGCTTGGATTTAAAAGAAGAGAGAAAGTTCCCTTACCTTGGGAGGGTGATTCCAAAAGCTTGGAAGGAGATTCTTAAGAGATTGGGAGATCCTTGGGAGGACTCTAGATAGGGTAAGGAAGAGTATGGATGTGATACAAGGTTTTTTAGTGAATATTAATGGGATCTTGGGTGGGTTTATAAAGTAAAGGAGAGGGGAGATCTATATTATTTCTCAAACATTAATTTTGGAATATATAATAAAGTAATCCAAACAAAAAAAATTACCATGGTTTTTTCAATGGTTTCTGACAAATAGTAGTGTTTTTCATTATTTTATTATTGGTGATGTTGAATTGATTCAAGTTCATGAGGAGATGATTTTAAATCATTAAAATCTAACATATGTTTTGTAGGATATATAAAGTCTTAATGAAATTAATCAAATAACCTAAAAATAGATTTATTTTAAAGGGTAAATAATTATATGGTCATGGATTTATTTTATATCATTTATTACATCACTTTTTTTATTTTATAATGTTATAATACAAATTGTATTTAATTTTTATCCAAAATATTAACTTTATCAAAAAATTATGAAAAATTCACTTTTGGATAATTTCAACATGATAATTAAAAAATAATATTTATTTTATCTAAATAATTTTTTAAATGTTTTAATTTTCACTTTTAAAGCAAGAATCAACATTTATTGAGAAATGTTAGCTTTTCGACAATAACAGTTTTCAAACCCTTATTACAATTACATTAGACTTCATTAAAATTATATTATCATTTATATTTAATAATTATTATTTAATTTTATTATTTTATTAATATATAATTTATTTTTAAAATTCATTAATTCATAAAAAATGAATATCTTAATTTAAATTTCATATTACATAAAAAATACAATTTGTGTTTTATCATATCAAAATCAAAATCATTTCTAATATAACAAAAGTAAGATGTAAATGTAACCATTATTCTATTGAAAATAAAATATACATATTCATATCATTAAGGGATGAATACATATCCCTTTATTACACCAATAAACACCTTAATAGTAAGGTGTGTGATGGTGATATTTTTATGGGGTGGTTCGACATACATGGATTGGGTCATGATCTCAATGAGCTTTAACTTCTCATATGAATAGTTTTTCTCATGCTTTAATTATTAGATATCATCTTGGGATTGGTTAAGGAAAAATCTCATTGATGATATCTACCTTAGAATCCCTGATAAATGGGCTTTGTGGGGTGTGATCCAACTGGTCGAGGTCATCACTTCCTTTGTTTGTGTCAATTGGATTTATTAAAACTCGATATTTAGATTAATCATATGATTACAATTAAATGGATATATTATCAATGATTATGATTCTTGATAGTCTTTTAAATCAGATAGGATATAATATTCCCAAAAATATTAAGTGAATGTATTTTATATATCCATAATACATAATAAGGAATTTAATTCAATCACTGAGGGAATTTTATTTATAAAAGTTCAGGTCATTACAAACACCTTTTCAGGGGAAATCACACCCTGATGTAGTTCTTATATTAGTTAGACTAGCTTTGTGACACCTTTCCCATAATGTGGTCCCTATATAAGTGAGTCTATCTTGGATGATCCAAATCCTTAGGTCTTTATAAGTTGTGAAATATCTGATCCATTATAATTGGTTGAAGTATTGAAGTTTAGGTGTTGTGGTATTTGGTTTATCACATGATGACCTAACACAATTACTTTCATACTATGCATTATGGATTTTTTTTACTTTTTATACATACACCTAATTATTGTGTTATATTTTAGAGATCCTATTGGTGTTTCCATACTAAGATTTATTCTCACACCATATATATTCACCGTACCGCATGTCTAGAACTTAATTTTCCATATATAATATAATATTTTTATAAAAGATTAGGCAGGAGTGGATTGACAGGGATGAGGAGATAGGATCAAGATAAGACTCCAGATCATGGGTTGGGGTTTTGATGTTTTATTTTGTTTATTTTATCATTTTTATATGTGATTATACTAGTAGGGGGTATCATTTTTATGTATGAGTAGTTGTATGTCATAAGTTAATTTGTTATAAAATAATGGTATTTCATTTAAATATTATCATATAGCTATAATTCCATTATACATTCTTTGGTGTTTTTTTACATTATAATGTTTTTATATTTATTTATCTATATTTATTTTCTTTTTGTTTAAATAGTATAATCTACCCATGGTTGATCATAGACTCTTACTGCTACTCGGCAACCTTTAGCATTTACAAAGATACATCGGAGGACACATAGAACCGCTGGATCATTCACTGTTTTGGTAATCTAGTATGGGGTGTTGAGTGTAATCCTTTGTCTATCCATTATACTCTTCAAGAAATTTATTTAGGATTTGAATATTACTCCTTCAAATAATTTTCATGGAATAAACATATAAAATTTTGACTATATGTATTTTATGCCCATATTTCAACCCTTAAAAGAATCAATTTTTTAAAGAATGTCATTTTGTGTTTCAATATATTGTGAAACCTCAATGATATTATGTAAAATATAAAATTCATATTTATACAAACTGTTGAAAGGTATTTTAACAATATATTTTATTTAAATTTCATTTCCCCTGATATGATTGGTGGTATGAGATTTTAGTATCCCAATTCTAAACACATAAAATAAGTTTCTTACTTCAATCAATCCCTGCAAGCTCATTTATTATTGAGACTGATCAATGGAAAGGATAGAGCTTATGGTTTTCTTAGAGTCCATTTTTTGAGTAAGTTAAAATTAATAAACATGAATCATTCTTACTCTCCAATTTGGTCATATTTTAAAATTATTTTTCCAACTTTACTCTTAACTCTCATTGGATAGTGAACAAAAATTTCTTCTTGAACTTCTGGTATGATAATTGGATAGGGAGTCCTCTTGTGTAGTTTCACATCTATGAATAAGAGGAGATGGATCTCAATATTTTTATACCTAACCAAGTCATTAATCTAGAAAATATGCCAAAGAACATCAAATAGGATGTAAAGGATTATCATTTTGTTAAACAGGATGATATTATGATTTAGAAACTATCCAAGATTATCATTCTATCTTATTATATTTAATATAAAATCTTAATTTTTTGAAAATTTCAGGGGTCACTCTACAATTTCTAAAAAAAATGTCTTCGGACCTCTAGATTCACTTTGGTCTCGAGGACTGCTTTCCCCAATCTTCATGTAGATTCATATACTCACTTTATTGGCATATCTTTATGATCAAGATGTTGTATTCTTTATAATCACAAGGAGTATGTCAATCATATATTCTTAACTTTGATTATAGATTTGACTATTTGAAGAAATTTTTTTGACTGCTTTGGGATACACCTAATGCACTCAGATTCTGTACGGGATCAGATTGCAGAATGTTGTACACTTCATCTGTCAATGAAGAGTAAAAACTTGATCAAGGCTGGTGTGGACAAACATATTCATGTGGTTTGGACTCTTATAAAAAAATTCAATCATGTCCTTCCAACAATTAGATTCAATATTCACTGGAATCTTATAACCGCGGTTGTACAGGAGGCTAACACTTTTCAAATGTGGAATTGAAAAAACTATATCTCTAGTTTATCTATTTTAAAATGTGTAAATGTTTTAGGTAATTATTATCCCAAGAAACGCACTCTTGAATTTTTATGTAATTCACATTTAATTATTTGGATTAAATGAAACATAAATGGGTATTAAATAGGGAACCCAGGTCCTGTTGGATTTGGTGTGGTCTTTAGAGATCATAATGGTATGATAAAAGGTTACATCTTTAGCCTGTGTGGTTTGGCCTCATCTCTTGAAGTTAAAATGCTTGGTAAGTAGTTGAAATGGATCGAAAAAAATAATGTAACAACATATGGTTTGAATGTGATCCAACCATAATTGTCTAAGATATGAGAACCAGTATTTTTCATTTATCTTGGAAGCTAACAGCTCAGTGAAAAAATTGCTTGGAGACCCTCTAAAATATGAATTATATCATCACATATGTTTTTTGGGAGGACAATTATATTTCTATTGGGATTTAAAAAAAGGATTTGAAATTGATAATCTCATATATTCATTGGTTCTTATTGATGATTTTATTTCACTCTTCAATAGAGACATTTGTAAAATACCATCTTTCAAACTTTTTAAATTTTATTTATTTTTCAATTAATCTCATTTACTAGTAAAAAACATCAAATAAGTATTCAACATAGCATTAAATATCTTCTCTAATAATATACTACATTATAATACCACCACCTATATAACCTTATTTTTTATATACCTTTTCAGTATATTCATATACTCCTATGTAGGATACATTTATATGAAATATAAAATTTCATGATGTCAAATCTCTCTCATCTGTTAAACCATAAAATGAACCATTATACAAAAAATGATGGTGGAAATAATATCCCCAATTCATATAATAATATGAAAATTTATTTTTTTCAAAAAATGAAATCATTTAAATAACATTTATAGATATTTATTTGAAAAATAAGAAAATATTGGTTACTTTTTGTTGAATATTTTTTGAAAAAATACAACATATATCCACCTGAATTAAATTTTTCTTTATATCATGAAATTAATGTAATTTTAAACACTTTAACATGAATTAATTCATCAACAAAATATTTTTTATTTTTTATAAATACCCTTATTGGGCCATTATATGATTTAGTAAGTTATAAAATTTAAATCTCTATTTCCTGGAAAGAGTATGATCCATAAGATAAAGAAAATATCATCCCCCTCTTTCACAACACCAAATATTCCCTTATCCTAATGTTACTCATGTATAAACTCAATATAATACCATATTTGGTCTCTCATGGAGCATTTAGAAGCATATCAACGACACCATTATATATATATTTTTAGTGTGTAAGATATCAAGAAAACTTTTGATATAAAAATACTACCAATTAAGTAGTTAAAAGAAAATTTTCCTCTTTTCTAACTAGATTTTATAAGGTTTTTAAGAAAAATGTATGAAACCTAGTAACAATATCCTTTAAATTTTTAATTTTTTCATCACCTATTAGTGGAGAATGTAAATACTCAATCTAAATCAACCATTCACTCAAATTATACCACTATAAAACCACACATGTGATTCTAAAATACCAAATATTGAATTAAAAGAAAAGGGATAACATATACTATAGGGGGAGGTAATTTTCCATATTTGAAAAGTAACTAAGTTGTTAATAAATTTTACCAGGAAACTAGTATGAACTATGCATATATTGTATGTTCTAAAAAAATTATGTCATAGGAAAGTAACTTGTATACTAGAGGGTACCTATCATACATGTATAATAATATTAATCATACTCTATATGTATACAAACTCTAAGATACCAACAGTACAACCATATTCAACTTATCATACAAACACAACCATGGTACAACCCATATATATAGTCTATGTTTAGTTCATTCCCTTCATAATATCCCATATAACATGAATCCATATAACTATATCACAGTCTATGGTATGTTTCTATAACACTTTCACTCAAAATAAGAGATTTTGTAGGGTAAAATATGATGACTAAATGATTTAAGGTCTTAAATAATAGTTCTTGAAATAATATATAATAAAAATATTCATACAGTCTAGAGGGAGAGAACAATTATAAGAGTAAATAATAAAAGGATCACCTTGCTCACATTTAGTGACATGTGTTTCAGTGACCATGTTTCCCTTATTCTAAGTGTAAATAATCATCACATCTTGATTGAGTAGACCTCTTAAAGATATGATATAGTAGGTGATGAACTAGTGGATAAGAAAATTCCCTAAAAAAAATTTCCACAAAGGAAGAATTTGTTTCAACATAATACAGGCCAATGAAGTAAAGCTTTCACATAGAGATTCTACTAAGAATGGCCTAGGACTCCACCATGAGAGATTTCCTTTCGCCATAAAATGTGATAAAGGAAATCAGTACAGATCACTTTATCTTTCAGATGATTCCTTCTCCCCTCATTAATCCTTGGTCACATGTGCTATCTATATTCAACTTGAGACAAATCCTGGGAACTTTACAACAAACCCATCTAATATTTGAGTCCCTTCTTTAGTAAGTCATGGGTTGTAGGCAGTGGGGGTCATTTTTCTAATGGGGGGTAATTACCTCTACTTAATCTGTGAAACAAGATATGAGATTAAAGAAAGATATTTCACTTTTAATCTAAGGGAGATTCAACACAACCTATGATATCTAGTTTCATTCTAGGCATCCCAAAAGATCCAACACCTTTCTTAGAAAACTATACCCAGTGTCTAAATTTCAATAACATAGATAATAGTATTATGAAACAATGCATCTAAAAAGATATGAATGGAACCTAATTGAGCCTCAACTCCCATAAAACCCCATAGGAGAAACCAAATAAAGTGTTCCCACTCCCATTCAAAGAATATTTAAAAAAACTGATTCTATTTTAAAAATTTTAAAGCATAACCATTTTGAGGATAATTGAATACCATTACATTAAACTTTATATTTATTGGGGATGGCATGATTGTGAACTTGACACACTAGAAAATTATACCTTATAGGTATTAATTTTCATGAAAGTCAATATTCCTATGAATCTATGTCCTACTAAAAATGAGTAAGATTATAAAATTCAGACACAATAAATGACCATGAACTTGAATGGGTGAAAAAAAATATCTGTGTTCCTATAAAAGTTAAATTCTAGAGAAAATTATCCATTTATAATTATGAATAATTATATTTATGAATCTTGTATTATTGCTAGAAAATTAAAAATTCATGTCAAGAACCTAACACCCTAAGAATGGAAGAATATTCCTAGACTAATTATCATTCCAAATTTTAATGTCACTATGTCGCACAATCTATAAAGATTGATCCCAAAGGAAATTAAGGGACCATTAAAGGATAATACAAATAGGAAATGCATTTTCATTCTTATTAAGATGAAAATGGTCTTCCTTCCTATATTTCCCTTTGATAAACATATCCCAAAGGTATTTACTCATACGAATTTCACATCCTAGATTTTCTTATATGCATTTCATAGTATCCTTTTTTATTCTTAAGTTAATATCACCATCTTCGATGGTTCTAAAAAACTACATCCATCTGTTATAGGTATATTTACATTCTTGATTTAAATACTATATAGTTATATTAATTACACTTTCTATTTTCTTAATTACTTATCTAGGAACACTAATAATATAAATAACAAGTATATAAACATAATAAGTAACATTGTTGATAAAGGTGATCCTACCACTAAAGTATAGGAATTGGATCTTCTACTTAGTGATACAATCTGTAATTATTTTTGTTAATCTATCAATTTTATCAATTTTTATCCTCATATAATATAAAGGGACACCTAGATATTCTATAATAAAGTTCTTTTTAATGATTCTAATCTAATATTCAATTATATTTGAGTTCCCAACTATGAATGTTTTGAGATAAACACACAACTCTAGCCTAAATTAATACAGTTCCAACCCTATGAAGTACCCTGACTCCAATGACTCAAATCCCATTTTTATTTTACTAAATTTTAATAGGATATAAAAGATCATTTCCTATAGGATCAAATCATTTAGTATTCTTGAGAGGCTAGATACATACATGGTTATCACATTGCATTTGAAACCATGAAATACAACTTAATATTCTAATGGTATCTTTATCATTTATTCTAGTATATCTCCATAATAATTCATAAATCCATTCTTATTAACCTAGGTACAGGAAAACATAATAAAAGGTTATCTTAGATGGTCAATAAGGAAAGTGTACACCGGAAGCTATCATAGGATAAATAAATCCTGAATAACATGGAAGAGATAAACAATAATAAAATATTCCATATATCTAATATCATAAAAAGTGGAATATATACATGGATTATATAGAAATATAAATAATCACATGGATAAAAATAACTAATTTCATAATGATATAATTCATAATTTCATATATCATAATCATACTCATAAGGCCTTATTCCAAGACATCATACAAAAATTGGTAAGGTGTATACCAAATACTCAAACTAGTAAATCTCATTAAACCTATAGATTCATCAAGATGTTATAACGGGTGACACCCATCACTTAATAAGTCCAATTAATTCATCATATGAAATAATTAAATAACAATTCAATACATAATCAACATAAAAATTCGTATTGAAAAACTAGCATACAAAAGGTTAATATTTTCCCTAGTAAATAAATATAACAACATGATCATAAGAAATGTTGATAAATAAGGTGGTTGGTATCATTATATTATACCCCCATTAAATCATATTATTCATTATATTATGTTTATGGTGATGAAAATGCTTTTAAAATGTCACTATAACATTTTATAAATAAAATACCATTTTCATTTTTTAAATAACTTATTTAAAATATAAATATTTCTATAATATTAGGAAAAATAATTTAAAGTAAACAAGAAAAATTGTAAATTAAGATTCAATGAAAATAATAGTCATGATGGTCATAAAATTCATCTGTGTTGTAAATGTTAAAACAATGATTTTATTCACACCTTAAGTAAAAATTACCTCATTCAAAAAATGACATAAAGATTATTTTTAAACATTATTATAGAAATTAAAACATGGGTAAAATTAATTTAATAAATCATAGGATAATTATAAAAAAATCATGAAAAAAAAATTAAATAAAATTATATATGTAATAAAATATTCCTGACATAATAGAAAAAACAAATTTATTTTAGTTAAAAACATTTTCTCACACTTTTGAGTAATTAGAGAGAGATAAATGAAATAAAAACTTTAATTTCT
Organism: Viscum album; assembly: GCA_963277665.1. Lineage (NCBI taxonomy): Eukaryota > Viridiplantae > Streptophyta > Magnoliopsida > Santalales > Viscaceae > Viscum > Viscum album. Next base: position 1,143,731,777 of record OY728140.1, read on the forward strand.
ATAAATGACTAGATTAGAATAAAATAAATAATACTTTTGATAGATATATCATATAATTTCATCATAATAAATTTAATCATAAACAATCTTGGTAAAAAGGTGAGATTGTAACGTAAAACTCTTATTTCAAGTTCAACTTGCCTCGTAAGTTCTTTTAAAATCATGTATAATAATTTTAAATTTATTATACTTCTATATCATAACCATATAAATGATTATAATATAATATATTATTCATTTATAACATAATAACACCATATATTAATAATGTTTTATTAAAATCATTATTTATGAGTGTTAACTATTTCATTTTTCATGTAAGTTTTAGTTTGGTAGATTTAGTCCTTATATCTTGATCATGGTTCCATTATATCCAGAAACATAATAATTTCATAATTATATTATTTAATCATTATATATAATTTTAAAACCATTCATATAAAGTGGTGACCAAAATTTAATTACATAACTTTGTGGATACGGTAGTCCGTACTTACACATGAGTGGTGATTCCAATTTTTCATGGATGGAACGAAATAAAGGAAAATAATGATTCACTTTTAAAAAATCATAATTAAATCATAACTATCATATATATATTAGATATATCCTTATTATCATCCATGTAAAACTAAAATGTAAAACAAACCACATCACTTTGTAAAGGTGGTAGCCCGCATGTACGCACGAGAAATGCTAACGTTTCCCAATGGATGGGATTGTAAGAAGTTTTGTGAGATATTATAATTTAAGTAGAATAATATGTCAAGAATTTTACATATATTCATTACTTAATTCTTTATAACCATCCATGTAATGTGTAGGTGAAAAATATTACACCGCTATGTGGATATGGTAGGTCGTACGTACACACAAGCGATGTTTTTATTTTTCATAAGATGGAATGGAGGTAGAATATGGTTGTTTAATAATAATAATAACATCTCAGTGTATTTATGGTATTTTTTAATTATTTTATGATTTATACAACATATCTATATGAAGTAAAAGAATAAATAATCATTGAAAGAGTTTATAAATATGATGACCTCTTCTTTAGGATACCTCTTTTGCTTACACATTAAGCACTTCTTAAGATGGTCTTAGGAGAATAATAGAAGATCAAGAATGAATTGAACGAATATAGGAAGGTTTTTGCATATATTTTATAAGATATATAGTTTTAAAAGTTCATAAATAAATTATTTGAATAGGTTCACTTTCATAAGTGAGGGAGGGACACACATCAAATTAATTAAATGATTTAAATAATATAAAGTCATTTTGTTTGAAATTTGTACAAAATAGATATAAATTTATAGGTAAGATAAAATAAAGTCAAAATATATTTAACTAATAATATTTAGACATGTTTAAGTTTAATTAGTACTTTTATACCCTTATCTCTTAGTTTAACCTGTCCCCCTGGTAAACTTGTTTTAACCCAAACCATTATAATTTTTTTTACTTTTTTTACTATTCAATATATCCAAAAAATTAAGTTAAAATTATTACATAATATTAATTTTTATGATTAAAAATATGGAATAAATTTTATAAGATTAAATTTTTATAAGTGTAGGAAATTAATTTTTAATATAAGTGTGCAAAATGCCACAAAAACTATTTTTACAAAAAAAATTATTTTAATCATAAAAATGATTTTATGAAAAAAATAAAGTATAATATTGATTCCAATGGAATTAATTATATTGTGTTAAGTAAAATTATTATTATTTTTCTTTAAAAAAAACCAAAATATAATGTATCCTTGTATACACTTGATTAAAAGAGAACTAAAAACAATTTTTATATGAAAAAATTATTACATAGATTTCCAAAATGTTAAGCATATATTTCTAAGTTCAACATTGTATTTTAATATAAATTATATTACATATTAAATATATATTTTTTTAAAATCTTAATATTTCAAGTTATTCTTATATCATTATAATGTCAAAAAATTAAGAGTTTTTTGAAAAATTTGTATTTTTCATATTTACGCAAAAATCACTTATTTCTGAAAAATCTCAAAAATTCACCCTAATATAATTTTAAAATTGTGAATTAAAAAATGAAATTAATTTCACAAAATTGAATTTATAAAATTTATGAATTTCGGTTTAAATTACATTCATGAATAAAGATATGTCTATTGTTTTATTTTTTTCTTTATAAAGAATGGGATAATATAAATGATGCTTGGGTGTTACATTATTCCCTCCTTAAAAATTTCATCCTAAAAATTTCTAGAATGTCTATTTATCAAAAATTCTTTAAGTTCCCACGTTTCAAATTTTGTTTTATGATTCCAAAAAAATACATTCACTAAAATAGTCATCTAATTCCACAAAACTTGTTCTTTAGTATCAAAAATCTTAATAGGCGCTTTGTAGTGAGATAAATTGGGTCAAAATTCTATTTTCTCGAAGGTTGCCACAAGAATTGGTTTTGGAATTTAATTCCTTAATAAATATATATGGAACACATCATGAAATTTAGAGAGGCTGGGTGGAATTTCCAAATGGTAAATCATAGTTTCAATTCTTTCCATAATTTAAAAAGGCCTGATATAAAGAAAAATTAGTTTCCATTTCTTAACAAACCTAATAAAAATATATCATGAAGATACCTTCAAGAAAACATGATCTACCACTTGAAATTAAAAAAAATCTTCCTTCGGTTATCAGAATAACTTTTTTTATACTTTGAGCTACCTTGATAGGATTCTAATTAGTATTCAATTTCATTGGTTTCTCCTCAATATGATCTAGTCCAAAAAGCTTCCTTTTACTAAGTTCATCCAAACAAGTTGTAGTATGACACCTATTTTTATACAATACCTAATATTGTTATATTTTAGTGTTAAAATGGAAGATATTATTATATAATAATTCCACCAAAGTTCAATTTTAATCCCACATATGTTGAAAGTAAAGTGATCACAACCTTAACATGTATTCTAGTGTCTGAATAGTCCTTTTAGACTTCCCATAGATTTAGTATTAAAGGTGGTTCTAAAATGTATCTTAGTTCCAAAATAATTTTGAATACTCTTCAAAATTTTTTATATAAACTATGAATCATGATCAAATATAATCAGAAAGGTGAAATATTAAGTCTCATCACTTCATTAATATAGATTAATTTGAGGAACTCAAGATGTAAATACCCCCTTATAGTGAGGAAATGTGTGGACCTAGTAAGGTAATCAATAATAACCCTTAAGAATTATTCATTCTAGGAATCTTTATAAATCTAGTGAGAAATTCCATAGTAATATCATCCCATTTTCACACAAAAATAGGTAGAGGTTTCTGACTCCTTTAGGATATTCTCTCTCAACCATTATATATTAAAAAAAGAATCTTGAAATATTGTATGTAATTTCCCATTTCATTTTATCCCACTAAAAATGTTTCTTCAAATATAGATACATGTTGTTGTAACCAAATTTTATAGATAAATTTGAGGTATGGGATTCATATAATACTTATATTTTTAGCTTAGACATAGATAAAAAACATGGACGCCTTCAAAATTTAAATATACCATCTTCATAGATATAGTCAACCAACTTCCCATCATCCATAATTTTTATTTTCTTTTGAATATTCCTATCATCATGTTGATAATTTTGTTTTTCTCTAATAAGTATGGTTTGGAAATAATTTATAATAGATGTGATATTTCCCATTCCTTAATTATTCATGTATCCAAATTTACTAAATATATGAATATATGATCTCTAAAAATCCTCATTTTAGTCAAAACTCCATGGTATCTCCTTCTCAATGCATCAGACACCTTATTTTTATTCTGAGTTTGGTAATGTATTGATAAAGAATAATCATTGATAAGTTGTAACCATTTCCTTTACCTTATTTTGATCTCTTTATATGAGATGGTTTATTTTAAAAAATATATCCTTATATAATTCACATATTTCACAAAAAATGTAATGCCTCCATATTTTAATGAAAACATTATGGCTTCCAAATCAAGATCATGAGTTAGATAATTTTTTTCATTAATCTTTAAATTCCCCAATTCATAAGAAAAAAAATTATCCTTCTACATAAGGATACATCCAAGCCCCTTCTTTGATTCATCACTATATATCAAAAATCCATTCCTTCTAGGTGGTAAAGTAAATATTTGTGAATTGACCAATATCATATTTAATTCTTCGAAACCTTCCTTACATTATTATGATCATGTTAACTTAAATCCTTTACATGTAAACTTCGTTAATTATTTATCTAATCAATTAAAATTTTAACAAATCATCGATAGTAACCTTCTAATCCAAGGAAAATACATACTACAGTTATATTTATTCGCATTAAACATTCCATCACTACCTTTTATTTAAAGGATCAACTAATATTCCAAATTTTGATATAACATATAAAATGATAGAAACTTATTAAAGATAGAATTTACATTTTCTAAATTTTACATATAACTCCTTCTCTCTACAAGTCTTAATAATTATTCACAAATGGCTCATATGCGCATCATGGCATTTATAGTGTCTCGTGATATCGTCAATAAATACCACATTGAAATAATTGAGATAATACTTCAATATTTTTTTCATCATATCCATAAAAAAGATTATATTATTCAATATAAATGTAATTATTGTAAATATTTAATGTATATACCTCATATGAAATGTATTCCTTTAAATATACTCTTAATTTATTCATAGTTAATGATACCCAGAATAAAGATAAATATTTAAGAAATATTTTTCTTCTTTATGTTGACCAAAAAAAGTCAACAATGTAGGTAATAGGATAATTGTTATTTAAAGTAATGGAATTTATATACTTTTAATTTATGAACACCCTTATATACTTTTATTTCTTCATAAAAAAAGAAAAGGGGCTTCCCATAGTGAAACACTAGGGAATATAAATCCATTATCACACAACTTTTGAAGTTTCTTGTTATATTATACTAATTCCACTATAGTCATCATATAGGGAGTCTTCTATATAGGTTTTTCATCAAGGATGAGAGAAATGGAAAACTCAATTTCATGCTTAGGTGGGTTTCCAAGTAGTTATTTAGGAAACACATCATTGTATTCTAATACAATAAGTACATCCTTGATTATTATGATACATTTCCTATTCATAGGGTATGCATAATCTTCTTATATAAGAATTGTATCATGGAAATCTAGTGAATTTGGATCTTTACATGATTTAGATGATGTAGTACCCCCTCTTATGACCATGGATTCCATATCTCCATCATATATCATAATCTCCTTGTATTGGGAATAAATATTTTTATTATAATTCTAAATTCAATCCATACAAAGGATCATATTAAATTAAACCATAGGTATAATAATCAAGTCTAAAAATAGTGTATGTCTATGTATCATAAGGGAACTGACCTTCATATCCTTGTTATAGTAATATTTTTACTATGATTCTTGATTTATAACTCTCTTCTTTAGGTTATAGGAAAATATCTAATTTTCATAGAAAACATGGAAGATATAAAAGTGTGTGGAGATCCAGAATCAAATAAATCAAGAGATAAATTTGAGGGTATGATCAACATACCATCCACTATATCTTTAGAAAATTTAACCTTAGCAATAGTAGTCACATAAGCTTAGTTATTCTCTTATGTCTTTTTCTATGTAAAATTCCCGTGACTCTTGGGTAATTCTTTTGAATAGTTCCCCATATCTATACATTTGAGGCATTATACATTGTCAAATTATTTCTTTACCTTACAACCACAAGCCTCATGGTCTTTATCTCCATACTAAAATAAAATTACATTCCTATAAAACATGTTCCATGGTGTTTCTTTCCATATTTGTTTACAATTTTAAAATTTATCCCTTTCCTTATCCCTTTTTCTATATTTCTTTTTCTAGAGTTTTCAACAACCATATTATTTTCTTATTTTCCCTAGAAAATATATTATTTAAAGAATTATTTTTTATATTTATGGAACTTAATATCATAAACTCATATAATGACAAAAAATTTAGAGATTAATACCCTTCAAAGGATGGGATTTAACCCATAAAATAAACAATTAATATTACTCCTAGGATTATATATATAATTCACAACATGATTTGTTAACCTTGTAAAGTTAAATTCATATTCATAAAAAAAATAATTCATTTTTTCTTAGATTGAGGAATATCCTCTCTATATCAACTTATTCCTCACGAGGAATGTTTGTTTCAAATAATATCTCCTTTAAATCTTTCCACTCTATAATATTTATTTATTCTAACTCCTTAGAGTTCTGTATGAATTATCACCACTTATTAGAATTTAATATAAGAGGATAAACTACTATGATAACTTTATATCTTTTAATACTTCCCAAAGGGAGAAATATGATCTCCAGGGAAATGAGTCATTGCTTGTCTATTGTTGGATTGGTAATCACATTGAATTATGAAATTTTTTGTCACATGAATTGGTCTAAAAAATTTACACCATGTTGGGGTTCAATAGGTTTCTCCATATGGGAAAGTTTATTTGTTATAACATTATTTAACTAAAATAATATAGTTACCATTTTTTCATATACAACTCTATTTCTAACTTCATTATCTTTACAATGAGAGAAATCCCTATATAGATTATATGAACTTATAAAATTTCTATTCCTTCCACTCATATACATTTCTAAACAGTGTAATATACTAAATTAGTACATAAAATTGTGAATTTAAAATCATAATATATAATTATAAATCTTATATAACAATTAACATAAATTTAAAATTTATTCATAGCTAATCTCATAATAATAAACATTAAATATTTGGGAATATCCTAAAATCATAAAAACTGAAATTTTTTATAATGGTTTATAAATAGAATATAAATCAACCAAATAATATCCCCTAGTATTTTCTAGCCAGGTGTACAGTCTTAGGCTCTCTAATTGTGCACTGGTGATGATCAGGTTAATGATAAATTCACTCATTTATGTAATAGTAAGATACACTTTCCAATTTCCAAATTGCGATTTATTTAATGGGAAACCCACATAATATCTACTTTTCCAAAGAATTATGATATTATTTTATACTTAGAGTTATCATTAGAGTACTTCATAGGGTAATCTTCTCTAATTTATGTTTTCCTATATTTAGTTCCCAATATTTATACTAAACCTTCTCTAATACCAACTATAAATACTAGATTCTAATAACCTGGAGTTGGTGGTTATTTTTCTACATTGGAAGATGATATAAAAGATCATGTCTCTATGTATAAAATAGTTTAGTAGTCTTTGGAAACTAGATACATACATGATTCTCATATTACATTTGAAAACATGAAATAAAACTTAATATTCTAGTGAAAACATTATCAATTATTCCAATAAATACTTAGAAACATTCATAAAAGCCTTCTTGGTAACCTAGGGAAAGAAATATATAATAAAAGATGGTATCATATGATCAGTGAAAGAAAAATACAATAGAAGCTATCATAGGATAAATAAAACATGAATAATATAGAATATATAAACAATAATAAAATATTAAATATAAATAATATCATAATAATAGGAATATATCCTTAGATGACATAAAAAATAAATAATCACATAGATAATAATAAAAAATTTCATAATGATACTATGCATAATTTCAGCCATCATAATCTTGCAATCAATGCCTTATTCCAGGACGTCATACATAAATGGGTAAGTCATGCACTAAATACCCAAACTAATTTGTCTCATGAGACTTACTGATGCATCGAGGGGCTATAATAGGATTCATCCATAACTTACTAAGTTCAATTAATCCATCATATGAAATAAATTAATAAAAATTCAATACATAGTCAATATAAACATTTGTATTGAAAAAATATCATATGAAGTGTTAAAATTTTCCCTAGACAATAAATAGAACAAAATGATGATAAGTAATATAGAGAAATAAGATGGATATTATCACTATATTATACCCTAATTAAATTATAATGTTCATCAAAGGATGTTCACTTAATAAAAATACTTTGAGAATATTAGTGAAATGTTTCTTGAGGAAAATACCCTTTTCATTTAGAAATCACTTATTTAAAATCTAAAAAATTCCATAATATTTTCAATAATATTTTGTTTTAAAATAACTATGGAAGCATGTAAAAAAATTAAAATTAAATTAAATTTATGATTATAGGAAAATTCATTTGTGTGTTAAACATTAAAACAAACATTATATTCATACCTTTGGTAAAAAGAACCTCGTTCGGAAAATGACAAGAATATTCCATTTAGCCCATTTTTTAGAAAATAAAACATGGGTAAAAAAGAATTTAATTACTAATTATAGAATAATAAAAATATAATGACCCTTTATTTTCATACATTAATAATATAGATAAATTGATGAATATTCATTACATGAAATAAAAAACATTTCAGAACCCTATAGGTTTAGTGTCTATGGAAACGTGGCGATAAAAACAACATTTTTATTTTCTCTTCCTTATTCCTTCATAATAAGAATTCTTTTTAAAAATATCATACTTAATACCTTTCTTTATATCATGGGGAAAATAAACATAAAAATGGTGAGTTTAGATTTTCAATAATGGTAAACAAGGTAGATATCAATCTTAACATAAGAATAATGGAATATCAACATGAACATAACATTTGAAAATTATACCACGTATATACAAGATCATAATATGAAATAAATCATAAAATTTTATAAGACATGAATCATAAAAGAATAATTTCTTCATAAGACATGGAATTGGGTAATACACATAAGTATAGAAAATCATTTCTTTAGTAGTAAATTCTATTTTCCAAGACTATCATAGTTGAATGGGTTCACTTCCCAAATAATCATAGTAGATAATGTTAACTCTTAAGACTATCATAGTGGACTATTTTTACTCCCCAAACCTTAATAGTAGATAAGGTTCACTCCCAATACTATCATATTGGATTGGTTTCACTCCCCAAACTATCATACTGGGCAAGGTTCAGTCCCAATACTATCCTAGTGGATTGGGTTCACTCCCCAAACCATTGTGGAAGTCAAAGTCCCTTACTGAACTGGTTTTACTTCCCATTAAAATTCTATCTATCTCATGAGATTTAAATCATTACCCAATGCATTGGAGGTAGATAAAGTTCTCACTCATCAAACAATGAAAATCATACATATGTTCTTCACAAGAATATAAATCATTCATCACATCATAACCCATGTAAAGAAATAAGTTTCATAAAAATTTCAACATAACATAACTCATGGAAAAGAAATAGGTTTCATAAATATCATTAAACCATAAACATAAACCAACCATAAAAAGAATAAGGGTGGTACTCTTGAATAATATCCCTAGTATATCATAAGTAACATTAGATAATGTTATCTTAGATGAAAAATAATTTTGAATGATCGCTTGAAATAATTATTTAAGAAAATATTCATTTTTTAAACCATTTTTTTAAAATGATGCACAATTATAAAAGAAAACATATTTTTAAATAACCTTGAAATCTTAAAAAGGAAGATTCAAGTCAATAAGGCATCAGGATGGTGGGAAAATTCTCTCATGCCATATAAGTTAAAAAACATTCCTTCTGTATTTTTTTAGAAAAGTCGGAAAGAAACTCATTTAGAAAGCAATAAAAATAATTATATTAAATCATTTTGAAAAATTTCAAACATGAGTAAAAAAATGAATTTAAAATCATAATAGAATAATAAAAACATTTTCAGAAACAATTTTATAAAACTTGGACATGGAAGAAAACGTGTATTTAAAGGTAAATTTTAAAATTATAATTTTTTTAAAATAAATTCCCTGATAAAAATCATATCATTGAAGTGAGCATTAATAAAAATAATCAATTATGTAAATTCACTTTAAATATACAGAAAATAAATGGAAATGCATCATAAGATAATCAAATGTAATCCCACACATAATCATAACACGACATAGCCATTAAAGTATAAGGTTAATCTAAATAATGGAAATTGGGTTAATAATTCCCTTACCGCATTGTAATCAGTCAAATAGTATTCCACATAAAAGTAATATTCATCAAATAATACATTCAATAACATTTATATAATGAGATTCATGATATTATATATCAAATGGAATTATATAAACCACACACAATAAATAAGTGGTGAATAATGAATATATATCATAGAATAAAATGTGACCTGAGAAACATTTACCTCATGCTTCTCATTAGTTTTGTGTACTTAAACGTCCTCTTGAATATCACCTCCTTGGAGGATCCCTCAAAGACCTTGTAATTCTTCTTTCAATGATGCCAAAAGCACATATATGTAGGGATAGTTGGGATGATAGGTTTTAAAATTGATTTTAGGATATTTGAGACTTTTTATGATAAAGGGGTGGTGATGGTTATTATTTATAATTGAGGAGGGTGTGGTTATAAATTATTAAATAATGATTATTTTATGTTTAAGTCCAACCACATTTTGGTGGAATTAATTCTTATGAATTTGGATGATAATTAATATTGTAAACAATGGTTTGGGTCAATAAACAATTAATCCTACCATTTAATGTTTTATTTATTATGTATTTTAAGCTTTTACATTTTAAATTTAACCTGTTACATTATTTTACCTATATTGTGGTAAATCGCTCTCTTTTTTTACCATGGTAAAATTTTTATGACTAAAAAATAAAATTTCCTTACAGCCTAATTTTTAACCATTGATTCTAAATATGGAATCCATTTTACAAAATTAAATTCGTATAATTGTTAAAAATTATATTTAAAATAAATCTTGTAGAAGAGACAATAATGTGGGCTTTTAAAGAGAAAATATTCAAAAGATTGAAATTTTTTATTTCAAAAGTCAATATGAAAATTATTTTAATGACCCAAATTGTATGAATAAATTTATAATTGAACTAATTGGATATTAAAACCCATTTAAAATTTAATTTAACATTATTAATTATATATATGAAAATTTTATTTTCAATTAAAATTCAGTATTTTTCACTATTCATTAAAAAATAAAACTTCTCAAAAAAATACCAAAAATTCACCCTAAGGTATTTTTATTATTATAATTAAAAAAATGAAGTTTATTTTGTAAAATAAAATTGATAAAAGTGTCAATCTTTAGTTTCAAAATAGGTACTCCATTAAAATTGGCAAAATACCTTCTTGAAAAATATAGATTTTTATGATTAAAATTGGATTTATTCTTATCTTAATACTTTTAAAATTTTTAGATGAATTTAAAAGATATATTTAATATATAAATTATAAATTATATTAATGTATTTCAATAATAGTGATTAATTTATTTTATTAATATAAAATTCAATTGTGGTCATAAAAATAGTTTTTATAAAAATACTTCTTTTATGTTCAATTAGTTTTTATTTTCATTTATAATTAATTGGTAACTAATGAATTCATTTTATAAACATTTGTAAACAATATTTCTATAATTTAGTTAATTTCATTCATTCCCTCTATTTTAATTGCTAGGTGATAATGGTTGTGTTAAAATAATAATATTTTGGAGTTTGTTTAAGCTCAGTATTTTGTGAAAAGTAAGCTATCAAAGAAATTAAATTTATTTTAAAAAATACATATCATAAAATATTGGGGTGATAAATTCTACCACCTTTAAAATGGATGTCCCCCTCAAAATTATTTTCTCAGATATAAAATTACGAGGATGTCACTTCCTCATCACATCCTCAGGTTCCCATATTGGTGGTTTCACCAAAAAAAACTTTAACCAGGTGAGTTGTCTTATTTTATAGAACTTTATCTATATGATCCAAAATCTCTAATAGTTTATAATAAATATCTTGCTTCAATAGTACAACCTCTAATTTTAGTACATGTGAATAATTAGGTATTTTTTTCTCTAGGGAGATACATGGAACACATCATGAACTTAGGAGTGATTTGGTTGAAGAGTCAATCGATGATCTACCATCCCGATAAGATCAATAATTTCAAAAAAAAATTACATCCTTGAATATTTGAAATTGAACATCTAAAATAAAAGGAGTATATTTGAAAATTAATTTGTGGGAAACCCACATCATAAATTTGAAGTCTCGAACCCTGATTCCACTTAATAGGTTCCCCAAGCCCAGTGGGCCACATGGCCTCAAGCACATCTCCCCAAATTCCAAAGGTTGTCGACTAGCAGAGAGGGACTAGGGGGTTTACATGGGGATAATATTCCCTCATTACCAGAGTGTATCATAGTTAATCAATATAAATAGAGTTAAATAGAGGAAGTGACATAAGTAAACAGAAGGCATAATAGAAAATAGAGACAAAAGTAATAATAACTGAATCAACTAGAATAACTGATGATGATATGTCATATCACTAGAAAACTATAAAACATGGATCTAAGACAATATAAATAACATGTTCCACAAAATCATAAAGGAAATCAAAATATTATCCCCAGAATCTCGAGCTCTAGCTCCGTCATCTACTATTAAGCTCCATCTTAAACAGCAAGCAATTAAGTTTTTGAAGTCGCATGCTTCCCTTTATCAACACCTTCAATCATGTAATCTGACCCGGGTACCAAATGGTGTTCGGAGAGGGTGTGAGATAAATCTTAGTTGGTCACCACCAATGTTGTTCATAAAATCCATCCCATGTAATAGAAATTTAATAGTGTGAAAACATGCATATATAAAGTAAATAAATATAGCGTAACTAAATACCCAAGTACCTGATTTATCCATCGACTAATGTCTGAACATGTAACAAGTTCATTAATTAATTGACTACCATTTTATATAAAAAAAATTAACTTAAGGACAAGCCAGCACTGACATCATCTTGTGATAGTATAAATAGTGGAGGTTCTAAGATGTAATAATGAAACCTATAATGATATTTAATATCGAAGTTCCAAGGTAATAAAAAAGGTAGCTTAGACCTCAAGGGTCACCAAATAAATAATTATTGTATCTTGGATAAGGATAAGAGTGCAATATAAGGATCATATTTCAAGGCATTCCACAATGAGATTCCTATCAAGTCCAAGGAGTTCATCCAAGGTAAACGGGGCTAAGCAATGACTCGGCATGATGGGTTGTAACAATGGAACCTAATTGTCAATGTTTGATCCAAGGAGGGTATCTAAGGCATATTGTAATAATTAATGATTGATCCTGCGATGTTATACCAAGAATCCAAGGTTAGACAAGGATTGGGTTCTATGTGGATCTCAACCTAAGTAGTCCATATCCTTGAATTGGAATGAGGTTTCTGAGTGCTCAAGGAATTCAGTATGGAATCCAAGGTGAGCTCAAGTCAGGTCACTCCTACTTGATAATGATGTCATATAATATTAATAAGGTTCAATCCATTAACAGTCATTAGTGTGATAAGGCTAATTGAGCATAAAACCATTTAATAAAGTCTTAATTAATGAATAAGTCTATTTGGTTCAAGATTTTCCTTTCATTAGTGTGATAAGGCCAAGTAGCATGAAACCATTCATTGAATCCATTTAAGGAATTTCTAATAATCAAGTTTCACCTATATAACTTCCATTAACATGGTAAGGGGTGTTAAGGACATGTAAACTATTATTAAATTAAATTTAAAAAGGCCAATTCATATACTTAGTATACTTTCCAATTTTCATTTCATATTTAATTATAAAATTGAAGCACTTTCCTTAGATGGGTCAAGTGGTGAGCATACTTGGTACTTTCCATTATAAAATTAACAATTTAAAACAATCTATTTAATATAGAAAATACTTCCCTAAGAGTGATCAAGAAAAGGAACACCCGAACGTCGGCTCAAATGTGTCAGAAAACCAAAACGAAAATTATGGAAAAACAACCTACATGGGATGGATGGAGTTTTGGAAAAACCACTAACAATTAACCACATATTTTTAAAGAGCATAACCATATTATTATAATGATTATAACAATGACATAAATTCAAAAAATGGAAACTGATGAAATTGGTGGGCCCCACACAACAATTCCAAAATCAAGAAACTTTATGTATGAGTTATAGACCACCCACCTTAGGATTTTTTGACTCTCCTCATCTAGTATAAGCCTCTGATTTGTCTTGGAATGTAGTAGATCTGAGAAAAGGGTAAAAATCTCACACCTCGATAACTAGGTTGAGAGAAAGAGAGAGGAAGAATGGCTCAAACAGACTCAATTACTTACTATTGTGCATCCAACATGATGAATGGAAGCTCTAATAGATCCTGGATGAAGGAGATCTCTTGATCCTTATATTAGGCCTTCAAAAGCTCCAAAATGGGAGAAAATTGAGGTTATTTCTATTAGAATTCAAATTAGGGAAGAAGTAAGGTTTAATTAGATCATTGAGGGTAAAATGGTAAAATTACCTAAAATTTGTCTTGTTCATGGTTTTTTCACATGGTTTTCTAAACCATGCACCATCCATGCATAGAAACCTATAGAAAGGGGTGTACAAAATGGTTAGGGAAATCATGCACCAACTGTGCGATATGGATCTACCAATAAATGCAGACCATCCACATAGTTAGATTCTGCCATGCACCATACCCCCGTAGTTTAATATAATAGAGAGAAAGGAATATTTTCCCCCAAAAATATTTGTTCTGGGATCTGAACAAGACTCAGACACCCTCAGGATATTTTCTTACTCACTAGGATTCCAAATGAGGTCTAAAATAAACAATTGGACCAAAATTTGAAGGATCCATACCTAATTCAAAAACCGGGTTCTTACAATGTTCCCCCCTTAAAATAAATCATTCCCGATTTCACCTTACAAGGGTAGTGAAACACTGTCTGAGAGAAACTTTGGCCACTGGGCATGTATGTCATCCTCCCACTCCCAAGTCTCATCTAGCATGTGGTTTTGTTGCCATAACACTCGTACTATAGGGATAGATTGTCCTCTGAGATCCTTCATGATCTATTCAATAATTCATACTGGATACTCCTCAAAGGTAGCATCAACATCTAATTCAACTTCCTTAGAATCAAAAGTTTGAGACAGGTTAGCATGATATTAGAAAAGTTTTGAAACATGGAAGATGCCATGCGTGGCACAATACCTCTAAGATATTAATAACCAATAGGATGTCGGCCCGACTCTCTCCAAAATCTCAAATGTGCCTACATAATTAGGCTATAGTTTCCCTTTCTTCTGTAACCATCTATTCCCTAGCCTGGCGATACTCGTAGGAAAACATGATCTCCGGACTCAAACTCTAAAGGTTTTCTATGGTGATTGGAATAATATTTCTATCTAGAATGAGAAATAGTCAAAAACAATTGATCATATAACCCTGATTTGAATTTTCCTAAAATGAGACAAGGACATAGAAGTGCTACCCCACCTACCACCATCCAACACATGGGTGAACAGAACAACCTTCCATATAAGACCTCAAAAAGAAAAATCTGAATTGTTGCTTGAAAGTTATTATTATAGGAGAACTCAATAATAGGGATATGATTCTCCAAGAATTTCCTAAATCAAGGATATATGTTCTGAGAATGTCCTTTAAAACCTATATTTTCCATTTTGGATGTCCATCGGTCTAAGGGTGAAAAGATGTGCTTGGAATCACCTATATTCCCATAGCCTTATGCAATCCCTGCTAGAAATGTGATTTAAAATGAGTCTCCCTATCTAAAATGATAGTACAAGGTACCATATGTGGTCGTATGATCTCACGGACAAATATTCTTTCCAACTCATCGACTAAGAAAGTCTCTTGAATAGGAATGAAGTGAGCCACTTTTTTCAGCCTATCAATGACAACCCATACATCGTCACTACCACTAGGTGGCCTAGGTAACCCAACTACAAAGTCCATGGAAACCTATTCCCATTTACATTCTTAGTCTATAAGTTGCTTAAATAATACTATAGGTCTTTGGTGCTCTGAATTCACCAGCTAAAAATTGGAACACCTAGAGATAAATCCTACAATATGATGTTTCATCACAGACCACCAATACTAGCATCACATATCTCGATACATCTTGGATATACCTGGATGAAATTACTAATGAGAAGCATGAGACTCACGTATCAACCCCTATATCATATCTATAGGAACCCAAAAACATACATGAATACACAGTATGTTATCTTTGTCTATATAACAATCTGGAGGCAGGTTATCTTCTAATATACTCTCATGGATAACTAAGCCCTCAGGATCTGAAAATTATCCACCCTTCACCTTATCAAGGAGGGAAGAGATCAATATCAAATATGATAGGTCATACTACTCATGACTATCATTAAACTTCAGATTCATCTTAGAAAATAGGTCCATTAACTTCCATTCATCGCCGGCATCTCGTACATCATGTGCTTGAGTTTTCTGACTCAATGAATCTGTAATTATATTTCCATTCCCTGGCGTATAATCAATCTAAAAATAAAATTATTGTAGATATATGACCCATATATATTGTCTGACTTTCATTTCATGTTATGTAAAGATATATTTGAGACTTTTTTGGTCTATGTACACCACAAAGTGGTCACCTAATAGATAGTTTCTCCAGAAACATAAGGCATGGGCAACTGCTACTCTCTCAAGGTCATGTGTTGGTTAGTTTCTCTTATGAGGCCTCAACTTCCAAGATCTATACAAATAACTTTTTCCTCTTACATTATCTTTTCTCCTATTCCAATGCATTATTCATCACAATAGATGGTATAACCTCTTCCGGGCTCTAGTATAATTAGAATAGGTGTTGATACAATCCTCCCTTTAAGCTCATAAAATAATTTCTCGCACGCTTCTCACCACAGAAACATAACACCCATATTTTTAAGGCAAGTAATAGGTGAATCAAGACATTATATTTCCTATATGAAATGCATGTAATATCCATCCATCCCCAAAAAAACTCCATATATCAAACACCTTCTTGGTCTACTCCCAAGAAACTACAGAACAATCCTTTTCTATGTTAATAGATACACATGATTCTGATATGATATGACTCAAGAAGTAAACTTTGTCGATCCATAAGTATCACTTAGTAAGCTCATCATAAATCTGATACTCTCTCAGTGTACTCAAAATTATCTCAAGATGATTGGAATGGTCATTATGAGTGCGAGAATACACCAAGATTTCATCCACAAAGACCACGGAAAAATAATCAAGATAATGATAGATAACACTATTCATTAGATCTATGAAAATGGTGGGCATGTTCATAAGAGTGAATGGCATAACAAGGTACTCATATAGACCATACCTTCTATGAAAATCTATATGAGGTATTTCTGAGAGCCTTACTTGAACTTGGTGATATCCGTACCTTAGGTCAATCTTAGAGAATACCCTAGCTCCTCAAAGCCGACTGAAGATATCATCTATTTGAGGTATTGGATACCAATTCTTGACTATAAGATGGTTCAACCTTTTTTAATTCATGCATAGATGAAATGTCTCATCCCCCTTCTTGGAGAAAAGCATGGGCACACTCTAAGAGGATGTATTGGGTCATATAAAGCCTTCGGCCTCTAAATCCTCTAACTATTTCTTGAGCTCCTAAATCTCTATAGGTTCCATCCTATAATGGGTAATAGACACTAGAGATTCTCCTAGAATAAGTTCAATTTTAAACTCTACCTATATCTAAGGAGGTAATCTAGAAAAATCATTGAGAAAGATGTGCCTGAAACGATCCACTACTAGAGGGAAATCAGCTTGACATAAACCCTGATCCTCCATAATGATATTTTCAATCTAGATGATCACTCCACCTAGACCATGATGATCTAGTTCCAATCTACCAGGACATCCCACTGACCCTTATGTAGAAAAATTCTTCCCTCTTGTGATGTAAACAATACCCTACAGTGATAGCAGTCTAAAAAATCATGATACTAAACCAACCAATCCATCCCGAGAATGACATAAAATCTGGTCATGTTAATAAAAAATAAGTTTCATAAGAAAGGGTAACTGCCTACCTCAAGGGGACATTCTCTACATTGGTGTATGCCCTCTGACCACACTCCTAAAAATGTTTCTAGGGTCATTACACCATAGTAATACTATATCTTTAGTATAAAACTTTCCATAATAGATATAGTGATAAAATATCTTGTAGAACAAGTATCAAATAAAGTATATATTATAGTAGATGTCATTATAATAGTAACTCGTACCATAGATGGTACCGTGTCCTAATCCTCGGGTATTGGTTAAAGCACATGAAACTAGCTTCATCCACAACCCTATGTAACAGTTGGACTAACATAATAAAAACTATTATAATATAGTTGTTGATGATCAGAAATCTGACTGCAATATCCATTATTTCCTCCTAGTCCCATCCTTCTTGTGCTATTATAACTCTCCACCTAACACAGCACAAAAGACCCACTCTGGAAGAAGTTGGCATGAATCCTTTTCCACTCGAAGTTGGTGGAAATGTCTTGTATAACTTCTAAAGATTCCCCATACGGCTATAATCCTGACACTCCATTGGGTCTCTATCACAGTGAGGCTTTAAGTTCCCCCATAATCCACACTAATGACACACTATGGAGCTATAAAAATGGATACTCTAGTTCTCACTACCCTGACAAGAAACATTGGTGGAATGTTTCCTGCCACCCAGAGAACTACTGGCCTACTGCGACACTGATTCTCTATGCCCAGTGATACTGTTTTCCCTTAGGTTTCACTCAGTGATAAGAGCCTGATTGACTATTTAAAAAATCATAGGTAGGTAAAATGCATTAACCTGTATATGGATTTCATACATAATCCCATCCTCAAAGTGTCTAGTACACGAAAGCTTATTACTGGCTAGAAGTGATGAAAAACATTGTAACTCAGTGAAATGTGATGAATACTCCATAACTGGTATAGAACCCTACTCAAGATTCATGAATTATCTGTATCTTTTATCACTCAACATCTCAGAACACAACTAATCATATAAGGAAGTCTAGAAATCAACCCATAACATGCCTTGATGACGACAATCCTAGGTAATCACATCCCACCAGCGCCTGGCCAAATCTCATAGCATATAAGTATCAAGGTTAACCCTCTTCTTTTGAGGAATACCTAGATGCTCAAATATAGATAGGGTGGCCTCTAACAAAGTCTCAATAGCCTATGGACCATTATCCCCTAATAAAGTAGGAGGATGCTGTTGCTGGAACTCATGAGTCGAATCACCCATCATAGGAGTGACTTGTGAAGAACCATGAATGGACTATATGAGATATTTTAAACTATTAAAAACTTCAGAATTAGTACCTAGATCATGTACATTTAGTGGTTCCTCACGTGGAACTCTTAGAGGTCAAACTGGACGATCAGATCCCACCATGTTTGGAGTATGATCGTCGCCACCTTCCTAGCGTACGACATGAAGACGTCGTGGTGACATTCATATAAAAATTCCAAGCACACACCTCAGAACAAGATTTAAGTAGGTAGATAGCCTCACTAGAGTAATTTGAATATAATAATACTCACTGCCCAAGGAATACTACCCCAACTACCCACTTAGATGTCTAGGTATAGGTAATTTCTCGAGTATAAGTTTCATTTCATTTTAAATTTAATTATCAAGTTCACTCCTTTACCTTTCATAAACATTATAATGTGGGATAAGGATGTGAAACCATTTCATTTTTTATGTCTTGTTTCATTTAATAATGGATGGAAATTCCTATTTAATCAGAACCCACACACCTTATAACTAAAAATGACATCCATTTATTTATAGAATAATGGATCGACTCAGTAAATTACTCATCCCAACCTGTGAGGGCCCATAACACCTCATGAATTGAGATAGGCAATAAATCAATCACAAACAAAAATAATAAAAGCATAATCTAACTATCACATCATCACTCAAAAATAAAAATCTTATAAAGAAATGAAAAGCAATGAAATGAACCTATATGGCATGGAAATATGCATGACATGCGAATTCTAGGTGCCTATAATGATGCATGTAACAATGATCACTTACCTCGTATCATTGGGCTTAGGATAAAATAGAATATCAATCATAATAATATTAAACAACACCACATAATATTTGTGTCACCCAACGGTGAAAATATGTCAACTGTAATAGGAAAAAGAAGAATAACAATTACAATTTAGGAAACTCGGCCTTTACCCTAGACACGGGCTCATGACACCCAAGTATAGCTTATAACCAAGTTCCAAGAATTCCTAATATCTAATCTATTGTATCTAAATAGTAAAGTAAGAAGGGAACCTCCTCTGATACAACATTGTGATGTCCCGGACCTAGATGTGCTTGAGTCCATGTGTCCCACTAGTCTCGGGGCACCTATTAAGTGGCATCTGGGTCTAGTACGTCATAGTAAAAAGGGTTAATAAATATTCTTCTTAAAAAGAGTAAAATTAAAAGGAAAATATCACCAAAAAACATTTATTATTATTAGATAAAAGTTATAAAAAATTATTCAATGCATATAAATCTTCATATTCTTTAGTAATACATTAATATATAAAACCTCATCCAAAGTTGAACATAAAAATTTTCAAAAATGATTACCCTTATAAACCTTCCAAAATATTAAAATACAAAACTTTCGAATAAAGGTCACTAAATTTCCAAAAATCAACATATCATTAATCCCTCAAAAAACTTGATGTAACTCCTAATTGTCACACATAAAACATGTGAATATCATTATCATGTATTCTCTTAAAACATTGTCATAACTTGAATTATCATAAAATATTATTTAAAACATGCATTCTTTTAAAAATTAACTCTTTACTCATACCATAAATCCAAAAATTCTATAAACACAATCCAAAAAACCACCTTATCATCATATTACTAATCAGTTCAAGGCTATCAAGACTATCCCATTTATTTTATCACAAACAAAATGTCTCTTTATATAATTATTATCCCCTCATCATGCAAATATTAAGGGTTATATTTCCCTTAATCATGTGTTCTCTAAAAATATCACCTCAATCACTCTTCATGCTTACCAGTATCATTCAATAAATACTTTCAAATACTTAAGGAAACGCTACTGTAATAATAATTAGATGTTTCATTATTCAATAATTCATGTGGAGGGAGATAATCACACAAAATTACACTAAAATAAGAACAATTAGATTTTCATAGGTCTCACTCATACAAAATTAGAAATGAAATCCCTAACTAAATAGGGGAGGATAAATGTTCCCTAATTAACATGATTTAATTCATCCATTGTTATTTGAAAATACTTCCCTTTGTCCTTTTCCTTTATATTTTTTTGTGTCTTATCATCCATATTATCCCTTATATTGGAGAATTGATTCACATAATGACCAAACTCCTTGAATTTGAGACACTGGAATGTGGGTAGGGCATTCCATGTAGTTATCTGTCTATTTGCACCATTATCTAACTTATTCATGTCACTTCAGTAATTAGTTTCCTGACGACCTTCCATTCCACACTTAAAACATTTACCAGTTCCCTTAAGGAAATTTCCTCATTTTTTCTTCCCACGTATTGAGAATAAAAGAAATATCATCTCCTTCTCCCCATGGTTCTTAGGATTTCTATTGAATTTCATTTTTCTTTTCCTATCAAAACCCTGATATTGATGGGTAACTCTGATTTCCATCTCAACCTTGAGAGCACATTAAACAATTTCTTCATAGTTACTAAAGTATCCTATAGGCAATACCCTTATAATAAATGGTTTTAAGCAACCAAATAATCAATCAATTTTCATTTCCAGGCAGATAATTAAACCAGAGTCATACCTTTAAAGCCTTGTAAAAATTTCCTCATATGTATAGATAGATTCATCATCCTTATTCTTTATCTAAATAAATTACTTCTTCATATTTTTTATATAGAATATAAGGGAAGTAATTTATGAGTAATATCCCCTCAAACTCATCACATTCCATTGATCCAGTTTCTTTTTCTTGCCTAATATTCTTGATAGGATTCCACCATTGATATATTTCTCTTTACAGAAGATAAATTTCTAGGAAAACTTTTTCATGTCTCGATCATTTAATAATAGAAAATATTTTCTCAATGGTGTTGATCCAATTCTTAGCCACTAGTGGATTAGAAGACCTACTGATTAAGGTGGATGTTTCCTCATTAAGGACTCAACATAATGTTGTACCCTCCTTTTCTCATTTGGAATTCCAATATGATTCATAGATTGTGTGAGTATATCAATAAGATTTTTCTTTCTATCTCCCATAACATTTCATTGCTCATGAGGAAAATAATTTCATTTCCCATCACATTAATCATTGAAATAGTTCCTTTAGCTTCCATACATTGACTAAAACCAGTAATAATATTGTGATCACCACTAATCATACTAGGAAAACCACATAATAAAAGAAAATTTCTAATAAAATTTCATTCTATGACACCTTAGGTTTAAATTATGTTATTTATGATCATTAAAAAACTCTAGGATTATAACCAAGACTTACACTTAGAGTTATTACTAATTTTTTCTCGTCCTTGTTTCCAAAGGTTAACTAAACCTTTCCCTGATACCAACTATAATGACCCACTCTTTTCATACATTGATATTACATAAAAATAGATGAATATTCATTACATAACATAACAAAATCACACTATAAATATATGGGTTTAGTGTATTTGGAAACATGGAGACAAAAATAACATTTACATATTGTTTCTCTTATTACTTCATCACTAGAACCATTTTTTACATACCATACTTAATACATTTCTTCATTTTCTGTGCAAAACATAAGAAAAGGGTGTTCTATCATTCTCAGTAAGGTTAAACAAGGAAGGAATCAATCATAATATAAGCATAAGGGTATAAGAGCATGAGAATAACATTTGAGAATTATACCCTATGTATAAAATATCATAATATGGAATAAATCATAAATTTTGTGATACATGATTCATAAAAGAATTAATTTTTCATAAAACATTGAATTTTGGCATAAACATAAGCATATAAAATCATTTCTTTAGTAGTCAAGGATCTTTTCAAATAATATTATAGTGTAATGGGTTTACTTACCAAACCATCCTAGTAGACAAGGTTCACTCCAAATACTATCATACTGGATTGTATTTACTCCCCAAACCATCATAGTATCCATGGTTCACTCCCAAAACTATCATAATGGATTGGTTGAACTCCCCAAACCATCTTAGTATCCAAGGTTCACTCCCAATACTTTTATAGTTTATTGGGTTAACTCCACAAACTATTATGGTAGACAAAGTCTTTTACTGAACTAGTTTCACTTTCCATTCTAATCATGTCTATCTCATAAGATATAAATCATTACCCAATGCATTGGAGATAGATATAGGTCCAACCTGTCACATAATAAAAATCATATATATTTTTTCCATAAGAACAAAAATCATTCATCACATCATAAACCATGTAAATAAATAAGTTTCATAAACATTTTATCATAACATAAATCATGGAAAAGAAATAGGTTTCATAAATATCATTCCCTGAAAAACATAAACCATCCATAAAAATAATAAGGGTGGTATTATTGGATAATATCCCTATTAAATCATAGGTAAAATCAAATAATTATATCTTATATGGAAAAAAAAATTGAATGATCGCTTGAAATAATTCTTGAGGAAAATATCTTTATGTTTTGAAAACATTTTAAAAAATTTCCATGAAACAATAAAATAAAAAAAAATTATTTAAAAAAAACATTGTAATCTTGTAAAAGAAGCTTCAAGTAATTAAGGAATCATAATGGTGGAAACATCACCTCATGATGTATAAGAAAAAAAATACCTTTAATATATTTTGGGAAAGTCACAAATAAACTCATTTAGAAAATGAAAAAAATAATCCTTTCAAAGTGTTTTGTAAAAAATCAAACATGAGTAAAAATTTATTTTAAAAAATCATAATAGAATAGTAAAAATTTAAAAACCTTTCTAGTAATCATGGATATATAATTAAAAGGAAGTTTTAATAGAAATTTTAAAAAGATAATTTTTTTAAAAGAAAGTTCATTATTAATATCATATATTTGATGTGATCATTAATAAAATTACACAATTATGTTTATTCATTGTATATATATATAAAACAAGTGTAAATGAAAAATAAGATAAAAATTCATACCACACATAATCATAGCATGAGATAATCAATTAATTAGAAGGTTAACCAAAATAATGAAAATTTGGTTAAGAATTTCCTTACCACTTTGCAATCAATAAAATTATATTCCCTATAAAAGTAATAATTGTCAAATGATACATTGAATAGCATTAATATAATGAGAATCATGATATTATAAATCAAAGGGAAGTATATAATCCACACACAAGAAATAAGTGGTGAATAATTCGTATATCTCAAAGAATAAAAATTGAAATGGCAAACCCTTATCTCATGCATCCCATTAGTTTTGTGTACTTCAACCTCCTTTTGAATATCACCTCCTTAAAGGATCCCATAAATACCTTGGAATTTGTCTTTTGGAGACACCAGTATAACTTGGATGTGGTGATAGAGGGTAGAAGAAGGTTTGGTAAAGGTTTGAGAATCTTAAAGACTTTTTAGGAGAAATTTGGTGGTGAGGGGTGGTATTTATACTTGGGGAGTGGTGGTTTTAAGTGATTAAATAATGATTATTTTATGTTTAAAGACAACCAAATGTGGGTGGCATTAATTACCAAGAACTTGGATTATATTTAATGTTTTAATGGATTTTTATGTTTGATAAGAACTTCAAAAAACTATTTAGGGTTTTAATTTTTAGTTATTTTAATCTTTTAGCTTTTTTTACTTTAACTCGTTACATTATTTAACCTATACTCTTCTAAATATCTCTTTTTTTAACATAGTAAGTTTTAATTCCAAAAAGGAAAATGAAATTAAAAACTAATTTCGACATTTTTATTCCAAATATAGAATCCATTTTACCCAATTCAATTCAAACAATTAGAAAAAATGATATTTAAAATTAATCTCGTATGTGAGACGACAAAGTGTGTTTTTAAAGAGAAAATGTTCAAAATATTGAAATGTTTTTATATAAAAATTCAATTTGAAAATTATTTCAATAACCCAAATTTTTTTAATATATTTATAATTTTACTTTTTTAATTTAAAATAATTTAAAATATAATTTAACATTATAAATTATTTAGATGAAAAGTTAGTTTTCAATAAAAATTCATTATTTATCACTATTAATCAAAAATTAAACTTATAAAAATACCAGAAAAATCACCCTAAGATATTTTTTATTATTTAAAAAATGAAATTTATTTTTTCAAAACTAATTATGAAATTTTCGAAATTTATTTTTAAAATAGGTGCCCCATTAAAAAGCTGAAAATTTGACTTTTAGAAAAATATAAAATTTTATTCATAAAATTGGATTTATTCTTATCTTATGTATTTCAAACATAATAGATAGATTTAAAAAATGAATATATAATCTATAAATTAAATTAATATCTTTTAATAATAGTGATTAATTTAATTTATTAAGATAAAATTCCATTGTATGCATAAAAATAGTTTTTTTATAAAAACACTTCCTTTATGTTTAATTGGTTTTTATTTTATTTATAATAAATTACTAACTAGTGAATTCATTTTATAAATAGGTGTAAACTATATTTTCATAATTTAGTGAATATCATTTATTTATTCCATTCCAATGGCTGGGTTATAATGGTTTTGTTAAAATAATAATATTTTGGAGTTTTTTTAAGCTTGGTGTTTTGTGAAAAGTAAGCTATAAAATATATTAAATTTATTTTAAAAAAATTATATGTTGCAAAATATTAGGTTGTTAAAAAAAGTTATTGATTTTTTTAATAAAATATGGAAATGGAAGAAAATTATTAGATAAATAAAAAAACAAAGTTGGTTTTCCATTAAAACATTTTTTTAGACTCTTGAGTACTTAGTGAGTGATAAATGAAAGGAAAGCTTGTAATTTCTAAAAGTAACCATAATAGAAGAAAATAAATAAGATTTATGAGAGTTAAATCATATAATTTCATAATTAGAAATTTAATCAATAATAATATTGCGGGAAAGGTGATATTGTAACATAAAACTCTTACCTCAATATATTTAGAGGATATAGAAGAAGAAATAAACTTTCAAAGAGTTAGTAAAGATGGATACTTGTTCTTTGATATAACTTCTTTAGATGACACCTTAATCTATATTAGGATAGTCTTAAAATAATACCATAAGCTCAATAATTAAGTTGATAAAGCTAGAAAAATTTTTGGTAAGGATTGACTATGCTAGAGTGCTAAAAAAATTAATATGGGTGGAGAAGAGGTTTCTTTTATATGTATGGGTACTTACATGCATGGAATTACTTAAAAGATTTAAATAATATAAATTCATTTTCTTGTGAAAGTGACACCAAATTGATGAAATTTAAATTTATAATAATATAAGGTCTAAATATTTTCAAAAAATAAGATTTAGACAAGTTTAAGTGATATTCATACACTTATCTCTTAGTTTAACCCCCTAGTAAACCCTTTTTAAACATAACCATGGTAAAAAATAATATTATTTTTACTATTTATTATGACCAAAAAAATGATTTGACATTCTTACATAATATCAATTATGTTTATTAAAAATATGGAATCCATTTTATAAGATTCAATTTGTATAAGTTGCATAAATTAATTTTTAATATAAGTACACAAAATGAAACGAAGCCCGTTTTCGGAAAAATGTTTATTTTAAGTATAAAAATGATTGTATTGAAAATAAAGTATATTTTTTATTCCAATGGAATTAATTTGATTATTTAAAAAAATAGACTTATTTTTTATTTTTTAATTCATGTACATTTTAACTTCCAGCATAATATTGGTCCCAAAATATTTATTGTTGAGATCTATAATTATTTTTTGTGATAAACTAGTAGCCCCATCCATAATTCTTCCCATAATAAAACCATATTATTCACTTGATATTGGTCATGGAATAAGATTCAAGATTTTATTATTAAGACTATAATACAAACATTTCTATACAAATTATACATTCTGATTGGTCAACACTTGTTAAAATAACCCTATCAATTCACCTAAGGAATTAGAAATAGGGTAGAGGCATAGGTATATATATAGAGAATTCACCCTATGAAAAAAAATGTATTAGTTTAATAAATTCCTTTTATATAATATACCAAGATGTAATATAAAAGGAACCAATAAATCTATTTGGACCATGGGAGCTATCTGTATTGCGATTGTTTATAGATTCTTTGATTCATGTACTCTAAATAATTCCTTTTAAATGGTCATTATTTCAATCCTCTATTATTCTTTGAATGTTATTAAATAATGTTACCTCAAAGTCTTCCCTAGGATAACCACCAAACATTTCATACACCATTCTTGATAATATAGTAGTGAAATAAGAAACATCAAGATGACCAACTACCTCAACATCACTATTGTAAGAACCATCACCGAGAATCACGTTCAAGTTCCCTACGTACTTATTCACTTTGATACATGCATGACAAAATTAAATGTTCTTACAACCCTCCATTATCCAAAAATTATATATTTTACCCTAGAAAATTTCTCTACCTTGATTAATTTCACTTCTAATAAAATTTTATTATTCATTAATATCCCAAAGGTTTTTTCCTCCCATCATTCCTATATACTTTCATTGAGTAGGGTTATCTTTATTTTTAAAACCTAAAAGCTATTATAAATATCGGATTGTATTTTATAACAATCAACAAGGTCCTATTTGAGTCATGCAAGCATGTTTTGGAAATTAACCCCTGGATTCTATCATATGGGAAACTCTCAAGAAGTATGAACCTTCTGTGTGAAGTGTTGGAACCATGGTCATGTTTGCATGAATTGGAGTATGGTTTGTGTTTGTTTTCAATCCTCAAAAGAAATTCAGAATGTGTTCCAGCAAAGTTCTCATACAGGTCAAGCAGATTACATTATTGAAGGTGGCACCATTTTCTAGTGTTTGCTAAATTTTTGGGCCTGAAAATCGACAAACGGAGAAGAGTGTTTTTGGAAAAGAGACTTGTGTGCCGTGTACTTTAAGGAGAGTAAAATCACACGCCATATGTTTTTCAAGATCAGAATATGGAAAATGGAAAAGGGATAAGGGATGCACAGGTTTTGGGCTGGTCGCGCAAGTGACTTGCGTGCCGAGAAAGGACTTGCGTACCGATTCATAGGAGGTTGGAAAGTTGAGCGCCTATTGTTATTAGAGATTAGAGCTTCCAAATATGGCAAAGGAAATAGGGTCGCACAAGTATTGGTGTGTTCGCACAAGTGTGTAGCGCGACAGAGGCTAGGTAGATTGGAGTTGCGCACCAGGACTTGCGCACCGTGAGGACACTTGCGTGCCCCCGCGCAAGGGGCCTAGTTTGCCTATAAATAGAGGACATCCCCTCCCCATTTTCAATGAAGTTCAAGACTTAAATATTTTTCAAGCTCTCGTCGCTCAAGTGGTTGAGTCGTGAAAGTGGTTGTTGGGTCGCGCAATTAGAGGTTGTGCGTCGGTTGTTGGTTGTGCGTCCAAAGTGGTTTGGGAGTTAAAGGCGCTGAGTCGTGCAAGTTTGGAGTTGAAGGAGGAAGTGTCGCACAAGTGGGTTGGTGTCACCTACATACCGAATTTTTACCGCACAAGTGACTTGTGCGCCGGTCTTGAAACTTCCACGCCGGTCTTGGAGAAGCGTACCAGGTGAGTTTGAAGTATGCCCATCCTTTTTGGAGTAGCACGAAAGCTGAAAGATTTCCTGATACCTTCGGTGAAAAGTGAGATTAGTCTACAAGTGAAAGTTAGAATTCAACATAGCATCTACATACAACAGAGGATGCACTATTTTGAAATGATGAATATACCTTCACGTCTATAAACTGAGTGTGACTATACCAGGGGAAGTGAGCTAGGGGGAGTTAATAGGAGTGACCTGAGGGACGCTGTGAGCTATCCATGAACCTTTTGTAAAGGTAGTGAGCCTGGGACAGAGTGACTGTGCCCGAACCTTTTTAATCCACAGCTAGTGAAGTTTAGTGTAATTTGGTATGACCGAAAACCTGTCGGCATATGCTCCTTGGATGTATCCCTTAGTGGTGAACCAAGTAAAAAGTGTTGTGTCATCTCTCTGCATGTGAATGTTTGCTTTCTATTCATTTCCATCATATAGGTTTAACAAGTTCCTACCAATGTGGGAACAAGATCCATCACTTTAAAAGAAAAATTTGACACCCTGATTCACCCCTCCCCTCTTAGGGTGACTCGGGGTCCTACAAGTGGTATAAGAGGGTAAAGGTTGTTGGTGTTGAATCTGTCCTTTGTCGTCATGGAGAATGGAGTCAATGTCAAGGGAGTACCTCTCTTTGATGGAAGTAATTTCCAGATCTGGAAGAACAGAATGAGATCTCATCTAAGTTCCCTTAGAATGGAAGTTCTATTTTTCACTGTGTAAGGTATTAATGTTTCTGATTCAACAGGGCTGGCTATTACTGATACAGATAGAAAAATTCTTGATGCAGATGATAAAGCATATAATGCTCTCACCATAGCACTTTCTGATCAGATTTATCTAAAAGTGATGAGTTCCACCTCAAAAAAGTCCATGTAGGGTAAACTTTAAAATATTTATGAAGGTTATAGAAAAGTGAAGGAGGAGAAACTACAAATGCTTCACAATAGGATCAACGATCTGAAGATGCATCTTGATGAGAATGCAGACTCCTTCTTCAATCGAATTACTGAAGTGGTAGGAGCAATTTGTGTCCTAGGAGAAGAAATCAGAGACATTTATATTGTGAAGAAAATACTGAGAAGGATACCACCCTTGTACAATGAAAAGGTGTTAACCCTTGAGGAAAGAGATCTTTCCAAACTTTCTTTGGATGATCTGTTGAGCATCTTGGTGGAATATGAAATGGGAGTCAAACTAGAAGATGCTACTACACGAGTAAGCAAGGAAATGGCATTCAAATCCATGGAAAATTGAAAATATAAAAATATAGTAGTGGTGAAGATGATGAGGAAAATTAAATTATCTCTCTCATTGCCAAGAAGTTCCAGAAGGGAAAAGGGAAATTCAAAGGTAAGTTACCTCTAGCTTGATTTCATTGTGGAAAAGACTGGCACATTGCTTCTCAGTGCTTAAGAAAGATCGATGATGATGATAGTGATGCTGAAAACATTGAGAAGCCTCAGAAAAGGTTTTTCAAGAAAGGAGACTTCAAATCTAGAAATAAAGTTCTGAAGAAGGGTTTTTTCTATGAAGAGGAAGAAGATGATAATGAATTTTGTGATGAAGATGAACCAGAATTTAAAATAGGGAAACATGCTTCCATGATGGCCACTGTTAAAAAATCTGAAGACACTGGTGGAGAAAATCCGTTAAAAAATAGTGCAGATCCTGATTTTCAACTTAAGGATTTTGTTATCAATATTAATATTAAATGTAAGAGTTTAAATAAGTGGAAATCAATAGTATAATAATCAACTGAATATGTTGATCAACTAGAATCTGAAATTGAACTACTGGAATAATTTGTGAAAGTACAGTCTAAAATTCTTGAAAGCAATGATGATGTAGTGGATCTAAAGCTGAGAATTGAAGTGTAGGAAAAGGTCATCAATGACCTCACCTCTAGACTAGAAGAAAAATCCAAGACTATTGAGGTTCTTGAGGAGGAAGTTGTTACTCTTATGAGTAAACTTGAGACTGAATCAATTTCAAAAGATTCAAGGAAGAAAATACAGTTTGGAAGATTCTCAGATGTAGAATTACTGGCAAGATCCAAGAGTGGTTCAGATGGGGTAGGAAAAATCTTGATTGATCAAATACCCGCTTTCATGGGAAAGAGTGGAATTGGCTGTGAAACTGAGACATCAACTGGTGGAAGTAAATAGAACCAAAAGAAAGAAAATATGAAATTTGGACATGTTGAAACATTACCTAAAGTGATGAAAAAGAAAACCTCAATCCAAACTACAAGGAGAACTAAAAATTACCCTCAAACATTCAGAAATGACAGGAAGTCCAACTATTCTCCCAAGGAAGAGAGTATGAGGATAAATTCAAGTGAGAAGACATTTACTCTCATGAAGTGTCAGTTATGTGGCTATCTAGGTCATACCATGTCATATTGTGAAGAGGAAATGAGCTATCTGAATGGGGAAGATCTAGGACATCAACAAAGGAGACTGACTTCATATCTTCCATCTTATAAAATAAATAGTTTCTATGGATACTATTTTCATTACTTTAACTTCGGTCATAAGGCTATTAATTGCAGGCAGAGAAGGGACATGGACAACTCATACCGGAATTCAAGACAAGTCATATCTCATCGACAAGATAGTGTTGCTCTTTCAAACAGGTTTTCTCCTCTCTAAGAAGACTTCAACTATGAAGAACCAATGTACACAGATGACAAAATTGAAAGGCCATCAGTGTTATATACTCATTCCAATGTCTCATGGAAAGAAAGGAACAAAATTGAGAAATAAAACCTTGCAGAGGTGGCCCTCAAAGCTACAAAAACAAATAATACATGGATTATGGATAGCGGTTTTTCATCCCATATGATAGGTAATGTTGTCCTGTTGATAGATATCAAAAGGAAGGTTGATGGAATGGTTCGATTTGGTAATGATAGAGATTTTAAAATCAAAGGCAGTGGAAGAACTGAATTGGCTAATAGAGAGCTAAAGAATACTGAAGTCCTTTACGTAGATGGTCTATGTCATAATCTACTTAGCATGAGTCAACTCTGTAACTCGGGACTTATTGTTACTTTTAATCAAAAAGGTTGCACTATCATGGGAAAGACAATAAATTCACTTATGAAAGGATGGAGAACAGAAGGCAACCTGTATCAGGTTGATAGTAATAAAAAAAATTTGCTACATGACTGTTGAAGAAGAAAACAATTTGTGGAATAGGAGACTGGGTCACATCAATCCACAAGACATGGAGAAAATATTGAAATTGAGGATTGTCATGGGAATTCCTAACATGAATCATGAGTGTGAAAAATCTTGTGATGCCTGCTTTCGTGGAAAGTTAGTCTGTAGTTCATATCTTCCAAAGAAGAAAAGGGCATCTCATCTTCTTGATCTAATTCATACAGATGTATGTGGGCTGATAAATGTTGATGGAACTCATGTAGAAAGGTACTTTGTCCTTTTCATTGATTATTATAGTAGAATGGAATGTGTTATGGTCATTTACAGCAAACGACAAGTGCTTGACTGCATGAAAACATATCGCCAAATCACTGAGAATGATACTAGATGAACAATCATAGTTTTTCAATCTGATAATGGAGGTGAATACACGTCTATTGAGTTTGATAATTACCTTTAAAAACATGGAATACAACATGAGGTAGTTGCTGTGAGAACTCCACAGCAAAATGGAGTTGTTGAGCGCCGTAATCGACAGGTCAACGACATGGTCAGGACTATGCTGATTGAGAGTGGTATCTCTTGCCATTACTGGAAGGAAGTTATTGAAGCTGTAGTGAAAATTCAGAATCGAATAGGGATTTATATGGGAGAAATGAAGACACCATATGAATTGTGGCATGGAAGGAAGCCTTCATTAAAATACTTTCGTGTTTTCAGAAGTAAATGTTTCATTCAGAATAAATAAGAAAATAAAGGGAAGTTTGGTGAAAATGCTGATGAAGGAATTTTTCGTGGATATCCAATGAATAGCAAATCCTATAAGTGTTTCAACAAGCGATTAGGAAGGATTGTGGTAATTATTGATGTTACGATAATTGAAGATAAAAATACAAATGCTTTAAGAACATCATATGCTGATGTGATAGAAAGTGAGGAAGAAAGTGAACGTGGAGAAAATACGAATACAGAAATAGAGGAAGCTGACAAAACACTCAGTAGTCACATCATGATGCTGATTTAGAAGAAGAATCTGAAGAAGAAATTGTGGGTGGAGATAATGCAACTGAACCACACAGAAGAAATCGTAGAGATAAGATTGATCCATCTAACATAATTGGGCATAGGAGTGCACCCACTCAAACAAGGAGGATGAGGAATAGCACGCAATCTTTATTTCTGTCATTTGTAGAGCCATCCTCATTTGAAGAAGCTGCAAAGGATGAATCTTGGGTAAAATTCATAAATGAATAGCTAGATCAGATTGACAAGAATCAGACATGGGATCTTGTCCAGAGACCCAAAGGTCACAATGTGACTAGTACAAAATGGATCTTCAAGAACAAGTTTTATGAGAATGGAAGTGTTATTAGAAACACGACTCGACTGATATATAAGGGATATTCCCAGATGGAAGGTGTTGATGTTGAAGAAACCTTTGCTTCAGTGGCTAAACTAGAGTCAATTATACTTTTCCTTATCATGGAACTCCAAAAAGGATATAAAGTATATCAAATGGATTTCAAGACAGCATTCTTGAATGGTGTACTTGAAGAAGAAGTCTACATTGAACAACCAGTGGGTTTTGTTCTTGGTACTGATGAGACAAAGGTCTGCAAACTGAAGAAAGCCCTATATGGTTTGAAGCAGGAACCACGAGCATGCTATTCCCACCTGGAATCGTATCTCAAGAAGTGGGAGTTCAAAAGAGGAGGAGTGGATCACAATCTATATGTGAAGAATTCTCCAAAAGATCAATTCATGGTTCTAGTCTATGTTGATGATATCATATTTGGTGGCAGTAGGCAGAAATCAGTGGATGAATTTTCCAATCACATGAAATCATAATTTTAAATGTCTATGATTGGGGATATCACATATTTCTTAGGCCTACAAGTGATTCAAAATAAGGATTAAACTTTCATTTCTCAGGAAAAGTATGCAAGAGAGATTTTGAAGAAGTTTAATATGCAAGACTCCAAACCAATGTCAACTCTGATTG
The DNA here is from genome assembly GCA_963277665.1 of Viscum album. Classification (NCBI taxonomy): domain Eukaryota; kingdom Viridiplantae; phylum Streptophyta; class Magnoliopsida; order Santalales; family Viscaceae; genus Viscum; species Viscum album. The sequence continues at coordinate 1,143,765,765 of OY728140.1, forward strand.
CAGTTGGAACTAAACTTGGAAAGCATAAGGATAGTACCTCTGTAGATCCCAGAATGTACAGGGGGATCATTGGGAGCCTACTGTACCTGACAGCGACATGGCTAGATATTGTCTTTTCCACATGTCTTACGGCCCGCTTTCAGAGTAATCCAAAGGAAGAACATATGGCGGCAGTAAAAAGAATCATGAGGTACATTCAAGGTACACATAACTTTGGGTTATTTTTTTCCGCAAGCATGGACAGTGAATTATCAGCATTTTCTAATGCTGATTGGGATGGTGATGTAGTAGACAGAAATTCCACTAGTGGTGAAGCCTTCAATATTGGGCAGAAATGTTTTGGCTGGTTGAGAAAGAAACAAAAAAGTACTTCTCTTAGTACTGCTGAAGCTGAGTATATATCTTCCACAAAGGCATGTACTCAACTGCTATGGATGAATCAAAAACTTACAGATATTGGTGATGAGGTGAATCAACCAATGGTAATTTACTGTGATAACAAGAGCACAATTAACCTCATGAAGAATCTTGTTCAGCATTCTCGTACAAAATATATTGAAATCAGGTATCACTTTATCAAAGAAAAAGTTGAACAAGGAATGATTAGAATGGATCATGTGGGAATTGATGAGCAAGTGGCTGATATCCTGACCAAGCCACTGTCAGTGGTTGTGTTTGAGAAGCATCGGTTGAACCTCAGTGTTCAGCCACCTCCCAGGGCATAAGGAGGTTACGCAATTCCCCTCTCCCCATTTATGATAACTGTTTTTATATGTTTATGAATGTGATGAAGGTTTGTGTGGGAGATACTATCTAGGGGGAGTATGGTTTGAGCTGAACAATGAACACATTACTGGTCTTTGGGTTTCTTTTCAATGGGGGAGAAAGGAATAAATTTAGGCATGTTCAGTCATATAATGATTCCTGGGCGTTATTGAGAATTCCAAAACACGGGAACCCAATTCAATCTTTCTCTCTTGTTTTTTACACTGAGCATTTCTCATGTAGACTTAGAGTGTTGGCTGAGTTGATTCTTGCGTTTTTGATGTACATGTGGATGGGGATTTATTGAATTTATTTTCTGATTTCCAAAAAACCCAAAGGGGAATATTATTGGAACCATGGTTATCTTTGCATGAATTATAGTATGGTTTGCATTTTTTGTCAATCCTTAGAGGAAATTCAGAATGTGTGCTAGCAAAGTGCTCATACAGGTCAAGAAGATTACAGTATTAAAGGTGGCACCATTTTCCAGTGTTTGCCAAATTTTTGGGCCTGAAAATCGACAAATAGAGAAAAGTTTTTTTGGCAAAGATACTTGCATGCCATGTACTTGAAGGATAGGAAACTTGGGCTCCATATGTTTTTCAGGATCAGAACATGGAAAAATGGAAAAGGGATAAGGGCCGCGCAGGTTTTGGGCTGGTCGCGCAAGTGACTTGCGCGCCGAGAAAGGACTTGCGTGCCGATGCCTAGGGGGTTGGAAAGTTGTGCACCTATTGTTCTTCGAGATCAGAGCTTCAAAATATGGAAAATTAAATAGGGTCGCACAAGTATTGGTGTGGTCGCGCAAGTGTGTAGCGCGATAGAGGCTAGGGCAGTTGGAGCTGCGCGCTGTGAGGACACTTGCATGCCACCGTGCAGGGGTCCAGTTTTCCTATAAATAGGGGACCACCCCTCCTCATTTGCAAAGAAGTCCAAGATTAGATATTTTTCTAGCTCTTGTCGCGCAAGTGGTTGAGTCGCGCAAGTGGTTGAGTCGCGCAAGTGGTTGTTGGGTCGCGCAAGTAGAGGTTGCGCGCCGATTGTTGGTTGCACCTCCAAAGTGGTTTGGGAGTTAAAGGCACTGAGTTGTGAAATTTTGGAGTTGAAGGAGGCAGTGTCGCGCAAGTGGTTTGGTGTCACCTGCATGCTAAATTTTTACCATGAAAGTGACTTGCTTTATGGTCTTGAAACTTGTGTGCCGGTCTTGGAGAAGCGTGCCAGGTGAGGTTGAAGTACACCCATCCTTTTTGGAGCTGCACAAAAGCTGAAAGATTGTCTGATACCTTCAGTGCAAAGTGAGATCAGTCTACAAGTGAAAGTTGGAATTCAACAGGGCATCTACATACAATAGAGGATGCACTCTTTTGAAATGATGAAGAGACCTTCACATCTATAAACTGAGTGTGACTACACCAAGGGCAGTGAGCCAGGGAGAGTCAACGGGAGTGACTCGAGGGATGTTGTGAGCTATCCATGAACCTTTTGTAGAGGCAGTGAGCCTGATACATAGTGATTATGCCCGAACCTTTGTAATCCACAGCTAGTGAAGTTTAGTGGAATTTGGTACGACTGAAAACCTGTTGGCATATGCTCCTTGGATGTAGCCCTTAGTGGTGAACCAAGTAAAAAAGTGTTGTGACATCTCTCTTCATGTGAATATTTTCTTTCTGTTCATTTCCATCATATCAGTTTAACAAGTTCCCACCAACATGGGAACAAGATCCATCACTTTAAAAGAAAAATTTGACACCCTGATTCACCCCTCACCTCTCAGGGTGTCCCAGGGTCCTATATGAAGTCACTTTCATGAGTCTACAACCACGAAAAGAAGGATTGGTGATTACTTCTAGACACAGTTTAAAGTTTTTTAATAGAGGAGAATGATCAGAAAGAGATCACACCATGTGAGTCAAACTCAAATGAGGGAAGGATGAAATACATTTTAGATTAGATATGAATTTATCTTGATAACTTCAGATTTTACAGTTACAAATATTTTTATTTCACCAAGTAAAGTTTTCTCCTAGGTATTCAAGATCTTTGAGGTTTTTATATGAAATAAAAGAGTTAAAATCATTAATATATTTTCTCAAGTAGATTCCTTCCTATTTATTTTCATATTTATTGAATATATTTTTTAATCCTCCTTTGATAAAACATTCTAGATGATCATGTGTGAAGGATGAGAGTGAATTTTAGAGAGATTTTATTTCTAATTCATTTCATTTGGAATAAATGAATGGTAGCTACACTATTAAGGAAGTGTGGAATACATTTGTCATGATTTATTGAGATGAATACTCAATATTATCCACTACAAGACATAAATTATAGAATATTGATACATTTTTATTAGTGGTACTATATTGTATGAAGTTTATAACATGTTTTTTAGTTTTGATATAATAAAATAGATTCAATTTTTATTGTGGTTCAAGGAAAACAATCAACAAAATATGGTTGGTAAAGAACTAATGGGATAGAACTCACATCTTTTTATGGATCCTTGACACAATAAAATTTAATGCACACTTTCAAACATATTTAAATGGTTTTAATCCCAAAAAAGTGATATTTTAATGTCAATTGTCACATTTTATGGTTATAGAAGTATTTTGGGCTTAATTTCAAACATGGCCTAATTTTGGGATTTAACTGTTTTAATTTATTTAATTATTTTGGCCATAAAATTTGATATACTAATTTAATTTATTAAATTCCATTTTTTGGATTAAATAATTCTTGGTATTCATTTCATTCTTCTGGACCATAATTTTAATCCATCATTTGAAGTCCCAAAATAAGCTCACAATTTATGCCGCAAAATTTGTTTATAGATATGAATATCTTTGAATATTGGCCTATATATCCTAAATTGATGAAAAATGGAGCATAAATTCAGAAATGATAAATATAAAATAATTAGGAACAACTTTCGTAACTATTTACCTACTTTATTCTACAAAATCATGGCCATAAATGCATTAGAAATCAGATTTATAAAATTCAAAGATTCTAACTAGCCAGAATAAAGTTTCAGAGTAATTTGGAAATATCTTCTTATACATGTGTAAGATGGAGTTTAAATTTTGTAGAAAAATGAAAAATATATTTTGGAACAACTTTTATATAATAAAATTTTTTCTTATTTAGTAAAAAAGAGGTGATAACATGCGTAAACTTTTAAAGGAAGATTCTAGGGCCAAATTTTCAGCCGTTGACAAACCATTATGTCCTAAAACCCATTAATGGACCATTATGACACCCCAAAGCCTATTAAATTCCTATAAATAAGAGGATAGTGGTGGATTTAAAAGTATATTTATTAGAGAGGGAATATATGGATGACCACCTCTTGTGTATTTATTTCCCTACTTTCTTCTTCTTATATTTTTGTTTTACTCTGTGATGTCTACCCTCTCCCTCATCAACTCTACTTCCCCATCCATAGATGGGTAGTTTAATTGAGTTATTGGGAAAGTGGTAGGATATAAATATGTTCTTTCTTGAGTTTTTTTATTGAATTTATTAATATCCTTTCTTTTTTATATATCTACTTTCAATTATTAATTCAGTTTTAAATTTTGAATGTGATTGTGTTATATTTTAATTCAGTTAATTTTAGTTTCTTTGGTCGATGATTCATATCTCCCTCCACCCACTTATTTTATGTATATGTTGGAACATATTAGGGTTTGGTGGTGATTTATAGATGGTCTTCATCACATGTGTAACATTGTACATTGGAATATTGGTTTATTAGTGAACAATAATTCCTAGTGTGGGATTTCCCTAATTAATCAAGAAAACATGCTCCAATTCTACACGTAGAAGTAGGGTAGACCTACCTTAGGTTTCATATTGGAATATTATCATCATAACCATTTGGAAAAATGGGGGAGAGGGATCTATAGATGAATCTCTCTCTTACCAGTCATCAGAATAATGGGTGTAGAATTTGGAAACCATGATAGCAGGAAACAAGGTCTAGCCAACCCCGCTCTGATCACAATCTTTCTAAATTATTTAAAATTAGTCAAATAAAAATACTTATTTCTCTCAAATTATTCAAAATTAATTAAAACCAATTTTTTTCATAAGAACAATAAAAAAAGACAACCTTATTTTGTGATCACACCTCTTCTATAGACAACCTTGATTTTACTGTTATACTATACTTTGGTAATTTAATTATTGTTTTTCCACACCCTGTGATAGGTGTGTTTTGATCCTAATCCTATAAAATTCAAAATTATAAAGGATATAATAATTAATTTAGAGTAGTTACCTTGAATCCTTCCACCCCGAGGCCCAGGGAGAATTAGTAATATTCTCAATGAAATATTTGGACCTGAATTTGATCATCATACCACCAGAAGTTACACTAGAACATATATTATTTCAATGAGAAACTTTAATTGAGTAATCTAAAGGGATATATTCATTCACATTAACCAAATATTCAAAACTATTAGGGGGTAGAATAAATAACTCAAAATATACCTTATCAGAATCTTCTAAGAGTAACTCTAGAGGTGGGGAGGGAACACTTATAACTGGTGGTCCAACATCCTATAAAGGGTAAAATTGATCAAAGGAAACATTATGAGCACCTGAACTAACAAAAAAACCAATACATAATACATCCAACCTAAAATTATACTTATAATGATAAGTAACCTAATTTTAATGAATAATATAAGAAGTAATTCAAATATGTAAGATATAATTTGTAGTAAGAGGAATCCTAGAAGAAACCATGTTCATGATAGAAATGACCATCTCAGGAGTAAGAATATCACTACCAGGATTTTCTAAGAGTAAACCTACTTTTAGGGAAGGATATACCAAAGTGGGGATCTTAATATAATCATCCATATTTACTCAACCATTAGGATCAGGTCTATGAAATCCAACAAAAGATTTAGTATTAACAATAGCCAGATGGTCCAAGCCTCTAGACCAGACAACTTCAACCATGGGGAGGGCGGTTACTAGGGGAAGAGCCTCTTGGGAGATCCCCTTTATGGATAAGATATATCCCCTCCAAACATTAGGAAAGTAGGAATAATTTCTATATAGAACTAGAAAATTTTAGATGAGGATTATACAATCCAATAACATAGTAAAGGGGAGTATCCACCTTAGAGGATTTTAAGACTATGGAATCTTAGATAATGAAACTGAGCCTTGGGAATAAACCATATATATATATGATCTAAATAAAAGGAAACTAGTTTTTGATATAGATAAGATACATCCCATGAAATGACATCAAAATTAATAATAAAAGTTTACTAAGACTGTCTCTATACAAAATACCCATGACCCGCACCAAAATCACTAATATTTCTAGCTTCTACTTCCATCAACCCTCATTAATAAGTTATTTTATCTTAGTAAGATCATCAAAAAAATGTTTATACTCATTATAAAGGAACACATATAGGGATTAATTATAATTTAACTAGTATTTTGTCACCACTCAACCCCAAAATATCTCTTAAAAGATCAATTGAATATAGTATTAGCATAATATAGGCTAGAGAAAAAGATATCAATGAAGAGTTTATCAATAAAGTGCTGAATAAAGTAAAAAATCCATAACAAGTGACACACTCACAAATACACTCTAAAATAAAAAAATATTATTTGATTCATATATAGTAAATAATAGTTCTCTAAAAAAGATATATCACATATGGAATCATCAAAACATGGATTTTATATCTAGAACTAGAATATATAAAATAAAAGTAACATGTTAATGTCTAGTAATCAACATATAATAAATGAAAAATAATTTAATTAAGTTTAGTTTAAAAATAAACCACTTTAAGAAATGTTTTTTAAAATAAAACATTTTTATGGCCATTCATCACTCTACACCTTTTTGTTGATATCATAACCATTACAATAATATGAGAGAAAAGGAGGGGTCATCTTCCAAATGATTTTATGAAGTCTAAAAAATAATGAGGTAAATAATATTCCACTAATTAAATTATTCAAGAAACCAAGGTTAGAGGAATTAGGTTTTTATATCACTACCTCATAATAAAATGGAAATCGTTAGTAATAATAGTTAGTCTTGCGTAAATATCACCCAAAAAACACCTTTTATTGCTTAAAGGAATAACAACCAAAGAAGATAATGAATTAAGAAACATATATGTAAGAATAATTAGGTATTTATCTTATTACACCTTAGAAAATTTTAAATAAAGATAAATCATATTCATCTCAATTAATCTTTTCCAAAGGAAGGTTCCTACAACTACTCAGATGAAAGATTATTCAATCTTAGAAGACATAAGGGTTAGAATTGGTGTCATATAACCAAATGATTGTACTTTTATTACATTTATATTCAATGAATTAAATATAAATAAAGCATATTTTTACATATTTTTCATTGTTCTTCATGACTTTAATGTAATAAAGTTCAAGAGTATCTATCACATTGATACGGTTAAAGAAATTATTCTCTATGATGATAACCTTGAAGTTAGATGATGATATTGTTAAATATATTTCTACAGTTTTATAATAGACTATTATATGACACATAGTATTTATACCTTTAGGTGTGAGTACTCTTAAGTGGATAAGTCTTCTTCTCATGAATTTCACACTTTGTAATCTTCAATATGGGAGATTATGATAATAGACCTACCAGTAAGAATTCCCCATGTTTTGGTGTTAGTATATATTCCTATCTATGAGATTTTATAATGATCCTTAGAATGTAATATTATCATTTATGTGTATCATAACTCATGCACATATATTTACAAATGAAAGCGATCATGTCATATATTGGTGGGAAGTAGGGTATGTTGCGTACGTCATGAATTTCATTTTATTAATAGATAAGTTGAGGAAGGATTTATCCCTTCAATATTTATGGAAGCTTATATCTCATCCCTTTTATTGTAATAAAATTGTTACATTAAATTCAATGTCCATGGTGAAATGATGTTTTTATTTCAAATATTAAAATAATGATATATCGATCACATAGGTTGATGACACATATGTGAAACCTTGTTGATGAGATATTGTGACAAAGGGATTATATTACACAGTAAGAATTCATATGTGTTTGTCGATGTTGTGACATAAATTTATTTCTTTGTGTGGCTTGACCCATTGCTAGATAGTAATCTTGGACTTTAGGAAATCCTGCTAAATGCTAATAAGAAATAATCTTACAGGGTCGCACACTAAGTGTTTCCATTGATCTAAATTAAATTCTCTTTGAATTTAATTATTAGAATAAAATTTATTCTCATGATTGAGGAATAATTTTATTCAAATTTTATCTATTAAAAATATTTTTTGATGAATGAAATATTAAATTAAATATTTATTCAGGTATTTAATAAATGTTTTGGAGTTCAAATGGAGAAAAATTGTGTCTGATGATAAATATTAATTTACATGTAGATAAAATAATATTTGTTATTATGCAAGTTAGCACACATGGTATAAAATAATAACATTATTATTATTATTTGGCATGGGGTTTAATAAATATTATAATATTATTTAAGGTACAACACATAATTAAATAATATTTTAACCTAAACCCTAGATCTATATATATATGGTTATGTCTATTTTGTAGAGTTAATCAAAAATTGATAATAGATAGTCATTATGCGCAGTATACTTCTCTCCATCAATCTCAAATTCCTCCTATATTCCTCTCAAGAATGAGAAGAACTCCCTTAAAACCAAAGGATCTTGTAGTGATCAAGACAAACAATGAAAGATAATTTATTCTTAACACTAGAACCTAAAAATAAATTAGCATTTCTTGGAGATCAAAGGATCATGTGTGGATCACCACTAGAGGGATTCTACAACTGGATCCTTATATCACAATGAAGTTAATATGAAAGTGTTTTAGAAGATCAAAAACTTCATCAAAGAAAGGATCCTATGATGAGGTAATCATTTAATCATATTTAAATAAATTAATTACAATTTTAACATGAAATATCCTCTATTAGAGTTTCCTGCACCTTTAAATTAATATAAATTTAAATTTAACACCCACCATAGGTGTTACGACTTCACCAAGAACCTTCAAGACGTATCAGAGTGGTCACATTCAAATTTTTAATTATTTTTTTATTGTTGATCATTGTGCATTTAAAAATTATAATTCATTTAATGTTTTAAATCATTATTGATATATCGTATAAATATCTTCTTTTTATTCTTATTCTTCTTTAATTATCAAAAATATTACAAATATTGGTTAATAATTTACTATGCTTACCTATGAAGATCCTATCTGGAAGTTCCAAATATCCGGGATGGATAATACAAGACTACATTATGTGTACACCTTTGTTACATGCCATGTATCCTTGTTCATTATACAATGATACACACATGGATTTTGGGTCAACATGTAATAATTTCATGCCACATGCAAAATATTAACCATGTGTAGACCTTCCCAGGTGGAACATAACTTTTCTAGAGTACATGTAGTGTATTTTGACTACACTCCATGTAGTCCACACATTTTCAAGATGGAAAACATGGGGAGAAACTCCATCCTATAATTAATGAACTATGTGTACTTAATACTCAAAGTGTACAGACTTGAAAACCATGTAACTATAATTACACACCATATATCCTTTATACACACCATATACTTCATAAATATTAATGATAAGTATATTTCGAGTCTTTAGGAATGTACTATGGATATTCAGTGAAGATAAGTATACACCATGTAATTGGATTGTACATGTTGTTTACTTTACCTGTTTACATGGAAATATTAAAAATTAATTAATTACTCCTTAAACTTATCAATTAGAATTTTGTGGTTCATTAAGTTCATCACATGCTATTTTTTAGGTTTTATATTATATGAAATGTTTAATTAATTTTGGGTAATATTCAAGACTATGAATCATGTATGGTTATTATATATTAAAGACACAATGCATTAAATTATACGGGATAAAAAAATTCATGTGGTTTGTGGTTCATTAAGTTAATGGTACATGCTGTGAAATTATGACACATGTTGTGTACACAATATGTTGTATGAGTGAATTTTTTAAAATTAAATGATACAAAGTAGTTCAAACAGGTAATCATTGGGTTGATTCCAAGTAAAACTATATGTATTGTTTTATTGATTTTTAAATAAAATAAAATTACTATTTTTTAAATCATAGTGAATGGGAAATTTTGTATGATTAGATGAAATAAGATAAAATTAATTAATTTATTAATAACATAATTAATCAGATTAATTCATGTGTGTTTTATCCTATTAAATAATGAATTGAAATTAATGCTAGCTAATTATTTTAAATGTGCAGTAATTTCATTTTTATAACTGATTATGAGATTGACCAAGACCAGTGTATTTTTTGGAACAATTTAATTTAATTTATTACATTGGTTTGTAATTATTTATTATTAAATTAATTTTTATGGTATGTGATTCATCCCTTCCTTTATTATTATGTATGTAACGACACGAATCTGGAGCCCCTCCACTGGTGCCCCGTACCCGGTTCGCCACATGACCACAAGCGCGTTTCCCCAAACGGCAGAGGCTGCCGACTAGCAGAGAGGGCCTTAGTAATTCGGTGGGGAAACTATGCCCTCATTCAGTAAGGTATATAGCAGAAAAAAATAACCAGACACAATAGCAGAAACAATCAATAGCATATAACAACTGAACTGAACAGCGGAAGCAATGGATAAATAATAATGATGTAGCATGGTACATATGTCTATGGAAAGCAGCAAACAACCCAACGTACTGAAGTACAACTAAAAAAATAAGTTCAAAGGAAAACAAAATAAACTCCTCAGCATCGCAAGCCTTGGCTTGGTCACATGCTCTCCAACTCCAGTGCAATCAAGAACCCGAAGTATAAGGGAGATTTCTCTTATCTATACCTGTAGCAACATAGTCTTCTTGGGCCCAAAAGCATGGCCCAAACAGGGTGTGAGATGCAATCTCAGTAGGCAATAACTTAAAGATTTGTGCCTAACAGTTAATTAATACATGGAAGTAATAAAATAAGAAGCAGTAAATAGTAAACACAAACAGCTACAATCTACAGTTCTAATAAAATAAGTACACAAGTAAACATCCAGCAACAAAGGAAAAATGTAACCCTCTGGGTAGCTCTCACTGCCTAACCCCTTTGGTTCAACCTATAAGTACTATCAAACCTCTGGGAGGCACACACAGTCTCACCCCTCTGGTTCAGCTATGAAATTAATAATAGACTCTCTAAGGAAGCACTCACCATTAATTCCTCTTATAGTCTCGTATCGTACTAAAGGCTCTCTAGGGAAGCACTCAAAGTCTCATTCCCCCTGTGTCCCACGTCAAGGAACTACAGACTCTGTGAGGAAGCACTCATCGTCAATTCCCCTTGTGGTCTCGCATCGTATTTAAAGACACTCTGGAGAATCCCTTACGTCAATTCTCCCATTGGTCTACTACTCTAGGTTCTCACAGTCCTGAGTGAAAATAAACATGCATAGAGTGCGTGTATCGTCCAAGTAAACCTCAAGAACTACTTGGATATCATTCTAAGACTCAACATCATAAAAAAGCAGTAGTTCCACTATCCTATGGCTAGGCATGGAAACTAGAAAAATGCCAAACACGAAGAACAAACTTGGAAAAGAAACCTGAGCACAAAATAAATTACTCTACTCACAAGCATAACCCTCTACTATAGCAATCAAGCAAAGCAGACAAACAGCAGGGGCAAAACAGGAGACCCACATTACCCCTCCCAAGGGAATTTGTGGAATTTTCACGAAATACTCATCGACTTTCAACAGAAAGGCACAAACCACCTACCTCGATCCTAAGAGATCGATATATGTGAATCACGATGATTGATTCCCCTTAGAACGTCGTAGATCTGAGAAAACGCACAAAACATTCAACCCACAATAACTCGGAAATGAAGAGGAATCAGAAAACGAAGCTCAAGAAGAAGGATGATCTTACCGCTGTGATTTCAACGCAATCAACCGTGCTCGAATCGGAGAACGGATGAAGAGGCGGGAGCTCATTGAAGATTCGGCCGTACGAGTTGCTCTTAGAAGAACGGGACCTAGAAGGAGGTGTTTCTGTGCATCAAGCGTAACCCCGGTCCATTTAGTGAAAAAAGGAAAGTACATGGCGTGTACTTTTAAAGTACACGGTGTGTACTGGGTCCTTTCTGTACTCCACCAAAATCGGCCTCCACGTCATCCCTACACACCATGTGTGTGGCCCGGGCATGGACAGCACACGGCTTCGAGCCCGAGAAGAGTACACAGCGTGTACTCAGAAAGTACATGGCGTGTACTTCGAAAATTTCCAGAAAGTTCTTTTTTCATAAAAACTACAGAAAAAGGAAAAACATACCTGAAACAAAGATCTGAGTTCTTACAAACTTCCCCCCTTAAATAAATTCATCCCCAAATTTCCCTAATGCAGCGTAGAAGAAGAATCCCCGAACAACTCCGGCCACTGTGATCGTACATCGGCCTCCCTCTCCCAGGTCTCGTCCTGTACTCTTCCATGTAGCCATAGCACCCGTACAAGAGGGACAGACCACCCACGAAGAACCTTCGTACGGAGATCGAAAATCTGGATAGGATGCTCCTCAAACGACGCATCCTCTTTGAGCTCAACTTCCTCAGGCTAAAAGACATGATATGGGTCCGAAAAGTAATGTTAGAGCTAAGAGACGTGGAAGAAGTCGTGCATGGCCCAGTACCTCTGAGGTATCTACAACCGATAGGCGACCGGTCCCACTCTCTTCAAGACCTCAAATGGCACGACGTACCATGGTGAAAGCTTACCCTCTCTCTGAATCCTCTTGTGTCCCAACCTCGGTGCGACACATAGGAAAACCTGATCCCCGACCTCGAACTCCAGAGGTCATCTCCACTGATCAGCATATGACATCTGTCGAGACTATGTTATATCCATCCTCTTCTGAATCATCTCTATCTGCTCTGAGGTCTCCTGAATGAGATGAGGTCCCAGCAAAGCTGCCTCTCCTTCCTCCAGCCAGCATAAGGGTGATCAGCATGGCCTACCGTACAAAGCCTATTATGGTGCCATCTGAATAGTCGCCTGAAAACTGTTGTTGTAGGCATAATCCACCAGAGGAATATGCTTCTCCCAAGAATCTCCAAAGTCTAGGATGCAATCTCGAAGAATATCCTCAAGAACCTGGATCGTGCGCTCGGACTGACCATCAGTCTGGGGATGGTATGCTGTACTCAAAAGTACCTGGGTACCCAAGGCCTTCTGAATTCCCTGTCAGAACTGAGAGGTAAAGCGCGCATCCCTGTCTGAAATAATGGAGTGTGGAACTCCATGCAGACGAATGATCTCTCAGATGTAAATTCTTCCCAGATCATCGACACTAAAGTTCTCTTTAATCTGAAAGAAATGAGAAACCTCCGTAAGTCTATCGACGACAACCCAAATAGCATCGTTCCCCTGAGGCGACCTCGGCAACTCGGTCACGAAGTCCATCGCAACATTATTCCACTTCCACTCTGGAATGGGTAACTACTGTAAAAGGCATGCTGGTCGTTGATGCTCCGCTTTCACCTACTGACAAGTAGAAAATCTCATGACAAAACCAGTAGCATTTTTCTTCATACCTGGCTACCAGTACTGGTGATGAAGATCCTGATACATCTTGGTGACGCCAGGATGAACTACCCAAACTGAGGAATGAAAGTCCCACATCAGCTCCTCACATATGTCTTATGGCACCCATACGCATCCCTAGAAACACAAGATCTCATCCTCGCCCACTGTCCATCTAGGAATAGGGTCCTCTCCTGACACACTCTCCCACAGGACCAAGATTTCAGATTCTGATAGCTGACTCATCCGTACCCGATCAAGTAGTGTAGATGTAACAGCTACAGAGGATAGGAAGGTCTGTCCCTATCTGTCATGCACCTCCAGATGCATCTTAGAGAATAGAGCCATAAGCTTCCACTCACTGTTGGGCTCCTAAACTTCCTGAATCTGAGTTCTCCTGCTCAACGCATCTGCCACTGCGTTTCCCTTTTCTAGCATATAGGCAGGATCGAAATCAAAATACTGAAGGTACTCGACCCACCTGCGCTACCTCAGATTCAGATCATGCTGAGTGAAGATATACTTGAGACTCTTATAGTCGGTGAATACCACAAAGTGCTCTCCCAGAAGGTAGTGTATCCAACAGCATAAGGCATGAACAACAGCTTCCAACTTCAGATCGTGCATCGGGTAGTTCCTCTCATGTGGCTTCATTTGCCGAGACCCGTACGCAACGACTCCATCTCCCTGCATAAGCACAGCTCCTATCTTGATACCTGAAGCATCATAATAGACTGTATAACTCTTGCCTGGCTCTGGAAAGACTAGTATCGGTGCTTACTTCATCCTTCCCTTCAGATCATGAAAGGCTTACTCTTAAGAATCTTAACATAAGAACTTTTCCCCCTTCTTGGTCAGACCTGTCAAAGGTGATGCTAGTCATGAAAAGTCCTGAATGAAGAGTCTGTAGTATCCAGCCATCCCTAGGAAACTCCGCACTTCAAAAACATTCTTCGGCTACCCCCAGGAAACTACATCTCTCACTTTCTCTGGGTCCACAGATACTCTTTCCTCTAAGATGACGTAACCCAAAAAGTGAATTTGATCCATCCAAAAGTGGCACTTCAAGAGTTTAGCATAAAGTCGATGCTCTCTCAGTGTACTCAGAACGATCTCAAGATGTGTGGCATGGTTGTGTAGAGTGTGAGAGTAAACCAAGATATCATCCATGAAGACCACAAAGAAGGATTCCAAGTAAGGATGGAACACTCGGTTCATCAGTTCCATGAAAACTGTAGGCGCGTTCGTCAGACCGAACGGCATGACTGTATACTCGTATAGACTATACCTGATCCTGAAGGCTTTCATGGGTATATCTAATGGTCTAACGCACAACTGATGATAATCGGGCCTCAAATAGATTTTCTAGAACACTCGAGCTCTTCTAAGCTGATCGAAGAGTTCCTTGATCCTCGGCAAGGGATATCGGTTCTTAACTATCAACTGGTTCAGCTTTCGATAATCCACACAAAGATGAAGGGTACCGTTTTCCTTCTTCGCAAATAGGATAGGCAAACCCCAAGGAGAAGTAATGGTTCGGATAAAACCCTTTGCCTGTAACTCCTCCAACTGCTTCTGGAGCTCTTGCAACTCAGGTGTATCCATCCTATAGGAAGGAATGGACACTGGTGTCGCTCCTGGCATGAGCTCAATAGAGAATTCTACCTCACGCTCTGGAGGCAAACCTGAAAATTCCTCTGAAAAGGCATCCCTGAAATTATCCACCACTGGAGTAAAGTCCAACTACGAAGTCCCCTGATCATCCAGATAAAGACTACCAATCTGGGCTGTCACCCTTCTTAGCCCATGATGCTCGAGTCCTGCTCGACTCTTCTGAACATCCCATTCGCCTCTATGAAGAAAAGATTCACCCTATGGTGAAAAGAAACTCACTATGTAGTGATAACAGTAAACGACTACTTGGAAGGGAACCAACCAGTCCATCCTGAGAATGACATCATAGTCTGTCATCTCTAGGACATAGAGATCCCATGAGAAACGATACCCTGCAGCCTCAAGAGGGCACTCTCTACACTGGCGCACACTAGATTTCCTTGTCCCCAAAGGTGTGTCTAGTGTCAACGATTCGGAAAAAGAAAAGACACAGAGCCCAACACTCTCCACAGCAGAAATAGAGATAAAACTATGCATAGCACTAGTATTGAAAAGAGCTGAAGATAAAACTGAGGCTACTAAAACTATACCTCGAACTGTATAAGGGTCGGGATCTTGCTCCTGATAGGTCTGCTCCATGGAGAAAGATTGGCCTACACCGCGGCCCTGCGCCCCTGGCTGACCACTCTGAGCTGAACCTCCCTGCTGGAGCTGAGGGACTGGTGGTTGACTGCCATGGCCTCGACCTCCACCTCGGCCCGAACGGCCGGAAGAACTCCAGTTCCTCGACTGATGAGAAACTGGTGGTGCTACTCCTAAACGAGGAGTCATGGAAGAACCCCGGTCACCAGTTGCTGGTGAGAAAACCTGGCAGAACTGCTAAAGGTAACCCATATTTCCGCAAGATCGGCACTCTACAGGGTCTCTCTGGCACTGTGGCCTCGTGTGCCCAGACCGGCCACACTGGTAGCATACCACCTGGCTGCCCGATGATGCATCACGCTTCCTCGGATCACC
The DNA here is from genome assembly GCA_963277665.1 of Viscum album. NCBI lineage: Eukaryota > Viridiplantae > Streptophyta > Magnoliopsida > Santalales > Viscaceae > Viscum > Viscum album. The sequence continues at coordinate 1,143,781,831 of OY728140.1, forward strand.
GCGTGTAGACTCTCTACGGTGCTTCTTACTATCATCAGGAGGAAAAATAGCTCTGGAAGTAGAACCGCCCTGGCTCGCAGCTCCAGAGTCTCTCAGATTGCTCTCCTCAATCAGTGCCTGATTGACGATGGAAGTGATGGAAGTCAACTGAAAGATATTCTCTTGTGAGCAGATCTCCCGCCTAAGACCATCCTCGAATTTCCTTGCCAAGAACACACCACTCCCATCTCGGAGGGGTGTGAAACGCTGCAGCTCAGTGAAACAAGAGGAATACTCCATGACAGAAAGAGTACCCTGCTCTAAGCTCATTAACTCCCGGGCTCGATCGTCCCTCAGTGTCTCTGGGTAGAAGTAGTCATAAAAGATGTGCTAGAACTCCTCCCAAGCCATAACCTGTTGATGACCCGCCTGTAAGATCACTTCCCACCATCTCTTGGCAGATTCTCGTAGCATATAGGTGGTGAGATTGACCCGCCTTTCTGGAGGCGTCTCCAGATGCTCGAAGATAGTCAGCATGGCTTCCATCCATGACTCTACCACCTGAGTTCCTCCCTCCCCTGAGAAAGTGGGAGGATGTTGCTGCTGAAAAACTCGTGTCAGGTCTGCCATAGTCTTGGAAGGAGTCGGTGCTCCCTAGAAGGCCTGCATCATCCTCATGAAACCTTCCATGAACTATGAATCAGCGCCTTCAACTGGTATGACATTCGGTGACAAGGCTGGCCCGACTGGAGGATCGGTAGGAAGTCCCCGATCAGCCATATCTGGTGTCTGGTCACTACCTGACGACAGACGTACAACCAGAGGATGTCTCTGAGGCATAGCTCTGAAAGATCAAAGTACACCTTAGATCAGAAAAACAAGGATAGTGAACACAAGAGTACAAAACAGGAATAGGGGAAGAAAACACACAAGTTTTCCAAACACGACTACACGGAATGTATAAAAACTACACAGCGTGTCTTCTTAAAACACTAATATGGGAATGTACTCCTACCCTACAAGTCGTGTACACCTCAAACTACATGGCGTGTTGACCCCAACACACAGAGTGTACTCGAAAACTAATCCCCTTCCCGAGTCTCCTTACACGGCTAACCCACACGGTCTGACTTAACCCAAGACTACATGGCATGTTCTTAACACACACGGTGTGTACTAGACAAGGCTTCGGCGGACCATGTTGTTAAACACATTGCTGAACCTTACAAGGCGTGTTCCGAACAAACACGGCGTGTATAGGTCGAGGTGACATCGTCCCGTGTTGTTCGTGACATGGCCGGGTACTTGGAAAGACTACACGGAGTGTTCCGAAAAAACACGGCATGTGGAAAATAAGGTAACACCGGACCGTATTGTTCATGACACGGTGGGGTACCTAGAATGGACTACACGGCGTGTTTCATTACCACACGGCATGTTCTACTAGAGCTTCCCCGACCCATGTTGTTAGTGACACGGCCGGGTACATGGCGTGTTCCTAAAGTTACTTTCACAACATCGTGTTCTACTCACACGGTCAGTAACACAGTCTGAAAACTACAGGGAGTGTATCCAAAAAGTATACGCCGTGTATTCTGGGTTTTTTTGGGCAGTAGCTCAGAAACTGCACAGAACCCCAGAAACACTAAAAACAAGGAAAAGAGGTGCCATATTCTGATTCTTGAGGGCCCATAATCCCCGTGAATCAAAGATTGGCATCTCCTACCGTCACATACAAGGGAAAACAAACAACTTTCTAACATAACTATAGGGATTCTATCAAGCATCTATCACAACAGAATGAATAATCTACACAAAACCTATCACAACAGCATCCAATAGCTAATGCACCCTAGATGGCATGGCAAGAATGCATAGAATGTGATTTCTATAAGTGCCTATATGATGCATGAGATGGAATACCCTCATATAATCAGGTTTCAACAGAAATAGAACCGAAATATCAAAACAATAACTGCACAAGTCATGCGAATCACTCTAGGTGAAAATATATCAACCATAAAAAAAACTCAAAACCTTCAAACTGCAATTAACGAGGTAGTATGGATTTTCCCTGTACACGGGTTAGCTACACCCGAGCATAGCTTAATACCAAGTACTGAGTCCATCCTATTCCTGGCTAAATTCTCCAAATAGTAAGGCAATATAAAAGAACACCTATGATACCACTTTGTAATGACCCGAATCTGGAGCCCCTCTACTGGTGCCCCGTACCCAGTTCACCACATGACCTCAAGCACGTTTCCCCAAATGCCAGAGGCTTATGACTAGAAGCGAGGGCCTTGGTAAGTTGGTGGGGAAACAATGCCCTCATTTGTTAAGGTATACCGTGGAAAAAAACAACCAGACACAATAGAAAAAACAATCAACAACATACAACAACTGAACTGAACAGCGGAAGCAATGGATAAATAATAATGATGCAGCATGGTACATATGTCTATGGAAAGTAGCAAACAACCCAATGTTCTGAAGTACAACTAATAAAACAAGTTCAAAGGAAAACAAAATAAACTCCTCAGCATCGCCAGCCTTGGCTCGGTCCCATGCTCTCCAACTCCAGTGCAATCAAGAACCCAAAGTAGAAGGGCGCTTTCCCTTATCTATACCTGCAGTAACATAGTCTGCTTGGGCCCAAAAGCATGGCCCAAATAGCGTGTGAGATACAATACCAGTAGGAAATCACCCAATGATTTATGCCTAATAGTCAATGAATACATGGCATTAATAAAACAAGAAGCAGTAAACAGGAAACACAAGTAGCTACAGTTGACAGTTCTAACAAAACAAGTACACAAGTAAACAACCAGCAATAAAGGAAAAAAGGTAACCCTATGGGTAGCTCTCACAGCCTAACCCCTATGGTTCAACCTATAAGTAATAGCAACCCTCTAGGAGGCACACACAGTCTCACCCCTCTAGTTAAGCTATGAAATTAATAATAGACTCTCTGAGGAATCACTCACCGTCAATTCCCCCTATAGTCTCGTATCGTACTAAAGGCTCTCTGGGAAAGCACTCAACGTCTCGTTCACCATGTGGCCCATGTCGAGGAATAACAGACTCTCTGAGGAATCACTCATCGTCAATTCCCCCTGTGGTCTCGCATCGTATTTAAAGACACTCTGGAGAATCCCTTACGTCAATTCTCCCTTTGGTCTACTACTCTAGGTTCTCACGGTCCTGAGTGAAAATAAAGATGCCTAGTGTGCGTGTATATTCCAAGAAAACCTCAAGAACTACTTGGCTATAATTCTAAGGCTCAACAGCATAACAAAGTAGCAGTTACACTATCCTACGGCTAGGCATGGAAACTGTAAAAATGCCAAATAGTCAGAACAAACATGGAAAAGCAACCTAAGAACAAAATAAATTACTCTACTCACAAGCATAACCCTCTACTACAGCAATCAAGCAAAGCAGGAAAACAGTAGAGGCAAAACAGGAAACCCACAACTCCCCGCCCAAGGGAATTTGTATAATTTGCACGAAATACTCATCGACTTTCAAAATAAAGGAACAAACCACCTACCTCGATCCTAGGAGATCGATATATGTGAATCATGACGATTTATTCCCCTTAGAACGTCGTAGATCTTAGAAAACACACAAAATGCTCAACCCAAGATAACTTGGAAACGAAGAGGAATCAGAAAACTAAGCTCAAGCAGAAATAAGATCTTACCGCTGCGATTTCAACGCAATCGACCGTGCTCGAATTGGATAACAGACGAAGAGGTGGCATATCGTCGAAGATTCGGTCGTATGGGTCGCTCTCGGACGAACGGGGCCTAGAAGGAGGTGTTTCTGTGTGTCAGCCGCGACCACGGTCTGTTTAGTGAAAAAAAGTACATTGTGTGTACTTTTAGAGTACACGGCGTGTAATGGGTCCTTTCCGTACTCCACCAAAATCAGCCTCCACGTCATCCCTACACACCGTGTGTGTGGCCCGTGCATGGCCAGCACACGGCTTTGAGCCGGAGAAGAGTACACGGTGTGTACTCAGAAAGTACATGGCGTGTACTTCGAAAATTTCCAGAAAGTTCATTTTTCTTAAAAACTTCAGAAAAAGGAAAAACATACCTGAAACGAAGATCCGGGTTCTTACAATGTAGGACCTGCACGTCCAAAGTTATTTATTTAATTCCCTTTAACCAACCATTTTTCCCCTTACCTTCATGTGAGTTATAAATACATATAATTAATGGACTATACCAAGGTTTGTAGAGGAGGTTAAAGATGGAACTATAATGATTCCAACCCAAGTTATACACAAGTCCAAAAAAGTAGAATGCTGCAACTCATTACATGACCAGAAAAAAGAGTTATTCCCCTATATCATATGTTGATTTCTTATCTTCTCGATAAATCAATGTTAGATAAGATCATGATCAGGTCATTTATTTATTTATTTATTTCTATGTATAATTTAATTTATATATGTAATACTATGATCATTTTGGATTTAGGGATTATAGAATCCACTCAATGAATCAAGGATTTGCAATCCCACAGTTGGCAAAGACCATCATACTAAAGTACCTTCAAGTAGCTTGAATAAACCTTGTTGGAGTCATGTGAAGGGGTATATGGGTCTTTTCCACAAGAATATCTAAGCAACTATACATTTTGAGTTCAATGGTGAGGGTCGTGGAGACTTGAAAAAATAAAGGGATATTTAATAAAATTATTTATTATTATTTCTCATATAATTTATAATGAATTAAATTACAAATAATTTACTCTTTTAAATTGCAGAATAAATGGAAATTTCATCATCCACACTATCCTAGTGATAGATATTATATAAATACCATCTCCTTACTATCATGAACTTCTAGGAGTGGTTCATAGGCCTTTGAATTGTGTTACACCATGAACAAAAATATTATATGCTAGAATCCTCAATGCCAGATCCTCCTACTGAGGAGGAAAGTGATAAAGAGTTAATTTACTATGAAAAACATATGAATATTGTAGTCAATGTTAAATTTATTATTTTTTCATATATGTCTAGTGAACTCATGAAGTCTCATGAAAACATGTATACTTATAGCATGCTCAAGCATCTCCATTATCTATACAAGGAGAGATGAAGACAAGAACAGTTTGAGATATCCAAATAACTCTTTTAGAGTAATCTTACAGAGGGTATATAATATATGCCTCACATATTCAAGATCATTGGAAATATTGAGTGCCTATAGGTTCTAGGGTTTAAACTCTTTGAATAATGGCGCACCAAACTCATTATTGCATCACTCCCTCAGATCTTCTCTAATTTTTTTGTTAATTTTATTATGTAAAGCATTGAGAGGTCTCTCCTAGATATCATCAATATTGTTCACCATGTATATATAAAGACAAAGAATGAGAATCATTCTTCCCTTATGGTGAAAAAATGAAAAGTGATAGAGAATATATCTAATCCCAAATCTTCTTCATAGACTTCTAATAAGAGAAATATTATGGGAAAGTAAGGAAGAATAATATTGTTTGTTTAAATGTGGTAAGAAGAGCCACTAGAATAAAAATTGCACCCATCATAAGAATCGAGGGGAAGCTTCAGGTGAATTTTTTATCAATTTTAATTCATCTGTTTATAAAAATTGGGTATTTGGTATTGATTTTGGTACTCACATATGTATTCAAAAATAGGAACCAATTATATTCATAAATATTGACTAAGGAGAGGTATATTTATGAGCATCCAACATAGCTAGACTTTTTTATATGTCTATCGATGAAGACCAACTTACATGTCCAACGAGAATGATCTATGTTTTCAAAGGTTTATATTATGTTCCAACTATTAATAAAAACATTATATATGTATCAAGACTTGATACATATGGATTTATTTTCAATTTTAGAAATAAATGTTTCTTCTTTTATAATGATATAATTTTCTATGGTAAGGAACATTTAAATAATAGCCTTTATATGTCATACTACATAAAACAAGTAATAGAAATTAATAAAGATACTTATTCACATGTCTCATACTAGAAACTACTTTTGAATCACTAGATAGGCCATGTAAATGAAAAATGCTCAACTAAATTGCACCAAAATGGATATTTAGATTATTTTAAACCAAAACCACTTGGTGTATGTCATTCATGTTTACAAGGTAAAATTTACAAAACCCCATTTAGTGGAAAATTTGAAAGGGATAAATAGATTCTTGAATTAGTTCATACTAATGTGTATGGACTATTTATTAATGAAGCAAGGAGTGGGTACCCATACTTAATAACTTTTACTAATGATTTTAGTATATGTGGATATTTCTCCATAATGAGGTATAATTCAGATTCATTTTAAAAATTCATGGGATACAATAATGAATTTTAGAACCACCTTGGTAAGAATATTAATAAACCCCACTCATACTATAGTGGAGAATATCTTAATTAAGATTTCATTGATTATTTATAGGATTATATGATCCTATCTCAACTCACTCCTCTTTATATACCTCAATGGAATGGTGTAAATTAAAGGAGGAACAACACTTTGTCGGAAAAGGTGAGATTAATGATGAGTAATGCACATATTCTATTATCATATTGGGGATACACATTATAGACAATAACACACATACTAAACTAATTACCAACTGAATTGATAAATGGTATTCCATATAAAATTTGAAGTGGAATAAAAACCATTTTATCATATTTACATGTGTAGGGTATTGAAGAATTTGTTAAGGCCTCTTTTGGTAAAAAAATTTCTCCCTAAGTCACAAAGTGTACCTTTATAGAATACCACAAGGAAAAAAGGGGATATTACCTATATGACCTATCAAAAAAAGTTAATAGTGGAAATACATTCCATATTCCCTGTGTAACGTCCCGGTTCTGGAAGCCACCCAGAGGCGCCCCGTACCTGGTTGGTCACATGGCCTCAAGCACATTTCCCCAAATTCCAGAGGCTACCGACTAGTAGCGAGGGCCTTGGATGTGATAATGGGGAAACTATGCCCTCATTGGCAGAGTAACACAATGGAAGAGAAACACATATACAATAGAAGAAGCAGTAAATATCTAACAACAGTAAACAGCGGAAGACTGAGATAATAAAAAACTGGAGCACATATATATAAAATGACGCATGGTAAACATGTCTAGGAAAATATCCAAACAAGTCACAACATCCTACAATACTAGGCATGGGAAAGTAAATAGTGTCCTAATAGGCAAACAAGACCCAAAAGTCAAAATAGGAAAAAACATGCATGGAAATGCATCCAAGGCACAACAATTCACCCAATTCATAATCAATAATCTTCAACTTAGGCATACCAGCATAGCAGAGAAAAAATAGGGCTAAAAAGGTAAACGTGCAATACCTCATTCATGGGTATTGGGTGAATTTGCACATAAAACTCAAATACTTTCAACAGAAAGGCACAGACCACCTACCTCGGGGTTAAGAGATTACTATAAGTGGACCTCGAAGCGTGAATCTCCTTAGAACACCATATATCTATGAAAACGTCTAAAATTTTCAACCCATGATAACTTGTAAAAGAAGAGAAATCAGGAAATGAGGCTCCATAAGAAGAGAGAACTCACCAATGTAATTCCAACGCAACTAACGGTGTTTGATTCGGTGGACAGATGGAGGCCCAGGGGCTCATTGAAGATTTGTAGTTGTACCCTCACTCTCGGATGAACCAGGCCTAGAAGAAGTCGGTTATGTCCATCAAACGTGACCCCGGTGCATTTAATGAAAAAAAAACGAAAGTACATGGCGTGTACTTTTGAAGTACACGGCGTGTACTTGCCTTTTCCGTACTCTTTTTTGGGTGGCCTCCACATCACCCCACACGACCATGTGTGTGGCCATGACACTGCCAACACTTGGCCTCCTGCGGTAATGCAGTACACGGTGTGTACTCACAAATAACACGGCGTGTACTTCAAAAATTTCCAGAAACTCCCCTTTTCTCAAAAACTCCAGAAAAAAGAAAACCATACTTGAAAAGAAGATCTGGGTTCTTAAAAAATTTCCCCTTAAAGAAATTCATCAACAAATTTCCATAGAAATGTGGTGTAGAAGAATAAACCCCGAACAGCTCTGGACACTGTGATCATACATCGACCTCCCTCTCCCAAGTCTCGTCCTATACTCGCTCGTGCTGCCAAAGCACCTGTACCAGAGGAACATACCAGCCACGGAGAACCTTTGTACTTTGATCCACAATTCGGATATGATGCTTCTTAAAGGATGCATCCACTTCCAACTCAACCTCCTTGGGTTGAAAGATATGAGACGGTTCTGAGAAGTAACGCTGAAGCTAAAAACGTGGAAGACGTCGTGCATATACTGGTACCTCTGAGGTAACCGCAGTCGATAGGCAACTGGCCCAACTCTCTCCAACAACTCAAACTGCCCGACGTACCTCGGTGAAATATTACCCTCTTGTGTCCCAACCTCAGTGTGACACATAGGAAAACCCGATCTCGGACATTTAACTCTAGAGGTCATCTCTGCTGATCAGCATAAGACTTCTTTCGAGACTGTGCAGTATCCATCCTCTTCCGAATCATCTTTATCTACTCTGTGGTCTCTTGCACAAGAAGAGGTCCCAGCAAAGCAACCTCTCCTACCTCCAGCCAACATAAAGGTGATCAGCATGGCCTATCGTACCAATCCTCATAATGTGCCGTCTGGATAGTTGCTTGAAAGCTATTATTGTAGGTAAACTCTACAAGAGGTATATACTTCTCCCAAGAACCTCCAAAGTCTAGGATGCATGCTCGGAGCATGTCCTCAAGAACCTAAATCATACGCTTGGACTGTCCATCTATATGGGGATGGTATGTTGTACTCAAAAGTACTTGTGTACCCAAAGCCTTTTGAAGCCCCTTCCAGACCCAAGAAGTAAAACGAGCATCTCTGTCTGAAAAAACGGAGTGTGGAACTCCATGAAGACGTACGATCTCTCGGATGTACAACCGTCCCAGCTCATCAACACTGAAGTTATCCTTGATCGGTAAGAAGTGGGTGACCTTCTTAAGTCTGTCAATGACAACCTATACTGCATCATTCCCACAAGGCGACCTCAGTAACCCCATCACAAAATCCATCGCGACGTCGTTCCACTTCCAATTGGAAATGGGTAACTGCTATAGAAGCCCTACTGGTTGCTGATGCTCCGCCTTCACCTGCTGACAAGTGGAACACCTCATTATGAAACCCGCAACATCCCTCTTCATTTCTGGTCACCAATACTGATGGTGTAGATCACGATACATATTGGTGACACCAGGATGAACTGCCCAAACCGAGGAATGAAAATCCCACATCATCTCCTCACGTATATCTGCTGGTACCCATATTCATCCCTGCAAATGCAAGATCTCATCCTCACCTATGGTCCATCCAAGAATAGGGTCCTCTCCTAACACGCCTCCCCCCAGGACTAGGCCTTCAGAATCTGATAGCTACCTCATTCGTACTCGATCAAGAAGGGTAAAGGTAATAGGTATAAAAGAAAGGAAGGTCTTCCCCTATCTATTGTGCACCTCCAAATGCATCTCCAAGAATAGGGCCATCAGCTGCCACTCACTACTGGCCTCATGAACTGCTTGTATAAGAGTCCTCCTGCTCAACGTATCAGCCACTGCATTGCCTTTCCCATGCTTATAGGAAAGCTCAATGTTAAAAGATTTTAGGCACTCGACCCACCTCCACTGTCTCAAATTTAGATCACTCTGATTGAGGATGTACTTGAGACTCTTGTGGTCGATGAAAACCACAAAGTGCTCTCCCAGAAGATAATGTCCCAACGGTGTAGGGCATGAACAACTGCTGCCAACTCCAGATCATGTGTTGGGTAATTCCTCTCATGTGGCCTCAAATTCCAAGACCCATACGCAAAGACTCCATCACCCTACATAAGCACATCTCCCAAACTGATACTTGAAGCATCACAATAAACAGTATAGCTTTTTCCCATATCTGGAAATACTAGTATCAGTGCTAAATTCAACATCCCTTTAAGCTCCTGAAAGGATAAATCTCAAGAATATGACCATAAAAACGCCGCACCCTTCTTATTCAAACTCTTCAGTAGTGATACTAAGCTGTAAAAGTCATGTATAAAACGTCTGTAGTATCCATCCAGCCCTAGAAAGCTCTGCACCTCAAAGATGTTCTTTAGATGCTCCCAGGAAACTACTGCTCTGACTTTCTCTAGGTCTACTGACACTCCTATCTCTGAGATAACATGACTCATGAAGTGAATCTGATCCATCCAAAAGTGACATTTTGAGAGATTAGCATATAACTGATTCTCTCTTAGTAGACTCAAAATGATCTCAATATGGGTAGCATGGTCGTGTCAAGTGTGAGAGTACACCAAGATGTCATCCATGAAGACCACCATGAAGGAATCCAAGTATAGATGGAACACTAGGTTCATCAGTTCCATGAAAAATATAGGCGTGTTCGTGAGACCAAACGGCATAAACATATACTCGTATAGACCATACCACCATTGAAAGGCTATAAGAGGTATATTAGATGGTCTAACGCACAACTGATGATAACCGGACCTCAAGTAAATCTTTGAGAACACCCAGGATCCTTGAAGATGGTCAAAGAGATCATCAATCCTTGGCAAGGGATATCGGTTCTTGACTGTCAACTGGTCCAGCTTTCGATAATCCACGCAAATCCTAAGAGTACCATCTACCTTCTTTGAAAACATGACAGGTGAACCCCAAGAAGAAGTTTTGGGTCTAATGAAGCCCTTTTCCTGCAACTCCTCCAACTGCCTCTTGAGCTCCTGCAACTCTGGTGTAGCCATCCTATAAGGAAGAATAGACATCGGTGCAGCTCCAGGAACAAGCTCAATCGAAAATTCTACCTCACGCTCCAGATGCAAACCTAAAAAGTCCTCCAGAAAGACATCTCTGAAATTATTCACCACTGGAGGAAAGTCTAACTGTGAAGTCCCCTAGTCATACAGATAAAGACTAGAAATCTAGGTTGTAACTGCTCCCAACCCACAATGCTCTGGATCCACTCTACTCACCTGGACATCCCACTCACCCTTATGAAGAAAAGGCCCACCCTCTGGTGATATGAAACTCACCTTGTGGTGATAACAGTTGATGACTACCTATAAGGGAACTAGCCTATCCATTCTGAGAATGAAATCATAGCCTATCATATCTTGGGTATAGAGATCCCAAAGGAAGTGACACCCACCATCCTCAAGAGGGCACTCCTTGCACTGACGTACACCAGATGTTCATGTCCCCAACAGAGTGTCTAGTGTCAAAACATTGGCAGAATAAAAGATACAAATCCTAAGGCTCACTATAACAGAAACAGGTATAAATCTATGGGAATCCCCTGTATAGAAAATATCTGAAGATAAAACTGAGGCAACTAGGATCGTACCTCAAACTGTAGAAGGTCCAAGATCATGCTCCTACTGGGTCTTCTCCAGTACAAAGGTCTGGCCTGCTCCACCGCCCTATGATATGGCCGGACCACTCTGAGCTGATCCACTCTACTGTCGCTGAAAGACTGATGACTGACCACCATGACCATGACCTCCACCTCGGTCTGAATGGCCAGAATAACTCTACTTCCCAGACTGGTGAAGAACTGGTGGTGGTGCTCCCGAACACAGAGTCATAGAAAAACCCCTATCACCAGCTGCTGGTGTAAAGATCTTACAGAATCACTGAAGATGACCCATCTTGCTGCAAGATCGGCACTCCACCGGGTCTCTCTGGCACTACGGCCTCATATACCCGCTTCTCTCCCACTGGTAGCACACCACCTAGCTACCAGAAGATACATCCTGCCTACTTAGATCTCCCCGTGTAGTCTCCCTGTGGTGCTTCTGACTATCATCTGGAAAAGCACTAACTCTGAATGTCGAGCTTTCCTGGCTCACAACTCATGATTCCCTTAGATTCTACTCCATGATCAGTTCCTGGTTGATGATGGATGCGATGAAAGTCAACCTGAAGATATTCACCTGAGAGTAGATGTCCTGTCGGAGGCCATCCTCAAATTTCCTTACCATGAATAACCCATATCCTCCTAGGAAGGGTGTGAAACACTAAAGCTTGGTGAAATGAGAGGAATACTTCATAACAGAAAGAGTACCCTACTCCAGACTCATAAACTCTCGGGATTGATCAGCCCTCAAGGTCTCTGGATAAAAGTAGTCATAGAAGATGTGCTGAAACTCCTCCCATTCCATAACCTACTAATGTATCACCTATGAGATCAAATCCCACCGCCTCTTGGCAGAGTCTCAAAGCATATAGGTGGTGAGATTGAACCTCCTCTCTGGAGGCATCTCCAAATGATAAAAGATCGTTAGCATGGCTTCTAGCCATGACTCTGCAGTCTGGGGCCCTCCATCCCCTAAGAAACTGGGTGGATGCTACTACTTGAAGACCCACATCAAATCATCCATTGACAGGGCAGGAGGCAGTGCCCCCTGAAAGGTTTGTATCATCCTCATAAAGCCTTCCCTAAACTATACATCAGCACTAGTATCAGGTATAACTGTTGGTGCCAAGATCGGCACAACAGGAGGATCTGTGGGATGTCCCTGATCGGCCATGTCCAGTGTCTGATCACCGCCTAGAAACTAGCATACCACTGAAGGGCGTCTCGATGGCATGAATCTGCTAGGTCAAGAAAAAACCTTAGATCAAGATCATCAAGGACTGAAAACTAGAAGCATAAGAAGGGAATAGGAGAAAGAAAGCATTTAAGTTTTCCAAAACATGACTACACTGTGTGTACACTTCCTACACGGAGTGTTCCCTTAAGTCATTCACATGGGCATGTACTCCTTCTTAAACTGGTCATGTAACACCCCAAACACACGGTGTGTTGTCTTAACACATGGCATGTACTTGAATCCTCTTTCCCTACCCAAGTTATTCTACACGGTTAAGCCACATGGATTTCCTAAAACAATAATACACGACGTGTTCAAGATAGACATGGTGTGTACTAGACAAGCTTCAACTGGCCTGTGTTGTTAGTGACATGGCCTGACACACGGCTCACACTACACAACATGTGTGAAATGGACATGGCATGTTCGTGAAGAGATAACACCAAACCGTGTTGTTCATGACACGGTCGGGTACCTGGGTTAGACTACACGGCGTGTTCAACGTGGAAACGGCGTGTATATTTTAAGGTCTTATCCGTCTGTGTTGTTGGTTACATGGGCGTACACTGTGTCAACACAACATGGCATGTTTTAAAGGGACACGACATGTTCCCACTAGACTTTCCCCATCCCGTTTCTCTGCCCACACGGCCTACGACACGGTCAGAGACTACATGGTGTGTACTTAAGAAAAATTGTTTCTTCTCGAACAAAAGAACACGAGGCATGTACTTAACATTACACGGCATGTATTCTGGGTTTTTCAGGGCATTAAGCATCAGAAACTACTCCAAAACCCATAAAAACACTGAAAAGAACATTGAAAGTTCCAAATTCCGATCCGTGAGGTCCCATACTCTCTTTGAATCAAAGTTTGGCATCTGATACATGTTATAACAAAGAAAACAAGGCAATGATCCACCAAATTTCAGTCCATGAGGTCCCATAACACCTCAAGAACCAAGGTTCGGTTCCCATTCAAGAAAAACCTTGCACAAAACAATACCTTATCAAAATAGTAGGTATTCTTATCAAGGAATCTATCACAACAGCGAGAATATTTTATACGACGTCTATCACAACAACATGCAATCGCTAATGCATCCTAGATTACATGACAAGAATGCATGACATGTGATTCTAGAAAGTGCCTATATGATGCATGAGATGGAATATCCTCATCTCATCGAGTTGAGGCAGAAAATAGAACCTCAATAACATCAATAGTAATAACACAACACATGTGAGTCACCCAATGGGGAAATCAGATCAACCGTAAACTTTCAAAACCAGCTGAAATTGCAAAAACAAGGTAGATTGGATTTTCCCCATACACGGGTTATCTACTCCCAGACACATATTATTACCAAGTACCTATTCCTTCTTATCCCTGGCTAAAGGCTTCAAACAGTAAATCAAGAGAAAATAATTCCTCTGATACCACTTTATAACGTCCCAGTTCCAAAAGCCACCCAAAGGCACCCCGTACCCAGTTGGTTAGATAGCCTCAAGCACATTTCCCCAAATGCCAGAGGCTGCCGACTAGCAGTGAGGGATTTGGGTGTGACAGTGGGGAAACTATGCTCGCATTGGCAGAGTAACACAGCAGAAGAGAAACATATATACAATAGCGGAAGTAGTAAATATCCAACAACAGTAAACAGCGAAATACTGAGATAATAAACAACTGGAGAACATATATATATAATGATGCATGGTACCCATGTCTAGGAAAACAGTCAAAAAAGTCACACCATTATACAATACTATTCATGGGAAAGTAAATAGTATCCTAACAGGCAAACAAGACCCAAAGGTCAAAATAGGAAAAAACATGCATGGAAATGCATCCAAGGCACAAGAATTCACCCTATTCACAATCAATAATCATCTACTCAAGCATACCATTATAGTAGAGAAACAATAGTTCTAAAACGATAAACGCGCAATACCTCGTTCATGGGTATTGGGAGAATTTCCACAAAAACTCAAAGAATATAAAAATAAAGGCACAAACCACCTACCTCGGGGTTAGGAGATTTATATAAGTGAACCTCGAAGATTGAATCTCCTTAAAACTCCATAGATCTAAAAAAACATATAAAACGTTCAACCCACAGTAACATGGAACAGAAGAGGAATCACGAAACAAGGCTCCAGAAGAAGATATAACTCACCGATGTGATTCCAACGCAACCGACGGTGTTCTATTCGGAGGACAGATGGAGGTTCGGGGGATCATTGAAGATTTCTGGTCGTACCCTCGCTCTCGAACGAACCAGACCTAGAAGAAGTCGGTTATGTCCGTCAGACGTGGTCCCGGTGCATTTAATGAAAAAAAAGTACACAGCGTGTACTTTTGAAGTACATGGAATATACTTACCTTTCCCATACTCCACTTTAGGTTTCCTCTAGGTCACCCCACACGACTGTGTGTGTGGCCATGACACGGCCAGCACACGGCCTCCCGTGGAAATGCATTACATGGCGTGTACTC
This sequence comes from Viscum album, assembly GCA_963277665.1. NCBI lineage: Eukaryota > Viridiplantae > Streptophyta > Magnoliopsida > Santalales > Viscaceae > Viscum > Viscum album. The sequence continues at coordinate 1,143,797,001 of OY728140.1, forward strand.
ACAAAGTACATGGCGTGTACTTAAAAAATTTCCAAAAACTCCCCTTTTCTCAAAAACTCCAGAAAAAAGAAAAACATACCTAAAAAGAAGATTTGGGTTCTTACACCTTGAGAGAGAATGAATATCTAAAATAGATAGTGTGAGAGAGATAGACTTCGATGAAGTCTAGGCTTAAGGTATACAAGAGTTAATATACAAACAAGTTCCAAAAATCCTCATGAAATAAGAAGCTCTGGAAATAAAATACTAAATAAAAGTATAAGAGTGGTTAGAGAAGAATAATGGTACAGTTTTCCAGTTATTGTGGATAGTGATTCGTTATTAGTTAATCAAAATAATCATCTAACCAATAAAAAATCACTAAGTGGTACATATTTTTTCAAGTGCCAAGAATCCATGAATTCTGAAATGGATTCTAAGTACCAAAACCAAGTCTAAATTTTAGTAGATCCTATAGTGGATATAAATCATGTTGTTTATAAATTATAATTCACATATAAAATAGATATGGTTGGAAAATTGAATACCTATAAGGCATGATTGGTTGAAAAAGGTTTTAGATAGTGTAAAGGTAGTTATTATGATGAAACATTTCCACCAGCTTCAATGAAGAAATTCAACAGAATTATACCTTAAATTGTATCCTTCCATGACTATGATATTTAGAAAATTAATGTCAAAATATTCTTCCTTAATGGTTAAATTTAGTAATATTTTTATATGACATGGTTTTTTTGGACTCCAAAGGATTCCAATAAATTCTTTAAATTTAAAAGATACATTTATAGATTAAAGCAAGCATTTGGGTCATGGAACATTAATTTTGATGAGGCCATAATATAATTTAGTTTCATAAAGAATGAATGTGATCCTTGGGTATATAATTTGTTTAGTGGGATTCTGGTCATTTTCATAAAATTTTATGTTTATGACATATTACTTATTAAAAATAAAATACCAATCTTACAATCTATTAAATCCAAGTTGAATAAATTATTCTCCATGAAGGAATTAAGTGAGGTTTCATACATTCATGGGATAAATATACATAATGATAGATCCAATATAATTATTATCCCTAGTAAAGGTATATATATTGACAAGATACTAAAGAGATTCAGTATAGAACAATCCAAAAGGAAATTATTTCAAATGTCACATGGCATTAATATTTCCAAAAAAATGTTTCCTTATACACATGAGGAAATATAAATAATGGAAATGATTTTATACATTCCTATGATTGGGTCATTCATGTATGTTATGTTTGTAGATATCTATATGACCCAGGTAGCCATGATTGGATGGCAGTCAAGACTATCCTTAAGTATATGAATCATGTTAAGTATATGTTCATAGTATATGGAGGAGATGAGTAAATATTCATTAGAGTATATAAAGATAGTAGTTTACAAATAGATCAATATGATATGAAATTGAAAATGGGATACATTTACACTTTAAATGAGGTTTTTTGAGCTAGAATATCTCAATGCAGGTTGTGGTTGTAGATTCCACAACAGAGTCTATGTATATTATATATTATGAGGTAGTTGAAGAAGTTTTATGGACACATAACTTCATCCAATATATTGATGAGGTACCTATAAGTAAAGATCATATCACACTATATTGTGATAATATGTAGTGGTGGACCTTTATAAGGAGACAATGTCACATTAGTGAATCAATAATGTACTTTGGAAGTATTATATCTTGAGGGATTTTTCTTAGAGAGGTGAGGAGTTAGTGAGTAGTATTTTCAAAAAATAAAATTTGGAACATCGCTTGACTAAATCCTTGAATCAGTAGAAACATTATTATCATTTGAGGTCTGGTGGATTGAAATTTGTAGGCAGTTGGCTCTAGTCCAAGTGGCCATTTTTTGGATTTGGTTTCCTAGGACCAAATGATTTTACTTTGATTACATGTATATTAAATTAATTTAATATTAAAAAACATATTATTCATTATTATTCATTGTTCTATATAAAATTAATTTAATAATTTCCTAGGGTATCATTCACATTTATAAGGTCATATCAGTTCCTCCCTATGATGTGAACCTTGAAGATTTATACTGATATTCTTAAATATAGTTTGATGGTTGGATAATGTACTATGATAGAACATATAGTATATATAATTTTAGGTGTAAGTACTCGAAAGTGGATGAGTCTTCTTTTCATGAATTTTTCACTTGGTAATATCCAAGACAATAGATTATAAGGACAGAACCACCAGTAAGAATTTTGTATGTTTTGGTGTCATTAGATATTTTTATCTATGAGCATGTGTAATGGTACTTAAACTTTAATATTATAATTTTTACATATCATGAATTGTTAACTTAGATTTACTAACGGAAACCCTCATGACATATGTTGGTGGGAAGTAGGGTATATTAGGTGTGTCACAAATAACATGCTTTTAATGGATAAGTTAGTGAAGGATTTATCCCTTCCATCTTTATGGAATCCAATATCTCACCCCTTTAATTGGAATATGACTATAAAATTAAATTCCATTTATATGGAACAATGGAATTTTTATTTCAGATAGTCAATGAAAGATGTATCATATAGAAACCCTACTTTTTCTTACATTACCTTTACATTATTTTAAAGATAAACAAAATAAATTTTTTACAAAACTAGGACCCAAAGGTTTAGTTTCCTGGAAAAATTAAAAACAAACATAACATTTACATAATAAAACATAAAAAATATTTAATTCCTTATTCCCTAGATTATTAGTGTCCCTTGTGTACTCCTTATTATAAGTAGTCACTTGAGGATATACATCAAAGAAATGGGTGAGCTAAAATCCCAATAAGAGGATAGATTAGAACATGAATCAATATAACATGGGTGAGCATAATCATCATCATCATAACATAATCATGGTATCATAATTATAATAATGAGAGGAATCATTAGATAAAGGCATGTAATATCAAAATGCATAAAAATTAAACATCATATCTTAGTGGTCAACTTCTGCACATAGCTGTGAACAAAGCTAGCATCATGTTCACGCATAACATATGGGAATAATAATAACATTATTTTTTGAACAAATCTAAAATCATGTTCATGCATATTTCACATTATATCATGAGATACATAAAATTACCCAATGCATTGAAGTGATATATAATTCAGAGTGCACCTGTCACATCATAACATTTAAATAATCATACATGCCACTTAGAACGTATATCAATATTATAAATAAAATAACCCATGGAAAGAAAATGGCTTTCATGAAAATTTTATAAATCACACATTAATGAATAAAAATTAGGGTTCCAAAAATAAAAAGTTAATAACATACTTTGTATAAGAATCATCAATATTGAGTGAATAAGAAACATACTCAAGAGAAGTAAAAAAGGTGTGTTTTTTAAGAAGAGTTATTTTGGAAAAATCATTGAATTTCTCAAAAAATTAGATTGGAAACATGTATATCCTCGAAAAGAAAAGACAAATTAAATTTTAAGAACATAATATGATATTAATACCATGAAAGAGAGAAAACCCAAAAAAAATAATTGGGTTTGAGAGTTCCCGTACCTTATGTCTAAAAAATATCTTCACTTTAATATCCTAGATAATCAAATTACATTAATTAATTAATAAAAAAACCTATTTTATATGTATTTGATTAATTATAATTATATTGAATTTTTTAGGTCCATTTTGATGATTTGTATATTTCAATTTCATCATTCTGATAGTGTTCGTTTCCTTGGATTTCATAATCGGTTTACTTGTATACATATATGGAAGATCATGTAAAATGGAGGTAATTATATAGAATGGGGGAAATTATCCATAATAGAAATTGTATGGTATTAATGAAATTAAAAGGTTTAATTGGTATCATATATTATTTTGTTTCCATATATGAGTATGATTCATTAGATAAAATGTTAATGATAATCGTTTAGATTAATTTTGGCGGTTTTCGATCACAATGAAGTCATTTTGTTTTATTATTTAATATTATGTATATAAGTTAGTTACAGAACATAAAAAAGTTATAAAATAAATTTTAAAATCTTTCTAAACCATTATAATAGTTTTATGAACATAATTGAATGAGGTAAATAAAATTAAAATACATCTTCCATAATGGTGGTAAATCAACACATTACGAATGATGATTTCATTTTTTATGGAAAAAAAGGAGAGGATAAGAGGTTTGATGATGAATTATTCCATTAAAATAATAAAATTATAGTATATATAAGATATTTAAGTTATAATTCCAATTTTATAAGGGTATGTGAGGATATAATAATAAAATAAAATAAATTGAAAAGAAAATAAAAGAAATTGAAAAGAAAATAAAAGAAAATGAAAAAGGATTTTACCTCTTGAATTCTTCTCCTTGAGGACCTCCTTAAAGAAAATAGTTTTAGTCATTCATTGAGACAAAAGGCTCTTGGACATGGGGGAGAGGATTGATAAGAGGATTGGGAAGAAATTGGACAAGATTAAAGGATTTTTAGTTGTGAGGATAAGAGGTCGTGAGGGTTGATATTTATAAGGGAGGAGAGGGCTGTTTTTTTATTATTTTATTCGTTATTTATTATTTTGGATCATGAATATGAATAGTTAGAAACTTATAACTAAATATATTAAATAAATAATTATATATTATATATTATGGTTATTAAATCATCCATGAATCAATAAATAGCGATTTTAACTTATACTTTTATATACCGTAAATTATCGTATTTCACTATTCATCAAAAATTCAACTATTTTAGAAAAATCCCAAAAATTTAACCTAACAATTTTTCAGCATGTAGAATTAAAAAATTAACTCCATTTTATCAAAATAGTTTTATAAATATGAGAAATTAATTTTTTAATTAAAATCATCATTTACTTGGAAAATACTTATTTTAAAATTATAACTAATTTTATAAAATTTTGAAAAATTAATTAAGGTCTAATTAATTTATCTTATAATAATAAGAAAAAAATATTAATTTATAAATATATTTTATGAAAAAAATTGAAAATAATTATATGAATTATAAAATTAAAAATAAACATTTATGTTTTACAAAAATACAAACACTTAATTTATTATTTTTAAAACATTTTTTTACTTATAATATGATATAATTATATCATATTATCAATTATAAGATGTTAAAATTTTATTTATAATTTCATAGGTTATTTTACTATTCTATTGGATAAATTACTATTCCCAATGCTTACATTACTATTTGAAAGGTCAAGTTATTATTCCATCGATATAGGTTCCTTAATTTCTAGAAATACCTCTTATTTCATTCATTATTTATTTATAAAGTTTATATTATGTTATAAAAGTTATTTTATGTGGTTTATATATATAAAATAATTGTAAGAAGGGAATTTTCTTTGTTAAAATTTTGGGTTGTTACATATAGAGCACATAGGTTAATAACACGGATGCGTAGCCTTCTTGATGATATATTATGACAAAGGTATTATATTATATAGTGAACGCTCGTATGTAGTTGTAGAATTTGATACATTAATTTCATTCTCTTGGTTTACTTGACCCATTTCTAGATAATAATCTTGTACATTAAGCAATCCCACTTAATTCCAATAATAAATAATCATATATGGTCACACTCTAAGTGCTTTTGTTAATCTCAATTAAATTATATTTTAATTTAATTATTAGAATAAATATTATTCTCATGATAAAGGAAAAAATTTATTAGTTTTCTATTGATCACAAATATGTATTGATGAATGAAATATTTAATTAAATATTTAATTGATTATTCAATAAATGTTAAGTATTTTTAATGGACTAAGACCACATTTGGTGATAAATATTAATTTATAAGGTGTTAAAATAATATATGTTACTGTACAAGTTAGCACGTGCACCATAAAATATTATTATTATTACTATTATGTGGAATGCAGTTTAATAAAGATGATAATATTATTTAAGGGATGGTATGAAATTAAACAATATTTTAAACTAAATCATATCTCTATAAATAGATGGTTATGTTTATTGTATATGGTTAATCAAAAATGGAGAATAGATAATAGTTGCATAAAATGGAATTCTCTATCACTCTCTATCTATCTCTTGCTCTCAATAACGAGAAAAACTCCTTCAACCCCAAAGGATCTTAGTGCGCTCAATATGAAAAAATAAATATAATTGATTCGCCACACTAGCACCTGGAAATCAATTTCCCTTACTCAAAGATCAAAGAAGAATGTATGGATCATAGCTAGATGGATTCTACCCTTGAATCCTTATAGCTTAATAAATGTAATCCAAAAGGGTTTTGGAAGATCAAAAACAATATCAAAGAGAGGATCCTATGATGAGGTAATCATTTCTTTAGATCTAAATAAATTAATTATAAATCTAACTTTCAATATCCTCTATTGGGGTTTATAGAAACTCTAAATTAAACAAAATTTAAATTTATCACCCACCACAGGCACTTCTATTGTGCCCAGAACATTCAATAAGAACTTAGAGGTAAAGAAAATGGGGTTTTCATAGTTTAGAGATGGAAAATTAGTGCCCCATGAATGAAATCCTGAGAAATTAGTTTATTATATTTATGAATTTAAATGAAAATAACCACCATCACTCTCACTTAAAAAGGCCCTTTGTGTCAAGAAAAATATGAGAAAATATGAATTATCATTCCAAGGTTTTATTAATGGTTAAAATGGTATTTTTTATATAATATTGGATAATTTTTCTAAAAACTCTATTGGTATTAAAATAGGGTGTTTATTGTAAGATAAGAGTTTGATGGAAATTTAAGACGTTCAAATTTCCACATAATATCTAATATTTAATTAATTAAATAATATTTATTTGTTCAAGTTATAATAGTTATATCTTATATTTTGACCCTTGTAATTGAATTATGTCTTTTTTTTAGTCCAGGATGATGGGTTTTACCTAAGCAATGGATAACCTCGTATCAGGTGCCGAGGTCAGGCACGTTCCCCCTTTTCTTTTCTTCTCCACTTTATTTTCTTCATTATTATCTTTTTTCCTTTTTTATTTTTTCATCTTGATTTGGATACATCTATATGTGCCCCCCCCTTCATTTAGGTGTCATATAGATAAGAGAGAAATAGAGGGAGATACATAGGGATATGGCATCAGGGTACTTGTTTGAGTATGGATCGAGGATATATGGTGGTGTCTTGAGGATCTAGGATTGAAGAATTTGAGTTTTATTCCTAGAGTATGACATATTTAACTTTTTTTCAATAAATCCTCATGTTTTATTTTTTAAAAGTTTTAATCTTGTTTTTAGGTTTTTGGGGACCCTAAAGGGTTGATTTGGAGTTTTTTTTGAGAAAATCAGGGGATTGGGGTGATTGTAATAGTTCTCTATTTGATAAAAATTTAAAAAAAAAGTGTGTTATTCAAAAAACACATAATTTTTCTTCATTTTTATGATATGTAGAAGATGAGGGTCACACAATGTGTCTATTTGAGTAATTCCTTGTATATCTACTCAGGGTGTGGTTAGGGACTCGACCAAACACCCCATGTGGCGTGCACGTGGCTATGTAACGACCACGGCTAAAGTCCATGTGTAACACATAGTTAGAGACCATATAGGATATATATCATAACCCCATGTAGGGTACATGGTCAGGTATCCCGTATGGATTTCATGCCATGTATGTTTGGTATAAAACATGTAATCGGGTTTAGTTCATGTTGAGTAGGGTTACAATACACTTCTATGTACCCCATGTAGGGTAAACAACATGTGCATGGGAGACATACCATTTAAATTGAAATTACAAGTAGGTTGTGGCACACACTTAGGGGTGATGTTTCAAGGTACATACCATGTAATCCCCCTTTGGTTGTGTTGTGTCAATTTTTATTTACCTATTTTATGAATTGGACTTATGAGTAGTCCATTATAACCATTTTTTCTACATAGATCATGCTGGTGGAATCCTTTTCCCATGGATATTATGTCTGGATAGTGTTTTGGATGGTGTAATTTTTATCATGAGGGTTCCTTTGAGGTTTTCTTTCTATAATCCTCTTGAGGTTTGAGTCTAACATGAGGATAAGGTAAGGGTTGTGTGTTCATTTATCACCTTGGATTGAGGAAACAAAGGGGTTTAGTTAGAGGTTCCTTCATATGGTTCTTGGAATTCAAGATCATGTTGTTTCATGGATATATTTCTTTAAAAAAATTTCTCAAGGTTTAGTTCTCTTATATAATTTGGTCTAGGGTCTCACCTTGGGGTTCCAGATATGGTTGGGTGTCATTTATTAGAGCTTAAGATAGGCCTTAGGTACTTCTTTAGGATTCCTTTGTAGGTGTGGTTCTCTTTGATGTTGTTATTGTGGGATTAGTGTTGTTCAAGGATAGGTTGTGTGTTAGGAGTTTGGATGATATTTTTATTATAGTGGTCTTGGCTTTAGGTTCTACTTGTTCTAGTGGAACCTCATGCATAGTTTCTAATTTATGATGTTTTTCAGAGGACCGATGAGGGTTCCTCATGAGTTGTTCACCCTAGGAGGTTTAGTGATATTTTATTCATATTAGATAAGGGGTTGGGCATTAACCAATCCATTTTTATTTATGGATTTAGTCTAGGATTTTTGAGTCAATTTCTATTCAGATTTTGGATGTATGAGGAAACATTTTTGATATTGATGGTTGAGTCATGGTCCTTAATATTGATATATATATATGATTTTTTAATAAGTGGGTATTGTGAGAATTTTCCAGGGAGCTAATTGATGATTTAAATTAGTGAAATCACCCTCTAAATTTAGTAGTACTTCTTGGTTGGGAGGTGATTCCCATAGATGTTGAGGCACTCCTGGGTGGGTTATGTTTGTATGAGTTGTGTATACTCCTTGGGTGACTTTTTTAAGACCCTATACACTAATAGTGGCTCTATATATTAGCTCATCTAGTTCTTTAAGAATTCTGTGACTTGAAAGGTTCTCTATTTATGTTTACCGAGAAGTTCCTTTCATCAGTTCAGATCAGGTTATTGGAATCCTAGATCCTGATAGATTTGTTCTATTGTTTTATATTCCTATAATGAGATCCTAGGGTATGCATTTTTAATTTTCATTATATTAGAAATTTAAACATCCTTCTTGGTCTTATGGATGAACCGGATGTTATGTGGCTAGGTGATATTCTTATTATATGTCCTTTGGAAAGTTCCAGAGAAAAGTTATATTTATATATAGTCTCAGGATATATCCTAAGGTTGGTTATTTTTCTTTTTTCTATATCATTTTATTTATATTCAAATTATTTTTCAACGCAGCTGGGAGTATCACATATAATATGAATTTTCTATGATAGAAGATGTTAGGACCACTATTGGGGGTGTCTAACTGAGATTTATTTCTCACCCCCTACAGGTGAACCTTAGTGTGTGTGCAGACCCATATGTATTCTTTTGGGTTATGAATTGGAAATAGTGGACAGGAAGAGGCCCACTGTTTCATGATCAAGAGGGATTTCTCATGAGAAGTATGATGATCTAGCTAGAGTAGTGCATCCCTCATGGAGATTGGGTATGCGATATGGTTCGGTGTAGGTAGTGGATCCTTGTATATTTTTGTTTCTTTTATTTATTTTGTAAATGTGTTCACCCCAGTGGGTGACCAAACTTTAATTTATATAGATTGATAATGATTTTGTATATCATATTTCATTATTATAGTTTTCTTTTGTTTCAGTTATTTAATTATGTGTACTCTAATGGTTATGGATGTATATATTGATTAGTTATTTTTTCACTTTTATTTCAATATGATTTAAGGTAATAGTATTTCCATCATATCATTTTTAAAGCCTCGCTGCTAGTTTGAATCCAATATAATATAGGGTCTATTCTTGAGTACTCATCACAAGTTGGATTGGGTGAAATTTTAGGTTGACCCATGACATTTTGTGACAAAATGGTGTCAGATATCTCTTTTTTCTTATCTTATTATTTAGGTGATGGTAGACAGGCAGTCTATGAATGTGTCAGACCTTTTGATTGATATTGTTCTTGTGTATCATGAACACATTTTTCAGTAAGAGGTCCATGTTACTAGAGCATGATATTTTTGTTCCTAATTTTAGATTTTATGGTTGTATAATTCACATTGCGTAATTCACTTGGATTTCAGATTTTATACTGTACTAAATTTTGGTTCTTGGATTTATAGAAAGATCCATGGGTCTATGCATCATTCTAGGAATTTTGGATTCACTTTTCATAAGAATTTTTGTGTGTATTTTAACTAATGATAGAGGTTCTGTTTTTTAAAGTTTCAAAAACAACCTATATGTTGTTTTTATATTTATATTCTCGGTGGAGTTCTACTCAACTAAACAACATGTTATTTTCTTTTGGTGATAGTTCATGTGGATCCATTGGAGAGGTGTTATATGGTGGTATAAGTACATTACCCTCTTCAAGGGATGTGACCATTGTGGTTTGGTTCGAGTATTGGTCTCCTTAAGAGTGGATCAATCAGATCAAGTATGCTTGAGAGATATTTTGGATCAAGCTCAAGATTCCTTGAGGTTGTGGTTTATCTAATAATTATTGTGGTTAGGCATGAGGTTTCCTTGGGCTTGAAAAGTTGAGCATTGGGAGTCCTTCATGCTTCATGTTTGTTTAATAGGGAAGTTCTAGTGGGATTCCTAGACCATGTTTTTTTGTATTTTCACTTATGATGATGTGTTGGATCATAGTTAGGTGGTTATGGATTTTGATTGACACCTTAGTGGTGGTTGGTCATGTTATTGCTCTTGGCATGAAGAAGATTCCATTTTTTTGTAAGACTGTTAAGGGTGATCTAGTTTTTTTAAATATCTTGTGAGCATGGTTAGTGGTTTAGTCGTTTTAGCCTAGGTTCATTATGGATTGGATCGAGTGAGAGAGAGTTTGGTTTTACATTCTGGCTATATAGGAATGTGTGACTATTATGTTTAGGTGATCCTGAGTAGGTAAGTTCTTGAGGAGAATTTTAAGGTAATACATATAGTTGGGAGCACACCATTGAATATTGGGGGGTAAAGTCCTAATTTTAAGTGGGTTTATAAGCATAGAGAATTTCATTCATGGTTATCCAAGAACAAGTAGTGGTTGTTTTCTTTGATTGGTGTTCTAGTGTGAGCGAGTCTTCCATATATAGTCCTTGTGTTTATTTATGGATGATCTTGATCCATGGAGGTTCGTATTTTGGCCAAGGGGTTATGTTAAATATATTTCTATATTATAGAGAGTCTTATAAATCATGGATGAATAACCCTCATGTTGGGAGTGTTGTGGGAGCTATGAGACTGAACGTTGGAAAGTTGAGAAGGCATTGGGTGCAGCAATGCTTGGGGTGATAGAATGTTGGTTGGTTGACCACTGAGGCTTCCTTGAGAGGTGACGCATTATAATGGAGAGTTTTTCATGAACTATTTCATGATGAGTTGATAAAATTAGGGGATATTTTAATTTTTCCTCCCATGTGGTTTTGAGGGAAAAATGGTAATTTCTACTATCATATGATCACCACTCTATTAATCCTATAATATAGTGTTTACCCTAGGATTAGTTTTTTGTGGAATTATGAGCTATTAGAATTTTCACATAATATTTAATATTTAATTAATTAAATATTATTTTTTCACACATGTTTAACTGGTGATATCTTCTTTTTTTGAGACTCAAATTGGAATTTATACTCTAAAATTGGGTCTGGGGTGGGGGTTTTCTCAAGGAAAGGAATGACCTCACATCAGGCATCGGATTTGGGCCCTTTTTCCTTTTCTTTTACTCTTTTTATTTTTCCTTATTTTATTTTTACCTTTTTCTTTTCTCTTCATCCATTTGGCGTCGTATGTATACAAATCCTCCCCCTTGTGGGTGTCGCATGTTTTAGAGAGACAGAGAAGGAGAGGGAGAGGGATATGGAATTAAGTACTTCATTTAGGCTTGGATCAGGGATTAGTGGCACTATCTCAAGGATGTAGGATTTAATCATTGGATTTTTACACCTATAGGTAGGAACTATTTAAATTTTTAGCCGTAAATCCCCATATTTTTGTTTTTCATAAGTTTTGATATTATTTTTTGGGTTGTTCAGGACTCCTATAGGGTTTATCTAGAAATTTTTTGGAAAAAGAAGTGGTTTCAGGGTGATCTCAAGGGTTTTACATTTGGGAAAACCCAATCACATGTTTTGTGATTCAATAACACATGTCATGTGTTCTTTTAGGTGAAAGTTATGAGATGATGGTCACATGGCATGTGGGTTTAGGACACACCATGTAGAGCCACTCAAGTTGTGGTTGGGGACATGGCTATACATCCCATGTGATAGGGCACATGGCCATGTAATGAACATGGATAGATCCTATATGTAGTACAAAACTAGAGATCATATATGTTACTTTTTCTAACCCCTTGTAGGGTAAATGCATAGGTACCCTATGTGTATTTCATGTCGTGTGTGTTTAGTACAAGTCATGTAGTTGGGGTTAGTGTACATAGTGTAGGGTTTTGGTACACAACCAGGTACCCCATGTAGGGTACACACCATTTACATAGGATCCACAGCATGAACTTTTAAAGGTAAATTACATGGGGGTTTTGTAACATGACCATAGGTTATGTTTGAAGGTAGATGTCATTAACTCCCCCTTTAGTTATTTTTTCCTTATTTTTCTTTCCCTAGTTTTATAATTAGACCTATGAGTAGCCATTCTGAGAAATTTTTCCACATAGATTGTTATGATGGAATCCTTTCAGCATAGATTGGTTGTATAAATGGTGTTTTGGATGTTGTTAGGTTTATCATGAGGATTCCCATAAAAATTTTATTTCATAATTATCTTAAGGTTTGAGTATAGTATGATTCTTAAGTGAGGGTTGTGATTTTTTTGATCTTATTAGCTTGAGGACACTAAGGGGTTTACTTATAGGTTTCTTTGGATGGTTACTAGAAGGAAGGATCATATTGTTTCTTGGATGGGTTTCTCTAGGCAGTTTCTCTAGGTTTATTTAACTTAGAGAATTTGGGCTGGGGTGGCACTCTGGTATAATAAGTACAGCTTGGTAGAATTGATTAGAGTTTGAGATATACCTAAGGGGACTTTTGAGGATTACATTATGGTTGTGGATCTCTTTTAGGTCTCCCTTGTGAATTTGGTGTTGTTCGAGGATAGGTTGTGTTTTAGGAGGCCCAATGAAATTTTTCATGCAATGGTCTTGAACTAAGGTTTTGTTTCTTCCAAAGTAGTTTCTCATAGGGTGTCTAATTCCTATTTTAGTTTATTAGACTATTGAGGGTACCTCATGAGTCATTGAACATGGTAGGTTTAGAGATAGTTTCAATGTTTTAGATGAGGGGTTCAAACTTTGGTTGACCCAAGTTTCTTTATGACTCATGGCTAAGATGTTTGAGGTAGTTTCTATTCAGGTTATAATAAAGAAGGATACCTTTGGGATATTGATGGATTGGGTGTGGACCTTGAGATTATTTGGATTATCTCCTTTGATTTTTGTCTATTGTGAGGTGGGTTTATGGTGCTAATAGATGATATGGATGAGTTCAAGCCCCTCCTAGTTTAATAATACACACTGGATAGGATGTGATTCTCATGGATGTCAAGGGAATCATGGGTGGGTTATATTTTCATGGTATTTTTATACTCACTGGGAAACCCAGTCAGGAACCTATACCCAGATGATGGGTCTAGATATTATCATAGATAATTATTTAAGACTTTTAGGACTTGACATGTTCTTTATTTGTATTGACCTAGAGGTTCTTATCACTGATTTAGATTATTCTATGGATATCCTAAGTCCCAATAAATTTGTGTTGTTATTTTAGATGCTAAGGATGAGATCCTAGGGTCTGGTGTTCATTCCTATCCTAGAGTTAGAGATTTGTAGATTTGTATTGATATAGATTACATTCCTAATATTATGTATCTAAGTGATACATGTTCTATAAGACCTCATGTGAGGTCTGGAGTGAGGATAGAATCGCCTCAGGTGTCTATATAGATCCCAAGGTTAGCTATTTTTTTATGTGGTTGTTTGTATATATGCTAGTTTTATTTTAATTAGGTTGGTATATCATGTGTTTTGTGAACTTGTTATGATAATAATTGTTTGTACTACTATTGGGTTTGGATTAATAATATTTGTTTCTCACCCCTATACATGTACCTTGGTATGCATGCAAACACTTATATGTACCTTTAGGTTATGAATGGGACATAGTGGACAGTGCGGAGGCCCAGTGTTTCATGATCGAGTGGGACCACTCATGTAGAATGTAAGGATTATGCTAGAGTAATTAAAATATTTTGTATGCCAAGTATTTGGTACATCTTGGTGTTGGTAGTAGAGCCTTTTATATTTTGGTTTCTTTTATTTATTCTATATATGTGTCCAACCCATTGGGTGACCAGTTTTCGATAAATATATCTTGACCATGAGTCTGTATTCCACATTTCTATTATTAAAGCATTATTTTATTTTAGTTAGTTATTTATGTGTACTATAATTTTTTGTATGTGTATGTTTCTTGGTTATTTCTCAACTATTCTTATACTCTTCTCTAAAGGCATATTATCCCCACTATATCCTTTTTAGGCCCTTGCCCCTTTTTGTAGATTCTGGAAAATGAGAAGGCGTACTTGAGGAATTTTTCTGAGTTGGATTCAGTGATGGTTCAAGTTAACATGATTCAGTTCATGATCCATGAAGTCTATAGTAAATCCAGATGGACCACTAAATTTTGGTTCCCACCAAGTAACTAGAGTCAATATTACAGGTACCTGATGCCTGAATTCACCATACCCCCACTTCTCCACCTCTTCCTTCCTCCTCTAAATCACTTAATTTTTAGTTCTAAATCCCTTGAAACTCTAAAATATTTCATTTAAAATTTAAATAAAAAAATTTAAAATAGATAACTAAGACATATGACTAGGGTTACTACAAATAAGGTCACACACCTTATTCTAGAATTCCATCAAATGTCATTGTCCATGATTAATAGTTTTTTTAGGTAAAAATTGATTATATAAATGAAATGATGTACTTATATAATGATTCAACCTAATTGAGTGTAAAAATTATTTACATATATGAAACACTAACATTCCATTAATTTTATACTCTCACATAATAACATAATAAATAAAGTCATTTATCATACCGAACAACATGACTCCCAATGTGAAATCATTTTATTATGAGAATCATACATCAAAACTCTTATATCCAATAACAATTTCATATCTTAAATCTATGGATTCAGAAATAAATCAATATCATTACCAAGTTATTTCATCCCTAAAATCATAAAATACAACATTATTTACTTTTATTTCATGCATAACCAAGGTGGTAAGTTATACTTTTCCCACATCACAGGCTATGTACTATGAATGTTACATTATAACCCAAAAGGATCCGTGTCATATATTGATAATTCAAGATAAACATTACATGTCTCAATTAAAAATTCAAGATATTCATGATCAATTTTCTTCTACTAAGTATCATTCAAAAAGTTATGAAGTTTCTCATATTTTTAATTCTTTTATATGTGTGCCACATCCACTAAATTATATTATCAAAATTTCCATACTTACTTCCAAGTATTGGAATGATTGTAAAGTACTATACATATTTTGAAGAAAATTATTTATTTTTCTTGTATAGATATGTACCAAAAATATCAAATTTTTTATATGAAATTGATTCCTTTATTAATAATATAAATTTTTTATGATAGATAAGATTTTTAGTAGCTTATATCCCTAAAAAACATTTTTTATCTTCATATGTTTGATAATGAAACTCATTATCATCAGGTAACATATCCTTTAAGAGAGAAAGTACTTATAGAAAACTTTCATCACTCCATACATTCCTAATTTTTAAATTATATAGTTTAAGTACTGTTGATAGTGTTTTATATTTTTTTTAAAAATCATAAAATGGAATCTTTGTGCATTTCTTTAACTTCTAAAATATTTTTATACAATCTCAAAGTTCATCTTCAATGACCATTTTTATTTCCTCAATATGATCTATATCATCATATACACTTATATAGATATAATATGAACCATAAATAACATCTATATTTCATTAAATATCTATATTTAGTTTTTTCCCTTGTTTAGTATCAAATTTATAACTTCAATCAATTCCATAAAAAATCAAGAATTCTAATAACTCATTTAAAAAAATTTATCATGAGTAACAATAACATAAACATAGAAACATAATTTGATAAGGTTCATTTTCTTAATCTATTGAAAACTTGATAAACTCTTCAACCTCATTTTCATATTTTTTCATTAAACAGTTAGCATATATCAATTTTAAATTCATGTTATTATTATTTCAGTTAATAATGTTCATATTTTACTAAATAAAACTATTATAAAAAATTCACTCAAGTATGTAATTATTAACATGTAGAGACACATGTATATATAGATACATATATAGACATATACGAATAATCTATATAAAGTATAGATATATAGTATAATTTATACATATATAAATTATATAAAGTATATATAAAAATCCTATATATAAATAATTTATATATAGTATATAAAATATTCATAAAAAGTATTTCATAAAGTATATAAAAACATACATATAAAGTGTATAATGTATACATATATGAATTATATAAAATATACATATTTAGTATAAACATTTGAATATTTAATAGAAACTATACATATAAATTATACTTTATAGATCAAATAAAGTATACACATAAAATGTTGAAATAATTCACACACACACAAATAAATTTCATATAAGAAATATATATATATATATATATATAATCATAGAACACATGCACACAAATATATGTGTGTGTGTGTGCACACGTGCATAAAGTTTCTATAATACAAACACACATGTGAATTATGTATTAATTACACCCATATATATTACATATAAATAAACTGATTGATTCCTCAAATAAATAAATTGAATCTTCAAAAAATATTAGATCTTTCAAAAAACAATAAAAACAATTCTTGTGACATATTGTTAGTTTTTTAATCGATTCATCCAAGAAAACATAAAGATATAATAATCATACGAAATGGATTCTTAAGGAATAGAGGGATTTGGTTATAAGTTTTCATGATTGATTTTGATCTGGTATGGATAAATATTTAAACCAACTAATTGAAAAAAATATATAATAGAAATCTAAAAATAATCTTTGATTAGTCCAGAACTGATATAAACCAAATTGATTTGATTATTTCAATTAAAATTAGTTGAAATTAATTAAGGAAACAAGTGTAGCAATTTCATAATGAAATAATGATACATTAAAAAGGATAAAACCCTAAATTTTATTATTTAAGGGTTCTAATGTAATATTAAGATCATAATAAAATAAACAAGTATGAGAGAATGTTCATTAAAAAAATCAAGGTATAAATATTTTGGGTTTTTTTTCTAAAATGTTGTCATAAATCCATCAAAATGAATTAGAATATCATTAGTAGTTTTTATTTTATAGTTTCATTAACTTTAGATTAATTTATAGAGGTTTTGATTCAAGTATAAATAAATTATCTTATACTATTCAATATGTTATTCAATTGATGTTAGGATAGATATTTTAATTTTTTGATTGTGCCAAGGTTCTTAAGTGAAAATTATGGTTATTTTATAGAGTATTTTTTGTGAACAAAACAAGGAAATATCACACTATAAAAGAAAATATTGTGTAATTATTTTTTGAATTCATTGATAATGGATAAAATACTCCGGATTATGTGCTAATGATCAAACTACAATTCATATCATGATTTTTTTATGAATACTTTTCTTAGGTAAGGTTTTTTAGGTTTGATCACTGTGTATTGTGGATCATGTTATTTTTTAAGAGATTGTAAACCAAGAGGGATTGTCAATCCAATCTAAAACGTTTTCAAGAAGTTCACTTAGTGGATTTTTGTACATCAGTGCATCAACATTATATAATCCTAATATTTAGAATAAATATATTGAACCATGTAAAATCATTTTTTCTTTTGTTTTATCAGTTTAATATTTAGTGATACAAATAGTATTTTCTTGAATAACTACATAATAAGATCATAGAAGGGGGTATTTTGAATTAACATACCATGATTCTCCCACCACTGTATTATACCTTTACAAGACCAATAAGTGGTATCAAAAAATAAGGTTAAGAGATGGTAGTAATGTCTTATCTAGTGATTATTTTGCATAATTTATTTCTCTCTTCAGGGGTTATGGAAAATATTTTCAATGAAAAGGGACTTATAATATTTAATGGACACAATTTCTAACTATAGAAGAATCCTAGAAGTGCTAATTTTGATCACTCAACATAAATTTACATACCACAATATTTCATGGAATTTCCTTAAACATAAAAATTAGATTGCTCACAAAAAAAGTAAGGAATTAATATTATTGTAAAATAAATCAATTTTATATAGAAATATTTTTCAAACGCAATCTATATAAATGTGATGTCTTATAAATCCTAAATATTTATGTGGGAAATGTTATTTAATTTCTATTAAGGTTACATAAAGTGAGAGAATAAAAATTTCAGGTTACATGGAATAGGTATGGTGAATATGGGATGCACTCAATTGAATCCAATGATACATTATTTTATTGGGTCAATGTTTTTGTGCAAGAAATTATTGGACTTAATGAAACTATTAAATATTTCAGTATCATGAATTGAAAATTTAGAAGTTTCACACATAACTTAAATTTTAAGGTTTCAGTAATTAAGTAGAAGGATCCAAAAGTGGTCTTATTAGATGACTTCTAAAGTATTATTATTTTATATAAGATGAGAATAAACAATGATGATCTAATGGAAAATGATCTAATATAAAAGTGGTATTCAATGAAATAAAATATATCATTATTTCATATGACTCATGAGAGAATGATTTTTATGAGTTAATTTCATTCTTTTCTTCAAATGTGAAAAGGGGGAAAGTAAAATTCAAAGGTAATCTTCAACTCACTTTCGATGTGAAGAAGTCAGAAACCTTATTACTAAGTGACCTAATAAATTATAAGATAATGAGGCCGATAGTTCACCTAAGAGAAAATATTCTAGAGATATGAAAGGAAATTAAATCACTGAGTAGTATTTATTTAATAATAATAACTTTCTTTCATAATAAAATTTCAACTTGGAGGAATCGTAAGTAAAAGAAATTAAGGGTTCTAAAGAACACGGTGAAGAAGTAATTATAGCTATCAATCACAAATCACAAAGTGAGTAGATAATTGAAAGTGTAGAATTTAAATATAAGGGTGTTTTTATCCTCAATGTTGATCTCAAGGAATAATTTTATGAAATAAATGTATGTAAGGTAAATATAAATAAATACAATGTGTTGGTATGTAATTATAATCTCTATGTAGAACAATAGAAATATTAAAATTGTGATTTTAAATCTACTATTGAGAAAATAAAATATAAAAAACTATAAAACTAAAAAATGGTTGTTGAGATCAAACTGAATATGGAAAATTAGACTTTAATTATTTTTTATTTGACCAATAAGGTAAATTAAAGGGTCAAATGAATTGAGGATATTGGAGTAGTGCTTTTAAAAATGAGATTAAAGTTATAGGATATGTAACGACTCAATGTTTTATCAATAGAATTCCCTTACTATAATTATGTATTATATTATAATCACATAATATTACTTATAGAACACAATAAAAACTATATAAATTAATAATGAGTGAAATAAAAGGGATCTCTAGAAGTTAAGGAATATATATCTAAAGAATATTAACTTAACCTTTAGAATAGTAAGGTGACCCTTATGAATATTAAAATGTCCAATTTAATAGTAAACTCACCAATGAAGTCATAAATAAAATTTATCCATATTATAAGTGACAATATTGTATAATTAAATTATAGTATAAGTAAATAAATATTTCAAAAATTATTAATTACGTGTTGGTATTTTTGTAAGTCATGTATATTTAATTACAATTTTATGATTAATTTAATGAATTAAAAGATAAATTATCTTCATAAAATGTATTCATAAAATAACATTTTGATGTATTATTATTATAAGATAATTTTATGAGACCTTAATTAATTTTCCAAAGTGTTAGAAAAGCAGTTTTAATTTTAAAAATTATATTTTTCAAGTAAATTATGATTTTAATTAAAAATTAAATTTCTCATATTTAGAAACTTATTTTCATAAAATGGAGTTAATTTTTGGATTATATATGTATAAAAATGGTTATGGTTATTTTTTTTGATTTTTGTAAAATACTTAAATTTTAATGAATAGTGAAATACTATAATTTACCATATATATGCATTATGAGTTAAATACACTATTGATAGAAACATGGATGAGGTAAGTACCCTTTGTTGAAAATAAAATACTATTATTACTAATTTTTTTCACAAGAATCAAGACTATACATAGTCTTTATTAAAAATATTAAACTAATGATTATAATAATGGAAAACCCCTCCTCTCCTCCACTATAAATACCATCACTCTTTACCTCCTCTACCACACCTCTCAAGCCTTGTGCCTAGTCCAAATTCTACTAAAATATCTCCCCAATCCCCTATCTCATTTATATTATCCCTTGGTCTCTTAAAAATACCAAATCTTCTCCCCTAAATAGGTTCTCAAGGAAGATATATTCAAGAGGTAAATTCATATTTTCATTACTTTTATTTTATTTCAAGTTTCTTTATTTCTTTATCTTTCCTCGCCTTCTTTCATCCAAATTTTATGATAACTATATAACCTTATATGTAATGTAATATTTTTAGGATAATGAGATAATTCATCATAATCTCTCATTTCCCCTCCTTTTATACTATAAATGAAAACACTATCCGAGATGTGTTAATTTATCACATTCAAGGATGACGGGTTTTTAATTTCTTTTACCATATTTAATTATGGTCATGAAACCATTTTTATGGTTGAACTAGACTAAAATATATTTATTATGTCTTATTTAAGGCTCTATAATCTATTGTACACATGATATTAATCTATAAATCAAAATGTGTACATTGTGATAAAAAACCACTAATTAACCAAAATGGTTATCATTAAATTTTTATATAATGATTCATCTTCACACCAAATAACCAAATGAATATTATAAATATGTAATATTAGTTATGTTCACTAATAAAATATAACTCTAATTACGGACAACCATTCTAACCATACATGTTTATCCTTACATGAATATAAGTAAACCAATCGTGAAGACAAAGTAAACAAACGCTCTCAAAACAATGAAATTGAACCTCTTAACCGACCAAAAGGTCAGGAATGAGCTTAATAAGTTTATATTAAATCAATTACATGAATAAGAGGTTATTTAAATGTTAATTAATTAAAGTAATTTGGTTATCCAGTACATTAAGATTAAGTTAAGGACACCATCATACTTAAGGTAAGGGATTCTACCCGAACCTTCTTTATTCCTTCGGGTTGTTCTATATTTCTTTTTACCCAAACAAATTTCTATATTATTTTTATTAAAATATGATAAATGTTTTTTATATAATCGAAAATCATGTATCAAGATGCATTAATCATTCTATTTTAGGGATATACATGTTTTTAAATGATTCACATCTCAATTCTCCCCGATAAGCAAGCCTGTTTTAAGGGGAACTTCCTGAATTCTTACCCATTTTCAAGTACAATATATTTTTAATCCACCATTATTTTTATAAAACTAGTCTTTTTATTATTAAAACCTTCTAGGTTAAATTCTGTTTTTATATAAAATGTTTTTACCTTTTATGTTTTAAATGACCTTTGATATTTTCCTTTAATTATACTAAAATGTTTTAATTCTAAAGTTTCTTATGTACTCTTTTTATATGTTATCACTTCAATTTGACAAAACATTTCATGTTATATGAATATTATACCCTATTATGGTCCATGAATGGTATAATTCCTTTCCTTCATGTACATTTTTATGATACTCCCATTTTTTATGCTTTATGACATGATTATGATACCCAATTATTACCGTGGGAAAACCGTATATTTAAGTATTTTTGATTATGTATAATTATATATGTGGAAAGAATATTCATGACCATATTATGATGGGTTAACCTATATAGTACTCCAATTCATTGGGTAAATTTGAGTCTCATGAAATGTTATGTGCAACGGTCTTGGCAGTCGTCCTTGACTCGTGCTACCTGTGCAACAATCTTGGTGGTTAACATTGACATGTTCTCCTCTATGTGAAACGATCCTTGAATCATTCTAAAGTTGTGTTTTATGTATATTCCACATTATTATTACTCCATGTTTATATGACCTCGTGTTTATATGTTATGATTCCATATGTTTCGTGCATTTTTATATCATTATGTTATGCATTCTTACCAATGTGCTAAAGTTGTATTCTTATGTTTATTCCATTACTAGAATTTTTAGCTCATTCCTTTTTTCATATTATCCCCAGGTTAACCGATGAATATTTTTGAGAAAAATAGAAGTTAGGATCTCTTTATGAAGATTAAATACAGAAATTTTTTATTCAGACCCATGTTTTCAGTTTTATGTACCTAGTCTTCCAAGACACTAGACTTTACGATCCTTGGATTGTAATATGTTGATTTATTAAGCTTAAACTCATATAATGATATGTGTAAAAGTCTAGGGCCGATATATTTGGTATCAGAGGATAGTCTAGTTATTTTTGTAGATTAGGAATAGAGCACTTTAGTAATAACCTTAGTGATGAGACTAAGTGTAAGAAAACATCCCTAAATTTTGGTAAGTATAGAGTAAGTTTTTTATCAAGAAAATACATCCATTTATGGATATGAACAATGGTAGGTGGATCTGTCACAGATGTATCTAGGGGTAAAACTTGAAAACACCGCTTTGATCTAGACTCTAATGGGAACTAGTGCATGACAATGGGCCTTTATGCACTCCTATTTTGATACTCCCAGGGGATATGCTATAGTAAATTCATAATCTTAGTACAAACCATTATTAAGGGAACAAAAAAATCCCATAAGAATATATGTTAGGAAATAGATCATGGATAACCTAGATTCAAACCTAAATAATCACAAGTTAGGATATACACTTCCTTTAAGATTTTATCCTTTTTTGTTTGAAGTTTCATTTTAATGCTTATTAGTTAAGTATTAAATCTCTCTAATTGTACATTACTTTTCTTAGATAATGGTGGGAAATAGAAGAACACATTCCAACAATCAAGGTGATAAAAATGTGATGATTTCCTTAATGATATGCCTAATATAATAGGAATGAGTGCTCAAAACTTTATAAGAATACTTAATCATCTATCTCAAGTTATGAATAATAACTTTAATCATGTAAAATTCCCTCCTACTCTAAGGAAAGAGAAATTTTACATATAATACTTCATGCAGCAAAGGCCTCCCATGTTTATTAGATCTTATGATACCCTCCTCATGGAACAATGTATTAACTCTATTGAAAATATATTCTTTATCTTCTAGTTCTCAAAAGAAGAGAAATTTGTGTTGAAGTTCTATCATTTTTATGGGGAAGTTGATCAATGGTGGACACTGATCGACAATATTAATTCCTATGAGAAAATTAATTCCATGTATTGTGAGGAATTCAAGAAAAAAATTCAATAAAAATTTTCCCTGAACCCTCCATCTCAATATGGAAAGAGAGTTCCTCAGACTCAAGATGAAGAAAGATGATTCCATCAGGGCATATGGATAAAAATTCACAATGCTTGCAAGATATGCCTCCAACTTTTTTATAAATACTGAAAGAAAGGTGGATCGCTTCTTTAGAGGACAAAATCTAAGTATATGAAAAGTGTTAGCTATTCGAGACTTTAACGGTTATGAGGAGATTTTATAATGTGCCCTCAAGGTTGAAATATATATTGGGGACTCTCAATTGTCTCATGTACTTGGTGAAATAAAATGGAAAATGAAGCCTAATATGGGTGGTTTGGAAAATAAATCCCATGATGGAAAGAATATCGAACATTTCACGTGTCCAAATTTTTGGAAAAGTTTCCTGGGAACTGTCTAAAGGGAACCATGAATTAATTTAAATGTGGTATAACGGTACATCTAGATAATAACTATCGAAGGGATCTGAAGAATCCCACTAATGTGGAAGAATAAAGGAAGGTTTAGATCAACACTCAGCCTATAGTGTAGTGTTACACATACAAGGATCATGGGGATTATGGGAACAATTTCCCTAATCTAAGGGTTGTTTAAGGAAATCAACAACAACCTCTAAGGAAACAAGTAAGGTATTATTCTGTCACTACTATTGAGGTGGATCTAGACAGCGATGTGGTGATAGGTACAATAGTTATTTATTCAATAATATTGAATGTGCTATTTTACTCTGGTGAACTCATTCTTTTATATCATGTAAGTTTAGTAGAACCATTTAAACACCACCTAAAAATTTAGAGATTGAGTTATTTGTGAGAACAGAAAATTGGGATATTATTGTATCTGAAGTATATAACTCCTCCCCAATTAATTTTTGTGTACTGAGCCTCCCATAAAATCTCATCATACTTATTTTAGTGTATTTTGATGTTATCTTGGGAATAGATTGTCTATCTGTATATAAAGACAACATCAACTATCGGGAAAGGGAGATCACTCTTCACATCCTAAAGCATCCTATAATTCCTTATAAGTGTAAGGATGAAGATTAATATCCTTAAGAATCATTGTATCAAGTGTGGATATTGCTTCCTTATGAGAAAGAATATCTAGATCAAATTATTGAGACAAAAGATAGAATCATGCTAAAAGACATGCCCATCGTGAGGGATTACACTGATGTATTTACTGAAGAATTTTTTGGTCTTCCTTATGATTGAGATGTTGAATTATCAATTGGACTTATTCTTGGATATTTTTCTATATCAACGACACCTTATAGAATATCCACCATAGATATAGAAGAGCTGAAGAAGCAGTTATAAGAGAATATGGATAAGGGTTTTATTTGTATGAGTGTTTCACCATGGAGTGTGTCATTCCTCTTCATTAATAAGAAGGATGATTCAATGTACCTCTGCATTGACTATCATGAGATCAATAAAATAGTGATAAAGAAAAAGTATCCCCTGCCTCAGATAGATAACTTGTTCTATCAGCTTCGTGGGGCCAATTATTTATCTAATGTGGACCTTCATTCGGGATATCACTAATTAAATGTGAGGAAGAAAGATATTCCCAAAACTACCTTTTGAGAAAGGTATGGACACTATGATTTCATAGTGATTCCCTTCAGACTCACTAATTCTCCATCAATATTCATGTATTTATTAATAGAGTCTTTAGATATTACCTTAACAAAATTATGATATCCTTTATTAATTATATTCTGATTTAATCCAGGAGCAAGGAGTAACATGAGAAGCATTTGAATACTATTATAATGACTTTGAGAAAGGATAAAATTTATGAAAATTACAATAAATATGTGTTATAGATGGATAAAGTATAACTCTTGGGGTATGTTATCACTAAAAAAAGAATATATGTGGACCCTTACAAGATAAAGGCAATTAAAGAGTGGCCCAGGCCAACATCTGTAATAGAGATCCACAACTTTCTAGGTATAGCTGGGTATTATTGACAATTTTTGAAGAAATTATCATGATTTTCAAACCCAATGAAAAAGATGACACAAAATGGAGTGAATTTCATTTGGACTCAAGAATGTGAGGAAAGCTTCAAGGATCTCAAAAAAGGCATATAATATCACTAGTACTCACACTCCTGGTAAGTAGAGAACTCTTTGTGATGTATAATGATGATTCAAAGAAGGTATTATGATATGTACTGATTAAAAATGATAAATTTATAGCCTACTCCTCAAGGAATCTAAAAATCCATGAGAAAAACTATCTCATTCATGATCTGGAGTTGGCGGTTGTGGTCTTTGCATTGAAAATATGGTATCATTATCTTTATGGGGAGAAGTGTGAGATATATACTAATCAAAATAGCCTCAAATATTTTTTCACATAGAAGGATATTAATATGTGACAGTGAAGATGGTTAGATCTCATCAAGGATTATGGCTGCTCAATCCACTACCATCCTGTTAAGGCAAATAAGGTGGCAGATTCTCTAAGTAGAAAGGATCATGCATCTTTATCAATGATGAGACTTGAAAAGGATAAAATCTTCTTATATTTTTATAATATGGACATGAGAATCATTAAGGGAGTAAAATCACCAATCCATTCTCAATTGGTTTCTCAACCATCCCTCATGGAGAGAATAAAGGATACTCAAAGAAAAGATGTAGAAATTCTAGAAAAGGGTGGAATCTATTAAGAATGGTAAATCCTCTGAGTTCAAGATTGATTATGAAGAAGTTTTAAGATTTGGGTCATGATTATGTGTACCATATGATATATAGATGAAGAAGAATATTTTGAATGATGCACATAGCTCAACCTTCTCTATTCACCCAGGGAGCACAGAGATGTGTCGAGATCTCCAAGATAACTTTTGGTGGGACAATATGAAGAAGGATATCTTTGAGTATACATCAAAGTTCATATTATGTCAATAAGTGAAGGCTAAAATAAAAAAGTATAAGGGGGTGATGCAACCACTACCCATACCAACATGGAAGTGGGAGAACATTACCATGGACTTTGTCACTGGACTTCCAAGAACATCCAGAGGAAAGAATGTTACATGGTTCATTGTGGATCATCTTACAAAGAAATCACACTTTATTGAAATTTTATAGGACTTCTCATTAAATCAACTTGCTCAGATATATATAAAATAGGTGGTAAGTCTATATAGAGTACCACTATCGATTGTATCTAATCGATGTCTGAGATTCACCTTGAAGTTCTGGAAAAGTCTCCAACATGCTCTAAGCACTGAGCTGAACTTCAGTATTGCCTATTATCCTCAAACGAATAGTCAATATAAGTGAACAATTCAGACACTGGAAGACATTTTGAGAGAGTATTCTATGGACTTCAAAGGATGGTACCAACATCTTCCACTAGTCGAAATCTCCTACAACAACATTTTTTACTCCCGCATCTGAATGGCACAATATGAATCCCTTTATGGGAAAAGGTACAGAACACCATCTTTTTGGGATGAGTTAGTGAGAGTAAGATTCTAGGACCTGAAATTGTCTAAGAAATGGTGGAAAAGGTGAAAACCATACAACAACACATCAAGGAATACCAAAGTTGACAAAAGATCTATATATAAAATCATCGAAGAGACCTTGAGTTTAAAGTTAGAGACATGGTATTCCTCCACATATCTCCATGGAAGAAGGTCATGAGTTTTGGGAAGAAATGAAATCTAAGCCCTATGTACATCAGCCCCTTCGAGATTCTTGATCGTATTGGAGTTGTGGCCTATAAAATAGAACTTCCACCAACAATTTCTAAACTAAATGATGTATTATATGTATCCCTCTTAAGTAATTACATACCAGATCCATGTGTACTATCTTTAGAGGTGGTACAGTTGGAGAATGATCTTTCTTATGAGGAGCAGTCAGTGAAGATCTTAGATTGTAGAGATAAGGTTCTATGCAACAAGACTACTCACCTAGTTAAAGTACTATCGTGGAACCATAAGTACAAAGAGGAAACTTGGGAACTAGAGGAAGCAATAAACAAAAATAACCCACACATATTTATGGCTTATAATGTAAAACGAAATTTCAATGGAAAAATTTCATAAGGGGGAAGAATGTAACAACCAAATGTTTAATCAATGGAATTTCCTTCTTATGATTATGTGTTATAGTATAATCACATAATATTACTTATAAAACACAATAAAAACCTTATAAATGAATATTGAGTGAAATAAAAGGGATCTCTAGAAGTTCAGGCACATATACCTAAGGAATAGTAACTTGACCTTTGGAATAGTAATATGGCTCTTATAAATAGTAAACTGGACAATGTAATAGTAACCTCACCAATTAATGCATAAATAAAATTTATCCATCTTATAAGTGACAATATGGTATAATTATATTATAGTATAAGTAAATAAATGTTTTAAAATTTATTAATTAAGTGTTGGTATTTTTGTAAGTTGTGTATATTTAATTAAAAAAAATTAATTAATTTAATAAATTAAAAGAAATTTTATTTTCATAAAATTTATTCATAAAATAATATTTTGATTTCTTATTATTATAAGATAATTTTATGAGTCCTTAATAAAATTTTAAAGTGTTAGAAAATAAGTTTCAAGTTTAAAATTTGTATTTTTCAAGTAAATTATGATTTTAATTAAAAATTAAATTTCTCATATTTATAAAATTATTTTCATAAAATAGAGTTCATTTTTTGATTATACATGTTACAAAATGGTTAGGGTGAATTTTTGGTATTTTTCCAAAATACTTAATTTTTTTATGAATAGTGAAATATGGTAATTTACCGTATATATATATATATATTATGAGTTAAATAAACTATTCATAGCATCATATATTAGGTAAGAATCCTTGGTTATAAATAAAATTATCTTATTACTGTTTTTAGTCAAAATAATCAATACTATTCATAGTCTTGAGTAAAAATATTAAACTAATGATTGCAATAATGAGAAACTCCTCCTCTCCTCTACTATAAATTCCACCACTCTTTACCTCCTATCCTCACACCTCTCAAGCCTTGTACCTAGTCCAAAATCTGATAAAATCTCTTACTAAGACCATATCTCGTGTCTATAATCCCTTGTTCTCTTCAAAAGACTAAATCCTAAGAGGTTCTCGAGGAAGATATATTCAAGAGGTAAATTCCTCGTTTCATTTATTTTATTTTCTTTCAAGTTTATTTATTTATCTTTCCTTGCCTTATTTCATCCAAATTTTATAATAACTCCAGTACCTTACATTCACTATGATTTTTTATGATAATAGAATAATTCATCATCATCTCTCTTTTCCCCTCCTTAAATACTAGAAATGAAAACATCCTCTAAGATGTGTTAATTTACCACATTCTAGGATGATGGGTTTTCAATTTATTTTACCATCTTAAATTCTGGTCATGAAACCATTTTTATGGTTTAATAAGAATATAATATATGTATTATTTCTTATTTAAGGTTATTTAATCTATTATACACATGATATTAATCTATAAAGAAAAATGTGTTCATTGTGATCAAAAAACCACCAATTAACCAAAATGGTTATCATTAAAGTTTTATATAATGATTCATCTTCACTTCAAATAATAAAATAAATTTTATAACTATGTAATATTATGGATGTTCACTAATAACATATAACTCAAATTCTGGACAATCATTCTTACCTTACGTGTTTATCCTTACATATATATAAGTAAACCAATCATGAAAACCTAGGAAACAGATGCTCCCAAAACAATGCAATTGAACCTCTTAACCCACCAAAAGGGTTTGTAATGAACTTAATATGGTTATAATAAATCAATTACATGAAGAATTGGTTTTTTAAATGTTAATTAATGAATTTAATTTGGTTATTTAGTACATTAAGATAAAGTGAAGGACACCATCAGACTTAAGGTAATGGATTTTACCTGAACCTCCATTATTTCTTTGGGTTGTTCAATATTTCTTTTTACCCGAATGAAGTTATCCATTATTTTTATGAACATATTATAAATTTTTTATATATGATCCAAAATTAGTTATAAATATCCATTCATTAATCTATTTTGGGTATATACACATTTTTAAATGATTCCATTCTCAATTCTTCCCAATAAGCAAGCACGTGTTAAGGGAACTTATAGAATTCTTACCCATTTTCAAGTACATTATATTTTTAATCCACCATTATTTTTATAAAACCACTATTTTTATTATTAAAACCTTTTTGTTTCACTTATTTTTTTATATAAAATATTATTCCCTTTTATTTTTTAAATGAACTTTGATATTTTCCTTTAACCGTGCTAAAAGGTTTTAATTCTAAAGTTTCTTAAGTACTCATTTTACATGTTATTACTATAATTTGACAACACTTTTCATGATATATTCCTATTATACCCTATTATTGTCCATTTATGATCTAATTCATTTTATTTATGGACATTTTTATGATACTCCAATTTGTTATGCTTTATGACATGATTATGATACCCAATTCTTACCATGGGTAACCCTAGTGTTTATGTATTATTGATTATGTATGATTCTATATGAGGAAAGAATATTAATGAACATATTATTATGGGTGTGCCCAGATAATGGTCTAATTTATTGGGTAAAGTTGAGACTCGTGATACGTTATGTGCAACGATCTTGGCGGTTAGCCTTGGCTTGTGCAACTATGTGCAACAGTCTTGGTGGTTAACCTTAACTTGTGCTACTCTAAGTGCAATGAGAATTTGATTGTGATAAATTCATGTTTATTTTGGTTTTGCATTATTATGACTCCATTTTTATATGATCTCATGTTTATATGTTATGATTTCATATGTTCCATGACTTTTTATATCATTATGTTATTCCTTCTAACCCATGTACTAAAGATGTATTCTTATGTTTATTCCATTACTAGGATTTTTAGCTCATCCCTTTGTTCATGTTATCCCTAGGTTATACTATGAATATTTTTTAGCATAATGGATGTTAGGTGATCTTTATGGATATTAAATAAAGAAATGTTTTATTTATTCTCATGTCTTCATTTTTATGTACCTAGTCTTATAAGACACTAGAATTCATGATCCTTGAATTTTAAAATGATTTTTTATTATGCTTAAAATCATGTAATGATATGTGTAAAAGGATATGATTTCTATATGATAAATACAATCTAGGAATCCTATAATGAATCTTGGAGGTTTTCTCAAATTGTATGTTGATAAACTAAAGGAAAGGCTTGAAAACCCTAAAAACATGATGATTTCCTATAAAAAAACATTTCATCAAGAAGGAAAAATAGATTAAGGGTTTAATTTAAAACAAAAAACATCATTTTGGATACTATAGTGACCTAAATTTCATTTCAAAATTTATTACATGATTTTCAATATAAGGATCCATAAAACAAAGCCCAAGGATTGAGACACCTAGTGTTTTTTGAGACTAGATATAAAATAAATCAACTTAAACATTAGCTATATAATATTTATTTTAATCTCCCTAATGTTATAATATATCCATTTAATCTTATATCACTGTATAGGATACCTTGGGGATATATATAAATAAAAGGGTGAGTTATAAAGTCTAGTAAGGGAATAATCAGACTAAATAATGAAGATGTGCATATGAGGTGGTAAGCATATCATGATATCATAAAATGTGATAATCACATATAATAACATAGAAACGTGGAATAATAATATGCTATCATAATATCATATAATTATATGAATTTTTTTGAAAAATAAAACATGACATCATAAGTATAAGTCAAGTATCACTTCCAAGACTACATAACATAGTGTGCCAGGCTAACCACCCATGAAACATACACGGTATATAATGAAATGAAAAAATTACCTGATGCATTGGGTTGCTATATAATTCTGGTCTCACCTATCATATTCATAACATGTATATGAATATATGTCTTACATATCTAAATCATACATAGGACATAATAATAATAATAATAAACCTATTAAAATGAAATGGGTTGCATAATCCTATCTTAGATCATAACAAAATGGAATATCATAAATATTTCCATTAAGTAAGGGGTTAAATAATTCTTTGATGTTATTAAATGAGTAAATAATTAAATTTCATGATAATAAAGTCCAAGTGAATTTAAATATAAATATAATAGAGAAGTGGGTTTGGAAATGAACTTCTTAAGTGGAGTTTTAAGAAAATGGGTGAAGACACTTTAAAGAGGGTAAGAGAATAAATATTTTCATACAAAAAAAAATTAATCAAAATGGTTTTACATAAAAAATGAGTTTTTTAGAAAACATTTATGGTTCAAATCATTTAATGAATCATTTCATGAAATGATGTAAGGAACAGATAAGTTCCCTTTAATTGGATTTTCTTAACGAATGAAATTGAGAAATTAATCTTAAAATCATGTATATCCCCAAAAAAAGAAAAGTAAGTCACATTAGTTATATATTTGAGGAGTAAATATATACTGAATATAAAATAAATAAATTAGAATAATATAGTGATAAAGTTATTTTTAGATAGAAAATGCATAGCTTGAAATAGAAGAGGGTGGTTTGGACGTTTCCTTACCTCAGGTCCTTGACTAGTGTGGTACAATCATTTGAATTCTTTAATAATCAAATTAAATTTATTAAATAATTTATTAAGAAATTTTTAATATATACTTGATTTATTAATATTATTTTATTTATGTTTAAAATCATTTTGTTAAGATATAATGTTTATTCCTACTCTCTTATGGACGTTCATTTCATGGTTCCAAAGTCACTTCAGTTTGTGGTTAATTATAGAAGTCATTGTCTGGTGGGACTAAAAATTCAAAACAAAAATAAAATTTTATTTATGTCATTACAAATTTTTAAATTTTTTTCAAATATTCATCTGTGTTCTGGAATAGTAATGATTCATTTAGTATAAATATTATTGATATATATGGTTAGTTCATTTAGTCTTCTTTACGAACCATCATGAACTAGATTCATTTAATTTAATTAAATTATTATTAACATAATTAATAACATTAAATAAGTTATAATATA
Organism: Viscum album; assembly: GCA_963277665.1. Lineage (NCBI taxonomy): Eukaryota > Viridiplantae > Streptophyta > Magnoliopsida > Santalales > Viscaceae > Viscum > Viscum album. Next base: position 1,143,829,823 of record OY728140.1, read on the forward strand.
TTTTTTATCACCATATTTAACCATAATATTATTTATATAACCATCCATGAAGGTAGTGGTGAAAAATAAAATTTTTTATCCTTGGAAGTGGTGAACCAACCAAAACATGGGCAATGTTTTCATTTTAGAAAGGTTGAAAAGAGGATAGATTTTGGATATTACATTAATATAATAAAAATTAATTATATTAATAATACTGATGATATTATAAAAACATGGATAGGATCGATTTTATTATCCATAAGAAGCAAATAATTTAAGAGACTTTTGTTGAGAGTATTACCTATTCCTTTGGATGTTAACCCTTTGGCTACCCATTAAGGCTCATTGAAATGGTATTTTATAAATAAAATAACACTTTATAAGTGGTAAGTATGGTTTGGGGATATTTCAAAAGAGATTTAGCTTGGTAATGAACTCATAGTGTGAGAAGAAGAGGGGAGGTGAAGGGTGGGATTTATAAGGGGAGGAGAAGGGTGTTTTTATATAATATTCACTAGTTTATTATTTTTTATCAAGAATGAAAGTAGTTATTATTATTGTGGATATATATAGTAATTGGTGAATTTGAGGATGAGATAATTGTTTCTTACATAACCCCTTATGAAATTAATAATGAATTTTACTTATAATGTAAATATCTTATTTTTCATATATTACTATTCACTAAAAATTCAATATTTCCATAAAATTTAAAAAAAACTTACCCTAATATAATTTTTACATGGTGGTTCCAAAAATGAAATTCATTTAATCAATATAATTTTATAAATATGATAAATTTTATATTTAAATAAAACTATTATTTATTCAAAAAAATAGTTTTTATAAAATTATCAAATATCAAACAATTAGTAAAATTACTTATGGTTTCATAAAATTATGTTATAATATTCATAAAAATATATATTATTTCAGGAAACCATTATATTAAAGTGAAATTTTATTTAAATTTTTTAAATATATCAAAAAAATTATTTTAACGAAGATAAATCATATTGTTCAAAATATAATTATGATTTTAGTGTGTTAAACTTTTATTTAATCATATTTAACAATTTTATTTAATTATATAATGATATAAACTCATTATATTATATACCAAGATTTATTTAACAATTACATTGGTCAGTTTACTATTTCTGACATGTAGATTACTATTCCAATGGTCATGTTACTATTCTAATAATCAGATAATGGTCATATCCTAACAGTCACATGAACCTTTAAACCCTATATATACACCACCATTCTAACGACCTGAAATTTTGAATAAATATTGTTTCCTAATTTTGTGTGATATTTTATTTCATACTCAATAAAACTTTTTCATTTAATAAAATCAGTATATTTAAAATGAGACTCTTCGGTTTTGACTATTATATGATCGTTAGTCAGTATGACCTTTAGAAACTAAATGTTTTGATTATTGTCTCTAAATACAAGTGATCTTGGTTAATTATTATAGAAAGAAGATTTGATGTCCTCATCTAGTAATCTCGGGCCAATCGAAGCCCATATAATAGAAATTGGGAAGGAGGTAGCACCACTCGGATTTTCTCTAGACCAAACCCCAGCCGAACTTCATCGTGTGAAGCTAGAACGGAATCGCCTTCACGAGAAGTTCAAACTGATAGAAATTACTACTCGTGCGATGTTGGTCAAGCTGCCCTCAGATTCTCTCACCTTAGCACACATTACACGTAGGTCCTATGTTGGGGTTATAAGGGGCTATGTAAAGTGACCGTAACTACCTTATAGAATCCTTTGATTTAAATAAAAAAAATTGATTTCTTCTTATGATGAAGTTTCTGAATTTTCAAATGTCTGGATAAATATAGTATGCATATTTTTGATGAATTTAAGAAAAAGGATATTTGAAAATATTTATTTAAACCATAAATAATTAATTATGTGTAATGATTTTCAAAAAATGGTCTTCTACAATTATGTTCAGTAAGAAATTTAGAGTCTAATATGATCAATTTGATTTTTGATGAATAGTAAATTATGACTAGTGATTTTACGCTTAGGATTAGTAAAGTGACCAAATGAATTAGTAATATCACTTAAAGAAATTATTAATATAATCTAGGCACCTTGATTAAGTAATGTGATTCAATAAAATAGGTAAATAACTATTTCAGAAATTATTAGTCAAGTATCAGTTTTTTCGGGTGAATAGTGTTTTTTAATTAAAAATTAAATTAAAAATATTTAGAAAATTATTTTTATAAAATGGAGTTCATTTTTGAATTCAGAGCATCGATATTATGTTAAGGTAATTTTTGGGTATTTTTCTGAAAAAAATGAATTTTCGGTGAATAGTTTATTTATTTAAAAATAAAATTAAAAATATTTAGAAAATTATTTTTATAATATGGAGTTCATTTTTTAAATCAGAGCATCGATATTTGGTTAAGGTGAAATTTTGGGTTTTTTTGAGAAAGTTGAATTTTCGGTGAATAGTGAAAATACAGTTTTTAAGTTACGGGTGTTTAATGACATCATTAAATGATGTATTAAGTATGTAATCAATATGGTAGACTTATGAATACTAAGATAAGTTATGAGGTGTCCTAAGTGGCCAATACCATGGTAAATCCCATGGTTTTTCCAATACCACCAATGAGGTGTCCCTTGGCCATTAATGCCTTGTCCCCTCACTTCGCCTATAAATACCAAGCCATTCTCTCATCATTTCCATTCCAAAATCCTCCTCAACGAATTTCAGGTCTACTTACCTCCCAATGAGTCCTAAAAAGGTTCCCTCAAGCCTCCCAAGGTCCCAAACTTCAAGATTTCAACATTACTCTTCAAGGTAAGGGATCATACCTCTCTCTTTCTTTCCAAGTACTCTCTTTTATGTCATATCTTTTATGCTCCATTTTCTTATGTTGGAGGATGTTCTTTTATATTCCTCCTACTGTCCTTTTCACGTTCACATGATTAGAGACCCCCTCTTGCTCTCATCAATTCATTTTAAGAATGTTTAAGTGGCGTCGTTGGGCTCTCGAATTTTTAAGAGATTCTTTCACCGCTCTCGTTTTCAAGTTCAATTTTCATGTCAAGTCTTTCAAGTTCCTTTTTATTATGTTGGGGTATGATCTATATATCTATAATACTGATATTTTTTGTTCATATGATGAGATACCCTATTTTATCTCGTCAATTCAGTTTTTTATGTTTTAAGTGATGCCGTTAGGCTGCTGAATTTTCATAAGAGAAATCTTATTTTGTCTTCCTTCCATGTTTTTCATTTCATATGGTATGTATTTCAAATTTCATTACCATGTTCTTATATAATTTATATTATGTCCCTATAATTTTTTAGGGATCATTTATGAGTGGGTGACCCATGTCCCCTCTCTTTTAAATGTTTTTTTAAAACCCTATAACATAGCCGTTATGCTGTAGAATTTTCATCTTAGAATGTCTCTCTCTTTTTCTCAAATTATTTTATTTTATTAAGTTAATACTCAAAACTCTTTATTATAAAATTTTATTCACATATATATCAAAATGTTCTATTTTAAATTCTGGGATTTACATATATGAGACCCTCTTTCCATTTTTGTGGGTTTAAAGTGAAATAAAGATCATGTCTTTAAAAGTAGTTTTTAAAATGTTATGACTATGAAATGAAACCCATTTCTTTTATGCTATATGGGTTATTTATGAAATGAATTATGATGATATATTTTGATCACAAGATAATAAAGTCAAATTTAAGGGTGCACCCTGATATCACTTCAATGCATTGGGTAAAGACTTAATCTCTAGAGATGACCATTTTTAATGATACCTTGGTGAATAACCTTGGTAATTTTTAATGACACCTTGGGGATGGACCTTCGTGAAATGGAAATGATTGTCTATGTTAAATGTTGTAGGCACATATTCAAGTTATGAAACACATTAATTTTATTACGATATGCCTCATTATCTCTTTCTCATGCCTTAAAGTTATTTTTCCTGACTTTTTGATGTATCTCAAGTTCACATGTAAAATGTTTCCCTTGTTTCCCTTACTGGGCCTTCTGCTCACCCTTTCTTTAGATATATTTCCCCAGGTTATGAGATTTAGTAATTAACCTAGGATGAATATAAAGAGAAAAATTTCAAGTGTTTAAGAATAATGTTTTATATTTTCATGTTTTAAGTTCCTAGTTTCCAAGAAACTAAACCTTAAAGATCCTCAGTTTTGTAAAATGTAATGAAAAGTTATGTTATAAAAAGGCGGGATTCTATAGTTCGTATCAAAGGATGGTTTAGTTATTTGTGGAAATTAGGATATGAAAACTTTAGGAAGAACCCTATATAAAAGTTTAAATATAATAAAGCTTCCTGGTATTTTGTTGAGTATTGAGTAAGTGGTTTATCAAGAAAATACATCCCTATCTGGATACGAGCAGGTATAGGTGGCTCTGGCATAGATGTACATAGGGTTAAAACCCAAAAACACCGCTTGAGCTAGACTCGAATGGGAACTGGTACACATCAACGGTCCTTTCTGAACTCTTGGTTATGACACTCCTGGGGGATATGCTTTGGTAAATTCATAAGCTTAGTATGAACCAATATTAAAGGAACAAAGATAAAATAAAATAAAGATTCACATAAGAATATATGATCATGGATGACCTAGATTGGAACCTAGGTGATCACAAGTTAGGATATACTTTTCTTCTACAAGTTTATCCTTCTATGCTTAAAGTTTCCTTTTCAGGATTATTGGCTAAGTATTTAAGCCCCTAATTATACTTTCTTTTCTTAGTTAATGGTGGGAAATAGAAGAACATGTCCCAACAACCAATGTTATAGAAAATGTGAAGATTGCCCTATTAATGTGATAGAGATGACAAGAGATCAATTTGAACATATTGTGATTATTCCAAACCAGCTATCAAAAATCACAATTAATAATTGGTACCTAGTTGAATGCCCAAATTAATCAAGGAAGAAGAAGATGAAGTCTCAAGGATGTTCATCTGATAATGTTGATAAGGGAAAGAAGACCCAATTTCCTTTGTGAAAAAAGTGTGGAAAGGGGAACCAAGGAGAATGTCACAAAGGAACCGGGAGATGTTTTTAGTGTGGGGTAATAGGGCATAAAGTAGCCAATTTCTTCAAAAAAATGGATAATGTGATGAATAGAGATAAGGTTCGATCTAATGTACCTTATACTTTTCAATGTCGTAAATGTGGAGAATTTGGACATCATCCAAGGTATTGCTCTCTTGGAAGGGATGAGAAGCATGATGAGCATCAACAATCTTCAAGGACAAGGGAACAATGCAAGTCCTATGCTGAGATGGATCATCATGACTAAAGTACATGCAACTTCTTTGCAATAATTGTCTATGTCATGTTGTATTTTAGTTCATGCTCTATCAGCATATCTTTAATGTTTTATAAGAACATCGAGTCACTACCTAAGATGGTTTTACATCATTAAGGAAAACATCAATTGTTATGTACCACATGTTGATGTTGTGAAGTTGTTCTTCTTGAAAAAAAAAGATGATTAGGGGATTAAAAGATGATTATTATTTTGGAAGACGTTCATATAATCAAGGTAAATAGATTACTATGGTATTTTCTTTGAGTAAAGTTTAACTTATATTTTGAAGAATCGATGAATTTAAGGTGAACTTATAGTAATTTAGGAAATGATTAACCTATATTGGGGAAAATATTTTTAGATTGGTTACTTTTGTTATAAGATGTTAGGAGTTATTGATGTTGTTTGGAGATGAATAATAAAGTTTATCTTGGAAGACTATGTTATCAAATCCTTCTTATAGTTGGGTTTCAATCTTAGTTTTGTTTATTTTGAGGAATTTTAAGGACAGTTATTTATGGAATGGTCTATGATGAACTTTGGGTAGTACTATGGAACTTTGAAGATTTAAAGTAGTTTACATTCCTATGGGGTTCTTTCTTTATGAAGAGTTGTTTTATCTTACCCTTTCTATTTTTGGGATAAATTTTTAAAGATAGATAGTTATTCTTTTGTGGATTACGTGATTCTCTAGAAGATTATTCTTGTGCTTTGATGAGACCAAGTATTTTTTGAATGTTCATTGTTTGGAGAAAATATTATTCTTGGGGAAACATATTAAAGGATAAAACTCTACTTGAAGGTAATTATATTTCCTTTTTTTCTTATTCTATGTAGTAAATGAATTACTCAAAATTATTAAAAGGAATGTAAAACAAAAACGTTGTTGGTTTAAGTTTCCTACTGGGTAATCAAATACCATTTAACCCATCACAAGTTTCTGATTTTCTGGTGGTTAAATTCCTCTTAGACATGTTTTCTATCACTCTCCCTCAGAACATGACCCTTTTTTTCTCCTCCATGTCCATGTTTTCCTACATGGAATCCTAGTATGGGTTAACTTGGGTGACCTTTTTACTTCCTTTTCTTTCTTTTAAAGTAATAGTGTTACTGACTATTTTTCCGATATGGGACTTTGAATGAAATTTCTAAGCCCAATTTTAAAAATTGTGAGGATGCAATTTCTTAAGGGGGGAAGATTGTAACGACCTGAAATTTTGAATAAATCTTGTTTCCTAATTCTGTGTGTTATTTTATTTCATAATAAACAAAACTTTTTCATTTCATAAAATGAGTATAATTAAAATGATACTGTTGGGTTTTGACTATTATATGACCATTAGTCAGTATGACCTTTGGAAACTAAATGTTGCGATTATTGTCTCTAAATACAAGTTATCTTGGTTAATTAATATAGAAAGAAGATTTGATGGCCTCATCCAGTAGTCCCAGGCCAATCGAATCCCATCTAATAGAACTTGGGAAGGAGGTAGCACCACTGGGCTTTGCTCAGGACCAAACCCAATCCGAAATTCATCGTGTGAAGCTAGAATGGAATCACCTTCGCGAGAATTTCAAACTGATAGAAATTACTACTCGTGGGATATTGGCTGAGCTGCCCTCATATTCTCTCACCTTATCACACCTTACACTTAGGTCTTATGCTAGGGTTATAAGGGGTTATGTAAGTAGACCGTAACTACCTTGTATAATCCTTTGATTTAAATAAAAAATTGTGATTTCTTCTTATGATGAAGTATGTGAATTTTCAAATGTCCGAATAAATATAGTATAAATATTTTTGATGAATTATAGAAAAAGGATGTTTGAAAATATTTATTTAAACCTTAAATAATTAATTATGTGTAATGATTTTCAAAAAATGGTCTTCTAAAATTATGTTCAGTAAGAAATTTAGAGTCTAATAAGATCAACTTGATTTTTGATGAATAGTAAATTATGACTAGTGATTTTACGCTTACGATTAGTAATGTGACCAAATGTATTAGTAATCTCACTTAAAGAGAGTATTAATCTAATCTAGGCACCTTGATTAAGTAATATGAATCAATAAAATAGGTAAATAACTGTTTCAGAAAATATTAGCCAAGCATCAGTTTTTTCAGGTGAACAGTGTTTTTTAATTAAAAATTAAATTGAAAATATCTTGAAAATTATTTTTATAAAATGGAGTTCATTTTTGAAATCAGAGCATCAATATTATGTTAAGGTAATTTTTGGGGATTTTTGTGAAAAAATTGAATTTTTGGTGAATAGTGTATTTCATTAAAAATTAAATTAAAAATATTTAGAAAATTGTTTTTATAAGATGGAGTTTATTTTTGAAATCATAGCATCAATATTTGGTTAAGGTGTAATTTTGGGAATTTTCTGAGAAATTTGAATTTTCGGTGAATACTGAAAATACAGCTTTTAAGTTACGGGTGTTTAATGACATCATTAAATGATGTATTAAGTATGTAATCAATATTTTAGACTTTTGAATAGTAATATATGGTATTAGGTGTCCTAATTGTCCAATACCATGGGCAAATACCATGGCCAATCCCATGGTTTTTTCAATACCACCAATGAGGTGTCCCTTGGTCATTAATGCCTTGTCCCCTCACTTCCCCTATAAATACCAAGCCATTCTCTCATCCTTTCCATTCCAAAATCCTCCTAAACAATGTTCTGGACTCCTTACCTCCCAAGGAGTCCTCCCAAGGTGCCCTAAATCCTCCCAAGGTCCCAAACTTCAAGATTTCGAAATTACTCTTCAAGGTAAGGGATCCTACCTCTCTCTTTCTTTCCAAGTACTCTCTTTTATGTCATATCTTTTATGCCCCATTTTCCTATGTTGGAGGATGTTCTTTTATATTCCTCATACTATCCTTTTCATTTTCATGTGATGAGATCCCCCTCTTTCTCTCATCAATTCATTTTAAGAATGTTTAAGTGGCGTCGTTAGGCTGTCGAATTTTTAAGAGATTCTTTCACCCTTCTCGTTTTCAAGTTCAATTTTCATGTCAAGTATTTCGAGTTCTATTTTATTATGTTAGGGTATGATCTATATATATATCATACTTATCTTTTATTTTCATATTATGAGAGACCCTATTTGATCTCGTCAATTCACTTTTTGAAGTTTTAAGTGACGCTGTTAGGATGCCGAATTTTCATAAGAGAAATCTTATTTTGTCTTCCTTCCATGTTTTTCATTTCATATGTTATGTCTTTAAAATTTCATTACCATGTTCTTATATACTTTATATTATGTCTCTATACTGTTTTAGGGATCATTTATGAGTGGGTTACACATGTCCCCTCTCTTTTCAATGTTTTGTAAAACCCTATAACATAGCCGTTGTGCTGCAGAATTTTCGTCTCAGAATGTCTCTCTATTTTTCTAAAATTATTTTATTTTATTAAGTGAATACTCAAAACTCTTTATTCTAAAAGTTAAATCACATATATATAAAAAAATTTATTTTAAATTTTGGTATTTACATACATGAGACCCACTTTCCTTTTTCGTGGGTTTAAAGTGACATAAAGATCACGTCTTTAAAAGAAGTTTTTAAAATGTTATGACTATGAAATGAAACCCATTTATTTTATGTTATATGGGTTATTTATGAAATGATTTACGATGATATATGTGGCTCACATGATAATAAATTCAAATTTAATGGTCCACCTTGATAGCACTCCAATGCATTAGGTAAAGACTTAATCTCTAGAGATGACCATTTTTAACGATACATTGGTGAATAAACTTGGTAATTTTTAATGACACCTTGGGGATGGACATTGGTGAAACAGAAATGATTGTCTATGTTAAATGTTGTATCCACATATTCAGGTTATGAAACACATTATTTTTATTATGATATGCCTCATGATCTCTTTATCATTCCTTAAAGTTATTTTTCATGACTTTTTGATGTATCTCATGTTCACGTGTAAAATGTTTCCCTTGTTTCCCTTACTGGGCATTCTTCTCACCCTTTCTTTTGATGTATGTACCCAGTTTATGAGATGCAGTAATGAAATTAGAATGAACATAAGTATAAACCTTTCAAGTGTTTAATAATAATTTTTTATGTTTTCTTGTTTTAAGTTCCTGGTTTCCAAGACACTAAACCTTAACGATCCTCAGTTTTGTAAAATGTAATGAAAAGTTATGTTATAAAAAGGCGGGATGATATAGTTGGTATCAAAGGATGGTTTAGTTATTTTTTTAAATTAGGATATGAAAACTTTAGTAATAACCCTGTAGAAAAGTTTAAATATAGGAAATCTTCCTTTTATTTTGGTGAGTATTGAGTAAGTGGTTTATCAAGCAAATACATCCCTGTCTGGATACGAGCAGGTAGAGGTGGCTCTGGAACAGATGTACATAGGGGTAAAATCCAAAAACACCACTTGATCTAGACTATAACGGGAACTGGTACACGACAACGGTCCTTGCTGCACTCTTGGTTATGACACCCCCGGGGGATATGCTTTGGTAAATTCATAAGCTTAGTATAAACCATTATTAAAGGAACAAAGATAAAATACAATAAATATTCACATAAGAATATATGATCATGGATAACCTTGATTGGAACCTAGGGGATCACAATTTAGGATATAATTTTCTTCTACAAGTTTGTCCTTCTATGCTTAAAGTTTCTTTTTCAATATTATTGGCTAAGTATTTAAGCCCCTAATTATACTTTATTTTCTTAGTTAATGGTGTGAAATAGAAGAACATGTCCCAACAACCAATGTGATAGGAAATGTGACGATTGCCCAATTAATGTGACAGAGATGAGGAGAGATCAAGTTGAACATATTGTGATTATTCCAAACCAGCTATCAAAAATCATAATTAATAATTGGTACCTCGTTGAATGCCCAAATTAATCAAGGAAGAAGAAGATGAAGTCTCAAGGATTTTCATCTGATAAAGTTGATAAGGGAAAGAAGACCCAATTTCCTTTGGGAAAAAAATTGTGGAAAGGGGCACCAAGGATAATGTCACAAAAAAAACCAGGAGATGTTTTAAGTGTGGGGTAATAGGGAATAAATTAGCCAATTGCTTCAAAAAAATGGATAATGTGATGAATAGAGATAAGGTTTGATCTAATGTACCTTATACTTTTCAATGTTGTAAATGTGGAGAAGTTGGACATTATCCAAGTCAATACTCTCTTGGAAGGGATCAGAAGCATGATGAGCATCAACAATCTTCAAGGAAAAGGGAAAAATTCAAGTCCTATGCTGAGATGGATCATGATGACTAAAGTACATGCAACTTCTTCGCAATAATTGTCTATGTCATGTTGTATTTTAGTTCATGCTCTATGAGCATATCTTTAATGTTTTATAAGAACATAAAGTCACTACCTAAGATGGTTTTATATCATTAAGGAAAACATCTATTGTTATGTACCACATGTTGATGTTGTGAGGTTGTTCTTCTTGAAAAAAAATATGATTAGGTGATTAAAAGATTAATATTATTTTGGAAGACGTTCATATGATCGAGGTAGATAGATTACTATGGTATTTTCTTTGAGGAGTAAAGGTTGACTTATATTTTTAAGAATCGACGAATTTAAGGTGAACTTATAGTAATTTAGGAAATTATTAACCTATCTTGGGGAAAATATGTTTGGTTTAGTTACTTTTATTATAAGATGTTACGAGTGATTGATGTTATTTGGAGATGAATGATAAAGTTTATCTTGGAAGACTGTGTTATCAAATCCTTCTTATATTTGGGCTTCAATATTATTTTGGTTTATTTTGAGGAATTTTAAGGATAGTTATTTATGGAATGGTCTATGATTAACTTTGGGTAGTACCATGGAACTTTGAAGATTTAAAGCAGTTTCCCTTTCTATGGGGTTCTTTCTTTTTGAAGAGTTGTTTTATCTTACCCTTTCTATTTTTGAGAGAAATGTTTAAAGATAGATAGTTATTATTTTCTGGATTACGTGATTATCTAGAATATGATTCTTGTGATTTGATGAGACCAAGTAGTTTTTTAATGCTCATTATTTGGAGAAAAGATTAGTCTTGGTGAATCTTATTAAAGGATGAAACTCTACTTGAAGGTAAGTATATTTCCTTGTGTTCTTATTCTATGTAGTAAATGAATTCCTCAAAATTATTAAAAGGAACATAAAACAAAAACATTGTTGGTTTAAGTTTCCTACTGGGTAATCAAAGACTGTTTAACCCATCACAAGTTTGTGATTTTCTGGTGGTTAACGTCCTCTTAGACATGTTTTCTATCACTCTCCCTCAAAACTTGACCCTTTGTTTTCTCCTCCATGTCCATGTTTTCCTACATGAAATCCTAGTATGGGTTAACTCAGGTGACCATTGTACTTCCTTTTCTTTCTTCTAAAGTAATAGTGTTACTGACTCTTTTTCTGATGTGGGACTTTCAATGAAATTTCCAATCCCAACTTTAAAAATTGTGAGGACGCAATTTCTTAAGGGGGGAAGATTGTAACGACCCGAAATTTTGAATAAATCTTGTTTCCTAATTTTGTGTGTTATTTTATTTCAAACTCAACAAAACTTTTTCATTTCATAAATTGAGTATAATTAAAATGAGACTATTGGGTTTTTACTATTATATGACCGTTAGTCAGTATGACCTTTGGAAAATAAATGTTGTGATTATTGTCTCTAAATGCAAGTGATCTTGGTTAATTAATATAAAAAGAAGATTTGATGGCCTCATACAGTAGTCTCAGGCCAGTCGTATCCCATCTAACAGAACTTGGGAAGGAGGTGGCACCAATCGTCTTTGCTCTGGACCAAGCCCAAGCCGAACTTCATCATGTGAAGCAAGAACGGAATCACCTTTGCGAGAAGTTCAAACTGATAGAAATTATTACTCGTGCGATGTTGGACGAGCCGCCCTCATATTCTCTCACCTTAGTACACCTTACACTTAGGTCATATGATGGGGTTAAAAGGGGCTATGTAAGGAGACCATAACTACCTTGTATAATACTTTGATTTAAATAAAAAATTGTGATTTCTACTTATGATGAAGTTTTTGAATTTTCAAATGTCCGGATAAATATAGCATGCATATTTTTGATGAATTCTAGAAAAAGGATGTTTGAAAATATTTATGTAAAACTTAAGTAATTAATTATGTGTAATGATTTTCAAAAAATGGTCTTCTACAATTATGTTCAGTAATAAATTTAGAGTATAATAAGATCAACTTGATTTTGGATAAATAGTAAATTATGACTGGTGATTTTACGCTTAGGATTAGTAATGTGACCAAATGGATTAGTAATCTCACTTAAATAAAGTATTAATATGATCTAGGTACCTTGATTAAGTAATGTGATTCAATAAAATAGGTAAATAACTGTTTTAGAAATTATTAGTCAAGTATCCGTTTTTTGAGGTGAATAGTGTTTTTTAATTAAAAATTAAATTAAAAATATTTAGAAAAATATTTTTATAAAATGGAGTTCATTTTTTAACTCAGAGCATCGATATTATGTTAAGGTAATTTTTGGGGATTTTTCTAAAAAATTTGAATTTTCAATGAATAGTGTATTTATTTAAAAATTAAATTAAAAATATTTAGAAAATTATTTTTATAATATGGAGTTCATTTTTGAAATTATAGCATTGATATTTGGTTAAGGTGAAATTTTGGGATTTTTCTGAGAAAGTTGAATTTTCGGTGAATAGTGAAAATACAGTTTTTAAGTTACGGGTGTTTAATGACATCATTAAATGATGTATTAAGTATGTAATCAATATTTTAGACTTTTGAATAGTAATATAAGTTATTAGGTGTCCTAATTGGCCAATACCATGGGAAAACACCATGGGCAAGCCCATGGTTTTGCCAATACCACCAATGAGGTGTCCCTTGGCCATTAATGTCTTGTCCTCTCACTTCCCCTATAAATACCAAGCCATTCCCTCATCCTTTCCAATAAAAAATCCTCCTCAACGAATTTCTGGTCTCCATACCTCCCAAGGAGTCCTCCCAAGGTTCCCTCAAGCCTCCCAAGGTCCCAAACTTTAATATTTTGAAGTTACTCTTCAAGGTAAGGGATCATACCTCTCTCTTTCTTTCCAAGTACTCTCTTTTATGTCAAATATTTTATGCTCCATTTTATTATGTTGGAGGATGTTCTTTTATATTCCTCCTAATTTCCTTTTCATGTTCACATGATTATATGCCCCCTATTTCTCTCATCAATTCATTTTAATAATGTTTAAGTGGCGCCGTTAGGATGCCGAATTTTTAATAGATTCTTTCACCCTTCTCGTTTTCAAGTTCAATTTTCATGTCTAGTCTTTCAAGTTCTTTTTTATTATGTTGGGGTATGATCTCTATATCTATAATACTAATATTTTATGTTCATATGATTAGAGACCCTATTTTATCTTGTCAATTCACTCTTTGAAGTTTTAAGTGACATTGTTAGGCTGCTGAATTTTCATAAGAGAAATCTTATTTTGTCTTCCTTCCATGTTTTTTATTTCATATGGTATGTCTTTCTAATTTCATTAACATGTTCTTATATACTTTATATTATGTCCCTATACTGTTTTAGGGATCATTTGTGAGTGGGTGACACATGTCCCCTCTCTTTTCAATGTTTTTTAAAACCCTATAACATAGCCGTTCTGCTGCAGAATTTTCGTCTCAGAATGTCTCTCTATTTTTCTCAAATTATTTTATTTTATTAAGTGAATACTCAAAACTATTTATTCTAAAAGTTTTTTCACATATATATCAAAATGTTCTATTTTAAATTCTGGTATTTACATACATGAGACCCTCTTTCCTTTTTCGTGGGTTTAAAGTGACATAAAGATCACGTCTTTAAAAGCAGCTTTTAAAATGTTATGACTCTGAAATGAAACCCATTTATTTTATGCTATATGGTTTGTTTATGAAATTATTGATGATGATATATTTGTCACATGATAATAAAGGCAAATTTAAGGGTCCACCCTGATAGCGCTCCAATGCATTGGGTAAAGACTTGATCTCTAGAGATGGTCATTTTTAACAATACTTTGGTGAATAACCTTGGTAATTTTTAATGACACCTTAGGGATGAACCTTTTTGAAATGGAAATGATTTTCTATGTTAAATTTTGTAGACACGTTTTCAAGTTATGAAAAACATTATTTTTATTATGATATGCCTCATGATCTATTTCTCATGCCTTAAATTTATTTTTCATGACTTTTTGATGTATCTCAAGTTCACATATAAAATGTTTCCCTTGTTTCCATTACTGGGCCTTATGCTCACCCTTTATTTTGATGTATGTCCCCAGGTTATGAGATGCAGTAATGAACCTAGGATAAACATAAGAAGAAACCTTTCAGGTTTTTAAGAAGAATGTTTTATGTTTTCCTGTTTTAAGTTCCTGGTTTCTAAGACACTAAACCTTAAAGATCCTCAGTTTTGTAAAATGCAATGAAAAGTTATGTTATAAAAAGGTGGGATGCTATAACCATTATCATACTTAATTATTCACCACATTTATTACAAAGGTTCTTATAGTTCCCTTGATAAAGGATATCATATTCCTAATTCTTATCTATATTTTTACAGTATTTATGGTAGGAGTGATCTTCATGAGAGAATTTGAGCCTATGGAATTTTCCTTAGTGTTTACAATATTATTTGGTGTTTATCTATTTTCACTATTTTTGTTGTAGAAAATATTATTTAATTATTTTTAATGTTCTTATGAAATGTAATAGTATTTCTATGTGAATATATTATAAAACACAATAAAAATTTCATAATGAAACGTGAGTTATTTTACTAATAAAAGTAATTTTAGGACTGTTTCATTCTTACCCCTTGATAATTTTCACCCCTGAAATTTCATTTTATACTTTAAGGTGAAAAAAATAAAGGTATTTTTATTTACTACTTCTTTGGGTTACTAATTTTCTTTTCTCATTTATTATTCTTCCAAATTTATTTTATAAGGTGAGTATTCTTATGGTGTAGAACATTGTCTCTACAGTCCAAGATCTTCACTGACTAATCCTCATAAAAAGATAATTCTATAAATATCGTACCTCTAGATTTAGTAAATGTGAGGGATCTGGGATATTATTCCACAAGAAATATATTTATAAAATTTCATTTAGTTTAAAAAAATTTAGAGTGCTAGTCAATAGGTTATAGGTCTGATGTGGTATAGAATCTCTAAGGGGACAGTATACATATGACTTAGCTTTACCTTCTTACCAAACCTCATGATTCTCTTTTAGAGAGATATATAAAGTAAAAATTTATAATCAACCTCAAATTTCTTTTCTTTTTTATGGTTATCATCATAGATATTTTATCGAATTTGGGATATTCATATGTCTTACTAAATAGGCTAGTCCAACTTGATTATTTATTCTACCAATTTCGGCCCCAATTGATTTTGTTCTCCAACTTCATCCCAATATATTGGAGTTCTGTATTTCTTTCTCTAGAAGGATCCATACTAATTCTCAAGTGGAATCTATTTTTGTATCAGAACCTATCCAAATAATGATATTTATCTTAGACATCTTTGAAGTACATTGAACAAGCTCTCAATATATTCTCAAGTTTTTAGATTTTTCACTTAAATTGGACATCAGTATTAAGGTGATATTCCATACTAAAGTTAAACTATATAATCATTTTATATTGTAAAATTTTCTAGAATTTTTAGGTGAACCTAAAATCACAATTAGATAAAATTGGCAGGGGTGTTTCCATGTAGCCTCTCTACTTCTCTAATTTATAACCTTATAAGTTTATCAAGTGAGAAGCCCTCCTGAATGGAAATGAAATGAAAATTATTTATAATAAGTTCTATCATAACCCATATGGGATTTTTTCTTTTAGTTTTATTTGGAAAAATCATGAAAAATATCATGGTGATGTTCTCCCATTTCTATGAAGGTATGTATAATAATTACATCATCCTCTTGGGATTTTTTCTTTCTTCCTTCACTTATTGACATACCAGGCACTTGTATGTATATTCTATAATCTCCTTGTTTATATTTCCCCACTAATAATTCTATTTACGATATCTATACATATTTTTTATCCCTAGGTGGATAGAGAATATTGATCTATGAGAAATAGTCAATGGATTATTATTTAGCTCAAGTTTTGATGGTATGTATATTCCTGAACCAAGTCTCATAACTATTTTTTCAAAAAATAACTCTGAAGATTTTCCCTCTTTTATTACATACTCCTTCTTTTTCATCTCTACATTATCCCTTTAAGCTTTCTTAATCCTCTCTATAATGGATGGTTATAAAATCATTTGTTTAAGGTAGTATGTGGTTCCTTAATTTATTATTCCTATATCCATCCTTCTTAAGTATAATAAGATTTAATCCATATCAATCCTTATCATGAATAAGGTTTTGGGATTTATGAGGATAATAATGAATTGAGAAGTCATAATCCTGGATTAATCTAACCACCTTCATTGGAACATATTGAGATCATTCTCTATGAATATATATTTTAGACACTTATTATCCTTAAGTATTTCATACTTATATACATAAAGATAATGTCAAAACATATTAAATGAGAATATTAATGAAACAAACTCTAGATCATGCAACAAATAGTTCTTATCATGGATCATCAATTATTGAGAAGCCTAGGCTATCACTTTTAGACCTTTTTTAAATAATTGCTATAGATCAAAAAGCCTTACCCATGGGAGGGTAGTGTGAGTACAGCTAAAGTTATTATCCTCATATTCAACTCCTTGAATCTCTATTTACATTCATCAGTCTATAAAAACTTTACACCCTTCTAAGTTAACTTAGTTAGCAGGTTTGAAAATCATAATAATTCTACATTAATCCCTGATAGTACCCATATAATTAAAGAAAACTATAAATATCTATTCAATATTTTGTTCTAATTCATTCCTTAACCACCTTTTTCTTTGAAGGATCCACAGATATACCCTTACTCATGATAATATTCTCCAAGAATGGTACTTTATCCATCCAAAAGTCATGTTTATTGTAATTTTAATTTAAATTATCCTTTCTCAAAGTCTTCACCATAGTATTCAAGTTCTATACACATTCCTCCTTTATTTTTGACTATATGAGACTATTATCTATAAATACTACCACAAATTTGTTAAGGTGATCTATAAAAACTCTATTCATCAAGTCCATGAATATTTTTGGAGAATTTGTGAGTATGAATGGAATTACTATGAACTCATAGTATCTATAACTTATATAAAATTCATTCTTGTTAATATCATATTTTTTTCCTTTAATTGATGATATCCTGACCAAAGATCCACTTTAGAGAAGTATTGGGCCCAACGTAGCTGATTAAATAAGTCATCAATCTGTGATAGTGGATATTTTTTCTTTGTTGTGATTTTTTTGAGTTCATTATAATCAATTTATAGGCACATAGACCCACCATTATTCTTAACAAAGAGGACTGGCATACCCCATGGTGAAGCACTTTGGTGTATAAATTTATTTTTCAAATTATCTTATAGTTTCTTTTTTAATTACTTCAGTTCAATAAGGTTTATTATATAGGGAGTCTTTGATATTAACAAAGAACTAGGTATAAGTTCAATTTAGATCTCAACCTCTTAGTTAGGAGGAGGATAGAGAAAATATTTAGTAAATACATCATAATATTACCTTAGAATGGTAATTTATTCAAGAGTGATCCTCTCATTTTTCTTAATAATTTGATAAATATGGTATTACTCATAAGGTAATAATATTCATGCTTAAGAAGGAGTTTTAAAAGTATATTCATCCAAATAATTTCACTTTTACAGAATTAAAGTATGATTTTGGATATGAAAAGTTATCCTATTTTCATGAAACATGATGTGGGATCAATATAAAATTAGTTAATCCATGCCTAGTACAGCATTGAATTCAACTAAAGGGGTTATGAAAAGGTTTTTTGGAAGATTCAGCCCTTAAATATTGACTGGGGAGGATTTATATTCTTGAGGTGAAATAATTGACCAATTTTCTATTTTCATTAATAACTCAACCTTTATGTTTTGAGGTGGTGTTTAAATATTTCTACTAAAAATGCATGATATTAAAGAATTAATATAACCATAATAAAATAGTTTATTCATTATTCTTGAATAAATAACTACCGTAATTTTTTCCACTTCATTTTTAGGATCTATATCATTAGTAATGAAATCATTAACTTATTCCTGCTCTTTTTTTCTTAGAGGTTGTTTCCATTATTTATCTTAAATAACCCTTGTCTTAGGGAATTTTTTTCATAGTTTATGTATTCCATGAAATTGAAACATTAGATAGTAGGATAAGGGTTAATTAGAAATTGATTTTATTTCATCACATTAGTAGGCTTATTCATCTCCATTAGATATTAATTAGTTTGATTCTCATCCTTTTCATGTAAGATCATGTCCCTAAGATAATGTATGTACTGATTTTAGTTTTGGTTTATGGAATGTTTCCTATCATAAGGTCAAGTCTCTAAGGTTTCACAAGGGTTTGGGACATGGAAAATAAAGAAAATATTCTAATTAGTGCTGAGATCATGGTTAGATCATAGTTAGTAGTAATCATGCTCCATAAAAATATGGCATGAAGAAGGTAGGTGAACAGTTAGGGAAACCATTAAAAGTGCCTCTAAGAGATCATGTGGCCTTGTCCCCTTGGAAAATGGAGATAACATGGCCACCACATGGTTTTTTAAACTGTTCATGTGGAAAGGAAAACTGTGTGGCTCGATTTTATCTTAGATAGAGGGGATCGCAAGGTTGGTGCATGATTTGGAAAACCATATAGTAAAAACATGCGCCTCATTAAAAGTGGTTTTTTATTGTTTTCCCTCATATCCTTAAATTTTTCTTCCCCGGTTTTCTCCACCATTTGACCCCATACAACAATGATGATGAACCAAGAGCTACTCCCTCTTCCATGGATGCGTCTCCGTCATTTCTTAGGCATTTGGAGTGCCTTTTGGTGTAAATAAAATATTTAGGTAAGTCTTTAACTCCATTTCCTTCAATTTTATGGAAAATAATTTTTTCGGTGTCTCCTCTCCTTCTAAAACTCATGAAACCTATTTTTTGTGGGTTACTCATCATGGTGTTTGAATCCATTTTAGTTCAAATCAAGGACTGATATTGGATGATTGGTCATCTACGAGCATGAGGTAGGTAGTATTTAATTGTTTTCACATGGTCTTGTTCTGTTATATGTGTATATGTTCATACCAATTAACTAACTTGATTAACTTTTTTCTTTCTTAATTGAGATTTTTTTGGGCCTTAGATCGAGGAGTGTGATCCTTCATGGACCTCGTAGGCCCATTAATGATTTGAGACCAGGCCTAAGGCTACCCATGGGGTATTCCAAACCCTTGAAAATGGTTAAATGAATTGGAAAACATTGATATAGGGTATTTATGAAATTGAGTGTGTTATAAATGATAATTGGTAGGGTAATGGTTAAATGTATAATAGAAATTTTTATAAGCTAGCTTTATGAAATTTCTAAGTGGATTCTGAAATGGTTTAAATGATGTGTTTTGTATTTTGATTCAATTATGGTTTCAATGAAGGAAAATGATGTTTTAAATTTGGGTAATATTTTATAAAGTAGTTTTTAACCTAAAAGTGTTTGAAAATGGTACTTATTATATTTTAAATGGTTTTTGAATTGTGTGTGTGGTTTTACACTTTTGAAAATTTCATTGTTGTTTCTTTTAATGAATTGAATGTAATAGATGGCCTCTGTCCTTGTTTTGATATCCAAAAAGAAATATCCTGGTTGAGGGGTGGTTTCAAAATGTTTTAAGTGGTGTTTTATGAAATTGTGAAAATGGGGTTAGGTCTTCTTGAGATGTTTTTTGTTTTAATGTTATGTTAGGACCATGGTAAATGATGAATGATTAAGGATATTTAAATTTGATAATTGATATGGTAAAGATAAAATGGTTGATAATGGAATGTTTGGGAATGGAAATACATGAAGTTACAAATCATGATTCTATTCAAGGACTAATTCTCCATGTTTTCTAACCTATAACTAATGGTTTGGGATGTTGGAATGACGCTTTACTCCCTAGTTTTGGGTAGTCCATACTAATGTTCCAGGCACCCCGGTGCACCATCATTTTTTAAAGGATAGAAATTGAATTATTTAATCCATGGGTATGGAACTGTAATTCCATATCAATGTTGGGATGGTCGAACATAGAATTATGAGTCCCAGTTGGATACTTCAATAAATGATCTTCATTTTCTAACTTATCACCTAGTGTTTGGGATGGTCGGACATGGAATACTAGATCTCAGTTGGGTACATGGACTGATGCTCTATGTTTTTTACTCATGACCCCTATAATATATGGTATGGGTACCCAAACTTAGGATTTAAGGTACAATGGATTAAATAAATTGATAAATGAATGTATTATGAAATAAAATGGTAGTTCCCTATGGTTTATGGATTATTATCTCAGCAAGGCTGGAGCAGGTTGGGTGGTTGGATGATATGATGGTACTTAAAGATTTAATAGATAATTAATAAATTTTTAAATGTAAAACATTTTTTTCCTGCTACTTATTTATTTATTTCACCTTTTATTATTTTCATACACTATTTTATAGATTGGATATTTCTTTTGACACTATTGGTGGTGGCTTACTGAGTTGTGCTCACACCCTACTCAGGACACCATGGAACTTGGGTACCCGATCATATGATACTTGTTTTGTGGCACAGGTTTAGGATAGGGACATGGTGTTTGGTTCATCCATGGGATAATGAGGTGGATTATAGGATTTTAGGGCCAAGTTGGACTCAGGTTCATGTTCATATTTTTTCATCGTTTCAAAATTTTGGGTTTTATTTTATGATTGCATGACATGTGGAGTGCACATATAATTGTTTCATTATGTTTCATTTGGGTATGTATATGTTATTATATTTACTTTTTACCAGTTGATGTATTTTTTATATCTATTAGTATTATTTATATTGTGGTTTCACTCTAATAAGAGTGTATAGTCTACCCAATTTATCTCTATAGACCCATGATACTAGTCATCATCCTTGGGCATATGAGGAGGAGGTGACTAAGGTTATTTGGAGATCCGGTTAGGGGCACCAGTTTAGTGTCTACTGAGAAGGGATGCTACAAATTGGTGTCAAAGTTATGAATTTTTTCTGATTATTTGGGCATGGTATATAGAAGACTATGATCATATTAGGGTTTCGTAATGATCTTATTCCTGAGTTCCTTTAGCCCCAAGTGTGAGAGAACAATCAAGTTACCAAGGTTGGGAATTTATGTTTTTTTATTTTACCATTTATTGATATTTCCACATAAATTGGATTAGTTATATTTTATTTTATTGATTTAAGAGTTTTTTATATTATCCAAGTATAGAAAGAGAGGGTGTTTGGGTTCATGCATCATTATAGGCACATAGGATTGATGTTTTATCTATATTTTTACTATGATTGAATTGTAAATGAATTGATGTTTAACCAAAAGGGTACAAATAAATAAATTGAATAAAGATTTGAATTTTTAAATATGGGTTAATAAAAGGGTTCTGTAAAGTTTAAATCTTTTTGTTTTAAAACAGAAAAGTTTAATTAAAATGGGGAATGTTTAATGATGGTACCTTGAGATGTTAGGAATGAGAATCTATTTTGTTTTTATATAGACCTTTATATGGGTAGTTTTATCTTGAGAGTGCCCTAATTTGAGACCTTGGTTGTGGTTTATGATGCTGTATTGGTTTGGTTATACCGAATAGTGGAAACTTTCTCGTTGTGCCTTTGGTTAGGTTGTGACCTTGAGGTTGGGAAATGTTTTCTATTATTATGGATGTGGTGACCCTTGTAGGTTTATACCTTGCGAGTTGTGTTTGGAACCTAGAGTGGTTGTTTGGATCATACTGATGATGTATGTGGGGGATTTTCTTTGGTGTGGTACCAAGAGTAAATGATATCTTGGTGCATTAGATGTGGAGTGTTTCAAAATGGGGGCAAGAGTATTACCCGTGAGTGGTGACTTATTTGAGGATCAATGTGTATAGATTAGAGGGATAGCCAGTGGTTGTTTATAGACATGGCTCTAGTTTAGGGAGTTGGCATCATTAACCTTCAAGGGTAACCTCTAAGGGGTCAGCCCAGTGTTGTGGTTGATTGGGAATGTGAAGAATGAGGGTATGCTTCAGAGGTGTAGTCGATATACGGTAGGCGATATCAATTTTCAGTCAAAAGTAGGGATATACCTTGGTTTATTTTATTTGGAAAGTACCTTTAGTGTGTTTGGTTTCCTTGAAGGTTGGTTTTGAGGGGCAGAATTGTTCATAAACCTGACCCTGTTGTTCTAATGTTGTTTGATGTGAGAATTTATATTGACCTTGGATGTATGAGACAAGGGTGACTAGATCCTAGATAGATGCTTTGACTTAGGAGTGATTCCCAGGGTGGCAGGTGTTCATGTGATTTTACCTGACGTGTGTGATGAGTTAGGGTATTGTATGGGAACATTGTGTATGATTTTATTATGATGAGGGTGATGATATAGGAGGTTTGGTTAGTTTTTCAGTGGGTGTTAAGACTATTTTTAGTGGTGTAAAACTCATGAGGTTTTGAGTCAGGTTTGATGAGTGGTTCTAGGAAATTGTGTGGTCTTGAGGTTTCATTTATGGTCAGGGTTTTAGATACATCCTATAAATTATCTATGGTATTCGAAATGTGTGAATAGGTGAATCATGAGTAAGATCCTATCATTTTATTTGAAATTAAAGTGGTAAGTTATGGTCATGCAAGAGACTGTTTGGTTTAGAATTGGTTGTGGTGGTATTCATTGATGACATCTTAGTGTACTCTTAGATGAAGTAATATCATGCCAAATACCTTGACATCATTATGAGTACACAAAGAGGGAATTTACTATATTCCAAGAAAACTAAAAGAATTTATGGGATGATGAAGGGTGTATTCTTAGAATTTTGTGCTCATGGGGAAGTGTTGGTAAATCCTTGTAGTGGTAGGTGAGACACCATCTATTTTTGATTGAGGTACTTGTAAAGAACCAAATGTTGGAGAATGCCATAGTTTTTGTTCTCAAAATCTAAGAATGGGTAAAAAATAATATATTGTTTTTTCACTCACATGGGGAAAAAATAGCCACATATGCCTCTTGATTTTGGTAGTGGTTGGAGTTTGGGTCATGATGGATTGGAGTAATTGAGTAAATTGGTAGAATTGAGACTCCTAAGGTGGGGAGTTTCATGTTGATCAGGGGAGTATGACCCTTCAGATATAAGGTTTTCAAGTCTATAGAGCTAACTGTGGGTTGTCAAGGTGACACTAAGGGACAAATAAGGAACCGATGAGGTGTGAGTTTGAGTTTTGTGGGAATGATAGTAGGGAATCAGATGTGGTGGTGGTAAATCCAAGATTTGTCTCTAGTATAAAGGTTTATTCTAAAATAAATATGATTTTCTTGTGTTAGAGACGTTATTGGGCATAGTAAGTCATGATAGTTGATCTTGGGAAATGGAGGATGGTGCTAAAATTTCACTGGAAATCAAGGATTCACTCTAGAAGGTGAATTCGGATAGTGGTGGTATTCCTTAATTAAGGATGCATCATGTCTAGTTACCGTAGTACCATTTCAATAGTGGGAGTTGGGAATTTTCAGAGCATGTAGGTTGGGGATTTCCCAACCCAAGTTAGTGAATATAGAAATTATGGTTAGTTGTAAACCACATATGTCTTGATGTTTTGAGATGGCGTGTGTGTTTCAAAAATGAAAACATGTTATCAAGGAAGAGTTGAGTTGTTCATGGTTCATGGATGGAAAGTGGGTATGCATACTTTTTTTCATCTTTTGATGGTAAATATGGATTCCAGGTTTGGTTAGTGCTCTTGTAGTTTTTGGGTACGTAGAATTGGGAAACGTGTCATGTACATTTTGAATATTGAGTTCAAGGTTCTAGTGGTCATTTTACAAATATGGTGATTCCAAATATGAGAGGATTGTAGTTATAATCCCAAGAATATCATGAGGATCACCATAGCATGAAAGTGGTCGATTGATAACATGATCGGTGGTTCGGGTTGGATGGGCTTGGGTAAAATTCATCTTGGTATTTGGTTTTATAAAATGGATTTGTCTTGGGTTTTGAGCGTTTGAGTACTTAAGTTGGCAGTTGTTCCTTAGTTTTTTTTTTGGTATCTATTTTTTGAATAGGACATTGGGATTTAAATAATTAACCAATATAGGTTTCATAATGTGGTTGGATGACTGTGTGTTTCTTTAGGTGACACCGAGCTTGGGTCACTGTTAGAATTTTTAAAATGGGGTAAGTTGGAACCAGGTGTTTTGGGCCATGAGTTGTGGAGAAGATCAATCTGGTAAATTATGGAATGGATCTTCCATGGTGGTATGATTTTGTGTAAAACATTTTCTTATGTCGTGGATTAGGCAGTGTTACCTTGTAATCCTTATGGGATTCAATGTTCGATGTTGGGTTTGAGCTAGATTCATCTTTTGAGAAGCGTTGAGCTCGTATTGTGGGTTACAGTATGAAAAAAATTCCATAGGGTGGAACTATTTCCTTGGTCCAAGTGTTGTGATTTTATGTTCATGTTTAGGAGAAAACTTGGGTGATGAAAGTTTATAGGTGTTCCCCATGCCCTGACCTTTTATCTTGGAGGCTTTTTGATTCTTGGGATTCAGCTCAAGGATGGGTTGTTTTAAGGTGAGGATATTGTAAGATCTCGACCCTAGGATAATGTAAAACCTGGTTTAAATTTTTGTATTATAGAATGTTTCTTAAGATAAGGATAGGTCTTGGGGGTGTATCATGGGTTTGAGACATAGAAAATAATGAAAATAAAACAATATTTTTTTAGAGTGTGGTTGTTCTATGGTTAGTAGTAACCATTCATCATAATTGTGCAGCATAGATAAGGGGGTTCATGGTTATGGAAACTATTCAAAGTGCCTCCAGAAGACCATGCGGACTATTCCCCTTAGATAGTGAAGAGCGCATATCCATTACACAGTTTTTCAAACCATGTGGGTTTCGAGGAAAATCATGTGACTCGGTTTCCTCTGGGATAGAGGGAACTGCATGGTTAGTGCACATTTTTTAAAATCATGCAGCCAGACCATAAACCCCATTAAAATTGGTGTTTTACCATTTTTCCCACTTAAATTTAATGTTTCTTCCCTAATTTTATCCCCCATTCAACCCCCTATAGTAAGGGTGATGATCCAAGAGCCCCACCATCCTCCATGGATGATTCTCCATCCTTTATTAAGAATTTGGAGCCCTTTTTGTGTAAATCGAAGCTTTGGGAAAGTCGTCAACTTTTTTTCCTTCTATTTTTTGGTAGTATTTTTTGGTTGTCTGGTTATCCTTTCAAAACTCATAAACCCTATTTATAGGGGGTTCATCACCATAATGTTTGAGACTTTTATAGTTCAAATCAAGGCTTGAGGTTGTATGAGTGGTCATCTACGAGCATGAGGTAGGTGGTATTTAATATTTTCCTCATATTCTTGATGTGTTTTATGTGTATGTGGTTATTCCAATGCATTGACCTAATTTTTTATATATTTTGGATGCAGAAATCATTTTGGTCCTTAGATTGAGGTATGAAACCCTTCACGAAACCCATTAAGCCCATTGAAGATTCGAGACCGGATATAGGGCTACCCATAGGGTTTTCCAAACCCTTGAAAATGGTGAAATGGATTAAAAAACATTGAGATATGATATTTATGAAATTTAATGGGTTATAAATTTTAACTAGTATGGTGTAATAGTTAAATGGATAATTGAAATTTTTATATTCTAGCTTTGTGAAATGAATAAGGGGATTCTGAAATAGTTTAAATGGTGTGTTTTGAGTTTTTATCTAGTTATGGTTTCAATGAAGGAAAATGATGTTTTAAATTTGGGTAATATTTTAGAAATGTATTTTTGGCCTCAATGTGTTTGAAAAATGGTTCTCGTAAGGTTTTAAATGGTGTTTGAATTATGTGTGTGGTTTTACACTTTTTAAAATTCCATGGTGGTTTATTTTAATGAATTTAAAGGAATGGAAGGCCTCTAACCTTGTTTTGATGATCAATGATAAATAAAATTATTGATGGGTGGTTTCAAAATTCTTGAAGTGGTGTTTTATAAAATTATGAAAATGGGGTTGGGTATTCTCAAGATGTTTTTGGTTTTAAAATTTTATTGGGACCATGGTAAATGATAAATGATTAAGGATATTGAAATTTGATCAATGATGTGATAAAGATAGAGTGGTTGATGATGGAATGGTTGGGGATGGTTGTATGTGATGTGTTGAGTCCCAATTGGATTCATAGAATGATGATCCATGTTTTCTAGCCTATGAATAATGGTTTGGGATATAGGACTGACACTCCACTCCCTAGTTTTGGGTAGACTAGACTGATTCTATAGGCACCTCAGTGCACTGTCATTTTTTAGAGGATGTACATGGCATTTTTGACTCCCAAGTTATGGACACGGTGTTCCATATCAAGGTTGGGATGGTTAGGCATGGTGTTTTAAGTCCTGGTTGGATACTTGGATTGATTCTCCTAATTTTAAAACTTGTGAACTTGTGGTTGGGATGGTTGTACGTGGAATACTAGATCCCAGTTGGGTATATGGACCGATTATATATGTTTTCTGACTCATGGACCCTATGATATATTGTATGGGTTTCCAGACTGATTCTCTGGGTTACACTGGATTAAATAAATTGATAAATGAATTTCTTGTGAAATAAAATGGTTTCCCCTATGGTTCATGGCTTAGGATCTCAGCATGGCCAGAGCAGGGTGGGTGGTTGGATGATATTCTGGTAATTAAATATTTAAATGGATGATTAATAAATGTTTAAAATTAAAACATGTTTCCCCTACTACTTATTTATTTATTTCACCTTTGATTATTTTTATACACTTTTATACAGACTACCTATTTTTTGACACCTTTGGTGGTGGACTACTGAGTTGTACTCACACCCTTATTCATCTTCCATGGAACTTGGGAACCCGAGCAGATTTTACTTTTTTTCTAAAATATGTTCAATATAGGGACCTAGTGTTTGGTTCATGCATGGGTTGATGGGTTGGATCATGGGGTGATAGGGTTGGGTTGTATTTGGGATAATGTTTTTGGTTTGTCATGGTTTTGGTTTTTTTTTATTTTTTTTTATGATTTCATGACATGCAGAGTGCACATATTATCATTGTATTATGTTTCATTTTGGTATGTCTTTGTTTTTATATATACTGGTTACAGGTTGATGTGTCTTTTATATCTTTTGGTAGTATTTTTGTTGTGTTTTTACTCTGATAAGTGGGTATAGTCTCCCCAATTTATCTTTATAGACCAGCACAAGTAGTCATTATCCTCTGATGTATGGGGAGGCACACCTAAGGTTATGTGGCAATGTGGGTCAGAGCACTAATTTAGTTTCTACTGGAACAGTATGTTACATTCCACACCTATAACATCTACTTATTTCCTTAAAGTGTTTTACAAGATACTTATTTCTATCCTTATGGTATGTGGGAAATTTTATTTTCTTTCCACCATAATGATTATCCAAAAAACCTATAGAGTTAAACTCCATTATCCAATTCTTATCTCTTGTCCCACAAGACTACTATGAATCATCAATTTCCATCTTAACATTGAGGTAACATATAACAATTTCCCCATAGAAATAAATGTATTAAATATTTAAATCTTTACAATGACTTAGCTTTAACCCATTGAAGAAGCAGTCAACCTTACTTTCATCATCTATAATAAAGACAAATGTATATCATGAAATCCTTAATAAGTTTGAAATTATAGACTTATCCTCTTTTTTATTGAGTCCAAGTAATTTAAACTCTATTTTAAGATAAATAGTACAGAGGAAAATATTTACTGAAAAATATCTTCTAGAATCTATCCCCTTATATAGATTCAATGTCTTCCTTGGTATTTGTATTATTCATTAGTGTTAACCACTAATAAACTTCTCCCTCTAGTTAATAGAAGACCAAAATATATTTCTATTACTAAAATCATTAGAGGATAAGGAATATTTCATCAACAGACTTGATCAATTTCTATGTAATTAGAAGATCATAAGATCTACTAAAATTAGGAGGCCTTTATTGCATAAAGAACTAAACTGCAAATTATTATCTCAAGGGATAGGGAGGTAGTTTGATATTATTCATGTTATTACCCATAACATGAGTATATTATGCAAGTAATTTCATAAAATTATTACCTCCAATATCTATCATATTCTATTTTTCATTTTTGTAAATAATCACATTTTCCATCGCATATGTTGTTGAAAATATTACTTCTATTTCTATCCATTTTATAAAATAAATTAAATATTTTAATGATAATTATAAAATTAATAAATTAATAAAATTCAAACTATGAACATGGAAAAATTAACTCATAAATAATATATATACACTAACTTGTAAATATATATGTTTCAATCTATATCATATATGGTCATTTTCATATTATGTTTTATAAACTAATTATTTATACATGACATAAAATTATATAAATACATTATAATGATTTTTAAAGATATTTTGAATATACCAAATCATATCCACTAGGAGTGTCAAACTAGGTGTGTAAAAAGGCCCATTACTCATACCCAGGGTGAATATTGGGTTAATACCCAACCATCCCTTTTCAAGGTTATTACCCTAAGGTGTATCTTCACCAAAACCACATAAACTTATAGTATCCAAATAGGTATTTCATTTCTTAGAGACTACACACTTATTAGTTCACTAATATTTATGATATTTTCCTATACAAAGACTTTTTTAGGGTTATCACTAATGATTTATAATATTAATTCCAAAAATAATTTTACCTTACTCTAATAAAAATTATAGAAACCCAAATTTCATTACATAGTTTATTAAAAGATTTTCAACATAAATATTTAAAAAAACACCACCCAAGGATCTATAGGTCTAGTGTATTTAGGAGAATATTTATGATATACATTAACTTAAACATAATCTAAATAGTATTTTTTATCTCTATAATGTGATCCTAGATCCCTTTGAACTTATAACACTTCATAAGATACCATGGGTACAAACATAAAGAAATGGGTGTGCTATAAATACCAGTAAGGGAATAATCATAGTAAATAATGAAGACAAGTAATACATATGAGGCTAGAGGCTTATCATGATAACATAAAAGGTGATAATAACATAAAATAATATAAAAATGGCATGATAATATGGTATAATAACATATTTTAATCATAGTAATATGGTAACAACAGAAAATATTACATCATAATCATAATTCAAGGCACGCCTTTAAGACAACATAACATAGTGTAATAGGCTAGCTTCCCAGGCACTACACATGGTATCTCATGAGATGAAAACATTATCCAGTGAATTATGAAGATTTTTAATTATCTTACCACCCATCATATTAATAAAATTAACATTCATATTTGTGATACATAAGTAAATCAAACATAATACATAATCATAATAAAAATCATGAAAAAGTAAATGGGTTACATAGTCATGTCTTATAGCATAAAAAATGGAATATCATAAGTATTACCATGAAAAAATGGATTAAATAATTCTTATACATTTCTAAATATATAAATATTAAAATTTCATGATAATAAATTCAATGTGAAGTGAATACATAAAAAGTGTGTAAAAGGGGGTTTGGAAATGAACATCTTAAGTGGGGTTTTAAGAAAAAGGGTAAAGTAAATTTGAAGAGGGTAAGAGAATAATAATTCCCATTAAACCATAAATGAACCAAAATTTTTTTCCAAAAAATGATCATTTCTTAAAAACATTTAAAGAAGTGGTACATGAAATGAGGTAATGAATAGATAAGTTCCTCGTAATTGGTTTTTCTTAATAAAAGAAATTGTGAATGGAAATTTAAAATATTATATATCCCCATTAAGGAATGGAAAGTTACAATAGGTTTATATGTGACGAGAACATATATACAAAATATATAATAAATAAATGATAATTAAATAGTGATAAAGTTATTTTTAGAGAGATAAATCATAACCTGAAATAGAAGAGGGTGGTTTGGAAGTTCCCTTACCTCAGGTCCTTGACTCACTTGGTAAAATCACCTAACTTCCTGAATAAAAAAATTAAAATTATTAAGTACTTACTTAATAACCTTTTTAATCTATATTTTATTTATTACTATTATTTTATTTATTTATAAAATCATTTTTTTAATACATCACGTTTATTCCTACTCTCATGGGGGTTTTCATTTCACAGTTCCAAAGCTGCTTCAGTTTGTGGATAATTATGGAAGTTCTTTTTAGATGGGAATAAAAATATATAAGTAGAATAAAATGATATTAATATCTTTATATATGTTTAAATGGTTTTAAATATCCATATGTGTTTTGATATAGGGATTATTCATTTAATATAAATGTAATCATTATATGGTTAGTTCATTTGGACAGTTTTACTGACCATCATGAAATAGATTATTTTTATTTTATTAAATAATTATTAATACATTAAAAACATAAAATAAGTTATAATATATGAATTATAATCATATTTTACTATAATATTACTTATATAACCATTTATGGAGGCAGTAGTGAAAAACGAAACACATCGACCATAGTGGCTGTGAACCAACCAAAACTTGGGTGATGTTTTCATTTTAGAAAAGATAGAAGGATGTTAGATTATGGATATTACATATAAATCCCGGACCCTAGTTACCTAGATTCAGTGAATTATTACATAAAATTGGCATGATATAAGGAATCATGTCCTAAAAGATCGATCAGTTTAGTAGCCTTAGAAGTACTAGATACATATATAAGTTTTACATTACATCATGAAACAAAAAAAAATTGTGTCTTATTTGAACACTCTTATATTACTTAGTATATTACTACAGGTTAATCATAATATACTTCTTTACATCTTGGGAAAAATAAAACATAATAAAGGGGTGAGCTCAGATACTCAGTAAGGATAACAATATAGCAGAAACTTTCATAAATAAGCATAAACATTTAAGGAAATGTATAGGGCTAAAACAAAAGCCTTTTAAACTTAAACTTAATCACAATATAGAAAATATAAATCAAATAATTCCATTTAATTATTCACATGGATATTCTACTAGTTGAATAATCGCATGTAATATCAATAGCCAATTTCATAATGATGGAATGCATAATGTTGGACATCATAACCACATTGTCAATGCCTCATGCCAAAACTATAAATAAGATTTTGTCAAGGCCTTATGCCAAGACACAATTTTTTCTCATGAGACATACTGATTCATCGAGGAGCTATAGTGGGCTCCACCCATCACATACTAAGTCCAATGCATTCCTCATATAAAAAGGTTGAAACATAACATAAACATTCGTATTAAAACTAGCATAAAAAATGTAAATATTTTAACCATAAACCATGAATGGTATAAAAATATCACATCCACATTAAAACATATCACAAAACCTTCAATACAATATGGAATATTGTATCATAATAAATCAACTTCAAACAAGCATAAAATCCAATAAAAGATGTTGACATAGATGAAATCAAAACTATTTGAGAGAAATATCTTCTTTTATTTTGAAGTCATTTAAAATTCATGTAATTTGAAAAGAAATCATTTATTTTGAAAATATTCTTATAATATTTTAAGTGAAGCTTCAAAGGTTTTATAATGGCAGAAAATAGCCGCACCCGTCGTATAAGTTAAAAAATATTATTTTCTTAATTTTGTCGAAAAGGTGGTAAAGGACCTTGTTTGGAAAACAACGAAAATATTACTTTATAAACATAATATAAAAAGTAAAAAAATGGTATAAATTAATTTAACCCATATTCTATGAAATAGTAAAAATGTTTTGAAATACATTTTTAAGAAACACAGATGTGAATGATAAAGCGGTCTCAGTAGATACTCACGTATAAACAACCTCAGATAATGAAGAGATTGTAGAATTATCCCTTACCTTGCACTTTTCCTTGATTTAAGGTATGTTAACCTCCTTTATAATAGTTAAATAATTGTAATTAAATTATAAAAGATACACATGCATAAATATGATATCATATATGATCTTCTAATATTTCTTTGTTAATAATATTTCAGTAGTATCATTGTTCCAGATGTTAACTGATTCATTTTTTTTATATGTTTTGTTATGTAAGTCATGTTTGTTATGTATGGGATGTATTTGATTCATATACGTAATGATATTAAGTTCTTAAACATTGTTTTTAATCATAAAATGAAAATTACTCTTGAATGGTTATGATGGGGAATGAATCTCATCGCCTTCGTGGAGACGGTAATATGTACGTACGCATAAGAAAAAAATATTATTATATTGATAGTGAAATCATTTGTAATTGGATGGTATATCATATATAAATAACCATTAACATTATATATTTATTATTTACATCAGTTATACTCATTATTATACCTATCCAAATAATGAAGTGTTTGAATAACAAACTACACCACGACGTGGAGACGGTAAGCCATACGTACGCACGTATGGTGACATTTCATTCATATGATGGATAGAATAATGAATATGGTTGTACCATATTTATAATAAAATAAAATTATGTATAAGGTACTGGAGTTATTATTTTGGTGTGGAAACAACAAAGAAAGAGGAAGTGTAAGAAGAAAATAACTTTGAAAATGTGGTGAAATTATTACCTCTTCTTTGGGTGTTTCCTTTTGATTAGATCAAAAGGGCTCCTTAGGTTTTATTATGATCAAATTAATGCCTCTAGGTTGAAGGTAGGGTAGTTGGGAGGATATTTGAGTGTGTTTTGGGCGAGCCAAATTTCTTTGGAGGTGTGATTTTGAGAGAAGGGGAAGTACCCTTTTATAAGAGAGGTGAGGGTCACTTTAGGAAAATCTTGAAATATTATTTTATTATGAAATCATATTTGGTTGATAATGGATCCAAAATGATTTATTTAGAGGCTAAGGTGGGTATGGGTATAAAACCTCTCAACCAATAGGTTTTAGATAGTTTTAAGTCAACATATTAACCTTATCGTTTAGATTTAACTCTTGGTTAAATAGTTTAATTTTTACCATGTATTGTTGTATTATTATAATAAATGGTTAATAAACTTAATATAAAAATCCAATAGAACCCCAAGTGGATAATTATTGATATATATAACCTTATATAAGTCTTTTTTCCAAACATTAGATTTTTTATGATATATTATATCAATTTATAATATAGTATTTGTTTTAAAAACTCATTTATGTCAATTTTGACACTATTTGCTATTTTGTTTTTGTGAAAGTCATAAAATCTTTATCACTTCGAAGAAAATTTATTTAATAAACCCTAACATGTCATATTAACCTAAAAAATTATGGTAATTCATCATAAGTCTAAATTTATATTTATTTGGATATTTATAATATCAATTATTTTAATCTTTCATTAATAAGGTAATTACTGCAACATCATTATGTCATAAATAAATTTAATTATTTAAAATCTAAAAATGATAAATAAAATACAATTATGTAGGAAATATTTTTATATTTATAATGAATATATATAGTCTAATTTATATTATGTATAACCCTATATTAAAAATGGTTTAGTTATTAAACTTTGAATTTAACACTTTTAACTCTTCTTTAAATAAAATAATAATAAATGTCCTAATCTAATCTAAGTAGACCAAAAGGATAATATTTTATTCCTAAGGTTTATTTTTGTTTAAATACACTTATCCAATATAATTATGTCAAGTTTTAGGGTAATTATAATATCATTTTTTACCTTTACCCTATTTACTTTTAACCGTGGTAAATAAAAGTCAAAAGTTACTATTCATAAAAAATTATTTTCATCTTATTGAGCCACATATTACTTACTGATTTCAACCATGCCTTTCATATTTTTGAAATTAAATTCACAGAAGTGGTAAAATTACGTTTTATGCAAATTTATAAATGCTCCTAGAAGGTGGGTAAAAGACGGTAAAACGTTCAATAAGATTTTATATATCTAATATTATTATAAAATGACTCCAATGAATTACATTGAACATATATAGGTATTATGTATCTATTTTTACCTAATATAAATTTAAATAAAATAACTAATTATTTAAATAAAAATTCAGTTTTAAACAATAACGCAGTGTTTTTTACTATTCATCAAAAATTGAAAATTTTCAGAAAAATACCAAAACTTAACCCTGAGCTAATATTGATATTATGAATCCAAAAATGAAGTCCATTTTGAAAAATAAAATTTATAAATTTTCAAAAATTGGGTATTACTATTCATAACAGCTAGTTTGATTGGTCGTGGTGTGTGAGAACTCGAAGTTGTGTACAACGCAAGCTATTGTATTATTCAAAGAGAAGCATATCGTGGAAGCTTGGGGTGTTTCATTAAATTAATATAATAAAAATTAATTATATTAATAATAATTATGTTATTATAAAAACATTTATATAATATATTTGAGGTTTGATAATAACAAAATAATTTAAGAGACTTTGATTGAAAGTATTACCTCTTCCTTTGGATATTAACTCTTAGGATAACCCTTAAGGATCTTTAGAATGAAATTTTATTAATTTTTGGACTCTTTAGAAAAGGTAATTATGGTTGGTGAGATATTTTGGTAGATATTTTTTATTTTTTAAGGAACTTATAGTGTGAGTATAAGAGGGGTGATTAAGGGTGGTATTTATAAGAGGAGATGGGTTTTTTTTAATATAATATTCATTAGTTTATTATTTTTTCTCAATACCATATATAGTGATGATTCGTATTAATATATATATTAATTATTGAATGTGAGGATTAGATAATTCTTTATTACAACACAAATTATGCAATTAATCATTTAGTTAACTCATAATGTAAAAATTGGAATTTTTCGTATATTACTATTCACCAAAAATTCAACATTTTCATAAAAATACCAAAAAAATAAACCAAGATAATTTTTACATGACGATAAAAAAATAAAATCCATTTTATTCAAATAATTTTATAAATATATTTAATTTAATATTAAAATAAAAATTTTATTTATTGAAAAAATAGTTTTTATGAAATGATCAAATTTTTAACAATTCAAAAAAATACTTATGGTTTCATAAAAATATTTTATCATATTTATAAAAATATATATTATTTTATGAAAAAAATTTATAAGAATCAAATTTTATTTAGAAATTTTATATTTAATATAAAAATTTATTTTAACATATATAAATCATATATATTTTTTTGAAAATATTATTATGATTTCATTATGTCAAAATTGAATTTTATTCTATTTAACACTTTTATTTTATTATATTATGGTATAAACTCGTTGTATTATTTTCTAAATATTATTTTACTATTCCATTGGTAATTTTACTATTCTTAATGTTATGATAAATATTTCAATGGTCAAATTACAATTACAATGTTTAGATAATGATCATATCCTAATGGTCACATTGCCCTTTAAAACCTATATATACACCATCATTCTCATACATAATCATTTACAGCTTCAGTTACAAATTTTTTTATAATTTTCTTCATAATTCATATCATATTGTTAATTCTTATTTTTCATTTTTCAGTCTTTATGGAAATATTGGTCATCATGGGAGAATTTTTCCAATGGATTTTTCCTTAATGTTTTCATTCTTCTCTGGTGTTTATCTCACTATACTATTCTTTTTATTATAGAAAATATTATTTCATGATGTGTAATTTTCCAGTGAAATGTAATATTATTTCTATGTTGATCTATTTCATAACATAATAAAATAATCATAATGAAACATGAGTTATTTTACTATTAAAAGGATTTTTTTATCCATTATAAATAACCAAAGACAAAATACCGCTCTCAAGAAGATGATTGATTTGGGAGAGAACCAAAATACCATTATATCACTAATAAATATACACAATGATACATCTCAAATTAGGTATTATTATTGTGGAAATATGTGGTATATAAAAAATGTTTTCTCTATATAAAATAGTTAATTTAAGGCACAAGATAAATAAATATAGGTAAAAATATTGGAATACTATTAATATTTTTTCAATAGTGATTTTTTTGTTAAGTTTATGGACACAAATACATATATTTCTCATCAAGTATGTAATGGAATATTCCATGGGAGAATAGAAGTTTACTAAAAAGAAAAGTAATGAGTCATCGAGCAAGATGATAACCCAAAATAGGTTTGTTGTTTTAAAAAATGAGGTAGATCCATTATATAAGAAGAAGTAATATTCATATAAACCATCAATTAAAGTGAATAAACATGTTTGGATAAAAAAATAAAAGGGTTGAGAAGGCTGTAGTGGTGAAAATTTCATAAAAGGCAATGGATCAAGTTGGGGTGTTTATTATTGATAGTGAAAGTACTTCCCATATGGTGGGAAATGAGAATATTTTTATGATATTAAAATACAATAAGTAATGATTTATTAGTTTTGGAAACAATGAAGGATTAAAAATTGTTGTCTTTGGGAAATCCCAAATAGGATGCAAAGATATGAGGAAAATAGATTTCTTAGTTATTAAGGATCATAATCACAATCTCTTAGGTGTTAATAAATTATTCTACTAAAGAAATGATATAATAATTACCAATAATACTTGTATTTTTAAAGGAAAATGTGGAACAATTCTGTTGAAATAAAAGGATACATATAGGACTCTCTACCTTGTTAGTGGAGAAAAGGGTGTGTTCTTCCTATCTAAGAAGTATGAAAATAAATTATTTCACAAATGACTCATTCGCTTTATCCAAAACTACATGTAATATTCAATTAAACATGTTATTTAATATTAAATCCCTAGTATTACATGATATTATAGTCATACATACAATATTTTTAAAAGGAAAACATCATTTAAAATATATATAATCTGATAGATAAGAATTTGAAGAGATTGTCATATTTTGTACACATATATTTTTGTGTCCCGATATCACCAAAACTCATTAGAGGTAAGTGGTATAATAAATTAATTAGGATATGTTTTTTTATAGTGATTAATCAAAAAATATTTGGTTAATTTTATTAAATAGTATCAAAGGCTAGTGGAATATAAAATTGGTAATAAAATCCCAAAAATGTCAAACTAAAAGTGGTATAGAATTGGATAATATCCAAGAGGAGGATTATATTGAAAAAAATAAGATAAAACAAAAGGTTTTGTTTTTTATAACTCAAAAAATTGAATAGTAGATAAGATAAATTAGATAATAAATAACATTTTTTGGGATATGCTCATTGAGAAATACATACTAGAGAGGTTTTAGAAAGAAGCAGTCTTGATATTGTTCTAGATCAAAAATTGGTCCTGATTATATCTGGATTAAGAAAAACCCTAAATGAGATGTGTTATGGGTATAATACTATAATGAAATGATATTTAATCTTTATAATTAAATGTTTTATTCTAAAAAAGGATGATAATTTTAACACTTTGACTAAAATTTTCTAAACAAATTTCTAGTTGGTGTGTTACATAACGTCAGGCGTACCTCCTTATATGCTTGATGATTTTGTCCAATAGAGTCTATAACCAATGTGGGGAGACTATAATCTTAATACCATCACATAAACTAATATATAAATAATTAAAGTATCATAGGACATCATAGTAAACCCATCAGATAATAGCTATGTGCTAACCAACAACAACAAAAATTATCAAAATCTTATACTAAATGTGACTCATTCCATCACACGTACAACATACAATAAGGATCTACATTTGGTCTGTTAATGTAAATAATATACAAAGAATAAAATATATTTTTATACATATCCACAATTCTAAGTCTCCACCCCCCCCCCCCCCCAGTTCAGCCTCCAAACCTCCTCCTAGTTACTCTAGTCAGGTCCCCCATACAAATTGTGACCTGAAATCCAAACATAAGGTCATCATGCACACCAAGGTTCCCATACGAGGTATGAGTATAAGACAAAATAGGGTTCCATTAATTCATTCCTTATATATTCCATATTATACAGTGTTTTTAACTATGAAAATTAAATAAAGGAGAAACATATAGCATGAAAGAATCATTTTAGATCATCATGTTCTAACTAGACCAACATAATACTTAACCTCAACTACTTCAAAAAAAATTAGTAGAAGATTCATATTGCAGAACAACCAAGCCCCATGAACAATAACTTAGGGTAGTAACCAACAACTAATTCTCTACTAGTACCCTCTCACTTGGGTTAGGGTATCTTACTAAGTCCTGATTATATGGCTTATCTCATACCACCGCACTCTCACTTAGGGTGAGATTTTACACCACATCTCATATCACCACCCTCTCACTCAAGGTGAAGTCCCATACCATGTCTCATACCTCTAACCTCTCACTTATTATGAGGTATCATACCATTCCATATATCACATATCATATTTATCCCCTCTCACTCATAGTGAGGTCTCATACCATATCTCACATCATGTATCCTACCACTTCTCTCTCACTCAAGGTGAGGTCTCATTCCACATCTCATGCCATTACCCTCTCACCTAGAGTGAGGTATCATCATTACTACATAAAATGGTCAAAGAATAGTAATAAAGAAATATATATAAGATGAATCCTATAGATTGTTCCTAAATTATGCACACACATATCCCCACCTAGATATATACTAGAGTTTAACTCCCTAACCCAGTTGCCACCAATATAGTTCCCCAAGACTTTTCGCCATGTAGCCTTAAGTGTGCCTCCCTATATTATAGAAGTTGTTGATTTGTATCGTGGGTATAAAGTGGTACAATGGGGAGACTATACTCACATATTAGAATAGAAACATCAGAAGAAATAAATGAAGAACCATACATATCACATCGAGGTAAAATAATTAGGTTCTAAAAAACCAAATAATAATCCATTAAATAACATGTTTATGTCACATATAAATTAGTTGGGAATATATATAATTCAGTTCAAGTATAATAAGACTAAAAGTTAAAAAAAGGTTACAAACCAAAAGATAACAAAAACCCATAAGTCAAAAGCTCTATCTCAGCTCCTAGATCCAAAATCTAGTCCTAGGAATAAACTCAATAATCAAAAACATGGAACTTACTCTTATTCTATCCTTCATCCATGAAGTCTACCCAGGTACCAAACGACAGCCCAAATAGGGTCTGAGTAAAACTTAGTAGGCCACCACCAATGATGTCTAATAAAAATGCAGTCTGATGTGTAAATAATAAAGGAATTAAATATATATATATACATAATTGAATTAGTATAAATAATAATAAACTATGTAAATAAAATAAACTATATTAATCCCCAAGTATCAATGAGACAAATCATCCCAACATAGCTTACTTTATCCTATGTCGATATATGAACATAGAGGAGGTTTCATGACCTAATCTGGTTCCAAGGTGCGTTATCAAGGAAACCATGATCATATAACCCAAATAAATCTATATAAATCAAATGGTAATTGCTTTAAATTAATTACAAAGTAAATTTAATAGTCATGTTTGAACTCAAGGGACCACCCTTGACATTCAAATGTATAGCTCATTCACCCCTAATGCATTACATGCCCATATAAATGAGAGAAAGTTGGGGAGTTCATCTTGCGGAATTAAAAAAGAAAATACCTCAAGAATCCATGGAATTAATATGTATAATTATAAAAGTATAAATAGTATGTGAAACCAATGGGGAGTTTCCCCATGGAATTTTTAGTAATGAATCTATATAGAATCTATTGTCTTTCTCAAGTAATTTCATAACCCAATAGAATCCTAGGATCATCCATGGAATTATTTGTAAATATCAATCTTTATAAACCCAAGTTATTCCACAAGGGAATTCATTTTATTATCCATATCTAAGAATTATACTCATGTCATTATTCCAAATTTCACATAATAAACAATTTCACAACTCAATCCAAGTTTACCATTTAATTTCAAATTCCATTTCAACTTAAAAACTCCATAATAAATCACTATGTCACTAGGTAATCCCTAAACTACCATATTTTTTCACCCAAAAACATAGAATAAGTCATAACCCCCCTCTTTAATAAATTAAAAAATGGTCAAATAAACCCATCCCACTCTTATAAATCCAAGGGAGCTTGTAAGACATAAAAAAATAATCTAAACAATTTAGATTAATTTTAGGTCAAGAATCTAAAATGATGGAATAACTGCACATGCCAATAATTCAATACAATAGGGATGATTTGAAGAAAAAATATGAGACCACTTATCTTAGGTTATAATAGTCCCACTCTTTGAGTATTGGGTTTCAGTTCAAGAATAAATGAGATAAATAGAGAAAATAGTTTAAATCCATGAAAATAGGGCATGTTTGTCATAAATGATGAGAATACAGAAGACAAAAAATTAAAATGTTAAAGGAGTAAAGATGATTTATAGACTTACATAGATATTTTGATCACAATATTTGGTGGAAGATTTGGTTGAGAAACAAGGGATATCCACCTCAAAGTGATAACTCCATGGGAAGTGTTCATCGCACGCTAGTTAAAATAAGAAACCACTTTCATAATTTGAATATCCCACCCCCTTTAATATAAAAGAACAAAAATTTTAAAAATATATGGTTGAATTCATGGTGTGAACTAAGGTTTCACACTATGATATTTTAGGTAGAGGGATCCTCCCCTCTATCCAACTGATTCACAGTGTAAATTAGACCATTACACCATGAATTATGTACCCTACAATTTTCAAACTACAGGCCAGTACATTTTCCCTTAAATTCATCTTGGACCACTCACAACCCCTTAAAAACTTATACTTAGATAAAATACATGACTTTGGGTTGAAATTAAATGAATTTTTACCTTATAAAGGGTGGAAGTTTTACAACCTATCCACCACAAGATAACTCATTCCCAATCTATAACTCTAACCTATGATCAACCTCATTGAAGAAAAGTTCCATCCATTAGGACCGAATATATAATTCCTACTCCTGTGTTTCCTCTTTTACATGACCATGTTTCCATATCACTCAAGCCAGAGGAATAGGTTTTCCGTGAAGCATCTTCTCACTATGGTTCATGATACAAACTGAATTCTTCTTAAAGGATGAAATGGATTTGAGATAAATATCCTTAGCCTCAAAATAATGTGATTGATCAAGAAAGTACCATCAAAGATGATATATATAAAATATTTCATGTAGGTAACTAAATATATTTAGAATATATAGTTGATATGACACTGATTATACCCACTCCACAATCTTGAATGGTCCCACATATATAGTTGACAACTTTCCCTACCTCATATAAGATGGTCTCCCAAACTAGAAAACACACAAAAAACACATAGTCATCTATCTCAAACTCCAAGGGTCATCGATGTCGATCTAAAAAAATTATGCCAACTTTACACTATATCTATCCTCTTATGGATCAATTGGACCTGCTCTATCATCTACTAAACAAGACTCAGTCTAACCATCACTAACTCACCTACCTTCATTCAATATAAAGGTAAAAACAAGTAATCTCATACAAATACTCTTAAAAACAATTTTAATAATCACCTAGTAACTATTGTTATAGTTTAAGTTCACAAGTTCAAGATGGTTCTTCCAAGAACCAAAAAAATCAAGGACACTCACCCTTAATATAACATCCTTCCTTTTTATCACATAAATTTTCATTAAATTTTACAAAACCGAGGATCTTTAAGGTTTAGTGTCTTGGAAACCGGGAACTTAAAACATGAAAACATAAAACATTCTTCTTAAACACTTGAAAGGATTATCCTCATGTTCATACTAGGTTCATTACTGCATCTCATAACCTGGGGACATACATCAAAATAAAGGGAGAGTAGAAGGCCCAGTAAGGGAAACAAGAGAAACATTTTACATGTGATCTTGAGATACTTCAATAAGGTCATGAAAAGAAATTTAAGGCATGAGAAATAAATCATGAGATATATCATAGTAAAAATAACATTTTTCATAACTTGAAGATGTGGCTGCAACATTTAATATTGACAATCATTTCATTTCACCAAGGTCCATCCCCAATGTGTCATTAAAATTTACCAAGGTTATTCACCAAGGTATCAGTCTAAAAAGTCATCTCTAGAGATTAAGTCTTTACCCAATGCATTGGAGCACTATATGGGAACACCCTTGACATGTCTTTATTATCATGGGATCCACATATACCATCATTAATCATTTCATAAACAACCCATATAGTATAAAAGAAATGGGTTTCATTTCATAATCATAACGTTTTAAAACTACTTTAAAGACATGATCTTTATGTCACTTTAAACCCACAAAAAAGGGAAAGAGGGTTTCATGTATGTAAATCCCAGAATTTAAAATAGAACATTTTGATATATATGTGAATACCCCTGTAGAAATAAGATCTTTTAGTATTCACTTAATAACATAAAACAATTTTGAGATAAAGAGGTAGGCATTTTGAGACGAAAACTATGCAGCATAACGTCTACGATACATGGTTTTAGAAAACATTGAAAAGAGAGGGGACATGGATCACCCACTCAAAAATGATACATAAAACAGTAGGGGAACATAATATATAGTATTTAAGAACATGGTAATGAAATTTTAATG
Organism: Viscum album; assembly: GCA_963277665.1. NCBI lineage: Eukaryota > Viridiplantae > Streptophyta > Magnoliopsida > Santalales > Viscaceae > Viscum > Viscum album. The sequence goes on from OY728140.1 coordinate 1,143,872,988, forward strand.
ATATATCATATGAAACGAAGAACTTGAAAGGAAGAAAAAAATAAGATTTCTCTTATGAGAATTCGGCAGCCTAACGGCGTCACTTAAAACATCCAAAAATGGATTGACGAGATCAAATTGGGTCTCTCATAATATGAACATAAATGATCAGTATGATATATATATATAGAGATAATACCCTAACATAATAAAAAATAACTTGAAAGACTTGACATGAAAGTAGATCTTGAAAATGAGAAGGGTGAAAGAACCCCTTAGAAATTCGGTAGCCTAACGACGCCACTTAAACTTCAACAAAAATGAATTGATGAGATCAAATAGGGTCTCTCATCATATGAACATAAAATATAAGTATGATATATTTAGATATCATACCCCAAAATAATAAAAAGGAACTTTCAAGACTTGACATGGAATTAGAAATTTGGAAAAGGAGAAAGGTGAAAGAACCACTTAAAAATTCGGCAGCCTAACGGCACCACTTAAAACTTCAAAATACTGAATTGAAGAGATAAAATGGGGTCTCTCATCATATGATCATACGAGATCAGTATGATAAATTTAGATATCAAACCCCAACATAACAAAAAGGAACTTTCAAGACTTGACATGGAATTAGAACTTTGAAAAAGGAGAAAGGTGAAAGAACCACTTAAAAATTCAGCAGCCTAACGGTGCCACTTAAAACATCAAAATACTGAATTGAAGATATCAAATGGGGTATCTCATCATATTATCATAAAATATCAGTTTGATAAATTTATAGATCATACCCAAACATAATAAAAAGTAACTTTCAATACTTTACATGAAAATAGATCTTGAAAATGAGAAGGGAGAAAGAATCCGTTACAAAAATTTCAGCAGCCTAACAGCGCCACTTAAAACTTCATAAAACAAAATAATGAGAATAATAGGGGATCTCTCATTATATGAACATGAAAAGGGAAGTAAGAGGAGTATAATAGAACATCCTTTAACATAATAACATGGAGCATAAAAGAAATTACATAAAACAGATTTCTTGAAAAGAAAGAGAGGTCGGATCCCTTACCTTAAAACGTAACTCTTAAAACTCAAAGGTTGGGACCTTGAGGGCTTGGGGGAACCTTGGTAGGACTCTTTTGGAGGTAATGAGACCATAACTTCGTTGGGGTAGAGTGGGTAGTGGAAATGGATGAGAGGATGACTTGTTATTTATAAGGAAAGTGAGGGGACAAGGCATTAATGGCCAAGGGACACCTCAAAAGTGGTTTTCTCAAAACCATGTGCTCTCCCATGGTATTTCCCATGAAGTTAGGCCACATGGGGACCCCAATACAATAATTCATCACCTTTGGTCGGCCAACCCTTAAAATATCTCATGAAATCATCATGACACAGTTATGATGTCATTAAACATACCGAAACCCTAAAACTGTATTTTTATTATTCACTGAAAATTCAACTTTCTCAGAAAAATACCAAAATTTCACATTAACCAAATATCAATGCTCTGATTTAAAAAATGAACTCCATTTTATTAAAATAATTTTCTAAATATTTTTAATTTTATTTTAAATTAAATACACTATTCACTGAAAATTCATTTTTTTCAGAAAAAACCCCAAAAATTACCTTAACATAATATTGATGCTCTGAGTTAAAAAATGAAATCCATTTTATAAAACTAATTTTCTAAATATTTTTAATTTAATTTTTAATTAAAAAACACTATTCACCCGAAAAAAAACTAATACTTGAATAATAATTTATGAAACCGTTATTTAACCATTTTATTGAATCACATTACTTAATCAAGGTGCCTAGATTATTTTAATACTTTCTTTAAGTGAGGTTACTAATCTATTTGGTCACATTACTAATCCTAAGCATAAAATCACTATTCATAATTTACTATTCATCAAAAATCAAGTTGATCTTATTAGACTCAAAATTTTGTACTAAACATAATTGTAGAATACCATTTTTTGAAAATCATTACACATTTTTAATTATTTAAGGTTTACCTAAACATTTTTAAAATATCCTTTTTCTAAAATTCATCAAAAATATGCAAACTATATTTATCCAGACATTTGAAAATTCATAAACTTCATCATAAGAAGAAATCAAAATTTTTATTTAAAACAAAGGGTTACACAAGGCAGTTATGGTCTCCTTACATATCCCCTTATCAAACCAGCATAGGACCTAAGTGTAAGGTGTGCTAAGGTGATAGAATCTGAGGGAGGCTCGTCCAACATCGCACGAGTAGTAATTTCTATCAGGTTGAACTTCTCGCGAAGTTGATTCTGTTCTAGCTTCACACGATGAAGTTTGGCTTGGGTTTGGTCCAGAGCAAAGCCCAGTGGTGCTACCTCCTTCCCAAGTTCTGTTAGATGGGCTTCGATTGGTCCAAGACTACTGGGTGAGGCCATAGAATCTTCTTTCTTATAATAATTAACCAAGATTACTTGTATTTAGAGACAAAAATCAAAAAGTTTAGTTTCCAACGGTCATATTGACCAATGGTCATATAATAGCCAAAACCCAACGGTATCATTTTAATTATAATCATGTTATCAAATGAAAAATTTTTGTTGAGTATAAAAATAAAATAAAATAACATATAAAATTAGGAAACAAGATTTATTCAAAATTTCGGGTCGTTACAATCTTCCCCCCTTAAGAAATTGCTTCCTTTTAATTTATAAAAAATTGGGTTTTGAAATTTCATTGAAAGTCCCACATCGGAAAAGGATTCAGTAAAACTATTACTTTAAAAGAAATAAAGGGAAGTACAAAGGTCACCTGAGTTAACCCACACTAGGATAACATGTAGGAAAACATGGACATGGAGGAGAAAACAAAGGGTCGAGTTCTGAGGGAGAGTGATAGAAAACAAGATTAGGAGAAAGTTAACCATAAGAAAATCCCAAACTTATGATGTGTGTAAACAGTCTTTGATTACCTAGTAGGAAACGTAAACCAACAACGTTTTTGTTTTACGTTCCTTTTCATAATTTTGAGGAATTCATTTACTACATAGAAAATATACCCACCTTTATGTAGAGTTCATCCTTTAATAAGTTTCTACCCAAAAATAATCTTTTCTCCAAACGATGAGCATTCAAAACTACTTGGTCTCATCAAAACACAAGAATCATCTTCTAGAGAATCACATAATCCACAAAAGATTAACTATCTATTTTTTCTATCTTTAAACATTATCCCAAAAATAGAAAGGGTAAGGTAAAACAACTCTTCAAAAAGAAATAATCCCATAGGAATGGAAACTACTTTTAAATCTTCAAAGTTCCATGGTACTACCCAAAGTTCATCATAGACCATTCCATAAATAACGGTCCTTAAAATTCCTCAAAATAAACCAAACTAAGATTGAAACCCAAATACAAGAAGGATTTGATAACATAGTCTTCCAAAATAAACTTCATTGTTCATCTCCAAACAACATCAACCACTCCTAACATCTTATAAAAAAAGTAGCTAACCTAAACATATTTTAGCCAAGATAGGTTAATCATTCCCATAAGTAACCTAAATTACTGTAAGTCCACCTTAAATTCATCGATTCTTCAAAATATAAGTCAACCTTACTTCTCAATGAAAATACCGTAGTAATCTATTTACCTCGATCATATATTCTTATGTGAATCTTTATTTTATTTTATCTTTGTTCCTTTAATAATGGTTCATATTAAGCTTATGAATTTACCAAAGCATATCCCCCGAGAGTGTCGTAACCAAGAGTGCAGCAAGGCCCGTTGTCGTGTACCAGTTCTCGTTCGAGACTAGCTCAAAGCGGTGTTTTCGGGTTTTACCCCTATGTACATCTGTGTCAGATCCACCTCTACCTGCTTGTATCTAGACAGGGATGTATTTTCTTGGCAACCCCTTACTCAATAATCACCAAAATACAAGGAAGATTTCCTATATTTAAAATTTTCTATTGGTTTCTTCCTAAAGTTTTCATATCCTAATTTCCACAAATAACTAAACTATCATTTGATACCAACTATAACATCCCACCTTTTTATCACATAAACTTTCATTACATTTTACAAAACCGAGGATCTTTAAGGTTTAGTGTCTTGGAAACCGAGAACTTAAAACATGAAAACATAAAACATTCTTCTTAAACACTTGAAAGGCTTCTCCTCATGTTCATCCTAGGTTCATTACTACATCTCATAACTTGGGGACATACATCAAAAGAAAGGGTGAGCAGAAGGCCCAGTAAGGGAAACAAGAGAAACATTTTACATGTGAACTTGAGATACTTCAATAAGGTCATGAAAAGAACTTTAAGGCATGAGAAAGAAATCATGAGATATATCATAGTAAAAATAACATTTTTCATAACTTGAATATGTGGCTGCAACATTTAATATTTACAATTATTTCGTTTCACCAAGGTCCATCCCCAAGGTGTCATTAAAAATTACCAAGGTTATTCACCAAGGTATCAGTCTAAAAAGTCATCTCCAGAGATTAAGCCTTTACCCAATGCATTGGAGCGTTATCTGGGTGCACCCTTGACATGTCTTTATTATCATGTGACCCAAATATATCATCATCAATAATTTCATAAACATCCCATATAGCATAAAAGAAATGGGTTTCATTTCATAATCATAACGTTTTAAAAACTGCTTTAAATACATGATCTTTATGTCACTTTAAACCCACAAAAAAGGGAAAGAGGGTTTCATGTATGTAAATCCCAGAATTTAAAATAGAACATTTTGATATATATGTGAATACCCCTATAGAAATATGATCTTTGATTATTCACTTAATAACATAAAACAATTTTGAGATAAAGAGGGAGGCATTGTGAGACGAAAACTATGCAGCATAACGTCTACGATACATGGTTTTAGAAAACATTGAAAAGAGAGGGGACATGGATCACCCACTCAAAAATGATACATAAAACATTACGGGAATAGAATATATAGTATTTAAGAACATGGTAATGAAATTTGAATTATATACCATATGAAACGAAGAACTTTAAAGGAAGACAAAAATAAGATTTCTCTTATGAGAATTCGGCAGCCTAACGGCGTCACTTAAAACTTCCAAAAATGGATTGACGAGATCAAATAGGGTCTCTCATAATATGAAAATAAATGATCAGTATGATAGATATATAGATCATACCCCAACATAATACAAAGTAACTTGAAAGACTTGACATGAAAGTAGATCTTGAAAACGAGAAGGGTGAAAGAACCCCTTAGAAATTCGGCAGCCTAACGGCGCCACTTAAACTTCAACAAAAATGAATTGATGAGATCAAATAGGGTCTCTCATCATATTAACATAAAATATTAGTATGATATATTTAGATATCACACCCCAACATAATAAAAAAGAACTTTCAAGATTTGACATAGAATTAAAACTTTGAAAAAGGAGAAAGGTGAAAGAACCACTTAAAAATTTGGCAGCCTAATGGCGCCACTTAAAACTTCAAAATACTGAATTGAAGAGATCAAATGGGGTATCTCATCATATGATCCTAAAATATAAGTATGATAAATTTAGAGATCATACCTCAACATAATAAAACGTAACTTTCAAGATTTGACATGGAATTAGAACTTTAAAAAAGGAGAAAGGTAAAAGAACCACTTAAAAATTCAGCAGCCTAACGGCGCCATTTAAAACATCAAAATACTGAATTGAAGAGATCAAATGGCGTCTCTCATCACATGATCATAAAATATCAGTATGATAAATTTAGAGATCATACCCCAACATAATAAAAAGTAACTTTCAATACTTTACATGAAAATAGATCTTGAAAAAAGATAAGGGAGAAAGAATCTGTTACAAAAATTTCGGCAGCCTAACGGCGCCACTTAAAACTTCATAAAATGAAATAATGAGACTAATAGGGGATCTCTCATTATATGAACATGAAAAGGGCAGTAAGAGGAGTATAAAATAACATCCTTTAACATAAGAACATGGATCATAAAAGAAATTACATAAAAGAGATTTCTTGAAAAGAAAGAGAGAGGTCAGATCCCTTACCTTAAAACGTAGCTCTTAAAACTAAAAGATTGGGACCTTGAGGGCTTATGGGAACCTTGGGAGGACTCCTTGGGAGGTAATGAGACCAGAACTTCGTTGGGGGAGAGTGGGGAGTTGAAATGGATGAGAGGATGACTTGGAATTTATAGGGAAAGTGAGGGGACAAGGCATTAATGGCCAAGGGACACCTCAAAAGTGGTTTTCTAAAAACCATGTTCTCTCCCATGGTATTTCCCATGAAGTTAGGCCACATGGGGCCCCCAATACAATAATTCATCACCTTTGGTCGGCCAACCCTTAAAATATCTCATGACATCATCATGACATAGTTATGATGTCATTAAACATACCGAAACCCTAAAACTGTATTTTTACTATTCACTGAAAATTCAACTTTCTCAGAAAAATCCCAAAATTTCACATTAACCAAATATCAATGCTCTGATTTCAAAAATGAACTCCATTTTATAAAAATAATTTTCTAAATATTTTTAATTTTATTTTTAAATAAATACACTATTCACCGAAAAATCATTTTTTTCAGAAAAAACCCCAAAAATTACCTTAACATAATATCAATGCTCTGAGTTCAAAAATGAAATCCATTTTATAAAAATAATTTTATAAATATTTTTAATTTAATTTTTAATTAAAAAAACACTATTCACCCAAAAAAAACTAATACTTGAATAATAATTTATGAAACTGTTATTTAACCATTTTATTAAATCACATTACTTAATCAAGGTGCCTTGATTATTTTAATACTTTCTTTAAGTGAGGTTACTAATCTATTTGGTCACATTACTAATCCTAAGCATAAAATCACTATTCATAATTTACTATTCATCAAAAATCAAGTTGATCTTATTAGACTCTAAATTTTGTACTGAATATAATTGTAGAAGACCATTTTTTTAAAATCATTACACATTTTTAATTATTTAAGGTTTACCTAAACATTTTTAAAATATCCTTTTTGTAAAATTCATCAAAAATATGCATACTATATTTATCCAAACATTTGAAAATTCATAAACTTCATCTTAAGAAGAAATCAAAAATTTTATTTAAAACAAAGGGTTACACAAGGCAGTTACGGTCTCCTTACATAGCCCCTTATCACACCAGCATAGGATCTAAGTGTAAGGTGTGCTAAGGTGAGAGAATCTGAGGGAGGCTCGGCCAACATCGCATGAGTAGTAATTTCTATCAGGTTGAACTTCTCATGAAGGCAATTCCATTCTAGCTTCACACGATGAAGTTTGGCTTGGGTTTGGTCCAGAGCAAATCCCAATGGTGCTAACTCCTTCCCATGTTCTGTTAGATGGGCTTCGATCAGTCCAAGACTACTGGGTGAGGCCATCGAATCTTCTTTCTTATAATAATTAACCAAGATTACTTGTATTTAGAGACAAAAATCAAAACGTTTAGTTTCTAACGGTCATATTGACCAATGGTCATATAATAGTCAAAACCCAACGGTATCATTTTAATTATAATCATGTTATCAAATGAAACATTTTTGTTGAGTATAAAAATAAAATAAAATAACACATAAAATTAGGAAACAAGATTTATTCAAAATTTTGGGTCGTTACAGTTAACATGTCCTCCAACACCTGAATAGTCTGATTGGATTGTACAACAGTCTAGTAAAATCACCTGAGTTCCCAACATGTTCCATAACACCTAGAAGAACCATGAGGTAAATTGAGTGACCCTATCAAAAACGTTGTTATGATGGATCCCATGTATCCACATGATATCTTGTATATATAACCTTCCCATCTCATCCGCCGTAAAGGTCTCTCATATTGGTAGAAAATGAGTGACCATATTCAGCCTATCCATGATGAACCATACTACATATTTCCCCTTGGTAATATTTGGTAAACCTATAATCAAATCTATGGTGACATCATCCCATTCCTTCTTTGTAATAGGTAAGGAATTTAGGAGACCATCTAGATTTTGATGCTCAACTTTCACCTTCTAATAGGTATAGGACTATGTGATGAACCCTAATCTATCCTTCTTTATGTCCAACACCAATACTATTGATGGATATAATGATAGGAATTCATTGATCTAGTTTAATCCCCTTATCGAAGTATGAGACTCTCTCATAAACTACCCTAACGTGTTAGTTGACACCAAGACATGCCTGTAAACATGGATGATCTCCTCATTATTTATAGTCTGGGGTGGGTGTATCTTCCCACCATAAAATTTTTTCCTGAGGGAAATAAATTATAGATTATAAATCTTCCTTCTCTTGATCTGATACTAAGTGAAGGAACCATGGATAAATATTTCAGAAATGTTCGATCCTGGTCCTCTTGAACATCTAGATTCATTTTAAAAAATCACCATCATTTCCCACTCACTACATGATTCTTGGACAACTTGAGGTTGTGTATTTTAGTTCATAGCATCAATAACTCTGTTTCCATTCTCTGGTGTATAGTTCAAATCAAAGTCAAAAGACTGGAGGTACTCCACCCACCATCTCTACCGATGGTTGAGGTCCCACTGAGTAAATATGTACCTCAAAATCTTATGTTTTGTATATACCACAAACCTTTTTTCCAATAGATAGTACTATCAATGCTTCATGAAATTTACTACAATTACTAACTTGAGTCATGAATAAGGTGGTTTTATTCATAATTCTACAACTGCTAAGACCCATATTTCATGACTTAATCCCCCTACATTATAACTACACCTATACCAATACATTATGAATCACAATATACAGCATACTCTCTATATAGATCAAGAAATATTGGGGTCAATATTGATTTCAATCTACCCCTTAACTCCCAGAAGGAATTCTTGTAGGCTTCTGACCAAACAAACTTTACCCCTTTTTCAGTTAGCCCTATCAGAGGTTCCAAGAAATGAAAAAAGTCGTGTATAAAATAATTTTAATATCCTTAAAATCATATAAATCTCTAAATATCAAATACATTCTTGGGATACTCCCAAGATACCATAGATATCACTTTATCAGGGTCAATATATATGCTTGCTTCTGATATGACATGCCCTAAGAAGTGTACTTGACCGATCAAAAATGACACTTTGAGAGCTTGTCCTACAGCATGTGATCCTGTAGTGTGCCCAAAATGATATCTATGCGTTGTTAATTCCATTCCATAATATAATAATACATGATGATATCATCCAAAAACAACTAAGAAATAATATATCTACAAGTTAAAGACTAAAAACACTATTCTTACGTTCTTCAGGTTGAATGGAATCACCAAATAATAATAAATTTTATACCTAATTCAGAAAGTTTTACGTGATATATTATAACTTATTTCCATCACTTGGTTATATTATAACCTCAAGTCAATCTTGGAGAAGATATTAGCACCCCTAAAATGATCAAAGAAATTTTTGACATGCAGTAGTGGATATCTATTCTTAATAGTCACCTGACTCAACCACTGATAATCAACACTAATTTATATGGTGTTGTCATCCTTCTTGTAAAAGAGGATAGAAGATACCCAAGGGGGTGAACTAGGGAAGAAAAACCCATTGACTTATAATTCCTCCTACTGGTTCTTCAACTCACAGAGATTTGTCAGAGATATCTGATAATGTGTAATAGAAATAAGCTCATCTCCCAGAACAAACTCAATGGTGAACTCAACCTCCCTCTCATGTGGTAATTCTGATAATTCTTCTTTTAAAAAAACTAAAATAGGTCCACCATGGGAGGGTAAAATATTTTACACTCCCCTCCATCTTCTAACAGAAAGATAAAAACTTGGGTAGAAACCTCACTAAGTTTTTACTGACTAGGACCATCCCAAACATCTTGAAAGTTACACTCTCCCTTGTGAACATAACTGATGCCTTTAGGATACATGAAGGAAACCCATTAATGATAAAATTCTACATGATCTCCAAAGAGAACCAAAATATCCATTCCTAGAATTAGTTCAAACCCCACTATATCTTGAAAAAAATTACTATAAGAACTGGTAAGATCCAATCTAAAGATAACACTCCCAACAACATTAGACTCCTTTGGATCATACTTCAAATGGGGTTTCAATAAACATCGCCCCATAAAAATACTTGATATTTAAACCCAGACCTACCAAAAACTGAGTGGACATAAAATAATGAAAATCCTTCATGTTAGAAAGATTAGAAGCTAATGTTGATACTATTAGAAGCATATCTATCATGATAGAAGTCCCAACATCCTGATCTATTGGATTAGTCTTCATTAAATGTACCTTCCCTAAAAATGAGCCTCATTTACCATCCTAACTCCCTAGAACTATTCTTCCCTACTATCTAGCCTGAATCTAAATTTATATACCCATAACACTACCTCGGTCAATGCGACTACTCAAACTCCAACTAGCCACCTACCATAGAGTAGCAGATCCTAAACCGAAGCCTAGAACTGTATCATAAGATCTATCATTAGATGTCTATAATTTCCTAAAAAACCAATGGATATGCCCCATCTTCCCAGAGGATCAACACTCAACTAGCGGTCTATCATAATGCCAATGGTAGTGACCCACCCAGTCACATTGGTGTCATATGATTGTATTACCTCCCCAACTAGTTTTTTCCCCACTATGTTGTTGGGAACCATCAAAATGGAACTTCTTTACACTAGATGATCCACTGACAACTAGTACTTCCCACCCTAGTCTATAGGCCTCTCATAGATCCCTCCCCAAATTCGTGCCCTGATTTACCATCTCATATATTGGGGTCAGGTATAATATGTGCATCGACACCTTTATCTCATATCTAAGAACATCCTCAAAGTGTCTATACCTGAACAACTCATCCCTATACATAGATGGAGTGAACTTATTAAAATTGGTAAACTGAGAATCTTACTCTATAACAGATAAGAACCCATACTATAGGTGTATGAACATTCTACCATGATCATAATTTAGGGTCTCAGGAAATAAGTGGTCAAATAATCTAGTTTGGAAGTCCTTAAAAATCGCATTCACATGCTGATCATCCTAAATCACAACATCCCACCATCTCCTAGCCTGGCCTCAAAACATATAGGTGGAAAGCATCAATATCTTTTTAGAAGGTGTCTCTAAATGCTCAAAAATAGTGTGTATCACTACAAGCTAAGTCTCGACTACTTGGGGTCCACCCTCCCAAAAGAAAATAGTTGACTGCTTCAACTAAAACTCCTAAGATTAGACATAAACTGCACAGTTTGAGGTGTGTCCTTCTCCATAGACTACATCACCTAAAGAAAACTCTCTATAAGTTGAGCATCCATACCCTAACCCTATGTCGAAAGTGTCTCGGACCTCTTCACCTTAGGGGAATTCTCTCCAGTTCCCTTTTGGTCATAAACTAGTGGTATATGAGGTTATATTTATCTAAAATCCTAAAGGAACAACTCAAAACACATTTCCAACATAGTTCTTGATATCATAGATAGGGAAATTGATCACAAAAATAGGCTTCTAAACTCGTAACTCAGGTTCTTTCACCAGCCCTAACTACCCACTCTAGGTTAAATTCACACATACCCTGAATCCTCATGTCACCCATCTTGGTTAAATAATATTCTATTCACAATCCATGAGGTAATACACCTTATGGTTTCATTACTAACATTTTATTTAACCCAAGATATAATTCAATTTAATTTAGATCTCAAAAATTATTCTCATTTAGTTTATTATAATTTTTCAAGTTTTCACCCTTGTTTCATTATATTAAGTATAAACCACAAGTTATTGAGGAAAACATGATTTTAGTTGTCTTTGGAACCCCATTTAATTTCTACCAATTGAATTCTAAACAAGATGTCATAATTTCAAACTATTATTCATTTAAGGACTGGATAGATAGAATTACACCACTAAGATATACAGGAAAACACTATTTAGTTTAATGATGAAATTTTAAATAATTGACCCATATCATATTAAATAAACCCAATAAAAAAGTCAAAGTAAGAAATCAATAAATAATGGAAATGGTATAAAAATACCTACATACCTATTATGATTCATGTATGCACGCGCTCTTTGCATACAAACACAAAAATGATAGTCTCATAAACCATAACCACGTAAAACAAATACATCATGCTAATTGAAAATATATCAACTATAACAAGGAATTTCAATAACAGTAATTCCCTCCCCTAGAAACATGGATTTTCCCTCAAACATGGGTTAAATACTCCCAGACACAAGATCATTACCAAGTATTGACATATCCTATGATCCTTTCTACCAAGACCAAATAATAAAAGAAATAAAAAATCATTGATTTGATTTAGTAACACCCTAAGCTAGGTGACACTAATCTGGTTCCCCAAGAAGATGTTCTAGATAACCTCAAGAATGCCTCCCCATACTCCAGAGGCTTTTGACTAGCATTGTGGGTCTAAGGTGGTATATTGGGGGAACCATACCCATATATAATAGTATAAAGACCGGTAGAAATAAATAAAACATCATACATATCACATCTAAGTAAAATAAATAGGTGATGAATAACCAAATCATAACTGATAAAATAACACATTGATGTCACATATAGATCGGTGAGGCATATATATAAGTTAGGTCAAGTAAAATAATCCCAAGTGTTAAAAAATGGGGAAAAACAAAACGATAACCAAAAAAATAGAATTATCATGCCCTATACTATATCCCAGCTCTAAAATATTCTCCTGGGAATAAACTAAAGTATCATCAATAGGGATTTTTCCATTATCTCAACCTATATCCACAAAGTATTCCTAAGTGCCAAATAGTAGCCCAAACAGGGTGTATGTAAAACTTAGTAGGCCACCGCCAATGGTGCCTAACACAAATCGAGTCTGATGTGTAAAAAATAATGTATTGAAATATTTATATAAGTGAATTAATATAAACAATAATAAAATATATTGATAAAAGGAACTAAGTCAAGCCTTGGGTCTCAAAGAGACAACTCGGGCCAACACAGCCCGCTTCGGCCTATGTTGATATCTAAACATAGAGGAAGTTTCATGGACTAATATTGTTAAAATGTGTTTCCATGAGGATACTAAGATCATATAACACAAAGGAATCCATATATATCAAATGGGAAATACCTTCCATTAATTCCCAAGTAAATACACTATTCTAGTCTGAACTCAAGGGAACACCCTTTACAATCAGAGGCATGGCTCATTTAGAATCCAATCCTTACACCCAATATATTTCATACTCATATAAATGCGTTAAATATAGGGACATAATTCTAGGGAATTCAATAATGATATCCCTCAAGAATCCATGGCATTAACCTGTGGTGTTCAATAAGTATAGATGTTTCCTGAATTCGAGGGGCATCTTCCCCATAGCATTTTTAATAACAAATATATGTAGAATACAATAAATTTCTCAACACGTTACATAATTCAATGGAATCCTAGGACTGTCTATGTAATTTGATGAAAATATCAATAATTAGTAACCCAAGTTTATCCACCAAGGCATTCCATATTAATATCTATATCCAAGAATTATAATCTTGTCATTATTATAAAATTCACATAAAGGTTACCATTTAATTTAAAATCTCATTTCCACTTAAAATTCCCATAAATAATCACTAGGTAACTGGGGTATCCCTAAAACACCCTCTTTATTCACCCAAAAACATGGCACAAGTCATAACACAACTATTTACTAAATTCAACAAGGATATAATGAACCCAACTCAATCTTCTAAATCCAAGTGAGATTCAAAGACATAAACAAATCATTTAAACAATTTAGATTAATTTTAGTTAAATCATTCAAAAGGTTGTTGCAACCACACATGTTAATAATGCAATACAAGAGAAATAATTTGAGTGAAAATCGTGAGAAATTTTACCATGGGTTAGAAGAGTCCCACTCACTGAGTAATGGGTTTTTTTAAGTGAAAATGATGGAAATGGAGAAACCATACAAAAAAACTAAAAATAAGTCATATTAGTTATAAATGATGAGAACACAAAATATGGTGGATTAAAATGTTAAAGGAGGAAATTGGTGTTATAGCCTTACCTAGAGATTCTGATCAAAATATATGGCAACTAATTTAGTTGATAAATTAGGTATATCTAACTCAAAGGGAGAGCTTCATGGGAAGTGTTCATCGCATGGTAGGAAAAATAAGAAGTTAGTTCCTTAATTTGAATCCCCATATGCTTTAATAAAAAAATAAAAAAAGGCATGTGTATGAATTCACAGCATGAACTAAGGGTTCATGCCATTATATTTTAGGCATAGAGATCATCCCCTATATCCAACTGATTAATGTAATGAATTAGACATTCATGACATGAATGGATGTGTTCTATATTTTTCAAACTATAGGTCAACCCATTTTCCATGAAATTTATCTCAGACCACTCCTGGACCCTTAAATGCTTATAATTAGATAAAATACATGAATTTAGGCTGAAATTAAACTCATTTGTACCTCATAATGGGGTGTGTTTTTACAAGAGGATATAAAATACAACTCAATATTTCCACATATATTAACCTTATTGTTTATAATGAAAACTCTAAAGGCTTATTTCTCCATGATGCTTCGATGTCATGTGAACCTATATTCCAAAGGAAAATGGTTACAAGTATTTGTATACAGTGACACTTCAAAATGTTCATTTGTTAAAATGGTAGGATTTTGGGCTCATCTCCACTTTATGGGGGATTATTTCTTCTTCTGTGACACTCTAATAGATTTAAGATATGTCTATGAATCCTTCCCAAATCTCAATGTGGGACCAGTTACCCCCATACTAGTGATTTGATCAAAAACCATGTTTCAATGTGAACATTTGTGTGTGTGTTTCTATTTATATCATTGGTTCTTAATATTTATCTTATTAATTTGTGATTCTATAGTTTAACATCATGTAATTGGTAAAATTGGAATTTATCTCTATATTGGGAAGTAGTGGGTATTGTGATGTTAGGATTGTGACCCTCATATAGGCTTTCTACATATCTCTGTGAAGGGAGTTAGAACCCATGTAGCTCAGTTTCTCTTGATGGGACTTGTTTCTACTTTTAAGGACATGTGACAAGGACCACTTCCATAAATTTTAACATCATATGAAATAAAAAATAGTTGAAGGGTTCCTAGTAATGGTTTTTTTGGGACTTATACAAGAGTGTCCTTATCTATATACCTCCTCATGTCTATTTTTAAATAAACAATGAAGGAATATGACATTATTAGGGCTTACACCTAGTATGAGTCTCATATGGGAAACATTTTCCTTAAAAGGGGTGACAATAGGATACTAAGCAAGGAATAGGCATGAGCTACCAAGATATGGATCATAATGTCTGTTGGTAACTAGGTAGGAGAATATATGGTTGGGGATTACACTTATTAGGAGGAACATATATGGATTTATACCCTTCTATTTTTTAGTAAATAAATAGGATATGGTGTGGTTGTGGATTACACCTTGTAGGAGGCCCATGTATAGATTTATACTCCCACCCCCTGTTGTTAACTAGATTAGGAAGGAAGACTAGAGAGGTTAGGGCTTACACCTAGTAAGAGTACCATTTATGGATGTCAACCTATCTATATCTTTGTAACTAGATGATGAAGGAAGACTAGAAAGGATGGTTTACATCTAGTAGGAATCTTGTGTATGTATGCTAACTTATTTGGTTATTGGTAACTCGATGAGACAGGGAGATTATAGATATTGGGTCCTACACCTAGTAAGAGGAAAAAATATGGTATGGAAGACTCATTTATGGGGGTACAAGGTATTAACCATCAATGAGGATCCCAAGAGTAGTATCTCAACACAAGGTATATGAGGGAACCAAAATGGGAATCTTAAATCAATGTATTTTAAGGTAAAAAAATAGGAGTATATTTACTCAAATAATTTAACATAAAATATGAGGAATATCTTGACTCAAGGTATTATTGGGGTGAAGGTTGGGATTATAGGTATTGAAACCCAAATCTGGTCTAACCCAACCCAAGAATTTCATTATGTTACTCTCTTTTTTTCTTAGGGTCAATGGCAGAAGCGAAGGGATCGAGCTGACCGAAGGTGCAAGCATGGAGACCCCATGACATAGACCCTTTAAATGAGTCCAAAATATTATTTGGTAATCCTGATTTTTTTTCATAGTAACTAATGGTGATTTTTTCACATAGGGTACTTCATGAATATCTCTTCATGAATTTTTTTCATAGGTTTCCTTTGTGGACAACTCCTCGTATATGATTGTTTAGGTATGGGTCCTATCATTAGGATGTTTTTGTAGGGGTTTCTATGTATGGACCTCACAAAGAAACCTAATGGATGGAAATTTTTTAATGAACCTCTCAATGTTTCCTCACGGATGGATATTTTCAAAGGAACCTCATGAAGGCACCTCACATATGGAACTTTTTGAAGGAACCTCGTGGTTTTAATTCACAAAGAAGGATTACGGTCACCACTTCATGAAAGGGACTTGTGTAGTAGATGGAATTACCATGTATATAATAACCCTTTGAATCTATATAGTCCAAGGTCTCTTATGTTTTTTATTTTCTCAAAACAATTATCGATATTTATAGGCATCCTTAAATAATAGATTTCTAAAATGGGAGGTCACGTGGGGAGTATGCAACCATGTAGGACATGTGAGACCATGAAGGAACTATGTGCCCATGAAATAAATATGTTATTAAAATCATTTGGGTGATTCTTTGTGAAGGAACCATGTGAAAACTTATAAATCACCACCTTTATATTGAAAATTATGGATCTCAATATACAGTCAGAATACTTCACAAATAACTCCTTCATGAATAGCAGGTTTTTTTGTGAACGGATTCCTCATGAATGATGGTCTGCTTTACAAATGGTTGCTTTATGAACAATGGGATACTTCATAAATGGATTCTTCATAAATTATGGGAGAATTCATGAAGCACCATCTTGCTTCATGATAAAATTCCCTTTATTGGTTTTATTTCATGATAAATTGGATTTTGACCTATAACTTTTGATTTGTAAGTTCATTTTAGCTTCATGAGAATTCAAATTAAATCCTATAAAATAAATTATTACCTTCACTATTAAGTGTTTTAAAATGCCCAAAATTGTATCAGACTCTAAAAAACGTTTTTCAAGGCTTTAATACCCTTTTTCATCAGTAATGTGTTAAATAAATAGCCTACTCCTAGTTATAGGTTCTCAATACTTCATCACCATATTGGGAAATGTTCTTAAATTATATCCATATATAGTTGTTTGAGAATTCATATGGGACATGGAAATCCCATTCCATTCTTCTTAAAACATAGAAACAGTTCTTTCTACTCAAACCCAACCAGCGTAATCTAAGTGAGGACTATATCATGAATTCTATGGAAAAGTGTGTGCCACACATTTTTTTGGTGCCAACACTCACCATATGTGAAATCATCATACACTATAATGACATAAAATCCATGATGATATTATTCTCACAAGATTAACTCACAACATACCATGACCTTAAGATCATACCAACATTATAATCTTCTCAGGATAAGCACTATTTTGATCTCTAGCGCACTGCTAGGGATCATACACACCAAGTGGTGTATCATTAGATACTTGATCACTTTAGATACACTTTTCGTGCATTAAAACCACTAAAAATCTAACCAAAACCCCCACTCATATTTACCCATATACATCAACTATCTATCTATATCCAAGATCCTTAAGGATTCCTATTAGGGGTCCATAATTATCCAATTTTTTAACATTTCTCCAAATGGATCCCTATGTTCTAGGAATCCCAATACCCACACTTAAATATCAATAAATTCCACTAGAAACACTAAATATAGTGATTACTCTCTCACACAACTCAACCACATGGTTACCACAAACCCAACAACACACCATAGCTCACTTATCCAATTATATCACCCTAATTATCTCACTAAGGTTGCAAGGATATCTCTTTAGACCTTCCCACATAATTCCCAACCCTCTATATAAACTAGGATATCTACCCAAGATCATAACCATATTATAACCCTCTAATAACCTCATAAAGTCTTATCCCAGTCCAATTATGATCAATCCCATATGAAACGATCACTCAAGGGTCCATCGAATACCTATATACATCATTTAATTGGAAGTGTAACTGTTTATCCTCTTAATATTCCCAAATCATGCACATCCTAACCATGAAAGTCCAAAAAGTTTACACCATAGACTATTTCACAATTCAAGACTCAAATGACCCCACTAACAAATTCTTGAACCCAAACCCCATGGAACATACATGAAATCCACATGAATTTATTAAATATGGTTAATTATTAGAGGGACCATCTACCTTTTATCAAATTTACCATTCATAATCCAATATTGATCAAACCTCTCCCAAGCCTGTACCAAGCTTGTCCATGCAATCAAGCCCCTGTATCATACCAAACAACATAAACCATTAATTAGAAACATTTATAATTCATTAAAAATATTTATTTCAATAAGGAATAATCTAATAAATCTCACTGAGAATAATTTTATGGATGAAATCTCAAGAAACAGCATGCCAAAAACTAGTGGAATTCCCTTAGAACTCCTATAAAAAAATCTCCATCATATGACATCTAATCATCTTCCAATTCAAATCCAATTTAAGTAAATCCTATGAAAAATACACTAAGTGATGTACACCTAATGAAATAGTAAGAAAAAATTGGTATCCCCACTCTCTATAAATCATCAATCTATCACACCATGAGGGACCATCATACCCAAAAGATTTCATCTTTATATAATGTAATCATCATTAAAACCCCATATCAATACATCAAAAATCGTCGAGAGAGTAAGATAAGAAATATAAGAGGAAAAAAGAGAAGGAATATTCCAAAAATGATGGATAAAACTCTATCTAATAACCATGAATCCATGTGAGAAAAGGGGAGAAGATGGGTGGGGGAAAGAGAACCCCATCCCCTTGTCTAGCTGACTAGAGGGAGGAAATTATAAAATTGGATTAAAATTAAAGAGGGATAAATTAAAATACTTTACCCTAAAAAAATATACCCAAATACTACCAGGTACCCATTTAACTAATACCAGGAACCTGATACCCACCATCCACCTGGACTAGGCCTACCAGTTAGGTGGTGGCATATCTAGAGTCTTATACACCTCCAAGTACATAGTGGCTCTCTATTGCTAGAAATAGTAGAAGGTCCACCCTGAACCTCCTATGATTCTATCATAAACACTTAAATATCTCAAAATAAAGTAAAAAACTCCTCTTAGATGTTTTCCCACATTTAAATTCCAATTTAGGTTTAAATATTCAAAAAAACCTATGATTCAAAGAAACAATTCGAAATATCTTTAAACTACTACCCTGTAATGACATGGGTCATTAAAAAATCTTTATCATAGATATTTTAATCTTAAAGAATAAACTATTTTGATTCCACTATACTATATATGACTATCATAATCTAATACCACTTCACATGCTCATTCCAATTGGTCACAACTCCACCACAGTGATGCTCAATCCAGCCCAACCAACCTTTTAATAAAAACCCCCAGTCCCACACCCTACATGCATAAATACTCATATAAATTATATATCCAATTTTAACCCACTATCCATAACCAAATACATGATACAAGTTATATTCATCTCTCCTACACACTGACTTTCTTAAAACACAAGATCACTAGGATACCAACCCCTGATTCACAATGTGAAGCCTCCCTTAGAAAACATCATGAAATGAATGAACTCTAACCATACCACTATTCAAACATAAACCTAATTATATTTAAAACACAATGATTGTGACATTTCCAAAGAAGGATCAATGAATCACTAAGAGGGGGTGAATCAGTGAAATATTTTTATTATAAGTTTCCCTTTTTGAAACAACCTTCACCTACTGTTATAGAGTTATCACCTTACTGAAAACAAAACAATAATACATCTATATAAACACAAGAATTTACAAGTTTCACTAATCAATAAGAGTAGATACATCCTTATTATGGTTTGGAAACAATCCAATACCACATAATCCACTAGAAAACAATCCTTTGGGTTGATATAATAAGTAGGATACGCCCTTACACTTGTGTATCGCTATATTCAATACAAAATTTCATGTGATTCATGTAGAATTAAATGATGTAATAAAATTTTCTATAACAAGTTAAGAAAATTTCACTAGTTTATTTAAAACATGTTACTATTTTCCCTATCAACATTCACAAATATTATCTTCAAAACAATTCTTCACTTTCCCACCCTACAGCAAGTAAGAACTTCTCTAGATTTCATAATGATACTCAATGTAATACCCAGTATGATTCTCCAATATGATTTATCAATTTGATAATATAACTCTACTAGAATACCACTTAAGCAAATATGAACTAATTTTATCTTAATATGGAATCCTCAATCATATTTCCTATTCTAATGACTCAATCAATTCTGAGAAACTCTGAATGTGATCTTCCTTCTTCTTCTTCTTCTGTCTGGAAAAATTCCTCAGGAATTCTTAATCTGGAAACTCCTTCTCTCTAAAATATTTTATTGCTCCACCATATCTCTACACCCATAAAAGATACAAGTGTTAGTGAAAGTAAAAAAGTACTTCCCTCCATTTATAGGTGTTCCAAATATGGTTTAAGAGGATTCTAAAAAACTTTCTTTCTTAAACAAATTTATATAATCTTAAAATTACATTGAATTTAAAATACATATTTAAATTCTTTAGTTCCTCTCAACTCTTATCAAAACTTATCAAATCTTCTCACAACTTTATTTTGCTTCAAAATTTATAGTTAATATTTAGTTTGATTCTAATTTCCATTATGATTTTCCCATTAAAAAAAAGATAATAAATTCTTCATTACTTTATTCAACACAAATTGAAACATATAAAAATGTAATGACATGTAATTATGATTATCAAGACCAAATGAAAACAAACTACCCATTTTGATGCTTCATACCTACTGTTAAATATAAAACATTCAAACCATTCTTCCAAAAACATTTTTGCAACTTCATTAGAATTTATCTACCTTTTTTTATAAACATAGTGACAAATTCTAAAGATGAAATCACTTCCTCAGAAACACTTCAGCACCAAATTCAAAATTCATTGAAAAAAAAATTCTCTAAAATATTCAAAATTCAAGATCCCATTGAAAAACCTTTTTTAATTTATTTAATAAATTATCCCTTTTCTTCTTTTACTCAGATTGATTATCCTGCATCCAACAAAGTCTAGTGTCCAATAAATTTTATCAGTGTTATCCTTCTTTATCATTATCTACTTTATTATAATGAAAATGGTTGAATATATTATTAATGGGTATCTTAATTTCCTTCACACAATGGTTCAAAAAGATCTACTTATTTTATTCTTCACTAGTCCCAATAACTTCCTACCAAACAATTTTTCTTCTAATTTCCTTCTGAAACCATCATTGCATCTAATGATCAGTGTTAAGTTTACTCTAATGATCGGTGGCACACCACATCTGATGAACCGGTACCTTTTCTGATTACAATTTACATCAACCTATTTATCCAAATACTTGTTTCTTATGGATTATTGGTCTAACTAAAAACCATCATATTTGTATTCTCAAATTCCAAACAAAACTTCATAGCCTTCAAACAATTTTGTGTCCAGTGTTCTTCACACCGATGAACTAAGTCCGGAAATATTTTACTTTAGAAACTTCTTTATTCAATGAACTTATTCTTGTATCATGACTTCATCATGATTGTGAGACTGTTTAAGATCGAAATATAATTGTTTGACTTATATTAATAAGTATTGTAACTTATCATCCTTCCAACGACTTATTTCATTCCAACTACACCTTAATACGATTGGAAACACTTGTTCTCTCCCTTTCCTTAATAATGATTACATTATAAGTTTCCTAGAAAACTTATGAATTATGTGAATTAAAATTCAGCAAAACGTCATCATATTTTTACATCGAATCCATACAAACTCCGATTAACTTCTTCATTACGATCAGAACTTCCTTTATTGAAATCAAGGTGAGTCTGATGAGACTTTTCTTCTAGAAAAATACTTCTCAAACAACTATAATTTCTTAATATTTTTGTTTAAGATCACTTAATTATGATTTTGATTCTGATCACTAAATTTTTCAAAGTTATGTAATTTCTTTCTTCATTGAAAACAAAATACAATTCTTGCAACACAAACTTCTTCCAGCTTTCAAAAATAACTTCTTGCCAACTTTGTCTTAATAATTAACCCTTTAGTTTTTTTTCAATCAAGGTTCATTAATCACTAAACTTTGTTACCTCAATATATGGATTACTTATCAATAATTATAAGCCTATGTAAGCTAACTCATTTTAGGAAACATGAATTATTGATAGAAAAATCATGATGTCTAGAATTAGAGACTCATGAAACATCTTTCATCTTTTATTCACATCTTCAAATTTCTTGTCAGAAAAATTTTCCTACAACCAATCCAAAAAATAGTTAGAATATTTTACACACTTACATGTTAGATTCATATATTACCCATAAATCCTCCTATTTATATGCTTCCTTAAAAATTTTAGCACATAACAATGGATATATTTATGAAATAATTATCCCCCTTAAAAAAACTATCTAATGACAAGATGAGAGAGGGTAAAAAAACACATAACTCAAATTTGGTGATACATAGGTTGGATTCCCATGTTCATCCTAATTTTATAAAAATATTCCTTTAGTAAGGGTTTTGTTAAAATTTTAGTAACTTGTTCTGATATATGAACATACTCTATCTTTAATTCATTACTTTAAACATGCTCTTTAATGAATTGGTACTTGATGTCAATATGTTTTGAATGAGAATTGTGTACCAAGTTTATTTTAAGTTTTATTTCACTTTAATTGTCACAACACAAGATAAAGGGTAACTTTACTTTAACAAGTAAGTCTTACAAATAAATCTTCATCCATATAATTTAGGTGGCAGCTTGAGTGGTGCCAACATACTCATCTTTAGTCATGCTAAGAGTTAATAAATTTTGTTTTTGTATGCCAACTAACAAAACTTTTTCCAAGAAATAAAACTTCAATAGATATATATCTTCTATCATCAAAATTTTCCACCCAATTAGTATACGAATACCCAAAAAATTCAATACTTTCTAAGCTATCATACCTAATTTCCAAATTTTTTGTGCCATTGATATATCTAAGAATTCCTTTTTCTAGCCAATAGATGTGGTTATTTTGGTTCACATTGAAATATTTTACATAAGGTAATATAATGAGAAATGTCGGGTCTTGAGTAAATCAAGTATAAAAAACTTCCAATCAGATTATGAAACTCTTTAGAGTTAACTTTATTGCCTTCACTATCTTTAAACAACTTGGTTTCCACTAAAATCGATGTGGAAACTGGTTTCTGATTTTTGATGCCAAACTTATTAAGAATTTCCTTATCATACTTTTATTAGGAAAGAAATATGTGTTTCTTCTTTTGTGAGATTTTTAACCCAAGAAAGTATTTAATTTCACTTAGCATGGACATCTCAAACAACTTTTTCATCACTTAAAAAAATCGTTCACATGTTCTTTCATCATTCCCACTAAATATAATTTCATCAACATAAAAAATTACAATGAATTAAAAATCCTGAATTTCTTTGATGAAAAAATTACTATCAACCCCTCCTTTATTAAAAATAATATTTCTTAAGTAGGTATCTAATTTGGAATAACATGCCATCAGTACTTATTTTAGCCTATACAAGTCTTTCTCCAACTTCCATACATAACTTTCATCCTTCCCAACAAAAAATCCACATGGTTGGTCAATATAAACTTCCTCATCAAGATCATTATTCAAAAATGTTGATTTCATGTCCATATGAAAAAATTTGTAACTTCATTGTGCATTAACAATAATAAAGATCCTGATTGTTTCTAAAATTTACACTAGATAAAATGTTACATAAAAATCATTGCCTTCAATTGGTGAGTAACCTTTCAACAATAATCTTGATTTGTATCCTATCACTTCACCATCTTTATTCATCTTATTATAGAAAATCCACTTTTTATTCATAACATTTTTGTTATTTTGTTTAGGTATGAGTTCCCAAGTGTCATTATTTTCTATCTGATCTGACTCTTTATTCATAGCCTGAACCCATTCTAGGTGCTTAAAAACTACATTCACATATTTTGGCTCAACTTTTGAATACAATGAAGTTTGTGTAATAGTTTTTTATATTCTTCTTGTTTGAACCTTTTTATGTTGATCACCAATAATGTTTTGAGATTCCATTTACTTCCTCATCCTGGGATGAGATTTTTGAGATTCTTCCTTGTCACTATAAATGGATGAGTCCAATTATTCTTCTTGGGTAGGATTACCATTTTTAGCATCCTTATCATAATTCTCAAAAAAAATTATTTCATCATATTCATCTTCCTTATATGCATGAGTATATTAATATTCCTAATATTTTTTGATAACTTTCACATCAATAGAGTCAACTAATCTTCAGTATTCTTTTTTGAAACATCTGCATCCTCTTCCTTCTGGATCATAGCTAATAAAAAATCTATATTCACCTCTCTACTCAAACTTTCCAAGGTTCTCACCTTTCTTATTTATGATGCATAGACTCCCAAAAACTATTAAGTGTTTCAAACTTGGATTTTTTTCATAAAATATATCATATGGATTCATATATAAACTTAGTATGTAGAAACATTGGGTTTCAATGAAAATATTAGTGCTCATGTATTTCCTCCAAAAGTAATGAGAGAGACCATGTTCAAGTAACTTAGTTCACCCCATTTCCACAAAAAAAATTATTATTTATTTCATAAAAATCATTTTTAAGGAGTGTATGGTGAACTAAACTCATGTAAAATTCTATTCTCCTCAAGATAACATTCAAACTCTTCATTTTTTGTAATCCCCATGATGGTATGTTCTCAACTTCTTTATGGAATACGCACATTCCTACTCATTTTTCCTCCTAAAACTTTTAAACATTTTCAGAGAATCTGACTTATGTTTCATATACATAACACAAGTAATATGAGTAAATTAATCAATAATATTAATGTAGTACTTGTATCCATGAGCTTATTGTTTTATCATTGGCCCAAAAATATCATAATGAATAACTTCTAGGGATATTTTTGAAAAAATATCAAATTTCTTATGAAAAGAGTTTGTGATATTTCCTTTTTGAAAAATTGTGAAACACCAATCTCTTATTCTTAACATATCAATAATTCCTTGGATATTATCATACATTAATAAATTGATCATGTTTTTCTAACACATGTGTCATGTCCTTTTATTCAATAACTGATTCTATTAAACCATTCTGATGTAACAAGAGTTTTGAACTTCACCAACTTGGAATAAGTTTAATTTCGTATGTTGGCCTATTGTCACTATCTTTCCATATTTCCCTCTTTTCACAGAAAATCCAAATTTTTTCAAGATAAATTTTTTTCCATCATCACAAATTTGTGAAACACTTAAAAAGGTGTGTTTCAGTCCATAAAAATACAAGGATTTCTTGGATTTCAACTTTTCTTACCCAATGATGGTTGATCTAACACCTTTGATTCTAAGAGATTCATCATTTCCAAATTTTACTATTAATTCTTTCAAGTCAGTCATATTATTCAAAAATTATAAGTCTAATTTAATATAAGAAGAACACCCATTATCCAAGATCTAAGGTTGTTCTCCTTTTATAGCTTTCAGAGTGTTTTCAATAACAATATATTTTTCTTTCCTTTCATATTTCTTCACATCTAACTTCTAAGAATTATTAATAAACAAATTTATTATAGAAACAAAACAAGAAAACCTTTTGAAAGAATTATAGGTTGTTCATATATTTCAAAAATATTTTCCAAAGGTTGGAATCTATTTTCAACTTTCACTTTAAAATTCTCAACTTTCTTAAAAACATCCTTCTCAGACTTTATCCTTTGAGAGGATTGACTCTCCCTCAAACTTTTGATTCTATAATTTATGGAATAGTAGTAATGTTATTGATTTAACCAACACATTTTTTCCATATGTTTGAATCCACCACAATACTAAGAAAATATATAGAATGAATATTTTCCTCTATAACTTTCATATTATCTAGATTTGTGAATATTTTTCTCGTCGATCTTCTCATATTTCTTATTAGTACTTTTTTGACCACCAACCTTTCTATTATTAAACAGAATATTATTTTTCATATCTATTTTTTCATCCCTATTAGAACTTGAAGTAATATAAATCTTTTTAGACTAAAATTTTTTTTAATATTATTAATTCTCTACTTTGTTGGATTTTTATACAAACATAAATTTCATGGATTCTTCTTCTCAAAAACAATATCAGATTTATTCTTAACCTTTGAGGGTAATTTTTTATCCTTACCATGTTTACCCTTTCCAGATATTTCACTGAGCTCAGAAATAGAGTTATTAAAACTTTTAACCCTTTGTTCAACTTTAGAGATTTTATATTGTACAAGTTACAAATATTATTCTTTTTCGTTCAACATAACTTCTATATGTTCATTATGATTCTTTTCTTTCTTAATAGATTTTTTCAAGTCTTCAATATCTTTCAACAACTTTACTTTATCATTAGGAATACATTCTTGATTGTTTTTTGAAGATTATTTATTTTTAAACTTCCCAATTTCTTTCTCAATACTCCCAATCTTTCTCATACAAGATTTTAATTTTTATTTTAGATGAAATTCTAATTGATTTTCTTCTTCTTCAGAACTGTTGATTCTGAACTCTTCATTGTTCATTGTTGCAATAAAAGTATTTTATCCATTCTTCTCAAAATATTTTTCGAATTCAACTTCACTATCTTTTTATTCATCATCTTTAGATAATAAACATCACCTTTTGTATTTTAATAATTTCCTATCTTTCCCTTTGGAATAATATTTATCCTTATCAACCTGTTTATTCTATGATATTCTCTTCCACCTATCATCCTAATCACTATCCTCTTCTTTTTTTCTTTGAGAAAAATTATCCATAAAGTGACCAAAGGATCCACATTCAAAACATTTCAAGGGATGTTTCCCTTTATATTTTCTTGTACCTCTATTCACATTTTTAGAAAACAAGGATAAAAATTTATTAATATTTTTACAAACCTCATTTTTTTAATCAGAATCACCAGCTTCTTCTTCTACAAGAATCTTTTTTGACTTTTCTTTCTTGGTATCCTTGAAAGATATTTCTCTATAAACTTTTGTTTTTCATTTCATAACATTATACCTTATCATTTCATAAGTAATGAGAGTACTATATAATTCATCCAGATATAGTGTTTCTAGATCTTTATCCTTTGGTGAGGAAACTTTTTCATAAAAACTATTGTAAAGAATTCTCAAGATCTTTATAAAAATGGTAGAATCTTCCAACTTTTCCCCAAGACATCTGATAGTGCTAAAAATGTTATTTACCCTAGTAAAGAAGTTACCAACATACATACTCACCCATATTGAGATCTTCATACACCATCCTATAGATTTATAACTTTTTCTTCTTCACTTTTTTATTTCCTTCATAAATGTTTTTCAGTATATCCCAAATACCTTCGTCAGTGGAAACACCCTTCACTCTTAAAAACTCACTTTAAAAAAGTGATGAGAATAAAAAATTAGTATATCTTACATAATTCTCAATATTCTTCTTGTCAAAATATGTAAGAGGAACTTTATCATCAATAGGAGGAAATCCATCTGTTGTGGCTTCAAGAACATCATACCCAATAGATATAAGATGAGGAAAACTTATATACTTCCAAATATGATAGTTATTACCATAAAAGACCAAAATACACTTACTGGTCACATAATTAAAATTCTCTATCACAACTTACCTTTCAAAAATTCATCAAATAGTAAATAAAGGAAAACATCAGCTCTAATATCAATTGATATTTCCCAAGTAGGATTAATGAATCGCAAAGAGTGGGAGGGTATGAATCAGTGATATATTTTTGTTTTAAGTTTCAACTTTTTGAAAAAACCTTCACCTCCTATTATAGATTTATCACCTTTCTTAAAACAAAACAATGATACATTCATAGGAATATAATAATTTACAAGGTTCACTACTTAATTAGAGTAACTACATCCTTAGTATGGTTTGGAGAAAAAATAGGATACCACACAATCCACTAGAAAACAATCATTTTGGGTGTATACAACAAGTAGGATATACCCTTACACTTTTATATAATTATGTTCAATAGAATAGTGCATGTTCTTCATGTAGAAAGAAATGATGTGATACAATTTTGTGTAACAAGTTAAAAAAAATTCACCAGTTGCTTCAAAACATGTTACTATTCCACCTTGTCAACTTTCAAAAATATTATGTTCAAAACAATTATTTATTGTCTTACCCAGCAGTAGGTAATAAATTATTTGGAATTAATAATGATACTTAGTATAATACCTAGTCTGATTTTCTAGTCTAATTGATTATTCTGATAATATTACTTTTCCAGAATACCACTGAAACAATTCTGAACTACTTTCAACTTATTCTAGAATCCTTGATCCAATTTCTTAGTCCAATGACTCAGTTCATTCTAAGAAAATTTGAATAAAATATTATTTCTTCATATTCTTCTGGTCAGAAAACTTCCTCATGAATGATCAATCTAGAAAATCATCTCTAAAAACTTTCAGCGCTCCACCTTCTCTCTACACCTGTGAACAAAACAAGTGTCAGTGAAAGTTCAAAGTAGTTCACTCTATTTATAGGTGTTTCAAATTTATTTTATACAATATTCTAAAAAAATTCATGCTTAACCAAATTTCTTGAATCATTAAATTCTCTTGAATTTCAGATACATATTTTACTTCTTTAATGCTTCTCAACTCTTCTTCAACCTTCTTGAATCTTCTCAAAAATTAAGCTCACTTCAGACTTTCTAATAAATCTTTAATACCATTATAATTTTCATTCTTATTTTACCATTATGATGAAGACAAAATATTATTCATTATGCTTCTCTGCACCAATTGAAAAATTTGAGAATGTATTGACATATCATTACAATTCTCGAAACTAATTGAAAACAAACTGACCATTCTGATGCTCCATACCAACTATTAAATATAAAACATTCAAATCATTCTTCCGTAAACATTATTGAAACTTCATTAGACTTTAGTTTCCTTTTTTCCATAAACATAGTGGAAACTTATAAATATTTCATCACTTCCTCATAAACACTTCAGCACCGACTTCAAACTTATTTGATAAACATTTTTTCTAAACTATTCAACCTTCAAGCTCCCCTTGAAAAATATTTTTTAATTTCTTTAATAAATTCTCCCTTTTATTCTTTTCCCCAGACTGGTTATCCTACATCTAAAAAGGTCAATCATTTGATAACTTTTATCAGTATCATCCTTCTTGATCGTTATCTACTTTATTCGGATGAAAATGGTTGACTATATTACTGATCAGTCTCTGACTTTCCTTCGCACAAAGGTTCAAAAAGATCTAATTTTTTTCTTTTTCATTGCACTCAAAAACTTATTACAAAATAATTATTTCTCAGATTTCCATCTACTTCCATCACTACATCTGATGGTTGGTGTTAAGATTACTCCAATGATTAGTGGCACATTGCATCCAATGGACTGGTACCTTTTCTGATTTTGATTCACATTAACTTATTTCTTTGAAGAATTATTTCTAGTGAATTATTTTTCAGACTGAAAACTAGAATCTTTGTCTTCTCACATTCCAAAAAAAACTCCACAGCCTTCAAACAATTCTATATTCATTGTTCTTCACAACAATGAACTGATACCGGAATGCTTTGGATTCATAAAATTTATTCTTCCAAAAACTTAGTATAATATCATGAATTCCTCATGACTTTGAGACCTTTTAAGATTGGTATAGAATCATCTAACTTATATTGAGAAGTATTATAACTTTTCATCCTTCTAGTGACTTCTTTATTTCCAACCACACCTCAATATGATTGCAGCACTTGCTCTCTTTCATTCCTTCATAAGGATTTCATCATAATTTTTTCATACAATGTATGACTGATGTGAATTAAAAATTAACAATGAATCATTATATTTTCACATCAAATCCATGAATAATATAATTAAATTCTTCATTATGATCAGAACATTCATTATTATAATCAAGGTGAGTCTGATGATCATTTTCTTCCAAAAACATATACTAAATCCATTGTAATTTTATAATATTTTTGCATATGATCGCCTGATTATGATTGTGAGTCTGACCATAAAATGCATGAGCTCTACCCATCCCATTATTAAAAAAATACCCCTCCTAATGTGTAAAACATAGTGATTGTACTAACTACTATAAATAAATAACCAAGTCTAGTATGGTCTTAGAACTAGATATAATTAATCATACCTCTCTCCTTGAGTGACATTGGCATCATTAGCCCTTTGACTATGACTGTCATTATTAAATTCCATCATTGACTACCACTCACTATATGTGTGGGTCAAACACAAATTATTGGTAGGATGATCCTCACTATAGGATTCTCCATACCATCTTCCCACAAAAACTTTCTCACTTAGAGACTAATATCCCCCAAGAACAATTCCACATGATCCCTAATTATTGATGTAACATCCCAAGTAAATAAAGAATATAAAATTTTCACATTTATTAATATTTTTGAATTAAATATTAATTTTACTTTAAATGGGATTCTATGTTCTATGGCGTAATTGACACGCAACAATGGGTTTCTCCGAAATCTCATGTTTCACACAAGGTTGAGTCATACTGAAAAATAATAATATAATATTATTTTAAATGGTAGTTAATTCCTAGACATTGTATTGGATAATGTAAACATAACTAACTAAAATATGATTACACATGTTTGTTAATTTTTTTTAAATTTATCCTATAAAATTTAGATTCTTAAAATGAGAACGAGTCCAATTTTAAACATAACTACTTTAATATTTTTAAAAGGTCGTTTTACTGCCTTTTGATGGAGAACCCCTATTAAATCTAGTTTTTGTTACTTTTATATGTTATATTTGAAAAAATAAACTTCTTATTTATCATAGGGATATCAAAATTTACTTTGGGTAAATTTTTTGTATTTTTCTGATAAAGCTCATTTTTTTATGAATTGTGAAAAATACTGCATGTTAATTCAAAACCATTTTTTCATATAATTTATTTATATAGTTATATTTCTCTTTTAATTGGTTTTAAAGTGTAATTGGATTTTATTTTTACCATTTAATTTAATTTTGGTCATTATAATTAATTTCACTTGAAAAATTGGACATAAACAAATGTCAATCTTTTGATAGGTATTATTTCTTAAAAACACGCTTTTTGGTCTTGACAACGGGAATTAATTTTAAATTAATTTATGCTACTTTTGTGTTTTGAATTTAGAAAAATAGATTCCATATTTGGAATAAGGAGGAAAAAATTGTGTAAATAGGTAACTTTAATTTTTATACATTATGAATATTTACTTTAGTAAATATTTTATTTACCATGGTAAAAGGGTAAATCTGGTAAATAAGGGTAAAAAATAATATTATAATAATATTAAATTACCCTCACACTTGTCATAACCCTATTGTATGAGATATTTATAACCAATTTCATTCTTGGTTCGATCTTGAGACCCCATGGAACCACTTGGGAGTGATAATGACACTTTATATTAATTAATTTAAAGTAAGGACAAAAATAACATAAACATGAATCTTTTTACTAAAACAATTTTTATATAGGGTTATATAAGTGATCCCTTTGACTATAAATATTCTTTGGAAGTATAAAAAGATTTAATACATCATGTTATGTTATTTATAAATTTTATATATTAAATAAATAATCTCAATTATGACACAATGGTGATGCAACAATTGCTTCATTAATAAAGTATTCAAATAAATGATATTATAAATATTAAAATAAATTTATTTTGAACCTTCTTATGACATCCAAGAATTTTAAAGATTAGTATGACTTGTTATATTTTAATTAATGAATGTTTTTCTAAATAATAAAGTTTTTATAGATTTTTTAAACTCATGATATGAATAGTATTAAAATTGACATAAAAGAGTTTTTAAATCAATCAATATTTTATTAAATAATAAAATAGTATTAAAAATATAAAATTAATCCAAATGACATATATGATGTTACAAATGTCATTAATGATCCATTTTGGGTCTCTTGGAATTTTATAGTAAATATATTAACCATATAGTATGAATATATAAGAGGACATGGTAAAAGTTAAATAAGTTAACAAAGGGTTCAATAAAAAAGATAAGGATTAAAAAAATACCCAAAACCTATCCAATTATTATTGGATGATTTTATTTCGAATTATATTAACCTTATCTTAGAATTAAATATTTTTTTGGACCTTTTGAAACAGAAAATCATTTTTTAATAAAATAATACTTTCAAACTTTCCTAAAGAGTCCCTCCTCCCTCTTATAAAAGACAACCACCACTAACCCACTACTAACACCTCTCAAGCCCCTTGGATCATCCAAACTCTCCTCCACGAAGCTCCTAACATCCCTCTATTCCTCCTAGAATCCTTACCCAAGGAATAATGCAATCCAAGAAAGCCTTTTGGTTCAAACCAAAGGGAGTAACCCGATTTAAAGAAGATTAAAGAACGAATGAGTCAAGTCGGACATAAGGTAAGGGAACTTCTTAACCCAAATTCTATTATTTGGGTTGATCATATACTTCTTTAAATAATTTTATTATGTGATAAATAACATTTTATTACATATATTGTATTTATACTTGATTTATGTGTATTTATTGTAAAAACACATAATCGATCTATTTTATTTACAAAATGATCTTTTTAAGGGAACATTTCACCATCCTCTTTTTGTCAAAGACTTATTTTATGTTATGTCTTTAAATTTAAATTTTAAAATGTTGTGATATGTTCTTATATATCTTTATTCCTGTGAATTTTATGTCAATGTGATGAGAGACCCTTTTTCTCTCTTGTCAACTCATTTTATGAATTTTTAAGTGACTTCGTTAGGCTACCGAATTTTTGTAAGGGAACTTCTTAACCCAAATTTCAATCTTTGGGTTGATCTTCTACTTATTTTCATTATTTTATTATGTGAGAAATATCATTTGATGTAATATCTTGAATTTATAATTGATTTATGTGTATTTATTATAAATAAACATAATCGATCTATTTTATTTACAAAATGATCTTTATAAGGGAAACTTTCACCATCCTATTTTTGTCAAAGAATTATTTTATATTAGGTATTTAAATTTCAATTTTAAAATGTTGGGATATGTTATTATATATACTTATTTCTATAAATTTTATCTCTATGTTATGAGAGACCTTTTTTGTCTCTCGTCAACTCATTTTCTGAATTTTTAAGTGAGACCTTTTGGCTGCCGAATTTTTGTAAGGGAACTTCTTAACCCAATTTTCATCCTTTGGGTTAAACTTATACTTTTTGATTATTTCGTTCAATGAATATTTGTGAATGAACTATGATTGTTTTACACATAATATCCACTTATATTGGGTGTATTTATATTTTTTACACATAATTATGTCATTAATTTATCCTTAATCTAATGGTTTAATCTTTGTAAGGGACTACGTCTCGACCTCCTTTATTGAGGAATATCTTGATATTGGGCACCTTTATTATCCTATAAGGAGTATATACTACCATTTTGAAATTTTATATCATGAATTTCTATATTCTCGTGATATTTGTAGTTTTCTTTGATGTTATTAAAGATTTTATAATGTGGTAAAGGATTATTTAACTAAAACATAATTTTAAATTTTTTAAAGATTTAATCTTATAAATCCTTATCTTTCATGTCCATGTTTTAGAAATAATTTTAATTATTTATTTATATGTACATGAGTTATTTAAAGTGAAAATTCCTTTCAAAATTTTCAGAGTGTTATGGGAAACTTTGATTCAAAACTCTTCTTTTTGAATGTTTTAAATGAATTGATTGTGTCAATATCTTGAACTGATATCTTGTGAATGCAATGTGGAAATGTTATATTTCCTTTATGCTTGTTTTATATGTTATGAATATGTCATATTTCTTGGGAATTGTTTATATATATTGGTGGTTCCATGATAAACCCTGGGTGGGTGAGCCCAAGATAGCTCTCCAATGCATTGGGTAACATGACAGAGTTAAACATTAATGTTTCCCCTAAGAGATTTAAGGAATATACTGTGATGGGTATTCCAAACATAACTCCCTACGTAGTTGTGAAAGCTACAACATAAGTATGTTATGGATTCCACAAGTTACCTTTATTATTTATGATTTATGATTTCTATGTGTTATTCATAAATCTTATGATTTCATGAGGTATGTTAAAGAGCTTATGTTTTGTATGTATTGATGGACTAATGTTTTATTTCATTATTTTATAACCCTTACTGAGCTTTTTATGTTCATCCCAAGTTTTGAAATGTTTTTCACAGGACTTAAAGATGAATAGGGTCAAGGATGGGATCAAGGAAAAGTCAAGCAGTCTAAAACATGGAACTAGACATGTTTCTTTTTTTAAGATTTTTTATTTTATGAAAAAAATGGAAATTGAGTAGAAATGTTTACTTTGTAATTTTTGAGATGTAATGTAATAGTTATGGCCTAATTATCTAAAACTCTAAACCTGAAAAGATCCTTAATGTGAATTATTAACTTAATTCATGATTATGTAATGTTTAAGGTTGGGTCCTTATAGTTGTTATCAAAGGTCGATTTAGAAAACTTTAGGGATTACGAGTTTTCATTAAACATATGGTTAGTCCCCATGTCTATTATTTTAGTTAAATCCTTCTTTTATAACTTTTTTAGATCAAGTAAATTTGGTTACAAATGGAATTAGGAGGATCTCAAACAAAATTACTATCTCTTTCTAATGACATACTTGCAATAATTATTGCAAAGTCATGTTCAGCTAATTTTGAAACTTTTTCTAGCATACAACTCACTTGCAAGAATTTGTTTGAGATATCAAAAAACTTCATTATACCTCGATATCATCATGGATCATTGGTTGTATTTAAAAAAATACTATTTTTACAATATTATAATATTTTCAAGAAAGTTAAATATTATTAAGGTATTTTCAAATAGTTTACCTTATCACAAGATTTTGAAGCATATTATGATTTTGAAAAAGGTGCTGAAGGAGACCCTTGTGCAACCTATTTATATTTTCTTTTACAATATAGTCTCTTAGCACATACTTATGGTATTTTAAAAGGGTTATTTATTGAAATTTTCAACTCAAAATCGGTGTGACTATTTTATAAAAATCATGTTTTATCAGATGTTTATAAATTATATGTCATACATGATTATTTTTAGAAACTATTTTTTTGCGAACACCCATATGACCCTAGTTGTACAAGGTGTATTTGGATGAAGGTAGAAAATGATTTTGAAGGATATCTAAATCATTGTTGCAATGCATGGACCTTATATCTATGTGAAAAAGATGATGATGAAACCAGGTGGACACCATGATCAAGGTACGATGTTCTTGATTTGGGAATAGTGTTATTTTATGGAGGTAAAAATGTCAATAAGACTTCATGAATTAATATATTGAGGTAATTATTAGTTGGGATGAAAATGATAGGTATAAGGGGAAAATTCCCTGGTCAACGAGCAAGACAGAATATATTAAAAACAAGCAAGAAAATTACAAAAGTCTGAAAGAGGTAATTTTATTACAATCTTTAGCAAAGAGAGGGAGGAGATCATCTGGTAAATCATCAGACCACATAATGTCCAGGAATATCCCCTTATTGTCAAGACCATATGCCACCATATTAGCTTCACCGTAGGCATGGTTGGCAATATATTTGATATCCAGAAGCGAGTTCAGGCAGATCTGCCAACTCACAGAAAGGGCCAAGAGAGGTGAACAACCCCATTCCAAATTCCCTGAACAATGGTGGTGGAGTCGCTTTCGATATAGATGTTGTTCTGGCCTTTAATCTTAACAAATTGGATGGAATGGATGAGAGCCAACATCTCTGGTTCAAGGTAGGAGTTGATCTTGTAGCTGTCATAGAAACAACCATGGCAATGACCTTTGTAGTCTCTGAAAATTGATCCACAACCTACAGGGCCTGGGTTTCCTTTTGAAGCTCCATCAACATGAATCTCGATCCATCCAGGAAGTGGTGCTTGCCAGAAGACCTCAAGAAAACGTTTTTGCTGAGGAAAAATGCCTCAAATCTTTAGATGTCGCAGGATCACAAAGTCACCAATTGAGTTGTCACAATTAGCTTTCTAGATCGTGGTAGCATCGTTAATGGAAATCAGGATTCTCGTACAGCCTTCAATGAGGTTGGACGAGTGATTATTGTGAATAATGGCATTTCTATCATACCAAATAATTTGTAGAAGCTCCGCCACAGTAGATAGGAAGAGATTTTTTACTTGTGGTGAGGAATCGAACTTCCCACAATGCTTTAGGTGGGAAAGAATATTATCATAGGAGGTCCACCTGCAGTTAAAAATGTCAGAAATAAAATTCCACATGTAAAAATCCGTAGCACAAGATAAAAATATATGGTTGATATCCTCACGGTGTTGATAACAGAGGGGGCACTTAGAACAGAGATGAATCCCAAAGGATTAGATACAAGTCTCAGTAGGAATATGATTGTGCACCAAGCACCAAATAAGATAAAGCCTAGAAGGTTTAATCCAAGGTTTTTTA
Source organism: Viscum album (assembly GCA_963277665.1). NCBI lineage: Eukaryota > Viridiplantae > Streptophyta > Magnoliopsida > Santalales > Viscaceae > Viscum > Viscum album. The sequence continues at coordinate 1,143,909,919 of OY728140.1, forward strand.
AAAAAATTCAGCCAAGAAAAATCAGACTCCAAGTTCAAAAAACAGTGATTATAAAAAAAAGAGTTAAGAATACCATTGTGAGTCGGTTCCTAAACCAGGAATTCCTCATCATTAGAGAACGGGTAACCATCTACCACCTACGTGATAAAGTCAGGTAGCTCCAAGGTTCTGGAATGCATCACTTCCTTTATAGTGTAGTTAATTATATTAGGAGAAGTATTAGGATGAATCTTGGAGATAAGAGGTGATCCCATCTAGTTATCCAGCCAAAAACAATTGGTGTAGTCTAGGCTAACCAACCATCTAGAGTAATGGTTGAAATTTTATTTTGGAGGAATCTACATTTTTATTGTATACATATTGGCTTTTTGGATTATTTATGGAAATGATTATCCTATCATAGAGAATATGTGATTAGGTTAATTACTTTTTAGTATGAGACTTTTGGAGTAACTGATGTTATTTGGAGATAAATGTTAAGTTTTTTTGGAAGACAATGTGATTAAATTCTTATGAGTTTTGGGTTTCAATCTTAGTTTGGATTATATCAAATAATTTAAAGGACAATTGTTTATTTAATGGCATTTGTTGAACTTTGGGTACAATTTGTTGAATTTCGGAGATTAAGAGTAGTATTTATTTTTATAAAGGATTATCCTTTTTGGGGATTATATGATCTTGTACAAACTAATTTGGTTTTGGTTGATGTATAAAGATAGGGAAAATATATAGTTCATATTTTTTAGATTATTTGATACTCTAAAAGTTAATTCTGGTGCTTTTGATGTGACCCATTCAGTTTGAATACTCATCGTTTGGATAAAATAAGAGTTTGTGGTAGGAATTTAGTAAAGGATGAAAGTATACATGATAAGTAAGTATATTTCATAATATTTTTAGTTAAGATCATAAATAAATTCCTCAAAATTATGAAAAGTAACTTGAAACAAAAACTTTAACTGTTAACTTTTTCTACTGGGGAATAAAAGACCGTATAACCCATCACAAGTTTGTGATTTTCTGGTGGTTAACTTTCTCCTAATCATGTTTTCTATCACTCTCCATCAGAACTTGACACTTAATTTCTCCTATATATCCATGTTTTCATGAAATTATAATATGGGTTATCTCGGGTGACCTCTATAATTCTCTTTATTTCTTTTAAAGTGATAGTTTTATTGACTCTTTTTCTGATTTGGGACTTTCAATGAAGTTTCTGGGCCCAACTTTAAAATTGGGAGGAGGTAATTTCTAGAAGTGGGGAAGGATGTAACATCCTAGGTAAATAAAGAATGTGACATTTTTATATTTATTAATATTTTTGAATTAAAAATTAATTTTAATTTTAATAGGATTTAATGTTTGATGGCGTACCCGACACGCAATAATGGGTTTCTTGGAAATCTCATGTTGCACACAAGGCTGAGTCATACTGAAAAATAATAATATAATATTATTTTACATGTTAGTTAATGCCTAGATATTGTATTGGAAGGAATGAACATAACTAACTACAATATTATTACACATGTTTGTTAAATGTTTTTAAATTTATCAAATAAAATTTAGAAGCTTAAAATGAGAATGAATTCAATTTTAAACATAAATACTCTAATATTTTTAAAAGGTTGTTTTACTGCCTTTTGATGGCAAACCCCTTTTAAATAAGTTTTTGTTATTTTATATGTTTATTTTAAAAAATAAACTTCTTATTTATAAATAGGACATCAAAATTCATCTTGGGTAAATTTTTGGTATTTTTCTAATAAAGTTCATTTTTTATGAATAGTCAAAAATACAGCATTTTAATTCAAAACTGCATTTTCATCTAATTTATTTATATAGTTAGATTGTTCTTTTAGTTGGTTTTATAGTGTAATTGGATTATATTTTTAACATTTAATCCAATTTTGTTTATTGGAAGTAATTTCACTCTTAAATTGGACATAAAAAAAGGTCAATCTTTTGATAGGTATTATTTCTTAAAAACATGCTTTTTGGTTTTGACAACGGGAATTAATTTTAAATTAATTTATTCCACTTATGTGTTTTGAATTTGTAAAAATGGATTCCATATTTGTAATCATGAGGTCCAAATTTTGTAAATAGGTAAATTTTATTTTTAGACATTATGAATATTTACTTCAGTAAATATTTTATTTACCATTGTTAAAAGGTAAATCTAGTAAATAAGGGTAAAAAAATAATATTATAATAATATTAAATTACCCTTAAACTTGTCCTAACCCTATTGGATGAGATATTTATGACCACGGGCATCCTTGGGTCGATTTTGGGACCTCATAGAGCCACTTTGGAGTGATAATGACGCTTTATATTAATTAATTTAAAGGACAAAAATAACATAAACATGAATCTTTTTACTAAAAAAATTTTATATGGGTTTATATAAGTGATATATTTGACTATAAATATTATTTGGAAATATAAAAATATTTCCTACATCATGGTATTTTATTTACAAATTTTTGACATTAAATAAATAATCTTAATTATTACACAATAGTGATGCAGTAATTGCTTCATTAATAAATAATTCAAATAAATGATATTATAAATATTAAAATAAATTTATTTTGAACCTTTTTATGACATACACTAATTTTAAATATTATTATGACTTGTTATATTTTAATTAATTAAGTTTTTTGGAAATAATCAAGTTGTTATAGATTTTTTAAAAAAGTCATGATATGAATAGTATTAAAATTGACATAAAAGAATTTTTAAATCAATCAATATTTTATTAAATGATAAAATAGTCCAAAAAATCTAAAATTAATAAAAATGACATATATGATGTTAAAAATGTCATTAATGATCCATTTTGTGTCTCTTGGAATTTTATAGTAAATATATTAACCATATATGTGAATATATAAGAGGAAATGGTAAAAGTTAAATAAGTTGACAAAGGGTTAAATAAAAAAGATAAGGATTACAAAAAAATATCCAAAACCTGTCCAATTATTATTAGATGATCTTATTTCGACTTATATGCACCTTATCTTTGAATTAAATAGTTTTTGGGCCTTTTGAAACCGAAAATCATTTTCTAATAAAATAATACTTTCAAATATTCCTAAAGAGCCCCTCCTCCCTCTTATAAAAGGCCACCACCTCTAACCCATTAATCACACCTCTCAGGACCCATGGATCATCAAAACTCTACTCCAAGAAGCTCCCAACATCCATATCTTCCTCCTAGAAGAATTACCATGGGCATAAGGCAATTAAAGAAAGACTTTTGGTTTAAACCAAAGGGAGGTACCTGATTTAAAGGAGATTAAAGAACGAACGAGTCAAGTTGGACACGAGGTAAGGGAACTTCTTAATCCAAATTCCATTCTTTGGGTTGATCTTATACTTATTTTAATTATTTTATTATTTAAAAAATAAAATTTTATTCCTTATCTTTTATTTAAATTTTATTTATGTGTATTTATTGTAAATACACATAATCGATCTATTTTATTTACAAAATGATCTTTGTAAGGGAACATTTCACCATCCTCTTTTTGTCAAAGACTTATTTTATGTTATGACTTTAAATTTAAATTTTCAAATGTTTTGATATGTTATTATATATCCTTATTGCTATAAATTTTATCTCAATGTGATGAGAGACCATTTTTCTCTCTCGTCAACTTATTTTCTGAATTTTTAAGTGACGACGTTAGGGTGCCAAATTTTTGTAAGGGAACTTCTTAACCCAAATTCCATTCTTTGGTTTTATCTTATAATTCTTGTCATTATTTTATTATGTGAGAAATAAAATTTGATGTCATATCTTGTATTTATACTTTATTTATGTGTATTTATTGTAAATACACATAATCGATCTATTTTATTTACAAAATGATCTTTGTAAGGGAACCTTTCACCATCCAATTTTTGTCAAAGACTTATTTTATGTTATGTATTTAAATTTAAATTTTCAAATTTTGGGATATGTTAATATATATCCTTATTTATGTAAATTTTATCTCCATGTTATGAGAGACCCTTTTTCTCTCTTGTGAACTCATTTTCTGAATTTTTAAGTGACACCACTAGGCTGCTAAATTTTTGCAATGTAACCTCTTAACCAAATTTCCATTCTTTGGGTTAAACTTCTACTTCTTGATTATATTGTGAAATGAATATGTGTGAATGACAAATGATTTTTTTACACTTAATATCCACTTATATTAAGTGTATTTATATTTTTCACACATAATTTTGTCATTGACTTATCCTTAATCTAATAGTTCAATATTTGTAAAAGACAACGTCTTAACCTCCTTTCATTGAATAATATCTTGATATTGTACACCTTTATTATCCTATAAGGTATATATACTACCATTTTTACATTTTATATCATGAATTTATATATTCTCATGATATTTATAGTTTTCTTTGATGTTATTCAAGAGTTTATAAAGTGGTAAAGGATTCTTTAACTAAACAATTGTTTTGAATGTTTTAAAGATTCAATCTTCTAAATCCTTCTCTTTCATGTCCATGTTTTAGAAATTATTTTAAGGATTTATTTATATGGAAATGAGTGTTTTAAATTGAAAATTCCTTTAAAAAGTTTCAGAGTGGTATGGGACACTTTCATTTAAAACTTTTATTTTTGAATGTTTTAAATGAATTGATTATATCAATATCTTGAACTGATATCTTGTGAATGCAATGTGGAAATGTTATCTTTCATTTATACTTGTTTTATATGTTATGAATATTTCATATTTCTTGGGAATTGTTTATATATATGGTTGGTTCCATGATAAACCTAGGGGGTGAGCCCAAGATAGCTCTTCAATGCATTGGGTAACGTGACGGAGGTAAACATTAATGTTTCTCCTAAGAGATTTAGGAAATATATTATGATGGGTATTCCAAACGTAACTCCCAACATAGCTGTGAAAGAAACAACGTAAGTATTTTATGAATTGCACAATTTACCTTTATGATTTATTATTTCTATGTGTTATTCATAAATCTTATGATTTCATGAGGTATGTTAAAGAGCATATGTTTTTTATGTATTGATGTACTAATGTTTTCTTTCTATATTTTATAACCCTTAATGATCTTTTTATGCTCATCACAAGTTTTGAAACGTTTTTCATAGGAATTAAAGATTAATAGTGTCAAGTATGGGATCAAGGAAAATTCATGGAGTCTAAAACATAGAACTAGACATGTTTCTGTTTTTATAATTTTTTATTTTATGAAAAAAAATGGAAACTGAGTAGAAGTGTCTACTTTGTAATTTTTGATATGTAATGTAATAGTTATGGTCTAACTATATAAAACTATAAACCTTAAAATATCCTCAATTTGAATGATTAACTTAATTCATTATAATGTAATGTTTAAGGTTGGGTACTTATAGTTGGTATCAAAGGTCGGTTTAGACAACTTTAGGGATTATGAGTTTTAGTTAAACACATGGTTAGTCCCTATATCTATTATTTCAGTTAAATCCTTGTTTTATAACTTTTTTATATCAAGGAAATTTAGTTACAAATAGAATGATGAGTACCTCAAACAACATTCATATCTCCTCCCGATGACATGCTTGCAATAATTATTGAAAATTCATGTTCAGATGATTGGGAAACTTTTTCTAGCATACAAATCACTTGAAAGCAATTGTGTGAGATATAAAAAACCCCCACTATACCTCGATATCATCGTGGATAATTGGTTTTATTTAATCAAATACTATTTTCAAAATATTCTCATATTTTCAAGAAAGGTAAATATTATCAAGGTATTTATAGATATTTTACCTTATCATAAGATTTCAAAGAATATTATGATTTTGAAAAAGGTGCTAAAGAAGAAGACCCTTGTGCAACCTATTTATATTTTCTTTTACAATATAGTATCTCAGAGCATACTTATGGTGTTTTAAAAGGTCCATTGATTAAAATTTTAAACTCAAACTTGGTCCGACTATTTTATAAAAATCATGTTTTATCATATTTTTTGAAATTATATGTCATACATGATTATTTTATGAAACAATTTTTTTGGGAACACCCATATGAACCAATTTGTACAAGGTGTATTTGGATGAAGGAAGAAAATAATTTTGAAGGATATCTAAATCATTGTTGCAATGCATGGACCTTATATCTATGTGAACAAGATGATGATGAAACTAGGTGTACACCATGATCAAGGTGTGATGTTCTTTCTTTGGGAATGGTGTTATTTAATAGAAGTGAAAAAAATGTTAATAAGACTTCATGAATTAAGATTTTGAGGTAATTATGAGTTGGGATAAAAATTATAGGTACAAGACAACCATTGAAGTTAAATAATGTTAGGTTTATTTTTCAGTTTTATAAAAGGGGACAAAATGCAGGATGGGTGAAAACCCGTCGCATTCAGAAAGACCACAGGAATCGAACCCACAACCAAATTGCGATTGGTATTTATCACCTACCACTTGCCTACGTGAAGCCTCTGGTTAGTATAACTTATTATTTTTAGTTAAATGGTTTTATTGGTCAAGAATATGTTAATTTTGGATCTTATGTTTTATCAAATGGATATCCTTAGTATTGGAAAATGATTTGGTGATTAACTGATAATGGTTATTTTGGAAGATGTTCTCTCTTTTGGGAACACTATATGCCTAAGGAAAATAGAATACTATGAGATTTCATTTATGGAGTAATGGTTGAAATTTTATTTTGGAATAATCTATGTATTTATTGTAGACATATAGAGATTTGGGTTATTTCTGGAAATTATTATCCTATCATAGAGAATATGTGATTAGGTTAATTACATTTCAGTATGAAACATTAAGAGTAACTGATGATATTTGGAAATAAATGTTAAGATTTTTGTGGAAGACTATGTGATTAAATTCTTATGAGTTTTGGGTTTGAATCTTAGTTTGGATTATATTTAAGGATTTAAAGGACAATTGTTTATTTAATGGTATTTGTTGAACTTTGGGTACTATTTGTTGAATTTTGGAGATTAAGAGTAGTATTTCTTTTTATAAAGGATTATCCTTTTTGGGGATTATCTGATCTCGTACTAACCATTTTGGTTTTGGTTCATGACTAAATATAGGGAAAATATATAATTTATCTTTTTTAGATTATATGATACTATAGAAGTTAATTATAGCGCTTTTGATGTGACCAAGTTAGTTTGAATACTCATTGTTTGGAGAAAATATGAGTTTGTTGTATAAATTTAGTAAAGGATTAAAGTCTACATGACAAGTAAGTATGTTTCCTAATATTTTTAGTTAATATCATAAATAAATTCCTCAACTTTATGAAAATTAAATCAAAACAAAAACGTTGTCTGTTAAACTTTCCAACTGGGGAATCAAAGATAGTTTAACCCATCACAAGTTTGTGATTTTCTAGTGGTTAACTTTCTCCTAATCATGTTTTATATCACTCTCCATCAACACTTAACACTTAGTTTATCCTCCATATCCATGTTTTCATGAAATCCTAGTATGGTTTATCTCAGATGACCTTTGTACTTCTATTTATTTCTTTTAAAGTGATAGTTTTATTGACACTTTTTCTAATGTGGGACTTTCAATGGAGTTTCTTACCCTAATTTTAAAATTGTGAGGACGCAATTTCCAAAAGGGGAGAAGGATGTAACATCCCAGGTAAATAAAGAATATGAAATTTTATTATTTATTAATATTTTTTAATTAAATATTAATTTTACATTAAAGGTGATTCAATGTTTGATGGCTTACCTGACATTCAATAACAGGTTTCTCCGAAATCTCATGTTGCGCACAAGGCAAAGTCATACTGAAAAATAATAATATAATATTATTCTAAATGGAAGTTAATGTCTAGACGTTGTATTGGTGGGAATGAATATAACTAAATAAAATATTATTACACATGTTTGTTAAATGTTTTTACATTTATCCATTAAAATTTAGAGTCTTAAAATGAGAACAAATCCAATTTTAAGCATAAATACTCTAATATTTTTAAAAGGTTATTTTACCGCCTTTTGATGGAAAACCCCTTTTAAATCAAGTTTTTTTTTAATTTTATATTCTCTATTTGACAAAATAAACTTCTTATTTATAATCGGGACATCAAAATTTACTTTGGGTAAATTTTTGGTATTTTTTTGATAAAGTTCATTTTTTATGAATAGTGAAAAATTCTACATTTTAATTCAAAACTGCTTTTTTATCTAATTTATTTATATAGTTAGATTGTTTTATTAATTGTTTTTAAAGTGTAATTGGATTATATTTTTACCATTTAATCAAATTTTGGTCATTGGAAGTAATTTCACTCTCAAATTGGACATAAACAAAGGTTAATCTTTTGATAGGTATTATTTCTTAAAATGCGCTTTTTGGTTTTGACAACGGGAATTAATTTTAAATTAATTACTACCACTTATGTGTTTTGAATTTGGAAAAATTGAATCCATATTTAGAATCATGAGGTTTAAATTTTGTAAATAGGTAAGTTTTATTTTTAGACATTATGAATATTTACTTTAGTAAATATTTTATTTATCATGGTTAAAGGGTAAATATGGTAAATAATGGTAAAAAAATAATATTATAATAATAATAAATTACCCTTACACTTTTCATAACCCTATTAGATGAGATATATCTGACCTAGGTAATCCTTGGGTCGATTTTGGGACCCCATGGAGCCACTTGGGAGTGATAATGACACTTTATATTAATTAATTTATAGTAAGGACAAAAATAACATAAACAAGAATCTTTTTACTAAAACAATTTTTATATGGGGTTATATAAGTGATCTCTTTGACTTTAAATATTATTTAGTAATCTAAAAATATTTTCTACATCATGGTATATTATTTATAAATTTTAGACATTAAATAAATGATCTTAATTATGACACAATGGTGATGCAGTAATTTCTTTATTAATAAAGGATTCAAATAAATGATATTATAAATATTAAAATAAATTATTTTGAATATTTGTATGCCATAAAATAATTTTAAAGATTATTAATAATTTTTATCTTTGAATTAATGAAGGTTTCTCAAAATAATCAAGTTGTTATAGATTTTTTAAAAAGTCATGATATGAATAGTATTAAAATTGACATAAAAGAGCTTTTAAATCAATCAATATTTTATTAAATGATAAAATTGTCATAAAAATATAAAATTCTTAAAAATGAAATATATGATGTTAAAAATTTCATTAATGATTCATTTTTGGTAATTTATCATTTTATAGTAAATATATTGACCATATAGTAAGAATATATAAGAGGACATGGTAAAAGTTAAATAAGTTAACAAAGGGTTAAATAAAAAAGATAAGGATTAAAAAAATATCCAAAACCTACCCAATTATTATTGGATGATTTTATTTCAACTTATATTCACCTTATATTCAAATTAAATAAGTTTTAGACATTTGGAAAATGAAAATAAATTTTTAATAAAATAATACTTTAAAACATTCCTAAAGAGCTCATCCTCCCTCTTATAAAAGACCACCACCTATAACCCATTACTCACGCATCTCAATCCCATTGGATCATCCAAAATATACTTCAAGAATATCCCAACATCCCTATATTCCTCCTATAATCCTTTCCCTAGGCATAAGGCAATTCAAGAAAGCCTTTTGTTTCAAACCAAAGGGAGTCACCTGATTTAAAGGAGATTAAAGAACGAACGAGTCAAGTCAGAAACGAGGTAAGGGAACTTCTTAACCCAAATTAAATTATTGGGGTTGATCTTATACTTCTTGTGAATATTTTATTATGTGATAAACAACATTTGATTTCATATATTGTATTTATACTTTATTTATGTGTATTTATTGTAATTACACATAATCGATCTATTTTATTTACAAAATGATCTTTGTAAGGAAACCTTTCACCATCCTCTTTTTGTCAAATATTTATTTTATTTCATATCTTTAAATTTCAATTTTACAAATTTTGAATATGTTATTATATATTCTTATTGCTGTAAATTTTATCTCCATGTGATGAGAGACCCTTTTTCTCTCTCATCAACTCAGTTTTTGAATTTTTTTAAGGGAACTTCTTAACCCAAATTCCATTCATGGGGTTGATCTTCTACTTCCTTTCATTATTTTATTATTTTAGAAATAAAATTTTATTTAATATCTTGTATTTATTCTTTATTTATGTGTATTTATTGTAAATACACATAATCGATCTATTTTATTTACAAAATGATCTTTGTAAGGGAACCTTTCACCGTCATCTTTTTGTCAAAGACTTCTTTTATTTTATGCCTTTAAATTTCAATTTTAAAATATTGGGATATGTTCTTATATATACTTATTTCTATAAATTTTATCTCCATGTGATGAGAGACCCTTTTTCTCTCTCATCAACTCATTTTCTGAATTTTTAAGTGACACCTTTTGACTATCGAATTTTTGTAAGGGAACTTCTTAACCCAATTTCTATTCTTTGGGTTAAACTAATACTTATAGATTATATAGTTAAATGAATATGTTTTAATGAGCTATTAATTATTTACACTTAATATCCACTTATATTTGGTGTATTTATATTTTTTTCACATAATTATGTCATTGATTTATCCTTAATCTAATGGTTCAATCTTTGTAAGGAACTACATCTCAACATCCTTTCATTGAGGAATATCTTGATATTGTGCACCTTTATTATTCTATAAGGTGTATATACAACCATTTTGAAATTTTATATCATGAATTTTTATATTCTCATGATATTTATTGTTTTCTTTGATGTTATTCAAGAATTTATAAAGTGGTAAAGGATTCTTTAACTAAAACATCGTTTTAAATTTTTTAAAAAATTTAATCTTCTAAATCCTTATCTTTCATGTACATGTTTTATAAATTATTTTAAGGATTTATTTATTTGAACATGAGTGTTTTAAATTGTAAATTATTTTCAAAAGTTTCATATTTGTATGGTACACTTTGATTCAAAACTCTTCTTTTTGAATGTTTTAAATGAATTGATTATATCAATATCTTCAACTGATATCTTGTGAATGCAATGTGGAAATGTTATATTTACTTTATACTTGTTTTATGTGTTATGAATATGTAATAGTTCTTGGGAATTGTTTATATAAATAGGTGGTTCCATGATAATCCTAGGGTGGGTGAGCTCGAGATAGCTCTCTAATGCATTGGGTAACGTGATAGAGGTAAACATTAATGTTTGTCTTAAGAGATTTTGGGAATATATTATGATGGGTATTCCAAATGTAACTCCATACGTTGCTATAAAAGCTACAATGTAAGTATGTTATGGATGCCCCAAGTTACCTTTATGATTTATGATTTCTATGTGTTATTCATAAATATTATGATTTCATGAGGTATGTTAAAAAGATTATGTTTTGTATTTTTTAATGGAATAATGTTTTCTTTCTTTATTTTATAACCCTTAATGATATTTTTATGCTCATACAAAGTTTTTAAATGTTTTTCATTTGACTTAAATATGAATAGGGATAAGGATGGGTTCAAGGAAAAGTCATGCAGTCTAAAACATGGAACTAGACATGTTTATTTTTTTAAGAGTTTTTATCTTATGAAAAAAAATGGAAACTGAGTAGAATTGTATACTTTGTAATTTTTGAGATGTAATGTAATAGTTATGGTATAATTATATAAAACATTAAACCTGAAAAGATCCTCAATGTGAATTATTAACTTAATTTATGATTATATAATGTTTAAGGCTAGGGCCTTATAATTGAAACCTACAAATTTCAACCCACAATCACTTTATCTAAGATTTTTAATGTCGGACAACCCTAAAAAACCATCACATATTCCAGCTAAACCTAGTTTAACACTACTGGACCATATAACATGTCATACCTTAAGGTCATATTGCTTTACCCTAAGGACTAATTTGAATTCATCTTGGTGTTCCCCGACCATTTTTCCATGATTCCTAGAGAATACCCTTTACCACACCACATCTCTCCTATTGAGAACTTATAAATATCATCCAACACACTAGTTTAATCCATAACATGTAGAAAAAAATCTCATTAATACACCATGCATTAAATCCACAACTCCCCTTTCTAAACAACTCTCATGGCCACCATCTCCCTGACTGAATTAACCACCCCACCACAAATTTACTTACGTCAACCATGGGAATACCATAATCCTCTAAAAACTCAAAAGATTTATATAGATACCTGAATTATAATATTCCCTCTATGTATTCATAATCCCAATACTTATAGTTATATAGATTCACCATGTACCATTTTTTTAGTGTAGTTTCACCGGGTAACTACCCATCAGATATGTTTTTTACCAGCACTTGAAGTTCAAGGAGAAACTACCTATAGTAATTGTTCATTGATTGTAAGATACTCACCTAATAGATATACCTTAATGAACCATCAATCCTCTTTATAATATCAACCTTCCAAGATCTTAAGGTTCCTTAAACCACTCTTGACTAAAACCCATTGGCATATAGCATGATTCTCCAAGAACATCACATCGCCCTACTCCTCGACACCACCATGTCATGAATGGATTCTCATATATCCAATCCATAACCATAGGATTCACCCAAACAAAAAAAATGTTTTTTCCATAACAAAACCACAACCCGACAATAACTTATCCATTCTCAGGGAGCTGACACACCCCCCGTGATTCATTAATGATGCTTCTATTTTGAAAAAACCCAAGGAAACACCTAACCAAAATAGAACACTCAATTGAACATCACCTGAGTGTCTCTATAAAACTAGACAATAAAAAAATAACCATTTTTACTAAGGTTTTATCCAACCATACACCTAGAACAATAATAAAAACTCTCACATCCATCCCTAGGGAGAATCATAATCAACCAGCCTATACTTTCTAACCATAACCAATTACCTAATGAGCATATCTACAAGCCTGCCCTTATTCCAACCCAAATCTCTTCATCAAGAGAATCATCTCACCATATCAAGGTAATAACATCAACCATATCATCCTACTCAAGGGTTTCTATCAGCCAAAACCTCTATATAGGCATACCACTATACCATAGACACTCATCCTTGAGCCTGACACAAGTAATCTCTTACACTAGACTTACCTATTATAGGTGTTTTGTCTATAGTGAGCATAAATATAGTCAAACCATACTAAAAATACCTAAAAACACCTATATGGTCTCAATTAATTAAATATTTGGTAATAATTTATTTCATAAAACACTAAATAACATATTTTTGACACTTTAATTAATTGGATCCTCTATTCCAACCATTTTTCTGCAAACATATCATTTTTAATAGTTTTCCAAAACCATTTTATCTTTTTGAAAACAAATCCACATTTACGATAAATCATACACATGTGTTGAATATCTACATTTCTAATATGATGCATGAACTCACACTCTCTTGCTACACTAAACCAATAGTAAAAATAATAAATAAAACTATCACCTAGAACATCATCCTGAGTAAAAACCTCAATCATAATAGTGAAAAAAATTAACAACATTACCATCCACATTAACTTAGACTTTACCTATACATGGGTTAGTTTTTTCCAATCATAAGGTCAATATCAAGATCCATCAACATTCTACCTCCACTAATTAGTCCCAAATACCAAGTCAACAAAAAAATGATATGATACCATTTTTTAATAACCCAAATGAAACTCTAGTTTAATAACCAAAATTCAACATACACACCTCCTCATATTCTAGAGGATATGAACTAGTGATGAAATTTCATAACCATCATAGGGAGATTATACTCTTAATACTATCACATATAATAACAGATAAATAATAGAAGCAACATAGGACATCAAAGAAAATGTACAGGATCACAAATAAGTGATAATCGGAAATAATAACAAGAATCAACATGTTATATCAAATGTGAATCATTCTATAATACATACAACATATAACAAGGACCACCCCTTAGTAAATTATGTATAAAATAAACAATGACTAAATAATCCTGAGTCCCCCCTCCCCCAGTCCCATCTCCCAACCTACTCTCATCTACTCTAGTCAAGTCCCCTATACAATCTATGACCTGAAATCCAAACATAAGGTCTATACACACACTGAGGTGCCTATTTAGGCTGTGAGTATAAAACTGTGTAGGGATCCACCAATGCATCCCATATGTATTCCATCATATACAAATTATTCATGTACCAAAAGTAATCATATAAAAATATATATAATTCAAGAAAAATATCAATTAATAATTGTTGGGGAGATTTTTGAATTGAATTATTTCTTACCCTTTATTTTGAAAATAAAAATACACTTTATAATGATTTTGACTTAACTTGATGTTTTTTGTTTGAGTTTTTTTGTATAGACTTAATTTTTGATGGTTTAAATTATGGTGAACTGGATATGCATTCATGTTCCAGTACTTTGAGAAGTTATGTTAATATACATAAATGGGAATTATAATTTTTTGGTGTTATTCACATCGAATGATAGAAAAAGATCTTAAATCTATTAGATTATGGACTATTTCATCTGATGCAGTTAAAAACACACTTTAATATATCATATATTTTCCATTAGAGTTTTTTATAATGGAGGATATAAATTTTACCAATGGATTCATGGAGATGAAGATAAAAATTTACATTATATTCTAATATTTCTTATAATAATTTTATATTTTTCATCATCTTGATTCTTTGAGTGATTCTGATTGAACTTTTTTCAGTGTTTTTTTTACTAATATCTACCATTGTGGGAGGTATTATTATAAATCTCTTATCTCCCATTGTAATTTTTATTTATCTAATCTATCAAAATTGATGAGATTTCTGGGTATGGAATCTTTATCCTCTAACCTATCGAGATTTATGAGATATTGGTAAAAGAATATATGTTTTCTGAACTCCCATGTTTTACAAAGTTTTGGGGTGGTCTTTTTTTGATCATTAGATCAAAGATGTTCTCATGGGTAGAGAAACATTTGTCCCATGTTTCTATTGTTCATAATATTTGTGAAGAATCTATTATTGTTGATGAGCTGCAGTCAAGGAAGTTTTGAGTTTGTAACTAGGATACCTAGGACCAAGTGTATAGATCATCTAGCCACCTTGGGTAAAAGTGAAGGTTTCCATTGATTGGAATAAGATTGGTAAAAATATCCTTTAGGGATTAAATATTTTTATCTAGATCCATGAACATTTCTTCTTACATTGAATTTTTTTGTTAATTTCTAATTGTTTTATCATATTTTGTATATTAATTAATTTTTTTAACTTCTGATTCATTTGATTTTTATTACATAATTAATTTTATACTATGATTTTTTTAGACAATATAAGTTCAAAAAAATAACACTTCATGTGTGAGAAAAAGGTTTAGTCTTGATTTAAATTAAATTCACCCCCAATTGAGTATCATTTTTTCATATCTTAGTTATAATCTATTGATTTATAACATGGGTATACTATTCTTCCACTAAATGTGTTGGAATAGAGTAGATTTTTTTCATGGCATGATTACCATTCATAATGATTGAAAATCTAAAACACCTAAGATATACACTGGAGGTAACTATGAATATTAGATATATAATATATAGACATACGTGATTAACACTAAATTATATAATTATCTCATTATTACCGAAATTAACAAGATTTAAAATAAATAAGTCCTTGGTTTTATATGAGATGAATAATAAAAAAATCAACTTAACTTCCAAGTTAGGAATACTTTGATTTTTGTTATCCAGAGAAACATCTATAGAAAATATTAATATTTCTAGAAAGCATGTGGAATTTGGAATAAATTTAAATTTTCTCATTTTGGAACATCTAAGGTTTTTAAGACAAAAAAACTATATGGCAGACTAACTATTAAAGTTTATATTTTTATTTTGGTGTGTCTTTTGATCAGATAAATAAATGGTTCATGAACATTATTAATAGTATAAAATCTCTTAAAGAGAAATAACTATTATATTATCAACTTTTGTAAAATATAATCAACTTACTAGCAAAATAATGGGAGTTTAAGTAGAAAAATAACAATGATGCTATGAATATTATGAAATTGAATATAGATGATTTAATAGTCACCTTGATAAAATATGAGTGAAGATTGAAAATTTGTATTAAAATATATAAAGAAGAATAAATTTTTATTCACCTCAACTTTAGAATCATTAACTTCTATAGGAAATACTTAAAATATTATTTTATCTAAAATAAATTCTAGAAGATTATCATATGGTAGTGACTTGGAACCTAGAGATAATGTACTTATGAATATGGAAAAAATGTTTATAAATCACAATGTATTAATTTATTACTAGGATATAAAAGATATAAAATAAAAAAAATAATCATCATACACTATTTGTTATGAGTTTAAAAACCCAAGGCACATTAGACCTGATTGCCCTATATTAAAAATTAAGAAGAATGATGGAAAATATTTAGGGAGAAAAGAGATAAAATCATTATATGATACCAATGACACTTGGATAGTGATAAAAGATCCATCATCTTCTGAGATAAGTGACTTTAATAGTAACACTAAAAATAATAATATTGGATTCTATGATAAATACACTTATTCTCCTCAAAATATAAAATTTTTTATGGGAAAGATATTAGAAAAAACATTTTTCAATTTATCTCTGAGGGGATACTCTTTATTTTCATAAGATAATGAATCTTAGATTGATGATAAAAAAAATTCATAAAACATATGAAGAAATAAAATCTTATGTTTTATAGTGTGAATATATTTATCAAAAACATTACAATAAATATTTTGAATTTAGGACTGAATCTACTGAAGAGAAAACTAAACTTTTTAAATCTATAAATAAATTATATAAGGTTAAGAATGAGAATGTGAATCTTATTTCAAAGTTAAAATAAGTAAAAAATTGAAGTTTCAAAGATAACTTATAATAAAACTAGAAAGTATGTGTCATTCACACATGATAAAATAAAACTGATGAAACATAAATCAAAAGTGAAAACTTTGAAGAAATTTCTAATCAAATTTACCAATTGAAGGAAATATTTTGAGTAGCTATATAAGAAGTTGATGTATAAGTGGAATACTTATAAACTAGTTCATAAAACCATTGAAAGCTTACATTATTATAATAAACACTTTATTCTTATAAATGTTTCATTATGTAAAAAGTGTTAAAGTTGTGAACATAAGAAGAACCAGGGATATTTAAACAAAATCTAATTTTTTAAATAACACTGAGTCTACATTTCCATGTATTCTTATTCTATTAAGAACATAATATTTTGATATATTTTGGAACCAAAAGTAATCTTCACAAATATCTTTAGACTGAAGAAGGTATTGATGGCTCAAACACAATTTATGATTGTTGAAAGTCACTACGTATCAGTAGCTAGATTATTATATCTAGTATCTGGTAACAATTTTTTTATATTTTAAAGACTTTACACACAAAAAAATTAGTAAATGTTATGTATGAATTTTTTTTATATATTACATATTCATAGTGAATTGAAAATTACAATTTTTATGTTTTTTATTATTAATTTTATGATTTTGAGCTTCAATATTATGTTATGTTTTTTTTTCTTAAGTTTTTATAATTTAAAAGTTTTACATTAAAATTTAACTCCTTTATAAAGGGGGAGGTTTTGGATAGATTTCTTGTATAGATTATTTTTTCTATTGTTACTCTTAACAAAAGATAGGAAAATGTTTTAAGAACATCCCAAACCACAATCTATGTAAAAATATCTTGTTTTCCTAATAGGATATAACTTTCAGAAGGTTTAATACATCTTATTATTATATTATAAAATTTTTTATTAATTGAATGATCATTTTACTTTTCATGCATTTTTTAATTCCAGTAAATTCTATTTATATTTTCTTATTCTTTTATACTTAACATGCATATTTTCTGAAAAGGATGGGAGTTTGTTATCCAATCTATGAGGTTTAATATCATGAGGATTAATATACTAATGCATACATACACAAGATAAAAGGGTATTATATTATCAATTTTATTTTAAAAATGGATGAAGAGTATTAGTGACACAAACTCTTAATTCATGAAGTGATCGAAAGCACATGAGCCTCATCCCAGTTGGTGAGGTATCCTTAAGTGCATCCACAAGACCCATGTTCAAAACCAGGTAGAGGCATATTTCTGGGGGTACTATAGCAGTACTATAGTAGGGGTACTATAGCAGGAACTGTAGCAGCATTTGTAGTAGTACTATACACTATGTGGTACTATAGCAGAACTATACACTGTGTAGGTACTGTTGCAGAACTATACACTGTGAAGTACTGTAGCAGGCACTGTAGTAGTTACTGTAGTAGGTAATGTTTGGTACTGTAGCAGTTGGAACTATTCACCTTAGGCCCCCAGTTTGGGCTTGGAGTCCTTAAGGCTTTCAGGCCACCCAGGCCTTCAGGCTAGTAGGGCTTTCGGGCCACCTTTAAGGCCTTTGGGCCACCTCAAGGCCTTTGGGCCACATGCAGTTGCCCCAAACACACTACAAAAAAAAGCAGCCCCAGAATAGGATTCAGAGCAGGTGCACTCACCAGAGTAGATCCAAATGGATTTTTCAGAATGAGAGGGTATGGCTATGCCATCGGGACCAGCCTTTGCTTGCATGGGAAGTCTAGCCAGACTGTCATGTGAAGGTGGGGAGCTATTATCATGATGCATATGCTGGGGAGGGGTAGTTCTTTGTAGATAGTCTGGTTGAATTCCCTAAGACCTTTGGGTTATGTAATCTCCTAAGCCTGTGGACCATGTAATCTATGAGCCTATGGGACTTGTAAGGGTTCCCCCTCATCCCTTGAAAGGGGGGTTATCAAAAATCAATAAAAATGAAGTCCTTCAGGCCATTCTGGACTGAAGAGATCGAAACATGTATGATGTATAAAACAGAGTAATCCTAATGAATCTTCATTTCTTGTGGAACTATTTTACATACTCTATAGAATATGATGAATTGTTTTGTTCAATACTTATGATAATGAATATTTTTTTATCTTTATTGACATTGTGTACAATGATTATATTTTTTTATAGAATTGTCATAAATTAAACGATCCATAAAATTACTATATAATTGTAAGAGAGATCTTCATTCGAGGGGGAGATATAATGCTAATAAAAGTTATAAAAAATCATTTAATATATACCATAATTTAGATTTATGGAAATTATAGGGATTTCTATTTCATTCTTATTATATTTTCCGATTATAAAATAAAAGTTATTTCATTGAATGTTTTGATTAATTCTCTTATTGTTGATTGATGGGTGACTATAGATAATTAAATATTTTCAAAAAAATACCTATTTTTGGGAAGTATTTTTTTATTTGATTATTTAATATAGAGGGATAATTTATGAAAATTATAAACTATAGACATTATAGAAAATATAACTTTTATCCATTATTATATTAAAAATTGCAAATGAAGATTAAATCATGGGGGTTATTAGAATATAAAAAGGATTTCTCTATTTCTATTATATTTTTTTATATCTCATACTTTTTATTTTTCTTTATGTGTATTTATTTTTGAAAATCTAAAAGGGGATAGTTTTGAGAATATGAGTTTTCCTTTAATTTTACCATTTATTAACATATTCCTTGAGTTGAATTGTCATAAATGTAAAAGTGGAGAGATGTTAGAGAGATTTCACAAAGTGGAATATATTTAAAAAATGTAAGCCTTCTATATATTAAACTTAGGGTGAGTTTCATCATAAATTACAAGGAGTGTTTTTTTAAAAAATTTAGTTAAAATTAATTTTTCTTGTATGTCTGTTGATTTTTAAAAATGGGGAAATTTTTGGGGTTATCATTGAATAGAATTTACTCTTACCCTTTGTTTTTAAAATCACAATAAACTTTATAATGAGTTTGATTTACTTAGTAGTTTTTTAATTTGTTTTTTGTTGTATAGACTTAATGTTTGATGCTTTAAAGTCTAGTGAACATGTTTTGGAATTATAATAAGTTATGATAAGATTAATAAATAAAAATTATATCATTGTTGTGGGGTTATCATCAAATGATAGAAATGAATCCTACATTCATTGAATGATGGAGAGTTTTATCTTATGTAGTTGTAAATATACCCAAATATCATAGAATTTGACCATTGGAGTTTGTTAAAATGATGGATATAAATTATAATAATGGATTCATAGAGTATAATATAACAAGTTATAATATAAGTTGATATTTATTATAGTCACTTTGAAGTTATAATTATCTCTAAGATTTTTGAACTTACAATTATAATTTTTATTTAAGTGTGTTTTTTCCAAGTGATTCCATTGTGTGAGGTATTATTGTAAATCTCTTATATTCCATTGAAATTATTCTTTATCCAATCCATTGATATCAACTAGATTTTAGGGTGTGGAATCTATATCTCTTGATCCATCAAGATCAAAGAGATTTCAAGGATGGAAGCAGTATTATTCAAAATCTCATATTTGATGAATTCATAGTGAATAATTTCTATTGATCATTAGATCAAATAGGTTCTATAAAGTAGAGAGACTTGTTTTTTATGATTATTTCAAAGATATTCATGGTATGAAATCTGTTTATTTTGATGAGTTATAGTTGTGGAAGTTTTAGGTTTAGAATTAGTATACCAACGATTAGGTCTACAGATCCTCTTATCACCTTGGGTAAAAGTGAAGGGTTCCTTTTATTATAATTATATTGGTAATAATATCCTTTACATTTTTATAGATTTTTATCTGAATCCTTGTTCATTTTTTCTTACATTAAATTGTTTCTTTAATTTATAATTAGTTTCTTGAATTTTTTATATCATTTAAGTTTTTAACTTATGATTCATTTAATTTCCACTACATACTTAATTTTTTACTCTGACTTGTTCATAAAATTTAAGTTTCAAACAACACTTGATGTGGGATAAAAATTTTATTAGTTTCTATTTGACTTCAATTCACCCCCCCCCCCCCCCCATATAGTACCATCACCTACCTTTACTAGGACAAAACTCATGTGTTAACCAAGACGTCGTGAAATCTTACCTCACCTAATTCATCTAATGATGGTGTAAGAGTCATCTTACAATGAAACCCTCCCCCATGCCTCATTAATCAGTGTGGATACCTAAAACTGATTATTGGACACTACCCTCTAACCTAGAGTAGGGTCTCATACCAATTTCATATTGTATGGCATATTTTGTTCCACCACACTCTCATTCAGGGTGAGGTTTCATTCTAAAAGTCATACCATATCTTCTACCACCACCCTATCACTCAGGTTGAGATCCCATTCCAAATATCATACTACATCTAATACATCCACCCTCTCACTCGGGGTTATGTCTCATTCCATTCCTCATATCACATCTCATACCTCCACCCTCTCACTCAAGGTTAGTTCTCATATCATATCTCATATCATGTATCCTACCACCACCCTCTCGCTCAGGGTGAGGTATCACACCATATCCCCTACCAATACCCTCTCACTCAGAGTGTGGTCTCATCACTACTATATAACATGGTCAAATGATAATAAAAAAAATACATATAAAATTAATTCCATGACTTATACCTCTACTAGTTATACACACATCCCATCCAAGCTATCTTCTAGAGGGTAGAACATACAACTCAATGTCATATCCTTAAACAAACTTTCTATATATGTAATCATCATACACTATAATGATGCAACTTTATTATGATTATGGAAACTCAGGCCATACTCACCTCATAACCCAACCCTAAGGTCATACCAATATTATACCCATCTCAGTTAAAGCACTATTTTTATCTCTATCACAATTATAAAACCCATCTACAACTAGAGGTGTCTCACTAAATTCTTAATCACATTTACAACACTTTCCATGCACTGATCCCACTCACAATCTGACCAAAATCCCTACTTGGATTTACCCATAGAAATCACCTTACTTACCCTATACAATCCCCTCAAGGCTTCATTCTAGGGTCATATAATTATCCCACATTAGAATATTTCTCTTATGGGATACCCATGATCTATAAATCCCAATCCCCCACTTAACTATCACTAAGTTCTACTAGGAACACTAAAGAGAGTGATTAATCTCTCCCATAACTCAATTATATGGCTATGTCAAGCCTAATGACACCCCACAACTCATTAAACCCATTATCACACCCTATTATTCTCACTCAAAGAGTCTCAAGGTCCCAAGGTTGTCTTCTTATCCAGTCAAACATAATCTCCAAGATTTCATGTCAATAGAAATACCTACCCAAGGTATTGACCAAATTTTATTCCTCTAACTAACTTTTTAAGCCTCATCCTAATCTAATCATGATATATCTCACATTCCAAAATCACTCAGGGGTCTATTGAATAGACTTAGACATTGGACCCTTGGAGGCATAGACACCAGTCCTCTCAATATTTATAGACTGTGTGTTTCCTAACTATAACACTCTAAGAAGGATACACCCTATACTATTTAAAAATTTAGAAATCACATGGCTCCACTCAAAAAAAATCAAACCCAAACCCCATATAAAATTCATGAAAGGAACATGCATTCATTCTATATGGTTAAGTATTAAAGGGACTACCAACCTCTTATCGAATCTACCATCCATAAGCCAATCTCAAACAATCCTTTCCCAAGATAGCACCAAGAATATCTAGGATCTTAAGACCATTTATCATACCATATGATATAAACTATTAATTATATACATTTTAAATTAATTGCACAATTTAATTCAATGGTGAATGATACATGGAATCACACTAAGTGGCCTTTTATGCACAGAACCTTGAGAAATGATACACTGATGACCTGTGGAATTCCCACATCACTCCTAAGAACAAAATAAGCATCATATTACATCCAATTAATTTTTAATTAAAACCTAATTTGGTGGAATCCATGAAAAATCAATTGTGACATGTAACTCTAATGAAATAGAGAGAACCATGAAATATTCCCCCTATTTAGAAATCCTCAATACATTACACCATGAATACTTATCATACTAGGATTATTTCACCATGTTTTAACGGTATCTTCATCAAAACCCCAAATAAATACATTACAAAATCTGTGAGAGAGGAAGAGAGATAATAAATAGGAAGTGATAGAAGGAACCCACCTAACATGATGAAGAAAATACTCTATGGATCCAATGAAGAAAAGGGTAGAAGAGGAGGGGTAAATACCACTCCCTAGTTTAGTTGACTTTATTGATAAGAACCCAAATGGGGTTTAAATTTATAAATGGATGGAGTTACAATCCCCCCTTAAAAAACCAAACCCATCTCCTATTGAGTACCCGATTGGCTGGTATCGAGTACTCAATAACCACCAGAAACACATCTTAAGCCTATCAGTTGGAAGGTGTCCTATCCAAGGGGTCATCACCTCTGTATTACACATTAGGTACCTAGTGAAATACCATAAAGTACTCAATGGATACCTAATACTACAAAAAACACCAGGTCCACCCTGACTCTCCTTCGACGTCATCACCAACACTAAAATCCCTTATAATCAAGTAAAAAAACCAATTATATATTTATCTAACATTATAATTCCAATACAAGTAAAAATTATCAAAGATTCCCTACTATGGAGAAAAAAAATCAGAATTCCCTTGAATTTACCTACCCTTAATGATGCAGGTTATTAAAAAAACCATAGAAAGTTTGAATCTTAGTGGGGGTAACAAATTTTTCTTGGCTACTCATTAAAGATAAATTAATATACATATTTCAATAAAATTATGATAAAATTTATGAAAACCCAATATCTCATTATTATAGAAAGTGAATATGATTTTCAATATAGAATAAAATAACTTATAGAGGAAAGAGTTACTAAAGTGATTAGTATAAGGGAGAAAATGAGGTTGATGTTGATTCATATGAAAGTATAGATAATGAGGATCTTGGACCAAGACCATCAATGGAAAGAAAAATAAGGAATAATATAGAGATTATCAAATAAAATATAATTGGTGATATAACATCACCTGTGAAAGTAATAATATTAAATTTTCTACAATAAAAAATTCTCTTATATTATGTGGATACTAAAAAATTTCATAATACTACTAAATAAAATATTTGGGTAAAGGATATGTGGCCTAGATATCATTGAATCTAGTAAAATTAATTTTTTATCATACCTAAAAACTACTAGAATAGTGGTAAGTAATTTTGAATTATGGATAAGGATAAAGTGTTTGAAAAAACTATAACAAAAACAAAAAAAATAAAAAAACCAAATAGGATGATTAAGTGATGGTGGAACTGAAGGGTTAATGTGGTGAAATAGTGGTGAAAGTGTAGTAAGAAAGCATGAAAACAGTAATAAGAAAAATATTGGTCAAACAGTGATAAATTAAAGAGTGAACTAAACTATTTAAATTTATATAGTAATTATTGTAATTAAATCAGAATCAACCATGAATGTTCTAGATATATGTGTGAAAATAAGGTTGGAACACCGAACTTTCATTAAGTAAATCACTTTGCCCAGCGATCCCTCCCAAAGACTAGTATTTTTAACAAAACTCAAGATAAGGATAACCCATCAAGTAGAAAATAGAACCTCAACCTTTTCCAAATAAAGTAATTAAGTTGAGGTTATAAATGAAAAGGAAACCACTAATATTCACCTATAAGTACATGGAGTATGGAGAAAATAATTCTCATGAGGATTTGAAAATGAAATCACTGAATAAAATAGAACATGTTGTGAACTTACAGTTAGAATGAAATGATTTTAAATTTCTTAAAAGGATTGAATATAACGTGGTTACGAAGTAAAAAAAGAATAAATAAATGAAGCAGGCTAGGAGGATGATATACTTTAATGATTTAAACCAAAAAAATAATAGGAAAAAATATATTTCAATTCATTTTAATCCAGTCCCCCTATATAATTTAGCTATACATGTTTATAGTAACCAAAATTATATTAAATGAATTCATATCAATAAAATAATGATAAAGGTAAAGAGAAATAGATAAAGAATATTATCTATTGTGAACATCCTATAACTATATCTCCACCCTCCTATCCATAGCTTCAAGTGTGGTCAAACCTCTTGTATAGCTCCACACTCAGTTATGTTCCTCCGTGATATGTCACTGATCATACCCTCCTTCTTGAATACTAAGGTTCACCTCTTAATAAATGTTCTAATTCTAAGCCCCCATCTCATGGTCAGCTACTCTAATCTTATATCTTGAGTCTCTAAGTGGAAAACCTTCACTGAAGATCTATTTCCTCTAATAAATTGAGGAAAAATATCTAACTGAATATAGCAGTCCCACGTGCACTTTCCTCCCCAGTTCAAACTCTTCTTGAGGATTTATAAAATCTCTATAAGTTTCCAACATATCCTTAGCTTCATTAAACACCATAAAATCCAAATTTTATTTCCAATTGGAATTTTGGTCTTATATAATTTAAATTTTATTTCCTTCAAGTTATCTTACCCTTAAATGGAACCTTAGATGCACTAGGAGTACGTTTCTATAGACCTAAGGTCACATGAGTTATCTATTGGCATGTTTGAAGATTTTAGAATAACATGATGGAATTCTTACCCTAGAGAAACTTCTATAATTTTTTAATTTCCCTCAAACAGGTTCTCTACTACCATGATGTATCTATTGGGATGTGACATTACCCACACGCAAGCTGGTGATTAACCTTCCATGAAATCAATCCACATCACTGTTCGACCCCACTCCTTGTTCATCCTAAATATATGATATTTAGACCCAATTATTTTTTATTAGCCTTGCATTAATTATGGTGACTTAATGAATACCAATCGAACTTGAGACCCCTTTTTTAGATGAAAATACTTCACATAGCTAAGACTCCCTTTCTCTAATCAATGTTGCTTATTCATGAAGCTTGGATTGATTACCATAATCTCATTTAATCACTTTTAATTATATCCTCAAACACCTATCATGCACCCAACTTCAACCTTACAACAACTACATTTCTATGATATAAGGTCCACATCATCATCTTAATCACTTTAAAATCTACATATGGAACACACATCAATCGAACCAATTATTCATCCCTTTTACAAACTTGAATTCTATGATGAGGGACATAACTCTACTAACATATGAATATTATTTTAATGATCTCTCTAATAGATAATTTTGATCTCACTTCTGATGATAGTTTAAAAATCATCTCCTCTTGGTTTATATTTTTAGTTGAGTTTGGTCTTCGTTAATTTAAATTGTATCATACATTTAATCCAAAAATTTCATCTGAGTTCTCTTTTTCAAGTTTCCCATTTGTTCGAACAATATTTCCAATAGTCGTGGTTCGTTGGGTCTATTTTTAATTACCTTGATAAGTTTTCATTTTTTGGGAAGATTCATCAACTCTTTGAATATGATTTTGTCCCCCTTTATCCCAATTGCATTCAGTTATTCAATCATAAACCGGGCTTGATATTGGTCAAATAATCTTGGTTTCACCATTCCTTCATATAGGTTGGATTTTAGAAATGATAGGTCCTCTATAGAATGTTGATTATTTTTTATAGAACATGATGATTTGTCTCTTTCATAGTAAGTTGGTAGTGCTACGGTCAATTTTCCAGTTCATGGTTAATCCTGGAGTTGTTCAATCGATGATCACGATAGTTTGAGTCTTAACTTGTGTGTTCATCTACCCTCTATGGTTGATACATATGGTTCATTGTAGGTTTGGGAATAAGAAATAGGTGACTCTTCTAGTGATCACTCGGTAAAAAGTATGGTCATCTGGACCTTCCTCCTCATGGTCACTAGGCATGGTTGTTTAAACTCTCAGGCATGACCACTTGGCTTGTAATCTTAAGGTAAATGAATTTTTATGGTTGACAACATGGATTTCGGTAGATCTATAAGCTTTCAGTAGATTAATGGTTTAACACCTTTAAATAGGATTGTACAATACATATAATAAAAAATTTAAGGATAAATAAACTCAAAATCATAAATTAAAGTCTTTACGATAGAATTAAACCATGGTATATTAGAATTTAGGATTAACTTAAAAATGAATGTTCTAACAAATTATGTTAAAATAAAAACATAAATTTTTTAATAAAATAAATTCCAAACCCCAAAATCCATAAATTTAATTCCATAATAATATTTTAATTAAAATTTACACCAATATTAATTACAATATTGGTTCTTTAAGAATATAAAAATTAAACCAAAAAACATTTTATCAATTTAGCACTAGAAATTTCTCATTTTTTTAAAGTTCATAAAATGAAAATTCCATCATATAATGAAACACAATTCAATAATTCACCATTTAAATTATATTTTAATATCAAAACATTGATATTTTCATATAGATGATGTGGGAAAATGTATTCATAAAACTTTACATCAATAGGAATAAATTTTTAGGACAAATTGAGAAAAGTAAAATATGGGAGAAGTTTTTGAGGCCATAAGATAAAAATATTATCAGAAAAAAAGTGGGGTTTTTATAAAAAACAAAATTTTAAGTTATGGTTTTTTGAAATTAAGAATCAATTGAGAGTGAAGGATACTCACAAATTTAATGGATTAAAATGAATAGGAAATTTTCTCCCCTGAAAATATTGGAAATGATAAATTTTTTCTTGCCCATAGTAGTGAAAAATAAGTACAAGTTAATCCAAATGGAAATTAAATTAAATTTTCTAAAGGGACTTCTTGAATAATAATTCTATATTGAAAAACTGGATAGATTTTCCACTCATTAAGAAGTGAAAAAGTGTATCATTTTAATAAGGCACTTTATGAGATAAAATAATCACTAAAGGTCTATAATTATTTTCTTGATAAATATTTGAAAAACATTGGATTATAAAATGGATGATTTGATCATAGTATCAATGTGAATAAATAGTATGATCAAATGGATGATAGTCCTGGTCTATATAGATAACATAATTTTTATAGGGCTAAATAAATACCAATTAAAGGATTTCATTTAATTAATATGGTGTGAATTTAAAATTTCTATGATTGGTGAATTGATTTTTTTTCCTTATTTTGTAGGTATTATGAGGAAAACATGTGAATTTTATATCTTAAACTATATATTCTACCTAAGTACAAAAACAAATTAGAATGAAATAAATAAAGTAGTGAAAATACTGGATGATACCTGGATTAAATTTTTAAAGTACAGTGATAGGAAAATGGTCAACATTATAGAGTTTAGGAAATCGTTGGAATCTTATTGTACTCAAAATCATTAAGACTAGACTTTGTGTTTTCTATATGTTAGGCAGCAATATATCAACTTTTTCTAAAATAAATACACATTCTTATAGATAAAATAATAATTCATTATATTGAAGGAATGGTATATTTTGGTTTTTTCTATTAGGGAAAAAACATGAGTTATTGTGGTTTATATATATTGATTGAATTTTTTTGGTGAATGATAGGAATTCTAATGTGTATAGTTCATTTAATCTTAGAGATTTGTGTATTTCATGAATGAGTAATAAGTAAGATATCATATCATTGAATACTATAAAAGCTGAATATTTTACTTCTACTCAATATTTCACATAAATTATATATATGAAACGGTATCATGGAGATATTAGTGTTGAGGTATTTTCTCCTATTATAATTAAATTTGATAACATGAGTACTATAAATCTTAGAAAAAATCTAGTTTAATATTTAAGAATAAATCACATTGATATAAAGTTTGAATTTGTTCAGGAGAGAGTTGAACGAGGGATGGTGAAATTGGAGTACATTTATACTAAATATTAAATTGAAAATATTATAATTAAGGCACTGTACAAATAAATATTTAATATTTAGTGATTAGTTTTCGAAATTCACCCATATCCATTCATTTGAATGGTTTTCATAAAGGTATCCCAACTCCCTTAAAGGTGAATTTCATTTCAAAATAAGTTTTCAATATATTATATCACTCACTATATATTTTATCATGTACAATTTCTATCATTATATGGTTTAATACAAGGTATTTTTCTCTCATTCATTGATTAATGGAGTTAAATATTCCTAATTGTAACCTTGATGAAGTTCTATTTGGGTAAGTTGAAAAAGTGGGGAGATGTGTTAGGATGTGTGAAGGCTTATTTCATGATTATATTTATTTAATTATGGAATTATATAATCTCAAACTTGGAATTCAGATCTTGAGGGATGCCTCAAATAGTAAAAGACTGATGGAGGTAATCATTATCTAGATGACAACATTCTGAAACCTATTGAAAGGTGATTATGTCTAGATGATGGGAGTGTGCAAACAGAATTAGCATAGGATAAAGTATATTGATACATTCGAGTAACCATAAGTTTTAAAAATCTATATTAGAATCATTATAGGTATACATAATGATAATATAAACTATTAATCAGATGAGTAAGTTAAGGTAGTGGCATTTAGCTAGTGGAAATGGTCTAAGCAATGATCATCTATAATCTTTAGAAGATAATGGAACTAGTTTCACTAGATAGGCACTACTATAAATAGGTAGGTTATATCATTTGTGATTAAAACTAAAAAAATAATCTTTTTATTCTTCTTAATAAAGGAAACAATAGTTTTCTTAAGTGGAGTAAGACTGAGTCTGAACCATGTAATCTTTTATTATCATTCCCTTAGTCATTTTATTTCATTTACGTGTTTTATTTTTGAATGTTTGTTTATGTTGTGAGTGGATCATTTTAGTGTGGTGGATAGGGTGTGTCATGTTCTTAGTTCTGGTATATCATTTCATGGGTTCATCTAATTCTATAATTTCTAGACATTTTTCTATTCTTGAAGTTTTTGGTAATGCTTTAGAATCAGTGCTTCCAAACATAATATGTGGTATCATAGATTTTGGTTTAGTTGGGATCAGAGCACTTGACCTTAGAATCTTTGGTAATGTTTTTTTCTTTATTCTTTCCCATTTCAATAAGAATAATCTGTTTTAGAAGGAATGATATTGGAATAAGGAAAGTTCCATATAGAAAAGTTTGATAGGAAAGACTTTAGATTTTTGAGAATGAAGATGGATGGTTATCTATTCCACAAGTAATGGTATAGATATTGTTAGTAAGGAATTTTTCCTATAATATCTAAGAGTTAAAGACCATTGGGGAATAAATGATGTCTTTGGAGAATATATATGAGAATCAGATCACATTAAACAATTTTTTAATGATTTTTAGGCTATTAAACATGAGAATTTTATAAGGGATTCCAATATCAAATCAAGTCAATGACTTAAACATGATTTTAAGTTAGTTTGAATTAGTAGGAGGGAATATTACATATCCATTATAGGATTTTTTTTGTTATTTCCATCACTCTAGGAATCTTGAGATGCAATTGTTAACACTCTCAAAAATTATTGCAATAAGATCGATCATGTGTTTGAGGATTTCTATGATCTTATTCTGATTAAATAAATCAGGTGGAGTGAATTATAGACACCTACTAGTATTATGTTCAATGTATAAGGTAGAAGATTTTCTATTTAATAGATTGATCAGAAGAAAGTATAAAAAAAGAGGAATAGAAGTTGAAGTAAATTGACCAAAGCTAGACATGTATATTAGGATTGTGGGATAAAGAGTCACCTAAATAATGGTTTTAGGGATCATAAAGTTAATTCTAAAAGGATCACTTTTGTAAGTTAAAAAAATGCCAAATTTTAGGGACATGATGGTTTACTATACAATTTAAATATTTTTTTGGGACTATGGATCATTGATTCTAGATAATTATTTCATTATATATCTGATAGGGAAATCATGGACAACTATGTTTTTAGAAAAATCTGCAAGGTTCATCTTGTAAATGATAAGGCTTATGAGATCATAGGGATGGGTGATGTTAAAGTAAAAATATAAAACTGAATATTTCTATAGTTATATGTGTTGGTTCGGAGAGTGATGGCAAGAGGGGGGGTGAATTGCCTTTTAAAAATAATTAACAATTTAAAACAATTATCAAAGTGCAGCGGAAATAAAAGAGGCAAGACACAAAACTTGATAACGGGGTTCGGCTTAAACCAAAGCCTACGTCTCCGCTCCCAACTCAACCGTTGAGAGATTTACTACCGCTTGCTTTTTAATGTTTTTAGCAAGAAACCCACTAGACTTTAAGGTAGTCTAGAACCTATTACAGCTTGCTTTTAATGGTTGAGCAAGAACCCACTTGCTTTTAATGGTTGAGCAAGAACCCACTAGCCTTCTTACAGGTGAAGGCTAGCTCACCTATGACTCAAGCCTTTTAAAGGGAAGGCTTGACTAACCTCTTCACACCTTGAAGGTGGTGTGAAAACCCAAACAAAGAGAGGATGAGAGAAAGAGGGGTTTGTAGGCACAAACCCAAATTGATGCTCAAAAAGATAAATAAGAAAAATCGTAATGTGGAGAAGTCTTGGGCGCCAATGGATTGATTGGAGTTGATGAAGAGCGCTCCCAAGCTTCTATGGTGATGCTCCTTGGATGTGGAAATGAGTTGGAGCAAGTGGGGTTCCTTGGAGGAATCTGTCGGAGGTTCGCCAAATGATGGAAAAATGTTCCCGTGGGCTACCGTACATTTCCGTGGCTTCCTAGTCCTTTATTTATAGAGGGGGAACCCTCAAATGGCCTTTGGGGGTCTTCGGAGCCGTTGTAGAGGCCTTCGGAGCCGTTGGGAGTCAAGTGGACAAGTCTGGTCAAAGCCCAACGGCTAGTTTGACTGGCTCCACCGGCTGACCGGTACAGTGCCACCGGTTGGCCGGTGCTTGGAAAAATGAGAGGCCTTCTGCCCAGGCACCACCGGCTGGCCGGTGAGGAGGCCACCGGTTGGCCGGTGAGGAGACAGTAGGTGTCCCTTCTGTCTGGGTTCCACCGGCTGGCCGGTGATGGTACACCGGTTGGCCGGTGGTTTGGACAGAGGGGATGCCTTCTGCCCAGGCACCACCGGCTGGCCGGTGGTCATCCACCGGTTGGCCGGTAGACTCAGAGAGTCCACTTTCAGTCCTTCTTGGCCCAATTCCTTGGCAACCTAAAATCATGTCTATCATCCAAAAACACTTAAAACAAGATTAGATAAATAAGAGAGTGATTGTGATCATGAAAATTAAACCACGAGGGGTACGAGAGGTACAGCAATATGAAGTTTGACACATAATCAGATTATAAAATAATTAATTTATATTGGGAAATTGGATAAATTAGTATTTTCAAAAAAATATAGAAGGATTTTGGAAGATCACTCACAAGTCCATGGTTATATCCAATAGTGATAAAGATGAAACATTATATCTAACGGGATGATCATATGTAGAAATGGTTTCTATAATGAAAATGTTCAAAAATATAGAGTTGTGGAATTGTCTTCTAATTCATATAAGTGATAATAACATTTGAGTTTTAGAATCTAGGCATATG
Organism: Viscum album; assembly: GCA_963277665.1. Classification (NCBI taxonomy): domain Eukaryota; kingdom Viridiplantae; phylum Streptophyta; class Magnoliopsida; order Santalales; family Viscaceae; genus Viscum; species Viscum album. Next base: position 1,143,942,443 of record OY728140.1, read on the forward strand.
GATTTCAAAACATCTGATAGTTGTATTCTGGGAAAGTAGATAAAGGTATCGATTTTTAGAAATATAAGGACACATAAATCTAATATGTTGGATCTCATATATATATATATATATATATATACATTTGTGGGGTTTCTCCAGCATATTCACATGAAGGGTAATTTTATTATGTTACCTTCATAAGGATGCAACACAAAAGGTATGGGTATAGTTCCTTCATTAAAAACATGAGGTTTTCTGATTTTTTTTTATAGAGAACCATGGTTGAGAAATAATCCAAAAATAATCTTAAGTTTTTAATGTTAGACAATTTAGGTGAATAAAATAGCTTAGAATTTTGGTTTTTCAAGATAAAAGGAATGAAATTCTAAAAGGTTGTTCCTGGGTCACCAGAACAAAATGACATGGTAGAGAGGATGGACCAGACATTGAATAGGAAATGTTGGAAAATGGGTTTTTAAAAAGGGTTACTAAAGGAGTTTTGGAATGAATGCATAAATTTTTCTACTTAACATCATTAATAAGAGTCATTTGGCACCAAACACCTGAAAGTATTTCTCGCTGTGAGAGAGTTCCTCCTAGGGTTTTCCTAGGGCTTGAGTTTCCTCCCTCCCGTTCTGCTCGCGGTGGTGGGTGGCTGAGCTGAAATCCGTCAGACAGCAGGCGGTCACCGCCTTCCTCAGTTATCCTTGCTTCGGCTCCAAATCCCCATTCCCAATCTTTGGATCGGCAACAAGTGATTTGGATTCTTTCAGGCCTCGCCATCTTCCAGGTCCTTTGTGTCAAGGAATACCCCGTTTTCGACACTGGTTGATCCAAGCTCAAACCCGATCCCCGGCACCTGTGCTTTAGAGGGGAAGGGGTTTTGACATCTTTCTTTAGGTATCAAAAATGGATATTGTTTTCCCCGCTTTCATGAAGACTTCTCGAAGATGACCTCTCTCACTACAAACCAGATCTGGAGTTTGGAGGCAATACAAAGAAATGCATCTGTTGATTGTTCTGTGTGGACATAAATGTGAGGGGAACCCCGGACCTCGAAGGCCCTGGATGCGAAATCGACACATCTGCTTCACGAATAAAGGAGAGTTGACCTTATGATCCATGGGTGGTGTGGTGGAATCCTGGTTTTCGGAGGTCTTGGACGCAAAGATGAATCCCTCAGCTTCACGTGGTACTGGAAGGCGAAAGGTTGAGTCACAAAGCTTCATCCGCAATGTTAGGTCACCAAGAAATTGTTGTGTAGGGCTACTTCACGGAAGTTGGAGTGCCTCACGAAAATCTTGAACTGGGAGCGTGAGGGTGCTCATGAGAGATCCGACCACGTTGCTCCATCGCGAAGGATCTGGCCGTGCAGGGTTGGTCATATAAGAAGGCTATGGCATGGTGTTATCGGGCCGAACCAGACTGGAGGCTCTTAATTGGGTTTTTCCTGGACAGAGGAATTTTGGGTTGGGCCTGGCCTGGACAGAGGAATTTTGGGTGGGCACTACCGTGAAATCCGGATAGCTGAGGCAACCTAATCACCGCAGGGTTTTTATGGGCGTTGAACTTTGTAGAGGAGTTCCTTTTCAGATATACGGTCATTGAATCATGGATGTGGATTTAGTGAACCAATGGAATAGGAATTCCTTGACAGACAAAGATAAAGATTCAATTGAGGCTTAGAGAAATGAAGATACGCTCCTAGAAAAGTGTATGTCTCTGCTGGTTGTTGGAAAATTTTTAGAAAAAATATCAGTCAACTAGGGGGGCCTCAAAAACACCCTTCAGAATCTATGGAAACTGGAAGACGGAGTAGATATTTGGGAATTGGGGAATAATCTCCTAGTTTTTGAGTTCTTAAATGAGAAAGATGGAGATAAAATCCTTAGAGGTATTCCATGGTCCTTTGATAATCAACTCCTCCTCATGGAAGAATTTAAAGAGGTTACGACATCCAACACATTAATCTCACCTGGTCCCCATTATGGATACGTATTAAAGGAATCCCAATCCATGGGAGAATGGAACGGGTCCTGAGAGAAATTGGAGATCGCATTGTCCAATTCCTAGAGTGGGACTGCTTGGACCCAATCCAATGGGGACTCAAGGTACGGATTAAAGTCGGGATCGAAGTGTCAGAGCCTCTGATGAGGGAAATGTTTTTGAAAATCTATGACGCTAACACTTGGATATCATTTGAGTTCGAGAAACTCAAAATCTTTTGATTTTTTTGTGGACGTATCGGACATCTAGAGAGAGCATGTTCTTTAAATAAAGAGAATGCCTTCATCCCCGAGACCGAAAAACAAAAGGACTGTAACCGTCTCATGATGGCTCACACGAGGCGGGTGGAAGCCGAACATGATAAAGTCATCATGCTTGGACCACCAGAGTTCCCTGAAGATAGTCCAAGCACTCAGAGGGAAGTTGGTAGGCCCTCTCAGAACATTAACACCACATGCAGTGGTGGTGTTTGGCAATAGAACTGAATGAAGAATCTTTACATTGAATCGGACATATATCCTACCCCCTGAGAGACACTATCTCAACATCAATAGAACCATTGAAAATGCCAAAATATCGACCAAATCAAATCTCGAATCCAAAAAAATGTTCACCAAACCACCAGATCCTGACCCTAATCCAGAAATAACCATGTTTGGAATCCTAGCACAAGGTGACTCTAGGATGTCAGGATTTACACCATCAGGCCCAATCACCCTTCGAACTTGTAAAAGGGTGCAACATGAAGACAGAGATGGTAAATTGGATTACCCAAAACCCAGGGAACTTAAACAACGAATTGAAATGAGCCAATCAGTGGGAAACTCCCCAAAAAGATGGAAAACGGTGGGTGGAAAAATGAGCCCAGAGAACTCAAAGGCGGAGGCGGGCAAGACCCAGCCCCACCTAGAACAATGATTACCTTATGCTGGAACTATCATGGTCTTGGAAACCCATGAATGGTTCGAATCCTCTAGCGCAATTGCGCTCAAAGTCACCCTGATATGGTTTTCCTGTCCGAAACCATATTAGAAATCAAGTACACCGCTAGCATTGCTCTGAAATACGGCTTCCAAGGCTGCCTCCCAGTTTCCTGAAAAGGCCACTCAAGGGGACTCTGTCTCCTATGGAAGGAAAACATTGACATCAATATCTTGTCCTTCTCCTTACACCATGTGGCTGTGGTAATTCATGTGGACCATATCCCGCCTTGGACCTTTGTGGGATTCTATGGTTGGACATCCCTTAATGAGAAGTGGAAATATTGGGATCTTCTCTACCAGCTGAAATATCATCTGTCGATCCCAATTCTATTTGGAGGAGACTTCAATGAGATTATGTTTCATAAGGAAAAAAGAGGTGGAGCTTTCCGACCCTCGACATCGATGTCAAATTTTAAGAATGCAATCTCCAGGGTGGACCTGGTCGATCTGGGATATGTGGGTAATCCATTCTCATGGTTCCGGGGTAATAAGGATGGAACCCGCATCACTGATAATCTCAACAGATTTTTGGGCTCAACGGATTAGAAAAATATCTTCAGCATGTTTCACATTAGTCACCTGACGCTCAATTGTTCGTACCACTGCCCAATTGTCATTGACTGCCCTCAAGTAGACTGCAACATGAAATCCAGCAGAACCTTCAGATTAGAAAGCTTCTGGTCAAAAGACCACGAGTGTGAAGATGTTATCTAATCAAGATGGAAGAGTAACCCTACAGACGTTAGATCCAATCTGCATCAGGTCACATCTGATCTAAGGTCATAGAGCAATAATAAATGTTGTCATCTCGATAGGCACTATGATTTCCTTGAAAGGAAACAGTACAACCTTCTCAACCAACCCCCATCTAATTGCAATCTCTCTAAAATCGGTGTCACTCAAAGGGATCTAGATGCAGCCCTGCACATAAAGGAAATCTTCTGGGCTATGTGGGCACGAGACACCCACATTGCAGAAGGGGACGCTAACACCTGGTATTTTCATCAGAAATCATCAGCTAGGCACTGGAAAAATTTATATCTTGCATCTCGCAACCAGATGGTAGCAAAGTTTTCAACACCTACAGAATCCAAGATGCTATTTATATTTACTTTTAGAGCCTCTTTTCTGCAGTAAAACCTTACATTTCTCCTGAATTAGAGGATTTCATTAGACCGGTGATAACTAAAGAAATCAATAAGCAGCTTACCAAAGATGTGACGGATGATGAGATTCGTCTGGATCTGAAACATATCCACCCTACTAAGGCCTCGGGCCTAGATGGATTCCAACCACTCTTCTTTAAATAATACTGGCATATTATTGGTCCGGACATATGAAATCTGATGAAGAAAATTTGGGATGGGAAAACAAACATTTCTGACATCAATGAAACTGTCCTCATCCTCATTCCCAAAATCAAGAAACCTCTAGTGGTCCCTGATTTTAGACCTATCAGCCTCTGTAATGTCTCTTACAAGATCTTCTAAAAGATATTATTTAATCGGCTACGTACTTGGTTACCTGACATCATCTCATAAAATTAGATCACTTTTGTGGTTAAGAGACTAATCACTGATAATGCCATTGTGGCCCACGAAGTGTTCCACTCTATGAAAACACGCTCCACAGTGAAAATAGGAACCATGGCATGGAAACTGGATATGACCAAGGAATACGATAAAGTGGAATGGAATTTCCTTATAGTTGTGATGCTAAATATGGGCTTCTACTATAAATGGACAGATATGGTCATGCACTGTGTCTAGTCTGTCTCCTTCCGAATCAATGTCAATGGGGTGCTCACCCGAGGCTTCACCCCAACCCGAGGCCTGTTCCAGGGAGATCCTCTCTCCCCCTTTCTCTTTATCTTGGTGGATGATGTTTTTTCTAACCTTATTTCCAGGGCTGCATCCTCTCATAAAATCCATAGAGAAAAGGTCTTCCGTGCAATCCCACCGGTCTCTCATCTCTTCTTTGTTGAAGACTGCCTTCTTTTCTCGAGATCAACCAATAATGAGTGTTGTGCAATCGGCCATGTGATCCAGCACTATGAGAGGGCCTCTGGATAGTCAATCAATCATGGAAAGTTGGAAATATCCTTCAGTGTTGGGGTTCCTCCATCCAAAAAAGAAGAACTCTGCATTATTTCATGAATTCATATGGTCGAGAAACATCAGAAGTACCTCAGGCTACCTATGATGATTGGTCACTCCAAAAAAGAAATATTCACATCTATGTTGCACAGGATTGAGAAAAAAATTCAAGGATGGACCCCAAAAATAATTTCCAAAGACGGCAAGGAGACCCTCATTAAAGCTGCTCTCCAGTTTATCCCCAACTATTTCATGTCCCTCTTTAAGCTCCCAACTGTTGTCTTCAATCAGATACACACACGCACAGCCAACTTCTGGTGGGGGGAAATAATGGGAGGAATAGAACCCACTAGATAGCCTAGTAGAACCTCTTCATACCTAAATCTGAGGGAGGAATGGGATTTTGGGACCTCCTTCACTTCAATGATGCACTGCTGGCTAAGAATGGTTGGCGCCTTTTAAACCACCCATCCTCTCTCTATGTGTGGGTTCTCCAAGCAAAATACTTCCCCCACAAGGACTTCCATGAATCCTCTCTTGGCCCCCATCCTAGATTCCTTGGGAGAAGTATTTGGGGTGACCAAAGTCTTATGGAAAAAGGGTTGTGCTAGAGTATTGGGAATGGATCAGCTGTTAACATTTGGACCGATCCCTGGCTGATCGACAAGGAAGGTGTGCGGGCATTGTCCCCTGCCCAACAAGGTTTTGAAGATGCCACTGTTAGGTACCTTTTTTCGATCAGGATTTTGGGTGGTGCATGGAAAAGATTCACGCATGGTTTAATTAAAGAGAAAAAAAATTATCCTGAGTATCCCATGTGTTCCAGATGCAGGCCCCGACCATCTCTTCTGGATCAACGACCTCTCGGGAGCTTATACGGTGAAATCCGGTTACCGACTCACTGCTGGCACTCAGACAAACGTTAGGGAAGGGGGGCCCTAAAAATTGCTTTGGAAACTCAATGTTCCCCCAAAAATACACCACTTTTGGTGGTATGTGTTCACGGACACCCTCCCTACCATGAGCCTTCTCATCTTCCAACATATTTCTAGTGACGGGTTTTGCCCCTTCTGCCCGAACATCCCAGAATCTCCCTTTCACGCTATCATCCAATGCCCAGGGGCAAAGGAGATTTGGAAGAAATTGAGATCTACTATAGATTCTTCATTGATCATGGGATCAGACCACCCCTCTATCCTGATGTGATGGTGCTCCTCCTTCTCATCAACTAAAGAGGGCTCACTTTGCATCATGGCCTGGATCATTTGGGTCCACTACAACAATGTTGTTTTCAACCATGTTCACAAACCTCCCAGATTCTGGATTGAACGGGCCTCTTACTAGATTGAGAGTTGGAAGCACCACAATGTACAACATAATCCCTTTGTAAACCCTTACTTTTCCTCCCTATGGTTCCCACCACCGGAAGGGATTCTCAAGATTTTTGGATGTGTCTCTCCCCAAGAATGGACCTGTTTCCCTTGGCCTACTGGCCCGGAACCATCTTGGTCAAATCATTGTAGCCATACATGAATCACATCACATTTTTTTGGGAACCTATGGTTGCTGAGGCGGCTTCCATCCTCACCGGAATGATGCTCGCTAAAGACTGTAGATGGGACAAAATCAACCTCGAATCAGACTACTTCACTATTATCAATGCTACCAACCTCAATGACGGCGGACTTCAGTCCTTTGGATCACTCGTCAGGAAAATCCTCTCTCTTCATCAACGCTTTACTCTCTGCACCTTATCCTTTACCGAAATGGAAGGAAACAATGATGCCCATCAGCTGGTGGCATCTGGCCCCTTTGATGACAACCAACTCTGGCTGGACCATTTTCCTTCATGGATTCACGTCTGTACATCTGATGATTTTTAACATTAATGAATATATCTTTTATCAAAAAAAAGATCCATTTGGCACCATTGGGGTAGGATATTTTTAAATATTTGTGGCTTAAAATACTTGTGAATGTCTCTCACATTACATTTTTATGATGTGTCGCATACATCCATGCTGATACCAAGGATAAGAACAGTCTTGAAGAAAAGTCCCAAGCATGTTTCTTTATATGGTATGGTATTAAAAAATGGTTTTTGAATTTTTGATAATGATAAATATAAGATCTTTAGAATCTATAATTTACTCTTCAATGATAAAATCTTATAGAAAGATCGAAACTTGGTGGTAAATATATTTTCGGTAAAATAATCAAATGGACATATCCAAGTTGATCTAAATAGATTTTTTGAAGTTACATAATGTTTAGGAAGTATCAAAAGTGTATAAGGGCCAAAAAATATAGAAGTGCCAAAAATCTCTAGAAATATAGAAGTTCAGGGCATAGCTCTAGAAGGTAAAGTTACAAAATTAATAGTTTTGTATGGAGAAGAACCTCAGGTGGAATTAAGGAGGTCTTCCATGATAAGAGTGTCAGTTTAAAGGTTCGGAACTGATCTTCAATAATTTGTTCTAACATATTGATGAGAACTCGATAGTCCAAAATATGCAGTGATACTCAAGGAATCCATAAAATTGGAGTTATAAATAAAAGATTAAATGGATTAATTGTAAGAAAATTGAACCAAGGATCTAGTGGAATTAGCATAAGTAAATAAGGTGTTGTAAAAAATGGGTATACAAGTTTAAGGAGGAATAATATGATAAAAAATGATACAATTCAAAGTTTTTTTTTAAAGGGTTTCAATAGAATTAAGGGATAGTTTTTTTCTAAAATATTTTCTCTTATTATTAAGAATACAATTATTCAGATGATACTAAGTCTATCAGCTTTGGAAGGATTTCATCTTAAATAGTTATATGTAAAAATTTCTTTCCTTTATTATGATTTTGAAAAGGATATCATTATGATTCAACCAAAGGGTTTCAATGACAAATGAAATAAAGGCTTGGTTTTCAAGCTGAAATGAAGCTTGTATGGTTTAAATCAAGTACCAATGAAGTGGAAATAGAAGTTTGATCCCTTTATGTATAAGAAAGTTTTTTTAGATAAATTATGATCATTTTTATTATAAAATGTTGTTCAATTATAGAATTTATATCACTATTCTATTGTACATGGATGATATTCTCTTAGAAGTTATAAATATGGATTGGATTAAAGAGTTAAAATTTGATTTGTCTATAAGATTTAAGACAAAGGATATTAGTGAATCTAGATGAATTTTTGTGATACAACTTGAGAGGGTTATAAATATTAAAACTTTGGTTCTATATCATGAGTACATATGAAAGATCATTGAAAATTTTTTAATGATCATATATAAGCCTACAACCACCCCATTGGCCAGAAACTTCAATTTATCTAAATATAAATTGCCTAAAATTGAATATGAAGATAATTACATGGTGAACATTCCATATACATCAACGTTCAAAAGTTTTATATATGTGATGTTTTGTATGAGGTTAAACATTTCACGTTTAGTGGGGGTTATTATAAGGTTTATGGAAAATATGGGAAAGGATCACTAGGAAGTTATGAAGTGGGTCCTTTCATCTCTTAAAGGAATGGAAGAACTATCACTATATTTTGAAATGGGATATCCATTATAGGGGTATGTTAATGTAGATTTTGGAGGGTATATTAATTCACATAATACTACCATATGTTTTTTATTTAATTTTAGAGGTACATCCATAAGTTAGATATCAAGATTTCATCTAGTAGTAGCACTTTAAACTATAAAATAAGAGTATGTAGTCATCACAGAAGTTGGAATATAATTAGTCTTATTGAAATTATTATTTTAAGAACTCATAAGGATTCAGGAATATTTTTTGTTTCTCTATGATAGTTAGAGGGAGATTCATCTAGAAAGAATTTTGTGGTTTCATTCATAGATTAAGCATATTGAGATAAATTATTATTTCATCTAGAAGATACTAGAGGACATAGTTATAGATCTATGTAATATTTATGGAATTTATAATTTAGATTACATGGTGGAATAATCAAGTCAATATGAGTTGAGTATTTTTGTAATTGATCTTAATCTTAGTACTTGAACTTGGTGCTCAATATCGGCTCAGTGCTCGATCGAGTATCAATTTACTAGATTTATCTCAAGATTGATCTTGAATTAATATCAATTTATCTAATCAATAAGTTATAACTTGTTTTGATTAAGATACCATATCATAATTTTCATTAAAAATCTATATTGAATTCAATATTGAGCATGAATTTTTACTCAAGATCAAAAGATTGATCTTGAAATTAAATAAATATGTATTATATAAAAAATATTAAAATATTAAATGTTCAATTAGGATCACAATTTACTTTATTATGTTATTATAACACACTAAATTGACTTAATTTAGTACCTGGGTAGCTTGATATTGAGCTCACCTCAAAAAAACTCGATCCAAATTCAATTATTTGTCAAGCTGAGCTCAAGTAGATAATGTGAACTCAAGCTAATTTATATCCCTAAGTTGAAATGTTTAACATGGTATTAGTCCAATAAAGTATGAGAAAAAAATTACCTTAGTGGGACTTAGGTGACTAGAATGAGAAATGGATACACTGATTATTTTTGTAAATGATTATGTGTTCAAAAAAATCTATGTGTTGGAGGTTGCATTGAATATTTAAAAGTGGTTCTTAAGTAGGAGATTGTTATAATGTTTGAATACTTATTTCATGATTAAATTTATTTGATTCTAAAATGAGAGAATCTTGAAAATGGGATTTTTATTTTGGGGGATGATATCTATAATAGAAAATTGGGATAGGTAGTCATGGTCCAGATGACAATGTTCTAAAACCTATTAGTAAGTGATCGAGTATGGATTATGGGAGTGTGGAAGAATAATTTATATAGGATGGAATCTATTGATGCATCAGAGTAATAGGAGGTTATTAAAGTTTATGTCTAAATTATCATAGGGCTATATAAGTATAGAATACATTTTTCACTAAATGTAGTAGTTTAGGTGGTGGCATTCTGCTGGTGGTAGTGTTTGAAAAAGCAGTTGTATGAAAACTTTGGAAGAAGTTGTAACTATTTTCATTGACTACGCCATAATATAACTAGTTTGGGTGGGGTTATTTGTGATTAATACTTAACATTATAATACTATTCTTCTTCATAAATAAATAAATAGTGTTCTCCCATGGAGTATGATCAAGTATGGACTATGTAATCTCTTATTTTCATTCATTTTGTTATTTTTTATTATTTATTTTTACATTTTCGAGATATTGTATAATGAATGGATAATTTTGATGATATGGTCTATGTGTGATTTATTCTCATTTTTTGGTGCATTTTTCATGGGTTCTTACATTTATAGAATTTCTAGAATTTTTTCTATACATGAAGTTCCAGTGAGTGCTTTCAGATCAATGGTTCTAGACACAGCAAGATGCTCAAAAACATAGAGGGGATACTCAGGTGTTTCCTTATGGATATAAAGGGGGACAGATTTTTCCAATTTATGTTTCAAGGAGGAGAATACACTTTAAAATAGGATTTCATTTTAGGTAGAGTGTATAAATATTTTATCATGGGGAAATATAGAGTTGAATATATGAAAAGTGGTTAATATCATGAGGTTAATGAAGTGTTTCAATTAATAAACTTTTCATTCAAATCATGTTTCTCATGACGAGCATGTCTCATGTGGGATTAGAGAGAATGATTTTTTATTCATTGAATTCACTATGAAGATGGTGTTTGAGATGGTAGAGGATGGTTTTCAAAGTGTTATGTTCCCTTTTAAAATAAGAGTTTTTCCAAAAAAACCTATGGAGGATAATGTTATAAAAAACCATAAATGAGTTTTTTGGGGTTGTATTTGTTGAAAAAGGTAGCTAGAAATGTGACTCCCCAAACTCGCACTCTTAGATCCAATGCTCATAGACACATAATTTACGTACTAGATTTGATAATAGCTATAAAAGCTTGTATATAACCATCCATAATTACAAAATCATTAATTATTATTTAATCCATTATATCTAGAGGATATTTTTAGGTTTAGAGATTTAGATAATTATAACACATCATAAACTAATAATTCCCATATTAATTGTAATAATAGAACATATTTTTCCTTTATATATATAAGAAACTACTTAACTCAAGATAAGTCTTCAACATTGCCCATAAATTCTTCCTCATGTTCTATCCTTCTAAACATGTCATGTGTAATGATTTTATTTATAACCTAGGGAATGGAAACATAGTAAATTGATGAGATTAAATTCTTGGTAAGGGTAATATATAACGGAATCAATCATGGAATAAAAATGGAAAATATTATAGTAGTAATAGGTAAAAAACATAAATTTGTAATAAACTTGAAACTGAGATCATTATATATCCATGAAATTAAATTGAAAAATGGATATCAATACTATTGATCTCATACTTATGGAATTCATAATTTTAGGTATCAAAAACCTGTTTTCAACACCTTGTTCCACGACACTTTACATGTTGTTGAGATTACAGTTAAGACATATTGCTAAATTGGTCAAGCATACACCAAATACCAAAACTTGTTTTTTCTCTTGAGACCTATCGATGCATTAAGAGTCTATATTATTTAAATCCACTCCCATAACCTTATTAATTCCAATTCATTCACTATAAGAGTCATCAATACATTTCATATCATTCCCTGAGTAACCTCTTAATAAAAAAGCTTGGCTATCCATATAATGAGAAATATGGAAATAAAATAACTATTTAACTCATATTAACAATCAATAATCATAAATAATGTTAATACTTTACCCATGTCAATAAAAGGGATAACCTAATCATAACACATTTATAAATAGAATTTTGATGGTCAAACAATACATAGTTAACTTTCCAATAATCATCTGTATTAGAATGACCATAGATTTACCTATGTTAATAGAATAACATAATTTATAGGTGAAAATAATCCAATTTAAATTATATAAAATGTTATGTTCACACTATATAGATAAATAAGTATACGGCTAATTCCATACTAGAATAACATGATCATAATCCATCCATAGAAAGAAATTATATGGTTTTAAAAGAAAAAATCCTAAGAGGAGAGAAATGTTTTTCAAAAGGTTTAAATGGTAGTGATGTATATCCAAAAAAATGATAGAATACTACATAATACAATCAAAGGGTACATTGTACCCAACTTATAAGAAATAAGTTCAATAGAACGATCGTAATCCAATGAATGAAAGTTGATTTTCCAAAAATCCTTACTATTAGGGTAACAACTTAATAAATAGACACATGAATAAGGGAACATGATTTTTCTAATAAATTACTTAAAATAGAATTATTATGATACAAATATATCCATTGTAATTTAATATACCATGCAAAGAAAACATGGTGTACAAAATGTCTTATGTCTTAAATAATCAGAATTGAGACCAAGAAAACCCTTATAGCTTTAGAAACTTTCGAATCAAAACACCTTGAAATATAGAGCTTGAAATTAAAATTTGAATACCATTATTAAAATATATTTCATGAAATGATATCTCAAATAGACATTATATAAACTAGAAAAATGAAATTAGGTACATAATACCAAACATATCTCAAAGAGATAAATTTAATACGAAAACCCTTACCTATTTTCCTATCTTTCGTGAATGTACCTTAAATTTCTACATCACTAATATAACTATCTTAATCACTTAATTAATAACCTTACTCATATCTATTTTCTTTTTTAATTTTTATAAATAGTATTTATCTATATGAATTCTTCTAATTCTCCACATCGGATGTTTATAGTTTTGATATTTTGTATTAATTTCATAATAGTCATGTTTGTATTAATTTTTTTTTTCAAAGTAAATCATTAATAGATAATTAAGGTTGATAATAAGTATTTTCTATAGTTATTTAATATATAAAAAAATCCTTTCATGAGTGTTTTATTCTTTATCCTTGAATATAAAATTGATAAGAAGCATGTTTTGGTGATTCTTAACAATAGAAGGGTGGTTTCTTAATTAAAAAATTAAATATTGATATAACATATCCATAACCAAAAATAATAATCATTTACACATTTATATAATATTATTCTATTATTTATGTTTCCATAGTCATTCATGATATAAATCCATAGTATCGTTCAATTAGGTAGTTAATTTGAACCAAACATGAATATACCCTGAATTAATGAATGATTATGAGGTGGTTTTGCTATAATATCAATTCAAAAGAAGCATAATGATCTTGTTTAGTATTTATTTTTAGAAAACCAAACTTCTCATATATAAATATTACATCTTAATAGATTAATATTCATTACATAACATAATGATCCATTAAAGAATCATTTAGGTCCAGTGCCTTTCAAAACTTGGACACGTAAAAAAAATGGTTCATAAGTGAGATAGCTCATATCCCACTATGTTCTTCATAACTATCACCCATATTATACATATAATTCATAATACCTTTCATCATAACTTGGGGAAAGTAAACATAATAAATGGTGAGATCACATGCTCATTAAGTGTAAATATAAGAGATATCAATCTATGATAATATGAAAGGTAAGATAAGAATAAGGGTATGTGATCATAAACATAAATTATGAAGTTCATACCCAACATTTCACATATCATAAACATGATTCATGGAATAAAAATTTATCATTTTAAAAATCATGGAACATAAGAGTGAGAAATAATTATAAATCAATCATGAACCATAAGATAATTTCATAAAAGTGTGGCAATATCATAAATATTGAAAACCATTTAATATGTTAAGGTTAACTAAAAACACCATAAATATAGTGGATCAAGAATCATCACTTGTTTCCTATTTCGAATCAGGACACGCGTGTTTCCCATAGTGGATTAAGGCACACCTATTTCCTATAATGGATTAGGATGCACATGTTTCCCATAATAGATCAGGATGTGCCTATTTCCCATGGTATATCAATCCCATTGACTTGTTTCCTATTATTATCTCAAGAGATATAAATATTTACCCAATTCATTGGATGGATATATAGGTCTCACCCATCTCATAATGAAAATTATACTTATTTATGTCTCAATATCATAAAACATTCATCATATCATCACATCATAACCCATGTGAAGCAAATGAGTTTCATAATCATTTCATCAATTCACCATATTATAACCCATGAAAAATAAATGGGCTTCATAAACATTTCATCAACATAAATATTAACCATCTAGAGAAATAATAATGATGGTATCATTCAATCTTATCCAAAGTAAAGCATAATTAACATCAAATTAATTCATCTTATAAGGAAAATGATTTAAAAAGACCACTTGAAATATTTCTTGAGGAATATGGCCTTTTCACTTTGAAAAAAATTTAAAACATAAAAATATTTGAAAATATTTTTCTTTTAAAATAAACTGTAAAAGTTATAAAGTAATATTCAAATAAAATAATGGTCATTATGGCAGGAAATTTTGTTCATGTCATGCACATTTAAACAAAGATTCCTTTCACATTTTCGATAAAAGACAAACGGGCATTGTTTAGAAAACAAACTGAAGATCCATTTCAAAAAAATTAAAATCCAAACATGGGTAAAATTTTATTTAATAAATAATTTGAATAATTTTTAAAAAATAAAACATTTTTAGAAAACGTGGTTTTGGAAAAAAAATTGTTTTTGACCAAAGAGAGAAATAAAGATGGTTTTTATTAAAAACATTATTTTGAAGTATTGAATACATAAAGAGAGGAAAATGAACGGAAGAGTTTTAATCTCATTAAATAACCATAGGATGTTTTATGAGTTTCATGAGATATGGATCGTAATATTTCATCACCTGAAGTATAAACATAAACAATCCCAATAAATGATGAGATTGTATCATAAAACCCCGACCACTTTGGTAACTTTTGAACTGTAAATCCCATGAAAGAGGGATACTCAAATGGATATGTAAATCCCAATAATTTTCAAGATAATTATTGTAAAATAAATTAATGGTTAGTATATACACCACATAAAAGAAACACATGGTGGATATAGCATGTATCTTGTAGAAAATAAAAGTGAGACAGAAATATCTTACTGATTCAGTAATATTTTGGATCTTAATACCCAATTAATAATAAAATAAATTAAAAAATTAAATATCATAAAATAATTATATTCATTATATATCATGTCAAATGGGTAGTATATACACCATACAAAATAAATGGGTTGTGAATTTTCATATGTCTCCCAAAAATAAAAGAGAGACTATAAATATCTTACCGATTTAATAATATTTTGGATCATAAGACTCAATAATGAATAACATAAAATTAATATTTAAATATAATTAAAATAATTATATTCATAATATATCATGTCAAAGGATCGATATATACACAGTATAAAAGAAATTAGTGGTGAATTTTCATATGTCTCACAGAAATAAAAGAGGGACTTGAAATCTCTTACCGCTTTAGTACAATTTTGGTTCATAATCCCCAATAAATAATAAAATAAAATGAAAATTTAATTATCATTGAAATACTGATATTCATTATATATCATTTCAATGGGGTATTATATACATCGCATAAAGGAAACAAGTGGTGAATTTGCATATGTCTCCCAAAAATAAAAGAGATATTAGAAATCCCTTACCTTAAGTCTCAACTTCCTTAGTACACATTTTAACCTCCTATATAATAAATATAAGTTTCTTATATATATTAAGTAACTATAATTATATATATAATACCATATATAATTTACTTATGACCATTTATTACCTGTTTGTTAACAATTCCTTATTAAAATCATGTTTTGGGTAATAACCGCTTTGTTTTTCATGCATGTTTTGATTTTTTATTTTCAGTCCTCTATTTTTTATAATGGTTATATAATATAAAAAATTATAACCATGAAATAAATATCATATATATTCATTATATATGTATTTATAGTATTCCATAAAAGTTATACGTAAAAAATGAATTATGTGCCACCCCAAGACTTTATAATATATTTTCCTTTTAGAGTAACTTTAATTTTGTTGTTATCATAATTTATAGTAAAAACCAATTCAATATTTCACTATATTAAATACAATTATTTTCTTCTGATACACACAACACAAATTTTTCTTTGGGTTATAGAAAAGACTGGGTTTTACTGAATACTATTAATATTATTATTTAAAATGAAAATTACCTCTTAGTTGTTAAATTAGCATTTATGAATAGGATTAACTAACTTATGAAAATATATGGTTTAAAAAAATATAAAATTAATTCATTATTCATTAATTAATTATAAATGAAAATAAAAACCAATTGAATGTAAAGGAAATGTTTTTATAAAAGAACTATTTTTATTCACCCAAAGGTGTTTTATCTTAATAAATTAAATTAATTATTATTAATGAATGATATTTATGAAATATATATTTTATATATTCAATAAATTATTTTTTAAATTCATCAAATAGGTTTGATAGGCATAATATAAGAATAAATCTAATTTTATGCCTAAAAATCTATATTTCTCTAAAGGTGGTTTTAGCCACCTTTTAATGGCGTACCTATATTAAAACTAAATTTAGAAATTTTATATGGAAAAATAAAATTAATTTTTTTAAAATCATGATATCAAAATTATCTTAGGGTTAAATTTTTCTATTTTTCTGTGAAGTTTCATTTTTTGATGAATAGTGAAAAATACTGAATTTTAATTGAAAACTGACATTTCATCTAAATACTTTATAGTGTTAAATTATATTTTTAATTGGTTTTAAAGTATTATTAGATCAATTTTACATATATCAATACAATTTAAGTTATTATAATCATTTTTATATTTAATTTTGATATAAAAACTTAGTGAACTTTTGAACATTTTCACTTTAAAAACCCACTTTCTCGTCCCATCTGCAGGATTAATTTTAAATTAATTTATACCAATTATGTGATTGTAATTTAGAAAAATGTATTAAATAATTTTAATAATAATAATTTAAAATTCCTAGTAATTTTAACTTATTTTTCAAAAATATTAGTGAAAGAAATTAAAATTAATTACAGTGATTAAGGTGAAAATGAGTTTACTTAGTGGTTAAACTTTAATCTTAAGAGGCCAAATGACCTAGAAACTTGTCCAAAACCCATTTTATGGAAATATTTTAAACATATCCTATATTTTACCTAATTTAGTTTATAATTTTATTCATTTTATTTAAGTAGTACCTTCAAATAGTGATTACCTTTTATTAATTATAAGAATGTCACTCCTCCACTATAAAACGGAACTCACCCCCCCCCCTCATTTATTTATGCCTCTTGATCCATTTGTGTCATATAAAACCTGAAAAAAAACTCAAAAATTCCTTCCCCTCATTATAAAATCATCACTTTGCTCATAAATCCAACAAAAGAATGCTTTTGGTATAAACCAAAATGAGTTACCCAAAGAAAAGGTAATGTTCTTCAACAAGAACTTTTTTTTATTTTTTCTATACTCCTTAAATTATTATTATATAATGATAATATAATAAAGTAATTATATTAAATATACTTATATTTTTTATTCTAATATTATGAACTATAAATTCACACACTTCTATCAAATGGGATATGCAATCATCTTTGATGTGTACGGCAGACTATCGCCTCACAAACAGATGTTGTTCGTTCTTTCATTAACACCTTTCAATGTTGGTAATAGTGATATATTTATAGTTTATATATTATATTTATGATTTATTTATATTTATTTAATTATTATATAACACATACCTTCACTCTTTCTATTTTTTGGGAATAATATAACATCATTTGTGGACGTGTGGACTACCGCCTCCTCAAAGAGATGTGATTTGTTTATGCTTTACATAGAATGTATTAAGGATGGTATTAATAAAAATATGTGATTAATATGATATAAATATGATATTGTAATTATAATATACATATATATCATTTACTTTTCATTCTTTTAATATGAAAATAAAATGTAAACAACGTTAATGCATACGTGTGGCCTACCGTCTCCATGAATGGTGCATTTAATTTCCTATATAAAAATTTTATGGATTACTATAAATACATATATAATGAATAAATATTATATTTAAATCATTATTTAAATTATTTTTATGATTAAATCATAATATAATTAATAGGAACAAAAAAATAACAAGTCAAAACATACTCAAGAAACAAGATAATTAACACCTGAAACAATGAAAACAATGAATGATTATTATCAAATGGGTGATAAGATGTTATAAAAGGATCATATATTATATTATAAATATTAATATGTTTATGGTATAAGTAAATAACATACTTAAAAGCTTTAAACATTAGGTTAAAGGTAGTTCAACCAAAAATGGGGTGTAAGATAAGGGATTTACTCTCAATTTACATACCATTGAGACTTATTTGTTATTATGCACCAATTAAATTTTATGTGATGTATATAATACTACTTTGACAAGTAATATCATGAATACTTTATTATTCATGGTATTTTAAATTTGAATTTGAATTATTTCAACCAAGGTTATTTGGTTTTAAAAGTGATAAAAGTTATTTTAAAATCTCACTTTATTTTGTGATTGTTAACTTTCTCTTGAAACAATCACTTTATTTTAATCATTTTTCATTAGAAATTACATTTTCCTTAAATATCCACATTCTTGGTTGATGGATATGATTATTTCATAAATTTTATGTCGTTTTTACATATGGTGTTTACTTTAATAGTTATTTAATTATCCAGGGAAATATTGATAAATACGTATAATTTACTCAACACAAATATTTGATAAGGAATATTTTTTATTAATTAAATATTTTAATTGATAAATGATTAATGCTATGGAATAGTAGTGATGGGTGGATCCCATACGTTATATATCCCCTTGATTTATCGACAGGTTCTCATGAGACAAATTAGTTGTAAAAATTAAAAAAGTTTCTACCTTTAATTTTAAACCATCTTATAAAAGGTCTTGACAGTATAGGTTTTCATGTGCCTTAAACATGAATTATAATAATTAAGCACTATATTAATTTATAATTTAGTTATTTTTATTATTATTTATCCATGATATCTTCAATTTTACAATATCTATGGGTTCATTCTATTCTTAGTGGATGAGCCTATAAAGGGCGCTGAAAATTTAGGGTTTCCCCTCATCGCTGCTGCCTCCCTCCATCATTCCAGCTTGACTCTGCTCCTCTCCTCGTTCTCGGTGAGCTCGTGACAGCGTCTTCTTGTCGCAGTGGTGTCGTTCGGCTTCATGGACTCGGCCATCTCATCGTTTTACATTGTTGTTGGCCTACTTCTCGCTCAACTCCCTTTTGTTGGATAGGGAATCCATAGTGGCGCAGTGTTGGTCTAATAGTCGATATCTAGCTATTGCAGCTTGAGGGTGCTGCTGCATCTCCGGATGTGCATTGGATGGTGTCGGGGTCTTCGCAGGTGACCTGGCTGGTGGAGATGGGGTTGGGTTTGGATCGTGATAGAGTTTTTCTTCAGGCGCTCCGCTAATGGTTTCTAATTCTTCATTTTTTGCTTCTGATTTTTGTTTTAGTCCGCTTTGTGCCTAGATTTGGGGTTGCATTTTTTATTAAGGTTGATTTGGATATTGTTTCAGTTCGACTCGTGGAAAATTTTTGTTGGAGTTGGGTTTTTTCTCATGGTGGTGTTTGGTTTTTTGGTGGTGTTTCTGAGCATCTTCAAGTGATAGTGAAGCAGTGAAGAATTTTTGAGGATGGCGGTCTTGATCTGTGAAAGAATTGGTGGTGCCATGGATCTATACTTTGGTGTTAATTTTTTTGTGTGGGAATCTGAGATTTTTTATGATCTTGGTGTTCTACAGTAAAGGTTTCAGCAGCTTTTGGTTGCCAATTTGGCATTGTGGTTATGATTTTGGCTTTAACAGAGGCGGTTCTCAGATGTGGCATTGCCAAATAAGGCAGTGGGGGTTGAGGTGTGCTGTGTGGATTTTTACTCACAGTTTTCTCAGGTCTAGTTGCATTTGGCTTCCAAATATGGATGATGAAATTGGATTGTTGTTTGTTCTTACTACTGGTTGATGATGAGAATGAGAGCTGTAGGAGGTGGAGCCACATCTTGGTGATGGTGGTTATTTGGTTATATGGTTTTTTTGGAGTAAGGACATAACAGTTGGGAAAGTTGAATCATTTTAGCATTATATGGTTTGTAATTTTTGATGATGGATCGGTCCAGAATTTCTACAAAGAAATGCTTCAGATGAGGAATCAGATCAGGTATCTTCCACTATGCATGACTATTCGGATTTGGATGATTGAGAGGGTATGGCCCAGCCATAGGTACTAGGCCTGTGTATCTTTGCATGGGACAGTTTGCTGAGTAGTCATGCATTGGTGGAGGATTTCCATAATGATGTTGATGCTGGGGAGGGGCATTTCTAGTAGTCTTGTTTTGGTACTGTGTTATGTTTATGTATCCATTTCTTTTAAGTCGTGTTAGTTTTCTCCCTTTTTTCCTTAAAATGGGGTTTATCCAAAATAAATAAAAAATGAGGCCTTCGGGCCATTCATTTAGTCATTTCATTCTTAGTTTATTGATTAAATGGCATGTGTTTTGGTTATTTACCTTTCCATATTGATTATTCCATATCAAGTTATTTAAATGGCATGTGTACTTAGTTATTTACCTTGTCATGTTGATTATGATTATTGATTCATTATTTCTTCCACTATACTTAACCATTACTGAGAATTTGAGCTCACCCTTATTTTTTTTCTTTCCCCGAGATATGAAGATAGATTCTTGGAATGAGTTTCAAGGATGTTGATATTTTACATTATTTATTATTAATTTTATTTTCCCAATGTAATATAGGTATTTCGTATATAATCTAGTTTTCTAAACTATTGAACTATTCAATTATTTGGGATTTTAATATTGTATCCATGTCAATGTGATAAGGTAATTCATCGACTCTGGGATGTCAGGGTCGGGATCATTATATTTGGTATCAAAGGATGTTTATTATAAACCTTGGAAACTATATTTAAAATAACATAGATTAGGGAACATAACCTTATGATAGAATGTGAGGATAAGTATAGAAGAACATCCATGAATTTTGGTAAGGTATATATTATGTTGGTATTCCAATTAATATATCTCTATCTGGATACTACAAGTGGATGTGGTTCTAGAATAGATATACATAGGGGTAATAACTCAGAAAAGGGTGTGTCAGGATTAACTCAAGCATAACCTAGTATAAGACAATGGACCTTACTGCACGCTTGGTTTGACACTCCTGTGGGATACACTTAGGATAATTAATATTTTCTTTACAAATCGTTAGGAAGGATTTAAAAGTAAAGATATCCCCAAATAATCCAAAGTCTACGATTTTGAGATTAACAATACATAAATTTTTAACTTATCTTAAGTGGTACATCATATTGTGAATTATACATTATGGATCAAAATCATTAATTTTATGAACTAATATAGTATATTACATTATTTATAAATTACACCTAGAATGAATAATGGTATCAATACTCATGGAAAAATTAGAGATTTCCCTATTGAGGGAACCAATACAGCTAGTATTAGAAGAGAGAAAATTATGGATATATTAGGGAAGCTTAATCAGGTTATGAAAAATAACCTTTCCCAGATAAATCATCCTATTCCACAGAGAGATTATCCTATGTTGGATCACTTTATGTGACATAATCCCCCTTATTTTAGTGGTAATACAAATCAAATTATAGAAGATCAATGGATTAAGTCTCTAAAAAAGATATTTATGGACTTGGGATGCACTGAAAAGGAAAAGGTTACACTTGCAGTGTATTTTCTCAAAGGTGGTGCAAATAAATGGTGGTTATTGATTCAGAATACTAGGAAGGAAGAGGAAATAGAACTCATGGAATGGAAATATTTTAATAATAGATTATTCAATAAGTATTTCTCTTATAAGAAAGTAATTAACATGAAGATAAATTTCCTTATATTAAATCAAAAGGATGAAGTATTTTAGAAAATGAAGATACCGTTACAAGGTTATATAGGTATGATATAGATTACATATGAAACATGAATTTTAATATTGAACACTTATTTGAAGGGCTCAACCCAAGTCTCTAAAGGGCATGGGTTTCTCAAAAAAAATCATCATATGCTCAAATAGTTTTATGCTCCATCAAAATGAAGAAGGGGTTATTAAATATTACATATTCAAGGAAAACCAAGAGAATAATAGGCTATATGATCACCAAGATAAAAGGAATGCATCAAATAATAATAATAATATAGATTGATTTCCATCTTATGAAACTATATAAAGAATCACCCTGGGAAATGATTAAAGAGATTGGGAGTTTCAAAATACTTGTAAAGATAGGGTTCACCCATATCATGAATGCAAGGGGAAGAAAAAAATCAATGATTTACAGTGATATAGTTGTAAATATATGGGGAAATATGAAAATAAATTCCCCAAGCATCAGAGTAATCCACCACAGAAGAGACCAAGGAGAGAAGTCCAAGATTATGTGATCACTACAGCTAAGGTAAAATAACCCAATGATGTGGCACCAGGTAAATTAATCCTATATTCAAATTTATATAATGATTTATTTGATTCTAGATCATCATAATCTTTTATATCTATCCAATTTTCTAATAAAATTATACATTTACCTTTTTATTTAATAAGGGAGTTGTTAGTCAAAACTTCTAAGGGAAGTCTCATTGCAACAAAGATGTGTTAGGAAATCCCCATTATGAAACATAAACATGATTTATTTGTGGACCCTATTATCATATCTATGGTTGACTTCAATATAATCCTCATTATGGACTGTATTTCAAAATATTATGTAAAAAATTTTGCAAGAAGAAGAAAATTGCAATTTTTGAAGAAGATATATAATTCCTTATCTTTAGAGAAGAAACTTCATCATCTGATTCTTATCTGGATCCACCCACAATATCTCTACAGAATAAAATTATTGGGGAAGAAGGGGAAGAAACATATAGGGATGAAGAAGTTAATATTAAATTTTTTGATGTACCTATTATATAAGAATACATTTATGTATTTCCTGAAGAATTTCCTGGACATCCCCCAGAGCATGAAGTTGAATTTTCCATTGATTTAATCCCTGATTCAAGACCAATATCAAAGACTCCTTATAGAATGCACAATATGGAATTAATGTATTTAAAGAAATAACTATAGGAATTAGGTAATAAGGGATATATTCAACCTATTTTTTCTCCATGTGGATCTCCTTTTATATTCATTAAGATGAAATATAGATCCATGAGGATGTAAATTGGTTATAAGAAAATCAATGTTATTACAATAAAGAACAATTATCATATTCCTCGCATTGAGGGCCTATTTGATCAACTTCACAGAGTATAATATTTTTCTAAGATTGATCTTTGTTCTAGATATCACCAATTATGATTAAAGAATTAATACATTTCTAGGACAACATTTTGAATAAGGTACAAACATTACTAGTTTACAATAATTCTATTTGGATTTACTAATGCACCATCTATTTTTATGGATCTGATGAACAGGGTATTAAATGAATATATTTATGATTTTGGTGTGGTATTAATTGATTATATTATTGTGTATTATTAAATATATGAGGACCATGATAATCACTTGTGGATCATTCTTAAGGCACTTATAAGGAAAGAGTTATATGGGAAATTTAGTAAGTGTGATTTATGGCTTTAGGGTGTTTCTTTTCTTGGCTATATTATTTAGAAAAATGGAATCTTAGTTGATCTTTCAAAGACAAAGGAAGCCAAAGAATGGCCTACACCAACTAACATAATTTAGTTTCATAGTTTCATTGGTTTGGTAGGTTACAATTCATGATTTTTTTAGAATTTTACATGATTGGTTAACCCGTTAACCAAGATTATATAAAAATGGATTTTTTTTTACTAAGGAATGTAAAGAATGTTTTGTTTAACTAAATAGGATATTGGTATAAGGCCCCAGCCTTAAACCTTATTTAATATTGAGTTATTTCAAGAATACACATTGAGGATCTTTTCAGGTTTAGAGTTTCAGAGAATTAGATCATAAATAATGCATTACATTCTACATTTAAACAAGGCGGTTACATAAAAGGCGGTATTAATTTTTCCCATCAAATGAGGCATATTTAAAATAAAACATGGATTCTTTTGTGACACTTCCTCGACACTATCAACACATCATGTACTTTTCCCTTGACCTGTGAAAAATATTTCAAAAACTTGGGATGAGCATAAAAATCTCAGTAAGGGATATAAAAGTACGGAATGAAAACATTAGTCCATGTATACATAAGAATTGATGAAATCATACTTTACTCATAAAACATAAGCACTTTATCATACCTCATTAAATCATAAGATTTGTGAATAACTCATATAAATCATAAGACATAAAGGTAACTTGAGGCATTCATAACATTCTTACGTAGGGAGTAACCCTCATGGTTAAGTTTGGAATACCCATCATAGTATATTCCCTAAATCTATTCAGAGAAACCTTAGAATTTAACTCCTTCGTGTTACCCAATGCATTGGAGAGATATCACGGGATCACCCGCCCTTAGTTTATCACGAAACCACCCATCTTCATAAACAATGGCGAAGAACCATAACATAATCGTAACACATAAAACATGCATAAAGGAAACATAACATTTCCACATTTCAATCACAAGATATCAATACAACACATTGATATAATAAAAACATTATCAAAACCATTTTCAATACCAAAAAAAAGAAAAGTAAAACATGGTATTTATTTTTTGTTTAAAAAAAAGTTATGGCTTGTAGTGGAAGCCAAAACTCAAATAATGGTCATGGCGGCGGAAAAGTTGTTGTCGCCGCATACGTACGACAAAAACATTCCCTTTTGTCATTTAGTAAAACGCTTTGTATAAAAAAGATTCCTTTTGAATAAAATTAAAATCCAAAGGGGTTTATACACCGTATAAAATAAAGTTGTGTATAAAACAAAATTTGCCTCAATGAAAGGAGATTGAGATAAAGTCTCATACCGCATGTTCGACTTGACTCGATCGTTCTTTAATCTCCTGAATAATAAACTAGAGTTAATTTCTACTTGCTTAAGAACCTTTTTCAAGTTCATTATTTCTTTTATATCACTTATTACCATGTTATGAACATTATGTAATTATTTAAGTTAATAATGGTCGTTTTTGGCGACCCTTGGCACTTGAGTCAAAAATTAACTTCTTGTAATTACAAGTTGTTCATGTGGTAAAATATCCATTATATCTAGAATTATATTCATGATGTTGATATAATATATATCATATATATCCAGTATATGCTTGCATTTATAACATTACATAACATTTAGAGGTAAGAAATTAAATGCACCGTTCATGGAGACGGTAAGCCGTACGTACGCATGAACACTACTTTAATTTATATTTTGTATTTAATGAAATGAATTCATAATGATATAAAGGTACATTATAATTCCAGTATGATATAATATATAATATCATTAACTTCATCCTTCATACGTCCCACATATGTCATTAACGAATCAAATCACTTTGAGGGGGCGGTAGTCCGCACTTCCTAAAATGAAGATATCGCATTTACCCATAATGGAAACCATAAAGGAATGCCCTAAATGAAAAATACAGAAGCATAAGGAAAAAATAAACATAATATATATCATATATAAATAGAGAGACATCTTAATGTCCACCATGAAAGGTGTCAAAAGAAGATTGAATAATCATCGTTTCGTGAGGCAGAAATTCTCCATCCACAGAAACAGTATGTTCTTTAACCATTAGACGAAGGTGTGTGTAAGTGTAGCTCGAATCCTTATCATAACAAAATTATAGTATATTTAAGATACTTTTTTTGTTACAAAATGAAGGAATAAAAATATTTTAGGGGGTTGGAGAAGCAAAATAAAACAAAAGAACACAAGTGAAGACATTACCTTTAAATCGGGTAACTCCTCTTGGTTTAAACCAAAAGGGTTTCTTGAAAAGCCTTCTGCCTAAGGTAAGGATTCTATGATGAAGAGAGAGATATGGAGAGATAAAATGAGCAGATTTTGGTCGATCCAAAGGCTTGAGAGGTGTGGGTAAGGAGGTAGAGTTGGGGGCCTTTTATAAGAGGGAGGAGGGGCACTCTTGGAAAGTCAAGAAATGTTACTTTATATTAAAATGAGTTTCGGATTTTAAAGGTTCCAAATTGATATATTTAGAGGATAAGGTGATAAGGGTTCAAAATATACTCATACAATAGGTCTTTTACAAGTGTAATTCTTATATTTTACATTATCTTTTCATTTTATTTAAATCGTTCATTAATGAGGTAATCGCTGCATCATCATGGTGTCATAAAAAATTTAATTTATTTAATGTCTAAAAATTATAAAAAAAAATACTATGATGTAGGAAATATTTTTAGATTTTAAATTACTATTTATAGTACAAGATATCATTTATGTAGACAAAATTAAAATTGTTTTACTTGGGTGATACATACTTTTGTGATATTCTCCTTTCTTTAAAAATAAAATGATAAAGTGTCACTATCACCCAAAAGTGATTTCATGGGGTCCCAAAGTTTGGAACAAGGAATACCATGGTCATATATGACACAACCAGTAGAATTAGGACACATTTTGGTGTCATTTGTTATTATTATGATATTATTTTATTACCCTTAACTACCTGATTACTAATTAATCACGATAATTAAAGATAATTATCGTCGTTACTATTCATAATGTCCAAAAACAAAAGAGTATTAATTAAATAATTTGGACCTTATGATTACAAATATGGAATCAATTTTACCAAATTCCAAACACATAAATTTCAATAATTAATTTAAAAATAATTCCCGTTGTCAAAACAAATAGCGGGTTTTTTTGAAACAATATCTATGAAAAGTTTGGCACTTGTTTATGCCCAATTCCAAAGTGAAATCAATTATAATGACCACAATTGTATTAAATGGTAAAAATATATTCTAATTAAACTTTAAATCCAATTATAAAGATAATCTAACCATATAATTAAATTAAATGAAAAATCAGTTTTGAAGTAAAATGCAGTATTTTTTCACTATTCATTAAAAAATGAACATTGTCAGAAAAATACCAAAAATTTATCCAAAGTAAATTTCAATGTACCAATTCTAATGAATAAGTTTATTTTGAAAAATAGAGCTTATAAAATTGTCAAAATTTTGATTTAAAAATGCTTTGTCATCAAAAGGCAGTAAAACAATCTTTTAAAAATATTAAAGAATTTTATGCTTAAGATTGGATTTATTCTCATTTTAAACCTCTAACACTATCTAATTCATAAATAGATATAGATATGAAAATCTATTATTCATTACTTACTTGGTATGTTGCATCCTTCCCCCCTTTAGAAAATTGTGTCCCCGCAATTTATTCACTTATCGAATAAGTGGGGGTATTTATCCCTCATTGCATTTTCAGATTCCCATGTTCCCTCTTCAATCATGTAATTTTTCCACAAAACCTTTACTTGATGAATCACCTTATTTCGTAACACTTCCTCTCTGTGGTCAAGAATCTAGACCGGTTGTTCCTCATAAGATAGATTCTCTTCCAGCTGAACTACCTCTGGACTCAAAACATGAGATGGATCTGACATGTACATCCTTAACATTGAAACATGAAAAACATTGTGTACCTGAGATAAACTCAGAGGTAAAGCCACTCGGTATGCAACTTATCCAACTCTATCCAGAATTTCATATGGTCCAATGAACCTTGGACTAAGCTTTCCTTTCTTACCAAATCCTATCACACTTTTCCATGGTGAAACTTTGAGGAAGACATGATCACCTATCTCAAAAGAGAGATCCTTCCTCCTGTGGTCTGCATAACTTTTCTGCCTGCTCTGAGCTGTTCTCATGTGTTTCTGTATTAGCTGAACTTTTTCTTCCAACTCTTCTACCAATTCTGGTCCCATCAACTTCCTTTCACCCACTTCATCCCAAAAAGCTGGAGTTCGACACTGCTTCCCATACAATGCCTCAAATGGTTTTATCTGTATACTAGAATGAAAACTGTTATTATAAGAAAACTCAACCTAAGAAAGATGTTGGTCCCAACTTCCCTAATAATCCATCAAACAATCACGTAGCATATCCTCCAAATTATGAATTGTTTGTTCTGACTGCCCATCTTATTGAGTATGAAAAGCTACACTAAAATTTAATTCGGTACCCAACAACTTATGAAGGCCTTTCCAAAAGTTAGAAGTAAACCTGGGATCACGATCAGATACAATGGAGAGGGGAACTCCATGTAACCTGACTATCTCCTTAAGATACAAACAAGAAAGTTGATCTAGGTAAAAAGTATCTCGTATAGCAAGGAAATGAGCAGATTTAGTCAAGCGATCAACAATAACCCAGATTGCATTATTACCTCGAGGTGTCTTTGGTAATCCCACAACGAAGTACATGGATATATTCTCCCATTTCTACTCTGGAACAGGTAAAGGCTGAAGCATCCCTTTTAGTAACTGCAACTCTGCTTTAACCTGTTGACAAGTTAAACACTTCACAGTAAAATCAGAAATATCTCTTTTCATTCCATCCCACCAGTAACACTCCCGAAGATCTCTATACATCTTAGTACTTCCTAGATGAACTGAAAACGGAGAACTATGAGATTCACATAACAACTCTATCTTTAATTGTGAAACACATGGAATACAAAATATCTTCTCAAATATCAAAACACAATCATTGTCAATGTTGAATTCAGGCAACTTACCCTTCTGAACCAGCTCTACCTTTTTCTGCAACTCACTGTCTTGCTTATGTGCTTGCTTAATTCTGTCTGATAGAGAAGATTTCACTGATACCTAAAACAAAACAGAAGAACATCCTGCACCAAAAACTTCTATTCCAAATTTCATCAAATCCTTAACCAAAGGATCAAGTTTCAAACGCAACATTGTTAATGAAACATTACTTTTTTGACTCAAAGTATCAGCCGCTTTATTTTATTTTCTCGGATGGTAATGAATTGTACAATCACAATCCTTGATTAATTCTATCCATCTCCTCTATCTCATGTTAAATTCTTTCTGAGTGAATATATACTTTAAACTTTTTTTATCAGTATATATTTCAAACTTTACACCATACAAATGATGCCTCTAAATTGTTAAAGTGAAAACAACAGCAGCTAATTCCAAATCATGTGTAGGTTAATTTACCTCATGAGTTTTCAACTAACATGAATCATAAGCAATTACCTGATCATTCTGCATTAGAACGCAACAAAGTCTTTTCAATGAAGCATCATTGTAGATAACAAACTATTCATTCCTGGAAGGTAGTGCCAAAACTGGAGCATTCACCAATCTTCTTTTCAATTCCTGAAAACAATCATCACATTCTTTTGTCCAGATAAACTTAACACCCTTCCGAGTTAGCTTAGTCATTAGACTAGATGACCATGAAAAATTTCTAACAAACCTTCAGTAATATCCTGCCAATCCAAGAAAACTACGAATCTTAGTTATATTTGTGGGTCTTGGACATTCTTCAACAACCTTTGTTTTTGCAGGATCAACAGTTATCTCGTCTTTAGAAACAATGTGACCAAGGAAAGAAATTTGTTGCAACCAAAACTCACACTTGCTGAATTTCCCATACAATTTCTTTTCTTTTAAGGTTTGTAGAATAACCCTTAAATGACTTTTATGCTCCTCTTTGCTTTTAGAAAACACCAAAATATCATCAATGAAAACAACCATAAACTTATCCAAGAACTCATGGAAAATTCTATTAATAAGGTCCATGAATATAGCAGGTGCATTGGTTATCCCAAAAGGAATTAATACAAATTCATAATGGCCATATCTTGTATGAAGCGTGGTCTTCGGAATATCTTCTTCCTTTACTTTCAACTGATGGTACCCCGATCTCAGGTAAATATTTGAAAAATACTGATCTCCCTGGAGCTGATCAAACAAATCATCGATATGAGGAAAAGGATATTTGTTCTTAATAGTGATGTTATTGAAGGCTCTATAATCAATGAAAAATATCATAGAACCATCTTTCTTTTTAACAAATAAGACATGATCACCCCATGGTGATGTGCTAGGTAAAATGAAACCTTTCTCTAATAAATCTTGAAATTTCTCATTCAACTATAAAAGTTCAATTTGAGCCATTCGATAAGGGGGTTTTGAAATTGGCTTAGCATCAGGAACTAAGTCAACAGTAAATTCAACTTCCCGATATGGTATTATTCCAAGAAACTCGTCAGGAAAAACATCAGGATACTCATTTACCACTGATACATCATTAATCTAAACAATTCCTTTGTTTTCAACAATATGTGCAAGGTAACATTCATTTCCATATTTTACAAGTTTCTCAACCTCTTGATATGTTATCAATAATAAGGGTTCATTCTTGTACATAAACTGAAAGTATTTCTAAAAAGAAACTTCTTTAGCACTACAATCAATCATATCATGGTAAACAGAGATCCAATCCATACCCAGGATAACATCAAAATCCACTAGAGGTAAAACAATAAGGTTTGCAAGTAGGTTCTTTACACGGGTAAGGATAGTAAGATTATTATAAATTCTTTTTGCCTCAAAATTTCCCCCATGTGTTTTTACCACAAGTTCAGGAGTCATTTCTTGAGATGGAATTCCCAATTTACTAGAAAATTTTTCAGATATGAAAGAATGTGTAGACCCCGAATCAAACAACACATTAGCATAATCTGAGAAAACAAACAAAGCACTTGATACCACTTCATTTGATGGCCCAACATCTGCTGAAGTAGTTGCAAAGGATTTCACCACACCTTTCTTCTTGTAGTCTGACTGCTTACCATCATTTGAGATCTTTTTCGAACACTCGTTTTCATAATGACCCATCTCATTGCACTTGAAACATTTCACTAACTGTAAATAAAATTTGGTCTTACCATAACCCTGATCTTTTTTAGTGCAATCACGAGCCTTATGTCCCATCTTACCACATCAGTAGCACTTTCTAGAATTCAGAATACATTCCCCAACATGACTTTTACCACATTTATCACAAACTGGAAACTTAGTTTTCTTACCATCAGACCTTTTTGAAGAATTCTTCCCTTTCTCCTGTCACCTCGGTCTCTTCTTCTGTTGGTTTTTATAGAACACTTGATCCTTGGAAAACTCCATTTCCACCTTCTCAGCACATCGAACAAGATTTTCATAACTTTTGAACTCGCGAGAAGCTAAATCCCTTCGATATTTTGGCTTTAATCCTGAGTAAAAACGATTGATTTTACTATCAAGGTCTTGGATAAAATTTGGAGCATACCTTGCCAATCGAGTGAACCTTTATTCATAAGCAGCCACTGAGTCATCCTCTTGCCTCAATTCCAAGAATTTTTTTTCCATCCTAAGTCGAACAGCCTTACGAAAATACTTCTCAAGAAACATACCTTTGAATTCATCCCACTCGAGAGCATCAATCTCATCAGTGTCCCTGATATTTTTAACCATCGACCACCACTGATCTGCTTTACCCTCCAAATGGTAAACAGCAAGACTAACCTTTTGATTTTATGAACACCCCATGACATCAAAAATATTCTCCAGTTATTTAATCCACCCTTCAGCTAGCACAGGGTTAGATGATCCTCTGAATGATGGGGGATGTTGCCTCATGAAATGTTTCACCACTGAAATGTTCCTCTACGGTTGATCTGGCTGATCTCGTGTATAGATACCACCACCATTTATCGCTTGAGTCAATTGCACCATTACTGCAACAAATTGTTCATTTCCAATTCTGACCATCTCAGGATGCTGATTCGGAAGGTCATTTTCTTCTGTATGCCTTCTTAGCACTGCTTCCCTGTTTCCTCTGCGGAAAACCATTCTAAACAAACATGTCTTAGATGAAGCAACATGGTAATCTTCAAATGCTATATCATTTCAATTTTACAATAAAAAAATATTTTTGGATAATCATTTAATATAATTCTAACTCCCAAAGTTATCTAAACCAACCTCTGATACCAACTATAAGGCCCCAGCCTTAAACCTTACTTAATCTTGAGTTATTTCAAGAATACACATTGAGGATCTTTTCAGGTTTAGATTTTTAGATAATTAGATCATAAATCATGCATTACATTCCACATTTAAACAAGGCTGTTACATAAAAGACAGTATTCATTTTTTTCATCAAAGGAGACATATTTAAAATAAAACATGGATTCTTTCATGACACTTCCTCGACACTATCAACACATCATGTACTTTTCCCTTTACCTATGAAAAACATTTCAAAAACTTGGGATGAGTATAAAAGGCTCAGTAAGGAATATAAAAGTACAGAATGAAAACATTAGTCCATGTATACATAAGAATTGATGAAATCATACTTTACTCATAAAACATAATCACTTTATCATACCTCATGAAATCATAAGATTTATGAATAACTCATAGAAATCATAAGACATAAAGGTAACTTGAGGCATTCATAACATTCTTATGTAGGGAGTAACCCTCATGGTTACATTTAGAATACCCATCACAGTATATTCCCTAAATATCTTCAGAGAAACCTTAGCGTTTAACTCCTTCACATTACCCAATTCATTGGAGAGCTATCACAGGCTCACCCACCCTTAGTTTATCACGGAACCACCCATCTTCATAAACAATTCCCAAGAACTATAACATAATCGTATCACATAAAACATGCATAAAGGAAACATAACATTTCTACATTTCAATCACAAGATATCAATAACACATTGATATAATAAAAACATTATCAAAACCATTTTCAATACCAAAATTAAAGAAAATTCAAACATGGTATTTATTTTTCTTTTTAAAAAAAGTTTGGGCTTGTAGAGGAAGCCGAAACTCAAATAATGGTCACGACGGCGGAGAAGTAGTTGTCTCCGCATACGTAAGACAAAAAAATTACCTTTTTTCATTTAGTAAAATGCTTAATATAAAAAGATTCCTTTTGAATAAAAGTCAAAGTCAAAGGGTTTTATACACCTTATAAAATAAAGTTGTGTATAAAACAAAATATGCCTCAATAAAAGGAGATTGAGACGAAGTCTCATACCTCGTGTCCGACTTGACTCGATCGTTCTTTAATCTCCTGAATAATAAACTCGAGTTAATTTTTACTTGATTAAGAACCTTTTTCAAGTTCATTATTCCTTTTATATCACTTATTACCATGTTATGAACATTATGCAATTATTTAAGTTAATAATGGTCGTTCTGTCGACCCTTGGAACTTGAGTCAAAAAGTAACTTCTTGTAATAACAAGTTGTTCATGTGGTAAAATATCCATTATATCCAGAATTATATTAATGATTTAGATATCGTATATATCATATATATCCAGTATATTCATGCATTTATAATATTACATAACATTTAGAGGTAAGAAATGAAATGCACCGTTCATGGAGACGGTAAGTCGTACATACGCATGAACTCTACTTTCATTTCTATTTCTTATTTAATGGAATGAATTAATAATGATATAAAGTTATATTATAATTCTAGTATGATATCATATATAATATCATTAACTCTATCCTTCATACGTCCCACATATGGCATTAATGAATCAAATCACTTTGAGGGGGCGGTAGTCCGCACTTCCTAAAATAAAGATATCGCGTTTACCCATAATGGAAACCATAAAGGAATTCCATAAATGAAAAATACATAAGCATAAAGAAAACATAAAAATAATATATATCATATATAAATAGAGTGACATATTAATTTCCACCATGAAAGGTGTTAAAATAATATTGAACAATCATCATTTCGTGAGGCAAAAATTCACCATCCACAGAAACAGTATGTTCTTTAACCATTAGACGAAGGTGTGTGTAAGTGTAGCTCGAATAATTCTCATAAAATCATCCTAGTATATTTAATATAATTTTTTTGTTAAAAAATTAGAGAATAAAAAGAGTTTATGGGGTTGGAGAAGCATAATAAAACAAAATAACACAAGTGAAGACATTACCTTTAAATCGGGTAACTCCTCTTGGTTTGAACCAAAAGGGTTTCTTGAAGAGCTTTCTGCCTAAGGTAAGGCTTATATGATGAAGATAGGGATGTGGAGAGATAAAATGAGCAGATTTTGTCCGAGCCAAAGGCTTTAGAGGTGTGGGTAAGGAGGTAGAGGTGGGGGCCTTTTATAAGAGGGAGGAGGGGCACTCTTGGAAAGTCAAGAAATGTTACTTTATATTAAAATGAGTTTCGGATTTTAAAGGTCCCACATTGATATATTTAGAGGATAAGGTGATAATTGTTCAAAATATACTCATCCAATAGGTCTTTTATAAGTGTATGTCTTAGATTTTACAATATCTTTTCATTTTATTTAAATCATTCATTAATGAGGTAATCGCTGCATCATCATGGTGTCATAAAAAAATTAATTTATTTAATGTCTAAAAATTATAAAAAAAATAATTTGATGTAGGAAATCTTTTTAGATTTCTAATTACTATTTATAGTCCAAGATATAATTTATGTAGACAAAATTAAAATTGTTTTACTTGGGTGATACATACTTTTGTGATATTCTCCTTTCTTTAAAAATAAAATAATAAAGTGTCACTATCACCCAAAAGTGATTTCATGGGGTCCCAAAGTTTGGCACAAGGAATTACATGGTCGGCCATGACACAAAAAGTATCATTAGGACACATTTTGGGGTAATTTTTTATTATTATGATATTATTTTATTACCCTTAACTACCCGATTACAAATTAATCACAATAATTAAAGATAATTATCGTCGTTACTATTCATAATGTCCAAAAACAAGAGTCTTAATTAAATAATTTAGACCTTTTGATTACAAATATGGAATCCATTTTACCAAATTTCAAACACATAAATTTCAATAATTAATTTAAAAATAATTCTCGTTGTCAAAACAAATAGCGGGTTTTTTTGAAACATTATCTATGAAAAGTTTGGCACTTGTTTATGCCCAATTCCAAAGTGAAATAAATTATAATGACCACCATTGGATTAAATGGTAAAATTATATTCTAATTACACTTTAAATAAAATTATAATGATAATCTAACCATATAATTAAATTAGATGAAAAAGCAGTTTTAAAGTAAAATGCAGTATTTTTTCACTATTCATTAAAAAATGAACATTGTCAGAAAAATACCAAAAATTTATCCAAAGTAAATTTCAATGTACTAATTCTAATGAATAAGTTTATTTTGACAAATATATCTTATAAAATTTTCAAAAGTTTTTTTTAAAAATGGTTTTCCATCAAAAGGTGGTAAAACAATCTTTTAAAAATATTAGAGAATTCTATGCTTAAGATTGGATTTATTCTCATTTTAAACCTCTAAAACACTATCTAATTCATAAATAGACATAGATATGAAAATATATTATTCATTACTTACTTGGGATTTTTTAATTGGTCAATGATCCAATTTTTAATCTATCATTCGAAAGTGATGGATTTATGATATATAGTGATGCCTCAAATAAGGGTCTTGGTTGTGTCCTAATGAAAAATGATAAAGTTATTGCATATGAAATATGTAAATTAAAGATTAAAAAATATAAATACCTAACTCATGATCTTGAGTTGGAAGCTGTGATATTTTTTTTAAATATATGGAGACAATATATCTATGGTGAAATATGTGATATATACATAAATCACAAAATATTTAAATAAATATTTTCATGTAAATATATCAATATGAGACAAATGAAATGGATTGAGCTACCTAAATGTTATTATTTCTCAATACACTACCACCTAAGAAAATAATATAAGGTAGTGGATGCATTGAGTAGGAATGATCATAGAGTTATGAACCAAATGAGGATTGAGAGGGATCTTATATACAGGTATCTTATAAGGATGGGTATGGGAGTTACTAAGGAATGGGAGAAATAAAAAAAAATCATATGATTATAAGACCATATTTATTAAAGAAGATAAAGAATTATCAATTTGATAATGAGAACTTTTAAAAGAAAATTAAATCCATGAATGATGGGAAATTAGCATATTTCATTTGTGAATATGGTGTCTTAAAATTTTGAAAGAGATTATGTGTTACATCTATACTTGAGATAAAAAGGAAATTTTTGGATGATGTTCATAGCTCAAATTTCTCTATACACCCAGGTAGTAAAAATATGTATAAGGATTTGAAGGAAATTTTTTTGTGGGATAACATGAAGAGGTAAATTGTTGATTATGTTTCTAGATGTTTGGTTTGTTAATAAGTTAAAGATGTGAGAAAACATATTGGAGGAGTCATGAAACCTCTCCCAATTCCTATATATAAATGGGATGGTATTACTATGTAATTTTTCACGAGACTACCAAATACTCCTAGAATGAATGATGCAATATGGTTTATCATTGATCGCCTAACCAAATCTTTACATTTCCCCTCTATAAGATAATATTTACCTCTTGATAACCTCACAAGGCTCTATATTAATGAATTTTTAATAATTCATGGCACAACTCTATAAAATATTTCTCATCGAGATCCCTGTTTTACATAAAAATTCTGGAACAGTATTCAAAAGGATCTTGATATTAAGCTTCATTTTAGCACTTCTTATCATCCTCAAACTGATGGATAGTCTAAAAATTATTCAAACAATGGAAGACATGTTTAGTTCATGCTCACTCGACTTTAAAGGTATGTGGGATCATTATTTACCTTTGGTAGAGTTTTCCTATAACAATAGTTTCCATTCAAGTACTCAAATGGAACCATATAAAGCATTATATAGTAATATATGTCACACTCCAACTTGTTGGGATGAATTTGGTGAAAGGAAAATTGTAATACTAGAACTTTTGGAGGAGACAATGATAAAGATAAAGGCTATTCAAGATCACATTAAAGTATCTCAAAATAAGAAAAATATTTATGCTGATAATCAAAGGAAATATTTGGAATTCCAAGTGGGATATTGTTTTTTCTTGAAATTATCTCCATAAAAGGGTGTTTTAAGGTTTTTTAAGAAAGTGAAATCGATCCCAAAGTACATCAAATGATTTCAAATTATTAAAATAATTGGATTTGTTGATTATCATTTGGAAATGCCACAAAAACTCTCAAAATTTAATGATTTATTCCATATATATTTACTAAGTACATTTCATATCCAATTATTTTTCTCACCTTTGATGAAATATATTTGAAACTCGATCTATATTATTGTAAAGAACTTATCCAGATCCTTGATACTAGAGCACAAGTATTGAGGAATCAGATGAATTTTCTAGTAAAGGTACTCTATAAAAATCACAAAATGGATGAAGAAACATGGGAACCATAGGATATTATGAAGAATAACTACCCTCATCTATTTAGAAGGTAATAACAATGAAATTTTGAAGATGAAATTTTTTTAGGAGGGAAGAATGTAACCCCCAAATACTTTAAAATATATTTTCCTTTTAGAGTAAACTTAATTTTTTTCTAGCATGATTTATACTCAACTCCAAGTTATGTTTGTACTAAATGAAACACCATGATTGGCTTCCGATACATGAAACATTATGTTGACTTGTGTTACATTCAAGATTGAGTTTTACCAAATACTACTAATATTATTATTTAAAATGAAAAATAACTCATAACTGTTAAATTATAAGTTATAAATAGGATTAAATAACTTATGAAAATATATGGTTTTCACAAAAATAAAATTAATCCATTTGTTATAAATTAATTATAAATGAAAATAAAAAACAAATTTAATTTAAAGGAATTTTTTTATAAAAAACTATTTTTATGCACCCAAAGGTATTTTGTCTTAATAAATTAAATTAATTACTATTAGTGAATGATATTAATTAAAAATATATTTTATATATTAAATAAATTATTTTTTTCATTCATCCAATAGGTTTTATAGGCATAAGATAAGAACAAATCTAATTTTATGTATAAAAGGCTATATTTTTCTAAAGGCGGTTTTGTCTCCTTTTAATGGTATGCCTATTTTAAAACTAAATTTTTTGAATTTTATAAATTTTATATGAAAAAATAAATTTCATTTTTTAAATCATAATATCTAAATTATCTTAGGGTGAAATTTTGGTATTTTTCTTTGAATTTTCATTTTTTGATGAATAATGAAAAATACTAAATTTTAATTGAAAACTGAATTTTAATCAAAATAATTTGTAGTATTGAATACATTTTTAATTTTTTTTAAATTATTATTAGAAAAAAATTAAATATATTAATAAAATTTAGGTCATTTTAATAATTTTATATTTAATTTAGATATAAAAATTTAGTGAACTTTTGAACATTTTCACTTTAAAACCCCATTTTCCCATCCCATCTGTGGGATTAATTTTAAATTAATTTTTTGTCACTTATGTTATTGGAATTTGTAAAAATATATTCCATATTTTAAATCATAATAATTTATATTTTATATTATGTTCAACTTAGTTTTTCACCAAAAATATTTGTGAAATAAATAAAAATTAATTACAGTGATTAAGGTGAAAATGAGTTTACTTAGTGGTTAAACTTTAATATTAAGGTCCCAAATGACCTAGACACTTGTCCAATACATTTTTTATGGCCATATTTAATCAATATCCTACCTTTTATATATATTTTTCATTATTTAATTCATGTGATTTCAGGTAGACCTTTCAATAGTGTTTACCTTTTGGTATTTACAAGAATGTCGCTCCACCTCCACTATAAAAGGGCACTCACCCCCCCCCCCCCCACCCCACCCCACCCCCAAACTTATTAGCACTTATAAATCCATTTGGATTTTCCAAAACCTTCTTAAATCAACTCCTAACTTCCATACCCTTATCCTAGAATCCTAACTTTATTCATAAATAAAAACAAGGAAGGATTTTGATATAAACCAAAAGGAGTTACCCAATGAAGAGGTAACGTTCTTCAATGAGAACTTTTGTTTTATTTCTTTCTATACTTATTAAATTATTATTATATCATGTTTATATAATAAATTCAGTATATTTAATATATTTATATTTTTTTATGATAATAATATAACCTAAAAATTTACACGCTTCCATAAAATGGGAAACGAAATCACCATTCGTGTGTATGGTGGACTACTGCCTCGTAAACCGATGTCGTTCGTTCATCCATTATCACCTTTCTTGGTTGGGATTATATATGATATTAATGATTTATTTATACTTATATAATTATTATATAACATATACCTTCATTATTTCCATTTTTTGGGAATATGATAACATAGTTTGTGGAGGTGTGGACTACCGCCTCCTCAAAGTGATATGATTCATTCATGCTTTACATGTAATGTATTAAATATGGTTTTAATAAAATTATATGATTAATATAAAATAAATATGATATTTTAATTATAATATAAATATATATCATTTATTTTTCATTCTTTTAATATGACAAGAAAATGGAAACAACGTTCATGCGTACATATGGCATATCATCTCCATGAACAGTGCATTTCATTTCCTATATACAAATTTTATAGATTACTATAAATACATATATACTAAATATATATGATACTTAAATAATTATTTACATTATTTATATGATTAAATCAAGATCTAAGTAATAGGAACAAAAAAATAACAAGTCAAAACATACTCAATATACAAGATAATTAACACCCGAAACAGTGAAAATAATGAAAGATTGTTATCAAATAGGTGATAAGATATTATAAAAGGATAATATATGGTATTATAAAAATTTATATGGTTATATTATAAGTTAATAACATACTTAAAACTATTATACATGAGTTTATATGGAATTTAACCAAAATGGGGTCTAAGGTAAGGGATTTCATCTTAATTTACATTCCATTGAGACTTATTTGTTATTATGCCTCAATTAAATTTTATGTGGTGTATATATTACTCCTTTGATAAGTAATATAATGAATACTTTATTATTAATAGTATTTTAATATTAAATTTGAATTATTTCATCAAAGGGAATTTTATTTTAAAAGTGATAAAAGTTATTGAGAAATATCACTTTTTATGATTATTAAATTTTATTGAAATAATCACTTTATTATAATAATTTTTCATTTGAAATTACACTAATTAAATATACACATTCTTGGGTGATGGATATGATTATTTTATAAATTGTTTTCCACTTTTACATCTGGTGTTTACTTCTATAGTTATTTAATTATCTGGGGAAATATTGATAAATCTATATTCTTTACTCAATACAAATATTTGATAAGTCATATTGTTTATTAATTAAATAAATTAGTATATATATGAAAAATTAATTAGAATGGTAGTGATAGGTGGGTCTTTGAATTTATATATCCTCTTGATGCATTGATGGGTTCTCATGATACAAAACAATTTAACAAATTAAATGGGTTTCTACATGTAGTTTTAAATAGTCTTGTGAAGGGTCTTGACAGTATAGGTTTTCATGTGCCTCAGACATGACATCCAATAACTAATAATTTATTTCAATTAGAATTTAGTTATTTTTATTATTATTTATCCATGAGATGTTTTATTTTACATTATCTATGGATCCATTTCATTTTTATTTTATTAATTAAATGGCATGTGTTTTAGTTATTTACCTTGTTATATTGATTATGCCTTATCCAGTTATTTAAATGGAATATGTGATTAGTTATTTTCCTTGTAAAGTTTATTATGATTATTGATTCATTATTTCTTCCATTGTACTTAAATCTTAATGATCATTTTATCTCACTCTTATTTTGTTTCCTTTCCCCAAGATATGAAGATAAATTCTTGGAATGAGTTTCAAGGATGATGAGATTTTACTTTATTTATGCTTTATTTTATTTCCCTAATGTAATGTGGGTATTATGTATGTAATATGGATTTTCAAAACTTCTAAACTATCCATTCCCTTGGGATTTGAATCTTTTATCTATGTAAATTTAATAAAGTAGGATATCAACTTCAGGCTATTGTGGTCGGGGTTATTTCAAAATATATCATTCATAGAGGTGGTAGGTCGAATGTATGCATGAATGTTGTTCCATTTTCTAGAAGGATTTAAAGAAAGAAATTTAGATAATATATTACCATTCTAGAATCATTTTTATTTAATATATATCACATATTTACATTAAACTCATCATTATTACCTTCCATGTAAATCATGAATGAATCACATTGCTTTGCAAGGCGTTAGTTCGTCGTACACATGAACGATGTTATCGTATTCCCACAGAATGGAAAGTAATAAGGAATATGTGATATCATGATTATAGAATCATAATAATTTAATAAATATCATATATATACAATAAATCCATCATTATATCCATCAGTGTGAGGTGGTTATAGAAAACAAATAACATCAGTTCATGAGGCGGTAGTCAGCCGTACACACGAATGATGATTTTGTAACCCATTTTATAGAAGAGGATAAGGATTTAGGTTATTAAATTAACATAATAAAATATAGGTATATTTAAGATATTTATTTTATGATATTATCATGGTTTAATAATAATTTATGGAGGTAGAGAAATAAATAAAATAAAACACACGGTTAGGGGTGTTACCTCTTCTTAGGACAACTTCTTTTGGTTTGCATCAAAAGGATTATTAGGTTGGATTTATGAAAAAAAAATAAGGCTTATAGGAAGGAAGGATGGAATTAAGTAATTTATTTGGGTAGGTATTAGATGAACCAATGAGTTTTGTAATTGTGAAGAGGAGAGTATGGGGAGTGTCCTTTTATAAGTGAGGTGAGTGGCAACTGGTAATTTTTTAAAAGAGAAAGGTGTAACCACGTTTTTCACAAGAAAAAAGGCTCCAAAATGGGACATTATTGAACCTTAAAGTTTATAAGGTATAAATATGGCCAAAAATAATTTTTGGAAAATTTTATGGGTTATTTAACCCTTATCCTTTTAGATTAACCCTTTGGTAAACCCATTTTCACCTTAACTGTGGTAATATTTCTTACTATTTTTACTATTAATTATAGTAAAAAATGAAATTATTAGATAATATAAATTATAATGATTAAAAATATGGAATTAATTTTTCAAAATTCCATTCCCCGAAGTGGAAAATATAAATTTAAATTAAACCCGCCTATGCAATGAGAAAGAGGTTTTCTAAAGAGAAAATGTTTAAAAGTTTAAAAAAATTATATAAAAAATTAATCTAAAATTGATTAAAATGGCCTAAATTGGATTAATAAATATATAATTTTATTAATTTTACTTTTAAAGCCATATTAAAATAATTTGGATGTTTTTAAATTCTTTAAAATAATTGAAATTCTTAATAAAAACAGTATTTTCACTATTCATCGAAAATTTATCTTCTCCGAAAATTCTAAACAAATCACCATAAGATAATTTTGAAATGATGATTTAAAAAATGAATTTAATTTTTTAAAATAAATTTTTTAAAATTTGAAAATTTTAATTTTAAAATAAGTGTGTAAAAGGTGAAAAAACTATTTTTTAGAAAAATATAGTTTTTAAGTGTAAATTTTGATTTATTCTTATCTCTTTTCTAGAAAAAACACAAGATGAATGTTAAAAATTTAATTTAATATAATATATGTTTGTGTGTGTGTGTGTTTCATTAAAATCATTCACTAAAATTGATTTGTTTACTTTTTTGAGGCAAAACGTATTTGTGTGCATAAAAATAGTTTCTCATAAAAACATTTCTTTTATTTTAAAATAGTTTTTATTTTCATTTATAATTAATTAGTTACTAAATAACTCATTTTATATACATGTTTAAACCATATATTTTTCATAATTGAGTTTATACTATTCATACCCATCATTCTAAGGGCTAGGTGATAACTATCATAATAATATTTTATTAATATTTCATGTTTCATTTAAACTTGATGTTTTATGTAACACAAGATAAAGTCAGTGTTATGTGTAGTGAAAGCTAAATTTAGTGTTACATGTAATGCAAGCTAAACTTGGTGTTGTGTGTAATTCAGAATATTGAAAAGGTTAAATTCAAAAAAGTCATAAAATCTCAGGTTGTTACATTATTAGTGTGATATATCACAATTTTAAGGAATTATAAGATGAAATAATGGATATGAATATATTAAAAAAATTTAATAAAAGGTTATACTATTAGTACACTTATTTTAAATGATTAAATTAATGATGGTAATTTGTTGATCATATCATCATTAAGTTATCTAGTTTTTTATAAAAAATCTTAGGGATGTTATTAACATCATATTTATCCATTAATATCATCCTCAGATCCATCTTTTTAATGCGGTAAAGGAAAACAAAACATGTTGTGTCATGGAGGTGGTAATCCTCACAACGCATGAACAATAATTTTTTTTATTAATGGATAGGGTATATTAATAAACAATGTTAATGGCCTTAATATTGTAAACTTATAGAATAAAATCTATACTAATATCATTATATTATTATGGATAGAATAAATTTTAAATATTATAATTAAGAAGAAAAAATAAGTAGTTTGTAATAATCACATTGGGGACTTGAATTTTCTTTGAAAGTATACTTGGAAATGAATCCCTTAACCTAGATAATGGTTACGAGAAGCTTTTAAATGTGGGAAATGGTTATAGGAGGAAAATGGAATAGTTTCAAGGAGAAATTTGAATGATATGTTAGTCTTTAATTGGTGAAGATGTTACCCTTTTATAAGTGAAGGGAAGGGTATTTTTGGGGTAACCCTTACATTTTCAATAATGTAAGATTACTATTCAAGTTAAAAAGGACAAAAAATAGAAAAAATAGGAGATTATAATGAATTTGAGTAAAAACATACCTCAAACACTTCTTTTTTAGAAAAAAAATTGGTGTTTTAGGGATTTTTGTTTTAACTTTTACCTTTTACCCTATTTTAATTTTAATTTGGTAATTTATTTCCAACCTTAGTAATTAATTTGAATGAAAAATATTAATATTAAATTTTTTACCTAATTTTAAAATCTTTTTATAAAATAAAATTTCTAAAGGTGTGAAAAGTTAATTTTAAAATAAATACACTCAATCGCATAAAAAAAATTTAGAGAAATAATGATTTTAAGCTTTAAAT
Organism: Viscum album; assembly: GCA_963277665.1. Lineage (NCBI taxonomy): Eukaryota > Viridiplantae > Streptophyta > Magnoliopsida > Santalales > Viscaceae > Viscum > Viscum album. The sequence goes on from OY728140.1 coordinate 1,143,986,731, forward strand.
TTATATATAAGATGGAATTATTTTGGATTCTGATTTTAATGACATAAATTTATTTATTATAAAAAAATAATATATTTTAGTCTTCCAAGTTAAGACATATCTAAATCTTCCTTGAAAATAATTAATTCATAAAAAATATCAAAAGTAGTTTTTTATTAAAGTAACATTTTAATTAGTTTTAAAAATGTTAAACATAAAATTTATAAGTTAAAAGAATATTTTAAAATGAATGTTTTTTATTTCTTAAATTCATATTTGACTACTTAAAAGGTTTTTTAAACTTATAGTTCATTCTTATATATTGATAAATTCGTGCAATTACAAGTTTCATGAAAACCATATTTTTCGAATAAAACCCAAAATTTTTAGAAAACACTAAAAAAATTACACTAATTAAATTTTTATATGAGGAATTCAAAAATGAAGTTCATTTTTATTCATTTATAATTATGAAATTTATAAATTTGATTTTTTAATAAAATCATAAAATGTAATGAAAACTAACTTTTATTGGAAAATGACATTTTCAAATATTAACTATTATTATTCTTATTTCATATCATTTACCAACTAAACTGATGTTAACCAATTATTAATATCAAATATAATTTATAATTAATTATATTTTTATTGAAATAGAAATTTGTATCACATAAAAGTTAATTTTTTATAAAAATTATTTTCTAAATAATAAATGATCTTATTATTCATTTTAGGTAAACTAATTGAATTTAATTTATATTAAAATTAACCTTTATTTTATATAAACATATAATTAATAAATTGGTTACTCTTATTTATTCTTGCAAATTCAGTGGGTAGTTTTTTAATGGACATGCTTAAATGTTTATATTTTATCTAAATATATCAAATATTTTTTTAGGTTTGGTGTTGCATGTGGATAAAGTTGTCAAACACATTTAAGTATTTAATGGTATTCATATATTAATATCTCTGGATGTTATATCCTCCCCCTTAAATAAATTGAATCCTAGTAATTTGAATCATAATATCATATTAATTTCTATAGGGTACTCATAATTAACCACATGACATTAGATGATCCTAATATTTATCTATATCAAAAATCATTATATGAAATTTATAAAGAGAGGTAACCAATTACTAATTTCACATAGGATTCTACCAAGGGATTTAGATCCAGATCTATAAGTAATAAATTCCAAAAAAAACTAAAAATAATTTATATGAAAATCATAACACTAGTGGTTTTATTTATAACTCAATAGCCAGTAGTTGGTGAAAAATTACATGATGTAGGATGCTAGAAAATATAGAGTGAAAAATTAATATCTAATTAATTAGTAGTAATTTCATAGTATTTTCCTTATTCACATGGTTGGTGGTGACTATCTCCCTTTTTATCCCTTGGATTGGGACATTGAGTCACATAATTTCCAACTCTCTTTCAATTAAAGAAATGTATTTTTATAGCTTCTCTTTTTTCCTTACACTTGTGAGTTGGATAACCTTCATCTACACACTTATAACATTTATCTTTTCCTTTAAGAAAATGTCCCCATGCTTCTTCTATGATTTTTGACATATAGAAAATTTAATCTTATTTACTTCATCGTCTTCATCACTTGATCTTTTATGAGACTCATTATTTCTATTCCTTGGTGCATTTGGGACTTTGACTATGTTCACATTGTTAATCATATTTCATTATAGTTGGTTTGTTATAATCACAAGGTTTCTAATTCCATCTCTCATTTTGAAGGGTTTTTCATCAAGGTAATATTTTTATTGTCCCTCACACCCATGGTTCCTTCTAGTTCCATCCATTACTAAAACTAAAAGAGTTAACACGAGTGGTAATCATTATAAGTGAATTATCATAAATAACTATAGGAAAACTTAACCTTGATATGTCACACATTATAGCACTATTATGTTATGATGTAGTTCTTACAATTTGACTTGTATCGTACTTAGTAAAACCTATATCACCATTAGTTTAGCATTTATCATTCTTGGTTCAACCTAGGTTACATTGAGTTGGGTTCTCTCATAATTATCAACCTAATAATTAAAATAGAGATCCCAAAATACCATAAACTTTATTAAAATATTCTAAACCCATTAATCATTAAAATTTATTCTCTCAAAATAAAATTTATCCCTCCTCAAACAACATTATTTATTACTATAATCATATACCCAAGTATGTATATACCATAATCATATACTCTCAAAAACATATGTTTCCAAAATCCTATTTGAATCTCCAAGACATTAAACCACAACGAAATTATATGTTCCTCTAAAAACTAACAATATATTTAACCCTCAAATGGAATTAACTAGTAGTTCTTAAGAGTAAGATCTTAGGTTTTCCTACGAGGTACGAATATTTTTAATTTCAGTTAAAATTATTATTTAGGGGATAATGTGAATACTCTTTGAGGTAATGGGGTTATTGAGGATGTATGGGGCTGGTTCGGAGCCTCAAACTAAGAATTTTGGAAAAAATAAGGTAGGCCACATGGTTAGTACAAACCATACAAGATAGGATACATGGTTTTAACTAACCATGTGAGACTTTGGAAGAGGGAAAGAGGATCCCGCGTGGTTTTTCAAACCATGCGGGAGGAGGTGCATGTCTGTGTGAGAGAACCTTCAATTTTTAACACAGGTGTCTTTCATGGTTTTCACACGCTTAGTCAAACCATGTACTATAATTGTGCAAGTTCCCCCTCATTATAGTAGAGGCTGCATAGTTGGCGCATGGTTTGGCCAACCGTGCAGCCAAACTGTGTAGCCGATGAAATTTTGGTTAAATTGCTATTTTCCCTTAAAAACTTTATAAACCTAAACCTAATCTTATTTCTACTCTATTGGATAGTAGTGATTCATGGGGATATCCTTTAAAGGAAAATTTGTAGGATTTTATCCCGATTCACTATTCAAACTTGGATTTGAGAGTTGTTCATCTCATTAGATTTTCAACGATAAGTACTAAAATCCACTTGTGTCATTCTTTATTTGAATTTGTACCAGCTGCACTATTTAGGTGCAGGCTAATATACCCTATTTTTATGATTTTTGTTTTTTCTTCATTTTTCTTCTGATCTAGATCAAATCAGAAGCTAATACTAGATGATCACTCCACTATGGACCTACAGTAGGTGGTTTATTCTTTTCCTGAGTGGTTTGATCCTTTATAGAGCTATTTTCCATAGTGCATCACATCATAATTTATGAAATTGCCCCTAAAATGAATTAAATTATTTAATTTAATGTAATAGAACGTGTTAGGGATTCCCATTATTTTCATGAGACTTTTTGGAGGTTTTTTCCCCAACCAAGGTCACTCATTAAGTATTCCTTTGATATTTCCCTTTGTTATACCACCCATGGGGTGTGTGTTTGAGCTTTCCTAGTTAGATGAATCCTATTTATAAATAAATTTAACTGAATTGATTTATTGGGAGATAGTGATTTCTTATTTTACATGTGTTGACATGATTTTCCTTGTTGGAATTGATTGAATGGTTTATATAGATTTGTTACATGAGTGGGTAAACTGATGGAATTGAATGATTGTGAATTGATAAATTGAATGAGATGTGAATTGAAATGGTAGTGGATGCCTTGGTGGGTATACCATGGATCTTGATTCCATTTAGATACCATGGATGTTTCACCCTTTTGTATTGATTTAGGGTAGCAGATGCCTTGGACCGGTATTCTCCTTGGATCTTGATTCCGTATGATGCCAAGGGAATTTCTACCCCTTAGATCTAGATTGATGGACTCACCTTGGACATTCTCTATTGGCATTATCCTTGCCCTCCACCAGTTTCATTACTAATTTTCCATCGAGATGCTCCTGGGGCTTGATGATGATGCCTTGGTTCACTATACCTTAGATCCATCCTTGCGGGGTTTGGAATTTTTTATTATATGGAACAACCATGGTAAATGTGACATGATTGATTATATTGATCAATCGTGGTAAAGTTGAAATGATTGATTATATGTCTTGGTCATGGTTGATATGAAACTTCTGGTTATATCGTGTGGCCATGGGTGATGTGAGATGTTGTGTATAAGACATGGTCATCATGTTTAATTCATTTTGTTTTACTCTTTCCTTGTTATAGGATCTTGACACTTATTTTGTAAGGAGCCGTGTATGGTTGTACAGTACCACTTGTTTGGTTACTTTTTCCTTGGGAACTTTTCTTTTAGTATTTATATACCTATTGTATTATGTACTCTGATTTAGATTGTATTTCACAGTTTAGATTTTTTATAGACACCTTGGGTGGTGACCTACTGAGATTTTATCTCACACCATGTTCGATCTACCATTGGATACCCAGACAAACTATATGGATATAGGTAAGGAATAGGGAAAGATTCCATAGTTCTATTCTTGAATTTTTACCATGCTTAGGAGAAGGGGAGCATAGGACCGAGCTGAGTCTCATGATTCTATCTAGAGAAAGAGCTTTTGGTATTTTGGTATTTTGTTTCATGTATTGTACTAGTTGTTTGTATACCTATTTTGGGTGATTTTTAGAGACATGACATTCTCATCTTTATATATGATATTACTTCTAGAATTGTTGTATATATCTATCTTTTGGATATTTATCTCATATTTCATCATCTTTATCATGTCAATTTTTATTAAGGAAAGAAGGAGTACAAACCAAACCCTCAACCCCACAACCTCTCAAAAGAGGGCCTATGGAGGTCTGAAATAATGCATTCTAAGGGAATCCCCCCTGATGAAGTTCACCCCTTCATTTTTGAGAGTATGGATATTATAAACCCAAACTGGGTCTGCACTGATGACCTCCAAAGACGCAAGATAGTCTGCAACCTAATTTCCTTCCCTCCAGGAGTGCATCACTTTAGTAGTGTTGGTGATCATACCTCTACATTTTCTGATGATATAGGTGATAGACCAAGGAGTGGGGAAAAGTCTATTAAGGGAATCATGGAGAACTTTTGAGTCTATTTTAATATCTGAAATGTCAATACCTTCCTGGTGGTAGAGAGAGAGACCCAGCATCAAAGCCTTGGCTTCGGCCAGAAGAGAAGAACCTTGGACAAGGTGAGAGGGGAAGGCCAGTCAGACCGAGCCATGAGAGTCCCAGATAGCCCCACCCCCTCGCAAGACCCCCATACTGCAAGACCCATCGGTGTTCAGCTTGAGAACCCTAGATGGTGGGTTCCATCGAACCCAATGGCTTATTGCAGTGGTGTCCACTGCCTGGGCACCTTACTGCCTCACATGCATCCAGTGGAGCGAAGGAGCTTCTCACCACTTACTGGAGAGAGAGCCCAGGTCAAGAAGAAGGTACTTCATTCGGATGATGATGGACTTACGATAGGATTGGACCTCGTCATGCCTCTGACTATTCCTAGTATGTCAGATACACCAACAGCTGGCCTACAGGATCAAGGTACGTGCCAGCTTCTCCGAGCCCCTGTCACCCGAGCCGTGAAACCACCTGTCGAGAATCGGTAGGTCCACCATGTTAACATCTAGGAATCCGGTGAATTCTTCAAAGTATCTCCACACATCATACACCCAATAACCCTGGAAGAATAGGTGAGTTGAATTTTCCTCCTGTCCAGTTTTACAACATGAACATCTGGACACATTCGGAATTCTGCAATATTTAACATTGTCGTCTGTTGGAATGGCTCTACTCCTGATCCGCCATAATAGAAATTTATATTTGGATGGAATGTTTTTATACCATGGAATTTTTTTTCCAAAGATCCTCATTCTCCAGCGCTTCCCATGAGTGGCGGTAGTCCCGCATGGTGAAGACCCCCGACTGTGAAGGAGTGAACACACATCGTTGCGGATCTGTAGACAGCTCAATGAGGTTGAAAGTGTACCGTTGATCATCATCCAGCATAGCATTGATGAGGACCAGGTACTCTCTAGTCTCCCTGAAGGTAAGAGAAGGATCAGGGCAGCTTGGGAAGCTGATCACTTCCCCTACCCAGTTGTGATGCTAGAATGAGATATCTCCCCTCCCAATAATCCATTTAGAATGTCAAATAAGATCATAGGAGAGTTGAGAAATTTTTTACCAGAAGGGAAAGCTATGGTTATCCATCACAGGTTGAATTTCGTACTGCGCATACATGGTTTTCCCCCACAGAGAGCGTTGTTCCAGAATATCCCATGCTAACTTTTTGTTCATGCATGATATAGTTTCCTAGAGGCTGTGAACTTTGATGCCTCCTTCCCTCATCAGCCTTTCCATCCTCTTCCAAGAGGTCCAATTCTGTTTACCTACCAGAAGAGGGTCTCATATGAAATTAGCCAGAAGTTTATCAATATTGGTCAGGACACCCTTCGGGGATTGAACAGCAGCGAGGGCATGGACAGGGGTGACCAATTGGACACTATTTATTAGGGCAATATGACCTCCAAAAGATAAGTACATATTCTTCCAATTGAGGATATGATCTGAAATCTTGTTGGAGAGAAAGTCAAAATCCTGAATCCTAACTCTTCTAGGGGAAACAGGGGCTCTGAGGTAATCCATGGGGAAAACCCTACCTTGCATGGAAAGAGACTGCAGGACCTCCATGCTTCGACTGAGGGAGAATATTTTTGAAATGTAATAGATACTATTATCTTTATTAATGACTTGGCCACTCCAATGGCAGTACAACTCTAAAATTTTGTACAGGACTTTAAGCGAGGATCTCCCACCATTAATAAAAATGAGAGTGTCATCTGCAAACATCAGGTGAGAGATGGACTGAGCTCGCATACTCCTCTGGTAGGCCATAATATATCTATTGTTGATGCTACTGTGGATGAGATGGTTGAGGACATCTTGAGCCATGATAAAGATTCTTGGAGAAAGAGGATCTCCTTGCCTCAGACCATGAGTAGTCTTGAAGAAACCATAGGAATTTCCCATTAAAGAGACTGCCATCCACGGAGAGCTAACACATCTGAAAATAAGATCAATATTCCATGAGGAAAATCACATACCTGCCAGCACTTTGTTGATGAAACCCCACTCCACACGGTCATAATCTTTGTTCATGTCCACTTTGATAGTTATGTTGGAGCCGTGAGTTTTGTGGTTAATATCTCTTATCGTTTCTTGAGCAAGCGTGATAGCCCCTTGGATAGACCGACCCTTCACAAAACCATGTTGCTCTAAGGAGATCCATCTAGGGAGGTGGAAGGAAAACCTCGCATTGATAAGGCTCGAGAGAATTTTATATGGGAAGTTTCACATACTTATCAGTCTATAATGTATGATAGAGGATGGGTTCCTGGTTTTAGGGAGAAGAACCATAGTGGTGTCACACGCAACCCTCGGAAGGATACCTCCCTTGAATAAATCCTGGATTTCCAGCACTATGTCTACCTTCACCACATCCCATGAAGATCTATAAAAGGAACCTGGGAAGCCGTCTAGACCCGGAGCACTCTCCGGATGAAGGTTCATCATGGAATTATATATCTCCTGTTCGTCTGGCATGGTACTCAGCCCTTCATTGTCCAGATTAGAAACATAGTTGGGAATGACCTCAAAGATCCCATTTTCCCCTCCTGTATACCCATTCGGCATCCTAGAATTAGGACCAGAAAGCAGGTCTTTTAAAAAATATTGTGCCAAGTTCCCCACAATATCTCGGTCATCCGTATAGGAGCCATCTTCCAAAAGAATGTTAGGTTTAATAGGTCTCTTCCTTTCTTTGATGCAGGCTTGGAAATATGCAGTGTTCCTATCTCCCTCTCTAAGCCATTTAATCCTTGATGCTTCCCTTTCCAGGTGTTCTTGTTGCAGTAGCATTTCTGTCACTGCCTCCTTCCTCTTAGTAAGCTCCTCAAAGGTTTGATCATCCCATGTTTCTTCTAGCTTCGAATCAAGTCTATCTACCTCCTACATGGCGTCGTTCAGGCCTGAGTCTCTGGGAAAAATTTCATTCCTCCATGTTTGAAGGTGGGTTTTAAGGAATTTCAGTTTCTCATGAATGGAAACCCAAGTGTGACTTTGCAAGGGCTTGTTCCATGTCTCACGAACCAAGTCCTGGTAGCCCGGATATTCAACCCACTGATGGTAGAAATAAAAACGTTCCTGAGGATCCTACCCATAAGAGATGGAAACCAACGAAGGGGAGTGGTCAGAAATCCCTCAAACCAGGTGACTCACCTTGGAATTCGAAAATGTGGTCATCGCTTGCATGTTTTCCATGCACCTGTCCAGCCAACTCCATGAGCGATTGGGTCCCCAGTGGTTATTGCACTAGGTGAAACAGTCACCAATGAATCCAAGGTCGATGAGGCCCTTGATGGCAATGAACTGAACAAATTCTCTGCTAGCTTTCCTTTAGAAAGGGCATCTTCCTTTCCTTTCTTCAGGGCAAGCCACCACATTAAAGTCACCACCAATAAACCATGGATGATCGACAGGATCAAAATCATTTAAATCACTCCATAAATTTTCCCATTGATAAGGGTCACAACTTCCATACACAATCATCATGAGGAAAGAAATATCACCTTTGGAGACCCTAGAAGTAATGAATTGATCACTCACTTGGACCAAATCAACCGAGTAGTCCTTGTGCCAAAACAACCAAATGTGTTTATTAGATGGGCCAGGATGCAGGGATCCCTACAACCCAAGATTCCAGGTATAATATTTAATTCTGGTGGGATTCTTCTTATTCTCAATGATGTCTACAAAAGCAACTTTATGTTTTCTGATTGTCGAGGATAGAAAGTCACTCTTGACCCGGGCACCCAGGCCTCGGGCATTCCATATGAGAGCTGGAATCATTGAAAGGATATGGCCCTATATTTGGCTCCAGAGCTGGTGGCCTTGAAAAGGGAGGTTTGATTCTCCTTTAGATTTCTTGATTGAGATCGCGTGCAAACTCTCTCTAGTTTGGAAAACTCCATACCAGTAGTAGAAATAGAAACAGGGGGCAGGAGCTAGGCAGAAAGAGGACCTTGGGGTATGAGAGGGAGTGCTCACTGACTCCTTGTCACACTGGATTATTACCATAGGGTTCTGCACCCGCTCAGTGGTAGAAGTATCTTGACGCTTGCCATAGGGGGACTAGCCTGGATCAGAGACTTTGCAAAAGGAGCAGGGAAGAGATGAGGGAGGGGGTGGCAGGGCCAGTAAGCTCGAGGGTTGGGGTATACTGATTAGCATGTGCTCCTCCAGGCACAAGCCTTTAGGAACATTAAAGCATGGAGTGGGGGTAAGGATGGCCCAACCTGAAGAGTAGGTCCTCCTTTTGGGATGAAAGGGACAAGAGCCTGGCTGGACGCCTCCACTACTTCAGGCGACGGAAAAGAACTCTGAGCCGATCTGACAGGAACAGATAAAGGTACCATCCTTGAAGCACTACCAGAGGCCTTCTCTTCCATTCAAGCTTTAGAAGGGTGATAGCTAGAGGAGGCCACCTACTTATCTCTAAGATTCAAGACCTTGGGGGGAGCTCGCCAGTCCTTTTGACGATGTCTTCTATAGACCTGCAGAGAGTGGCCCTGTAGAAGGCAGTGGGAGAAGAACCTGGGGAAGACTGGATAAAAGATCTCCTAACTCCAATAGAAAGCATCCTGAACCCGGAGAAAAAGATTATTCGACAGAGGTCGGTACGTGTCAATTTCCACACATAAACAACCAACTGAGACATCTATGCCGCTAGAGGTTCTGAAATCAGAGCACAGAAATCCTCCAAGGGCATCGCCTATCTCCTTCAGGAATCCTCCATTCTGAAAAGAGAGCGAAAGCCCTAGAAGGTGGATCCAAACCACATCAAGAGGATTTTCCTTACCTATATGAACTGTTGAGGTTCATCCCGCATCTTGGTGTTTCCAGATTTGAGATAAGATATGAAATATTATATCTTATATCTCCAAATCACCATGTATCTGCCATGTTAAGATTTAAACACTTATCTCATCTAAATAGATAAGATATATCTCCCCATGAGATACACATGCATCCTTATCTGTGTGATATGATAAAAGATATCTATTATTCAAAAACATATCTTATCTCAAATCTGGAAACACCAAGATGCGGGCTGAACCTCAACAATCTCCCCCTTCAGCCCGTCAATGGAGATACCATCCAACAAACTCAGTTGGACCAAAAAAACTTGTTGGTATCGCACCAACCACCGTACTCTGCAGAAAAATGAAGACTCCCTTTTGCAACTTTGGCAGAAACCTGACTGCTCCCCCTGCAAAAGAAACTCAAATGCCGAAGTCTTCTCCATACCCGTGTCTGCACCGCCAATACCAGAATCAACAATATCTGGTTCCCTCAAAATCGTGATCGCCACAAAATCTGGAGCACTTGCAGAAAAAACTTTCTCCCCCTGCTCAAAATCTCGAGCACCTAGCGCATCACCTCAATATTCAAATTTTAATTCTTTCTTCACTTAGTCGCACTGAAGAAAAGAATTAGGTGTAAGATCTGGAACACCTCCTTCAACCTGCTTTCGAAACCTTATTCTATCTCACGCACGCTCCATCGATCCTCTTTGAATCTTCCAAAAAAATCTCACCACAAATTTCAAGCCCAAACCATCACCTTTGATACCACTTGTTTGGGGAGAATCCCGAATCCAGGCCGAAAATTGCTTGCCAAAAATTCGTGAGAAACTCGTCGAAATATGGAAGCGATATAAGCAGAATGAAGATGTCAACACGCAAGTTTTTTTAACGTGGAAAAACCCTCCCATGCAGAGGATTAAAAAACCATGGCGCAATTCCGAGAAAATTCACTATGAATCAGAGAATACAAGAATCCAAGTAATACCCGAACTTGAATTACAAATGAGAGAGTGTAGAAAACCTGTGTGAAAACCACACCCTGATACGTCTCTTCCATCTCTCTGATAAACATCCCGCTGACGCCATGTATCGGAAGATCAATCTGTGACAAAATGCCACCCTTCTGTCGACGAAACGTCACTACCTCGGAGATCTTCACCCGAACATGCGTCAGCCTCACATCAGCTTACAACACCCGAAAGATCTTGCCATGATGATGTACCACCGATCTCTAATCGGGACACGCCACCTGATCACCGCTATCAGGCAGACTTTCGATACGTGGCCCTGATCATCAATTGTGTTGTTGCTGCACCGCACCTATCAAACGCCGACACGTCATCGTCGTCGTGCCACACGGGCCACCGCAAAAGATTATTCGACAGAGGTCGGTACGTGTCAATTTCCACACATAAACAACCAACTGAGACATCTATGCCGCTAGAGGTTCTGGAATCAGAGCACAGAAATCCTCCAAGGGAATCGCCTATCTCCTTCAGGAATCCTCCATTCTGAAAAGAGAGCGAAAGCCCTAGAAGGTGGATCCAAACCACATCAAGAGGATTTTCCTTACCTATATTAACATCTAGGGACCAACGAGACAGGCTGAAGCTCCATCACCCAAAGGATTGGGGGACCTTGCACCACACGTGAAGGAAGTCTACCTCCAATCCCAAATCAAGAAAGAAAGAATTCCAGTGAACTTCTGAGATCTGAACTAGGGACTGGAGTCCCTAGGATTGGACGAAATTCTTGAACACAACCAGGGGGTTTCACAGAACCAAAATGGGAAACTAGGGACCACTTCAAACATGCCTCCGCCTTGACAAAGGGCATCACCGGAAAATCCAGGGATAAGTAGGTGTCTTCAGAAGAATACTTCAGGGGTGGTACACAAATGTTCGGGAATCAGGATCGAGGTTCATCGTGGAGTGAAGCACAAAGAGCGTCCTTGATCAAGCCTTTCCGGGGAGGCGCAAAGGAGGCGTAAGTGACCACGGGCACTGGAGAGGGAACAGGGGCCGAGGTAAAAGGCAGAGGGGCAAGCGGGGATAGGGATCCCTCTGAATGCCAGACTCTAGACACCTTGGGAGGAGGGGAGGAGGCCGCAACAGAGTCGGAGGGCAAGGTAGGGCGCACTGGGAAAGCAGCTGGAGATCGGCCTTGAGAGAACGCAACAGACCTGAAATTTGAAAAAACAGGCGTCACATGTGGCGCGTTCTCCGGGGAAGCAGACACCTTTTAACATTTACCTATTTTTATTTATATCCTATTTAGTTATTATAATTCTTCCACAATTGATTGGTATGATTGTTACCACTGCGTCACACTTAGTTAATAGGTTATAGTCTCCCCACAGACACACTATAGGACCTCACTACTAGTAGGCAGTCTCTATCGTTTGAGGATATGTGCATGAGGTCATGTGGTCAATCAGGATAGGTGCACCGTTCAGTGGTATCTGGGTTTGTAGTGTTACAAAGTGGTATTAGAGGATTTATTTTCTGCTTTACTATTTTAAGAAAATATAAATGGGATTAGAAATGAAATTGTAATTTTTTAAGTTGATTCTGGGAGTAGATAACACATGTACGTAGAAAATCCAAATTACCTCGAATCTAAATTGTTTTTCTCTAGATTTTGACTATTACAGTTGATTTGATTCCACTGTTAGATGGTGGACTTGAGTTATGATGTTATTATTGATACTATTGAGGGATTTATTTTGTTTCAACCTGATTAGATGATGGTATAAAATATCATGCATCATTTTAGGTACTTTATAGAAATAACATGTCATGCATTATACCATTGCATATGGAATTCATTTCTTGTTTTCATGATTTTATGATATGTGCCTTGATAAATATACCTGATGATTTGATAGATGATCTGTATAGTGGTTTGGAAAACATGGTTGGTACTTAGAGTTCCTACCATAACCTAAGTAGTGTTTTCCTGATTCGGCTATAGTAGGCACCCAAAGCATCCAATTATGGCATGTTGAGTCATAGACCATGAGTCATGTGGACAGGAACATTTTATGGTGTGGGTTAGGTGGATTCCATATTTTGGTTCATGAGGAGTATGGGCCTTTATAGATCATAAGTGGTGAACCATTCGATTCAAACATTTAAAATGAAATGAGAATTGGATTGTGAAATCGAGAACTTGATCTAGACCTGGTTTTTGGGTGGGCAGTAGGCAATGTCTCTAGTGATGTTTGTGATTATTCCTTTTATATATTATTGACTTTAGGAGAAGGTTGTTTTATGACTTGATATAGGAATTTTTTGACATTTCCTACACATTTAGTTGTGAAATTTGATATAGTTCTTTTCTGATGCATGTGTTTGTAATTTTAGAGACATCCCACCACAAAAATCTTCATTCGTACACTAAGAGGGTGGAGACATCCATGCTTTGGAGGTGATGGTCCATGGGATACTAGTGGATCCTTCTATAGTTCCAACTAAGGAACCAATAGTTGTTCCAGACATATGTGTTGAGGCATAATTTCATGAGAGTTTTATGAACTTTATGCAGACTTTTCAAGGAGCACCACAGATTACCTCATCTATAGAATAGTTTTTACAGGTGTTCCAGTAGCAGTATCCTCCCACATTTTCAGGGAATGGTGGTCCACAAGCTACTGAGCTATGGCTTGAGACTACATTGTTCATATTATATAATCTAGAGATACCTCCTAATAAAAGAGTGAATCTCGCAACTTATATACTTTGGGGGGTAGAAAAGTGCTAATGGTATGTTCTGAACCAGGCTGATGCATTGAGATACATGGTTTGGAGGGATTTACAATCCAGATTATATGATTAATTTTTTCCAAAGACTATAAGAGTATATTAGGCTAGTGATTTCATGCGTCTGGAGTAGGTTTCTATGAAATTTATGGAGTATTCAACATGATTTAATGATCTCTAATGATTTTCACCTATTTATTTTGATTATGAGCCATCAATGGTGAGAAACTTTGAGGAAGCTATTAGACATTTCATACGGTCATAGTTCAATGTGTTTCAATTGATAACTATTACTGAGATGGTAAATTAGGCACTGATTATAGAGCAAAATCTGAGGGAAGTCAGGGGAATAGAGTAGAGTGGTGTGGTATCACAACCTAGTGGTTCAGCAACTTATGGAAAGAAGTTCCATTTTGAGGTTTCTCATGAGTCAAGTGCCAGTCAGACTGTTAGTGTTGGTAGTATAGTCCTCTACCATGAGTGTGGCAGATGGGGACACATGAGAAATCAGTGCGATCCTAACTCGGTCGAGTGATAAGATTGTGGCAGGATGGGACACATGCAAAGTTTTCACAAGACCTTCCCTCCAGTAGTGAGTGTTAGGGGTCAAATATGACACTAAGTTTAGGAGTGGGTTTCACAGTTCTGCATCAGGCTAGGAGATGGATCGATACTAGTCATTTAGGATAAGGTGGTGGCGGTCGTGGATGAGGTAGTCAGGCGCCAGTTCCATCAAGACAAAAAAGTGGGATTGCTCCAGGTAGTGAGGTTGTGTCACATGGTCATGGTCCAGGCCATATTTATTTTGTACAAACTAAACCTAAGGATAAGAGTGTCGGATCGTCTATGGTTAGAGGTATAATCTTAGTAGCCTCTACTATTTTATCTTCTCTTTTTGATATAGGTGCATTTTATAGTTTCATATTAGTACATGTGGTGTAAATCCTTAGGCTTATGATTCAGTTTTATAAGGGTGTTATGAAACTTGACACTTTGTTTGGGATTAGAGCAGAGGATGTATGTTAGTGCAGGGAGTTTCCCTTTGAGATTGGTGGGTGTCATTTTGTATGGAATCTTTTTTCCCTTTAGATGAATAGGTTTTATTTCATACTCTGGATGTACTGGCAAGTAGCTTATAGAGCCTATACTGATTTCTATCACTATAGGATAACTTTCACCTCAAAAGAGGGTGTAGTTTATATTAATAAGGGTGAATGGGATGTCTAGGCAAGTTGAGTTGGACCACAACATCATGGGATGAGCGGGATTATAGCCTAGATCACTATTTTTTATCTAGATGATCAGGGAGCATGTCAAGTGGACTTCCCTATGATGGTTGATCATTCAAGGTATATTTTCCTGAATGAATTTTATGGTTTACCTCTTGAGAGAGAGTTATAGTTCTCTATAGAGTTAGTGCTAGGAGTTTCACTAGTATCCATTCCTCTTTATAGGATGGATATGAAGGAGTTGCAGGAGATCAAGAGGTAGTTAAAGGACTTGGAGGAAAATGGATTTATATGACCCATTACTTATCTGTGTGGTTCGCCAGTCCTTTTTACAATAAAAGGTAGATGGTACTCTTAGGTTATGTGTAGATTACTGGAAATTAAACTAGTTAATGGTTAAGAACTGGTATCCCTTTCCATGGATAGATTACCTTTTTGATCATCTCCAAGGTTCTCTGGTATTCTTGAAAAATGTTTTGAGATCCAGATACCATCAGGTGAATTTTTGACCTAAATGCATTCCTTGTATATCTTTTTATAGCAGGTATGGTCTATATGAGTATCTGGTTATGTATTTCGGTATCATCAATGTGCCAAAAAAAATCATGGTGTTGTTGAGAAGATTTTTTCATCTTTATCTAGATTTATTTATAATGGTTTTCATGGATGATATCTTGGTTAATTATCACAATCAACACAACCATGTAAAACTTATTGAAATTTTTTTGGATACACTGAGAGAGCATCATTTATATGCTAAGATTGCAAAGTGCCACTTCTGTATGGATAAGATTTACTTTCTAGGTCATATTATCTCATAGATAGGAGTATTTGTAGAGAACCATACTTGACATACATAGACATTACATTAATTTTGCATAATACTTAATACATTAAAAAAACAGACGCCCAAAGACCGCATTAGTTTAGTGTCTTTGGAAACTCGGAACATAATCTTCTAATCATGGTGAAAGATCTTCAACATCTCCCATAAATATATTCCCCTTTTTTTCTTACCTAAAACCTTTATTTATATCTTGGGAAAAAGAAAACATAAAAAGGGTGAGCTCAAATGCTCAGTAATGGTAAGTATGGAGAATATAAAAACAATCCATAAATATTTTAATGTAAAAACATGAACATAAGAAATGACATAAATCTTGGAAGTACATAAGGCAAAGATCATAAAGGAACATTAATCATGATAAAATATCATGGGAATAAAAAATGTAATTAAGGAAAACCATTAAGATCATGTTATGATTTCTATAGTAGCCAAGACATTGTTGTCAATACCATCATAGTGGACAAGGTCCATTAATAAACTGGGTTTACTTGCCGTTCCAGCCCCGTATTACTGAACCGGATTCACTTGACGTTCTATCCATGTCTATCTCATGAGATATAAATATTTACCCAATGCATTATAGGGAGATATAGGTCCCACTCATCTCATAATTAAATCATTCTTACTTATGCCACAAAATAAACATAAATCATTCATCATAACCCAAAGAATAAAATGGGTTTCATAAACATCATCCCATCATAACATAATCCATATAAAACAAATGGATATAATTTCATCATAAGAAGAATAAAACCATTGAAATAATAGATACATTATACTTAAAACATAATCATACTAAATAATTTCATCTTATATGGAAAATTGTTTTGACAAAACACTTGAAATGAATTTTGAGGAAAATATCCTTTCTTCTTCAAAATCATTTTCTTTTCACAAAATGCCATTAAATTTTAAAAGAAAATGATTTTGTTAAAAATAATCATGAAATCTTGTAGAGGAATATTCATGAAAATTAGGCGTTATGAAACCGTAAAAATCCATTCATGTTGTATAAGTTAAAAAACATTCTCCACGTACTTTTGCCGGAAAAGTCAAAAAGTTCCTCGTATGGTAAACAAAAGAAAGATTCCTTCAATAACATAATGTAAAAGTAAAATATGGGTAAACATGAATTTAAACATACATGGAATAATATTAAACACTTTATGAAAAACATTTTTATGGACATGGATGAAAAATATAACCCCAGTAAATACTTACGTATAAGCAATCTCGGATAAAAATGAGATTTGAAAAATTATCCTTACCTTTTGTCCAATTACTTCCGTATGTGTTCGAGACTCCTCTATAGTGGGTTTAAACATATCATTAACTTGTAACAGAATCATAATAATATTTATGATATCATATATGATTCACTTAATAATTTATACTACCCGTTCATTTGTCAATTCCATGTTAAAGCATTGTTTTGGGTAAAATCGTTTCATTTATCATCCGTGTTTTGACTTGTAATTATTCATATGATTACTTAGATCATGATTACTTACTTATATAATGTAAAACATTATTTATATATAAAATATATTCATAATATACATATATATAATAGATTGATAAATGGAATGAAATACACCGTTCATGGAGACGGTAGGCCGTACGTACGCATGAACGCTGTTTTCGTTTCCTTATTAAATGGAATGGAAGTAAGTAAATAACATATACATAAATCCAGTATCATTAATATGTCATATGTTTCATGATTATTTAATATAAATACTTTATAATCATTCTTGAATGGTTAACTTGGAGAATGAATCTCATCGCGTCGTGGAGACAGTAATCCGTACGTATGCACGAGCGATGATATCGTTCCCATAATTATTGAATGGAATTAGAGTGGATGATATAATATCTCAGAATTAGTATCATGTTATAATAACCATATATATTTATTTTTTACACCATCATACCCATCCAAGTAAGGTGGTGGTGGAAAAACAGATTACACCACGGCGTGGAGACGGTATTCCGTACGTACGCACGCGTGGTGATTTAATTTTCCGTAGGATGTATAGAAGGTGAAATAGGGTTGGTTAATATTTAAAATTACATATCACTATATGAGTGATACTGATGTTATTACTTTATTATGAAACAAAAAAAGAAGAGGAAGTATAAGAAGAAATGAACTTGAAAGAATCGGTAAAGGATATTACCTCTTCTTCGACGCGCCTCTTCTAAACCTCCTCTTAGGGCACTAAAGTTGGTCTTTTAAGAAGACCAGGACCTCTAGTATGTTTCTAGGGAAGTGGAGAAGATAAATTCGTAGGGTTTGGCCAATCTTGAAGGCTCAAAATGGTGTGAGGAGGAGAGGGAGGAGGTGCCCTTTTATAAGAGAGGAGAGGGGCACTTTTGGAAACCTCTAAAATATTAATTTATAATAAACTCAAACCCCACTTAAAAACATCCAAAAATGACTCAAATATGAAGATTAGATGAGATAAGGTTTTAATATCATCGACCAATAATATTTATACATTTTGGTAAATTATTTTAAACATTATAAACTTGATTTATCCTTATTTAATCTATTTAATTTTATTTGTGGTAATAATATTCTAAATTTTAAATTGTTATAAATAATTACTTATGTGTTTTGAATTATCTATAATTGGATAATTTATGAAATTTTAGACCATATAAATTTTAATTTATAATTTTTAAATATTATATGATTTTTAAACAATTTTATAATATGTTATTTTTATAAAATAACAATAGTGTCAATTTTGACACTATTCATTTATTTGAATTTAAATAAAATCCACACAGAGGATATATTCGAACCAAAATATTTAATATAATCCTAACATGTCATATTAATCTATAAATTTTTTTAGAACATTAATTAGTTCATATAATATTTATTTTAATATTTTTAAAACCATTTATTTGATATTTCAATCAATAAAAAAATTTATACATCACTATTGTGTCATTATTAGTGATAATTATTTAATCCATAAAAATTCTAAATAAATTCTCATAATTTAGATAATTTATTTTCTTTCTAGATACTATTTATATTCTAATTTTTATGTGGTTTATCACTAAATTAAAATTATTATACTTATAAGATATAAGAGAGTGACATGTTGTCACTTTCTTTGGTTTTAATAATAATTATATCATTTTCATGGTCAAAAGTCCATGAAATGAATCTATTATGACCCTTAAATGATATGGTTCGACTTTTATTCATCTAATATAATTTTTTCAGGTCTTAGGGTAATTTTATAATCTTATTTTTACCCTTAATTACTTGATTTACCTTTAACTGTAGTAAATAAAAATTACCGTAGTTACTATTCATAACATCAAAAAAATAAAAGTAACCTATTAACATAATTTGGACCCACTGAATCCAAATATGGAATCTATTTTTCAAAATTCAAAACATAGAAGTTGCAGTAATTAATTTAAAATTAATCCTGTTGTTAAGAAAACTGGTTTTAAAAGTTAAAACATTATCAAAGATTGAAATGTTTTTATCCATGAATTCAATGTAAAATTAATGCTAATGACTTACATTATATTAAATGGTAAAAATATATTCTATTTATAATTTAAAATCAATAAATATTATAATTTAACCATATAAATTATCTCGATGAAAAAAATTGTTTTTAATTAAAATTTAGTATATTTTTACTATTCATCAAAATATGAAAGTTAATAGAAAAATATTAAAAAATTATCCAAGGTAAATTTTTATATCCTTATTGAAATAAGTAATTTTATTTCATCAAATTGAACTAATAAATGTGTCAAAAATTATATTTAAAGTGGGTGCACCGTCAAAAGGCTGCAAAACTGCATTTTTTGAAAAATACTTCTTTTATTCGAAAAAATTGATTTTTTTTTCTCATACCTCATTCCAGAAAATGTGTAATATGAACTATAATGTCATAAAATTCAAAATTCAGTTAATACTATTCATAATGGATAGTTTATAATAATATTATAACAATATATTGTTGTTTAGTGAAACTCGGTATTGCGTATAACACTTGCTATTGAGGAAGGTCATTCTTGCATGTAATACAAGTCAAGTCAGGGTTGTGTGTAGGGAAATCTTCCTTTAGTGTTGCGTATAACAAACTCAAAATATAGTTCAATTATATATTGATCAACATCTATACTTAGTGTTGTGTAAAATGAATTTTATTCGAAAGAACTTGAAATTTTGTGCATCACAAGCCAAGAATAGTGTTGCGTATACTACAAGCTAATATGGTGTTGCATATAGAGCAAACTAATATTAGTTAAGCATACAACAAAAGACATAAAAGAAATTAAAAAGAATAATTCTCATAAAATCTCAGGGTGTTACAGTATTAGTTGAACCAGAGAAGGTGAGAGCTGTAGTTTCTTGGGATAATCCCAAAAATGTATTTGACATGTAGAGTTTCTTTGGGATATCTAGATATTATATTCATTTTATACAGGACTTATCATACTTAGAAGTGCCACTTATGAGATTGACTAAGAAGGGTGTGAATTTTTTATAGTAAGATTCCTGTGAGACAACCTTTTAGGGGCTGAAAGGGGGATTAACTTCAGTACTGGTCCTAATTCTTCCAGAGTAGGGAAGAATCCACACTATGTATTTTGAAACCTCAGGCATCATGCTTAGATCAGTGCTGATGTAGGAAGATAAAATCATGTCATGTAGGTCTCATTATTGGAGGCCTCACGAGAGGAATTACTCGACACATGATCTCAAGTTAGCTTCAACTATTCATGCTTTTTATTGTTTCAGACATTAATTACTAAGAGATTATTTTATGGTATACATGGACCAAAAAAATACTTAAGTACATATTTACACAACATGATCTGAATATTAGGTAGTGAAGGTGTGTTGAGTACCTACAGTCTTTTGAATTAGAGATGGATTATACGCCTGGTAAATGCAATGCAGTGGGCGATTCACTAAGTTAGAGGAATTTGATACTGAAAGTTTAGGAGGCTGGTAGCGAGTGGAAGCTTATGGATTTGTTATCTGAGATATACTTAGAGGTGCAGGACAGACATGCAAAGTATTTTATTTTATCCTTAATTGTGATCTCTACCCTTCTATATAGAGTGAGGATGAGGTAGCTATCGGATTCTGAGGGCCTAGTCCTATGGGGGAGCGTGGTAGGTGAGGAACTACCTCCTGATTGTATGGAAGGATAGGATGAGATCCTTCATATACATGGTTGTGTTTGGGTTCTAGTATACATACACAATAATCTGGTGTAGGAATTACATGCCTCGGTTTGGGAAGTATATCCCAGTGTTACCAATATGTATTGTGACTTGCACCGTCAGTACTAGAGGTCAGGGATGAAATGTGAGGTAGCTGGTTTTGTTAGGATATGTTCCACCTATCAGCAGGTGAATGCAAAACATCAGAAACCAGATTGACTTTTATATTAGTTACCTATTCCTGAGTAGAATTAGGATGATGTCGTGATGGATTTTGTTACTAGTTTTCTGAGGTCTCCTCAGGTTAGCGATATTGTGTGGGTTGTTGTTGACAGGATCATGAAGGTTGCACATTTCCTTCCAATCAGGGATACCTTTAGTATAGATAATATTGGGAGGTTGTATATCTGTGAGATAGTAAAACTTCTTAGGGTACCTTGTATTATCATTTTAGATGTGGATACTCAATTTATGTCTCGTTTATAGCATAATTTGTTGGAGGAATTGGGTACATAGGTTATTCTGAGCACTGCATACCACCTTCATACTGATGGCTGATCAGAGTGTGCTCTATAGGAACTTAAGGACATGTTGTAATTATGAATCCTATATTTTGGGGACTCTTAGGATAGTAATATACCCCTTGTTTATTTCACCTATAATAATAATTATCATGTGAAGATATAGATGAAATATTATGAAGATTTGTATATTAGGTCATATTGATTTCCCATGTACTAGATAGTGGTAGGTGAGGCAGCCTTATTGGGACTATATATCATGCAAGAGACTTCTGATTAGGTCCAGTTGATAAGAAAGTGGATGGCTACTGCATAGTATTGGTGGAAATATCATGCCGATTGTCATCGATGACCTCTAGATTATGAGTTTGGGGATCAGTTGTTTTTACATGTCTCCCCGAGGTTGGGACATATATGGATCAGGAGACAGGGTAAACTTTCACTATGATATGTTGGCCCATTCTAGATTCTGGGTAGATTCAGATCGATATCCTATTGATTCATTTACCTTAGAGGTATTGATCCATGCACAACATTTCCCACATATATCATCTACGTCATTATCATTCAGACCCATCTCATTCTTTTCATCTTGGGGAGGTTGAGTTACAGATAGATGTTTCCTTTGAGTAGTTTTTGATTCATATTGTTTACAAGAGCATGAAGGTTATTTGAGGTCGATTAATTCCTCCAGTATTGGTGCTATAGAAGTAGACCATTTATAGGAATAGAATTGGGAATGGGAGGCCAATGTATGTGCTCAGTGTCCAGAGTTATTCTCAGAAAATTCTTGACCACCCTTGAGAGGGAAATTTGGGGATGAATTGCTTTAAGGGGGAAGATTGTAAGATCCTAGGTTTTCATACAAGGTATGGATCTTTTTAATTTTGTTGTAAATTCTTGTTTGTGACTAATGTGAATACCCTTTGATCTCAAGGGGGAATCATGGGTGTCTGGGGCTTGTTCGGAACCCAAAACCAAGATTTTTGGAAAAACTAGGTAGGTCACACGGTTAATAGAAACTGTATGGGATAGGCCGCATGGTCTGAATAACCATGTGAGGCTTGGGAAGAGAGAAAGAGGAGGTTTCATGATTTTTTAAATTGTATGGGAGGAGGTGCACACCCATGTGGGAACACCTTCAATTTTTAACATAGGTATTTCACATTGTTTGTGCATGGTTCATTAAACCGTGTGTAGTAACCATACAGGTGCCCCCTTAGCATGGTAGAGGGTGCATAATTGGTACAAGTTTTATCTAATTGTGCGGCCAAACCATATGGCCTTGTAAATTTTAGGAAAATTATTATTTTTCCCTTAAAACCTTATAAACCTAAACCTAGTTATATTTCTCCTTGGTTGGATAGTAGTGAGGCATGGGGAGCTCCTTTGAAGGAAAATTAGTAAGATTCGCTCATGATTTTCCATCCAAACTCAGATTTGAGATCTATTCATCTCATTGGATCTACACTGGTGAGCATTATAATCCCCTTGTGTCATTATTCATTTGACTTGGTATCAGCTGCACTATTTAGGTGCAAGATAATATTCCTTATTTTCAATATTTTCATCTAGTCTTCTTTTTTCTTCTCATCTAAATCAAATCATAAGTTGATACTGGATGATCATTCCACTAAGGACCTACAGTAGGTGGTCTATACTTTTCTCAAGTGGTTTGATGATTTGGAGAGATATTTATCATAGTTCAGCATGCCAAACTTTCTGGTGTCACCCCTAAAATGAACTAAATTCTTGGATTAAATGTAGTGAAACCTGTTAGGGATTCCCTCTATTTCCTTGATACTTGTTGGAGGTTGTTTCCCCAACCAATATCACCCATGGGGTAATCCTTTGAGATTTAACTATTTCATACCACCCATGGGGTGTGTGTTTGAGCTTTATTAGTTAGAGGAATATCATTTATAAGTGGATTGAACTAAATTGATTGATTAGGAGATGATGATGCCTCATTTTCCATGTGTTGACGTGATATACCTTATTTGAATTGATTGAATGGTTTATATAGATTTGTTACATGAGTGAGTAAACTAATGGAATTAAATTATTGTGAATTGATAAATGGAATGATATGAGTTGAAATGGTAATGGATTCCTTGGTTGGTATACCATAGAACACGATTCCATTTAGATTCCATAGATGTTTCACCCATGGGTCTTTATTTAAGGTAGAAGATACCTTAGACCAGTATGCTCCTTGGATATTGATTCCATAGTATTCCAAGGTCATTTATACCCCTTGGATCTGACATACTGGACTCTTGGACATTCTTTTTGACATGATCTTTAGCCTCCACCAGTGTTGTTATTGAGTTTCCATCAAGATGCTCCTGGGACTCGATGAGGATGCCCGGGTTCACTATACCTTGGATCTAGCATTGTGGGGTCTAACATTTTTTATTATATGACATAGTCATGGAAAATGTGACATGCTTGATTATATGGATCAGTCATGGTAAATGTGATATGATTGATTATACGACTTGTTCGTTGTTGATGTGACACTTCTAGTTATATGGCATGGTCATGGGTGATATGAGATATTATGTTTATGGCATGGTTTTATTGTTTACTTCCTTTTTTATTGTTTCCTTATTATAAGAGATTTACACTTGTTTTACAGGGATCCTTGTATAGTTGTACAGTACCACTTTTTTGGTTACTTTTTCCTTGAGAACTTTACTTTTAGTACTTACATGCCTGTTATATAATACACTCTTCTCTAGCTTGTATTGCACATCCTAGATTTTTTATAGACACCTTTGTTGGTAACCTACTAGGATTGTATCTCAAACCCTGTTCGAGTCACCATTGGGTACCCATAAAAACTATATAGATATCGGAAGGGACCAAGGAAAGCACCCACGGTTGGATGCTTGACTTTGTTCTGTGCTTAAGAGTATGGGATCATGGGACTGAGCTAAGATTCATGGTGCTATCTAGAGATATTACTTTTGGCCTTTTAGGATTTTGTTACATGTATTATACTGGATATTTTTATACCTATTTTGGATTAGTTGTAGATACATGACATGGTCATATTTGTATATGATATTACTTATGGAATTGCTATATATATTTTCCTTTTCGATGTTTATCTCTTGTTTAGTTATTATAATGCTTCTACTATTAGACTATATGATTGTTATCATTGTGTTACACTCTGATAAGAGGGAATAGTCTCCCCACAGACACACCCTAGAACCTCACTGCTAGTTGGCAGCTACTAGAATTTGGGGAGATGCGCTTGAGGCTATGTGGACAACTGAGCTCGGGGCATCGTTTAGTGGCATCCAATCCTAGGATATTACAATAATTTCACACACTAGTCACTATATATCATAATCCCAAAAATGATATTAACTTATCCAAAAATATCATAGATTAATTATAAATTTCAAGGTTAACGATTACTATCTTAATTACTTATTCAAAATCAAACCAACCTTTATTATCTCATCATCGTGTGTGTATAAAACTTAAGAGTTATCCATACCTTAATCATGAGTTCTCTAATAGTTATCCTTAAAAATATAACCTCATCATAAAATCACTTTTCGAGGATATTTATACCATTTAATATATGTCACCATGCCTTTAAAGTAAAACTACTAAAGAACAATCCTTAGGTGTTTCACATAATCCTCATAAATTTTAGAATATACCAGAATACCATTGATAAATATCACTCATTAATGAGAATAAATATTATTTTTAGGATTATTAAAATATAAATATCACTTACTTGGGTAAGACTAAGAAATTCACATTTTCCATCATAAAATTAAAATAATAATATTCTCAACCATTTAAGTATGTTCCCTAATTCAATTATAAGACATAGTGGTTTCTAGGAACATACATTTATCAACTTCATTTTCATGATCCTTTTTCCAACAAATACTAAAACAAAAATCGTTATTATAATATCCACAATATGCATATAAAAACATAAATCTGAATATTTCTTCCCTTATGACACCTTTGATTTTAACATATGATACTTCCATACCAATCAATTACTCTATTTTTTTAATATTTGGTTATCTATGATAATTTTTCTATTAGTTTCTCTTACCTACTTCATTAACATCATACATAAATCCTTCGTAATGGTTTATAAAGATAATATGATTAACCAAAGAATATCCCTCTCATATTGTCTCTCCAGGAGTGCAATCTTAGACCCACTCATAGTGTATTTGAGTTATTATTGAGTCAATGAGAAACCAAAACTTTTTAGAGTTATTACCCATGGGTGAATTTGTGTTATAGATTCATCCACTTTCTATTATCTAGACAGGGTTGTATTTCTAGGAAAAACAACATAATTTTTACTTTACCAAAACATCAGGATGTTATATAGTACTTAGACTTATTTTTAGGTTTTTCACTAAAGTTTCTTATCCTAATCCCCAAATAAAATGTGCATTATTTCCTAACATTCAATCGTATACTTATCCCAAAGGGATATCTATTATTACCAAACTTAGATTTTTAACCCTTAAATTATCCTAAAAAAATATCCCAATCTCCAAAAATATCTAAATTTTTCTTTTAATACCAATTATGATGCCCTAAACCCACACTTTAGGATCTAGTTCTCATAGACACATACTTTACATACTAGATTTTATACCAGCTATAAAATCATGGATATAACTATCCATAAATACAAAATCATTAATTATTATTGAATCTCTTACATCTAATGGATATTTTTAGGTTTATATATTTTGAGAATTAGAACACATCATAAACTAATAAAGACCATGTTCTTTGTAACAAGCGGATATTTTTTAAATTATATATATAAAAACTACTTAATTCATGATAAGTATTCAACATCTCCCATAAATACTTCCACATGCACTATCCTTCTAAACATGTCACATGTAGTAATTTTCTTCATAATCAGGGTAATGGAAACATAATAAAGTTGTGATCTCAAACACTCAATAAGAAGAACATATAACTAAATCAATCATGCTATAAACATGGAAAAATATTATGGTGGGAATAGGTAAACAAAATAAATCCATAATAAACTTGAAACTGTATATCTATGAAATTAAATGAAATCATGGATATCAATAATACTAATCTCATATTGATGGAATGTATAATTTTGGACATCAAAAAACTATTTTCAAGGCTTTGTGCTAAGACAATTTACTTATCGCCAAGACCACAACCAAGACATATTGTTGAATTGGGCAGGTATACACCAAATACCCAAACTTGTTTTATATTATGAGACATGTTGATTCATCGAGGGTCTATATAATTCTAGGAACCACTCACCACTAGATTAATTTTAATGCAGTAACCATAAGATTCATCAAAACCTTTCATACCATTCCTTGAGAAACCTTTTACTGAATAAAACTTAACATTACATATAATGAGAAATACATAAATAAAATACATAATCAACCTAAATTAGTATTAAATAATCATCAATAATTTTAATACCTTCCCCATGTTAATAAAAGGGATAACCTGATCATAACCTATCTAGAGACG
Organism: Viscum album; assembly: GCA_963277665.1. NCBI lineage: Eukaryota > Viridiplantae > Streptophyta > Magnoliopsida > Santalales > Viscaceae > Viscum > Viscum album. Next base: position 1,144,013,679 of record OY728140.1, read on the forward strand.
TAAATCATATGGTCAAAAAATATAGTCAACTTTCCAATAATTGTATGTATTGGAACTCCAATACATTTCCCCATTTCAATAGAATAACATACTTTCTAGGAGAACATCATGTAATATGAATTATTTAAAATGTGATGTTCATACTGTATATATCAATGAGTATACAATTAATTCAATACTTGAATAAGATGTTTATAAGCCATCTTGAGAAATAAAGTGGATGGTTTCAAAAGAACATATCCCAAGAGGTGAGAAACATTTGTCAAATGTTTTATGTGGTAGGAATTAATATCCCAAAAAATATATATAATACCATATAATATAATTAATTTTCATATTGTACCTAACTTATATGAAATAAGTTCAATATAATGATCATAACTCAATAAATGAAAGTTAAGTTACCAAAAATCCTTACTACTAGGAAAATAAGTGAATCAGTAGCCACATGAATAAGGGAACATGATTTAGATAGTAAATATCATGAAATAAAAGGATTATGATAAAAATATATACATGGTTATTTAATACAACATAAAAATAAAATATGGTGCACAAAATGTATTTTGTCTCAAATAATCAAAATTGAGACCATGAAAACCCTTATAGCTTTAAAAACTTTCGAATCAAAACCCCTTGAATGATAGGGATTGAAATTAAACTTAAAATAACATGATTAAAATATAATTAATGATATTATATCTCAAATAGTTAGTATATACACTACATAAATGAAATTAGTTGCATAATACCAAACATGTCTCAAAGAAAAGAATTTGAGATGAAAACCCTTACCTCTTTTCCTAACTTTCACGAAAGTACTATAACCTCCAATATCAAAAAAATTGATATCTTAATAAATTAATTAATAACCTTAAACATATACATTTTTATTTATAACTTTCATAAATAGTCATTCTCTACATGAATTTTACTAATTTTCCACATCGTGTGTTTTTAGTTTTGATTGTTTGTATTAGTTTCATAGTAGAAATGTATGTATACATTTTTATTCAAAATTTCATCATTATTGGGTTGTTAAAGTTACTATTTGATATTTTTTATAATTATTTAAGATGTTGAAAAATCCTTTCATGATTTTTTTATTCTTTTTCCTCGAATATGAAATTGATAAGAAGCATGTTTTAGTGATTTTTAACAATCGAAGGTTGTTTTCTTAATTGATGAATTAAATATTTATATAACATCTAAAAAACAAAAAACAAATAATTATTTACACATTTATATCATATTATACTATTAATTATTCTCCCATAGTTATTCATTATATAAATTCATAATATCATTCAATTATGTGGTTAAATTGACCCAAACATGAACATACCCTGATTTAATAAATGATTATGAGGTGGTTTTGTAATAATATCATTATAATAGAATAATAATGATCTTATTTAGTATTTATAAGTGTTATATATCATAATTTTAAGGAATTATAGGATTAAATAATAGATATGAATATATTACACAATTTGAATAAAAGGTTATCCTCTTAATATGCTTATTTTCGATAATTAAATTAACGATGATCATTTATTGATCATATCACTAATAGGTTCTATAATTTTCCTTACCATAACATTAATTATATAAAAAACATATTTATCCTTTAAGATCATCCTTATATCCATCCTTGTAAGTTGGTGAAGGAAAATAAATCACGTTGAGTCGTAGGGGTGGCAGTCCACACAACGCAGAAACAATGGTTTTGTTTTTCTTAATGGATGGGGTATATGACTAAAAAATGATAATGAACTTAATATAGTAACATTAAAATATAAAAATTATACTTATATCATTATATTAGTGTTTCTAGAATAAATTTTAAATAATATAATTAACAAGAAAAACTAAGTAGTTGATAATACTCACGTTGGGGACTTTAATTTTCCTTAGAAGTCTCCTTAGAAATTAAGGTCTTTTGGTGTCCATAAGATTTTGAATGTGGGAGAGATTTATAAGAGGATAAAAACAGTATGGTTTCAAGGATAAATTTTAATTATATGTGATTCTTTAAATTTTGAAGAGGTTACCCTTTTATAAGTGAAGGGGATGGATGTTATGGGAGTAACCCTTGCATTTTCAATAATGTAAGGTTACTATTCAAGTGAAAAAGAACACAAAATTGAAAAAATAAGATATTAAAATGATTGTATTTCAAAACTTACCTCAATCACTCCTTTTTTATACACCTTTTAGTGTTTTGGGTCTTTTTTTTAGCTTTTAACTTTTACCCTATTTTACTTTTACCTTGGTAATTTATTTCTAAACTTAGTAATTAATTTTAATGAAAAAGATTAAGATTGAAATTTTTACAAAATTTTATACTTACAATTGAAAATTTGAAAATAATTTTATCAAATAAAATTTTTAAAGGTTTGAAAATTAATTTTAAAATAAATACACTTAATCACGTAAAAATAGTTTTTAAAGAAATAACAATTTAAGATTTAAATTTACATTAATATGAAATTATTTTGGATACTATTTTTAATGAAATATATTGGTATATTATAAAAAAAATAAAGGATTTGGGCTTCCAATTAAATACAATACTGAATCTCCCTTGAAAATAATTGATTCAAATAAAATACCAAAAGTAGTTTCTTTATTAAAGTAACATTTTAATTAGTTATATAAACATTGAACATAGTATTTATAAGTTCAAATAATATTTTAAAATGCATATTATTATTCCTTAAATTCATATTTGATTACTTAAAAGGTTTTCTAAATTTCTAATTCATTCTTATTTAAAGATAAAGTCATACAATTACAAGTTTCTTGAAAGAAGTATTTTTTTAGTAAAAACTAAACTTTGTAGTAAAAACTCAAAAATTATTACTAAGTTAATTTTGATATGCGGAATTAAAAAATGAATTTAGTTTTTATAAATTTAAAATTATAAATTTATAAATTCATTTTTTCAATAAAATCATAAAATATAATGAAAAGTCATTTTTATTGGAAAATGATATTTTCAAATATTAAACATTATTATTATTATTTCATGTCATTTACCATCTAAATTTGTGTCAACCAATTATTAATATCAGACCTAATTTATAATTAATAATATGTTTCTTAAAATAAAAATATGTATCACATAAAAGGCAACTTTTTAGAAAAAATATTTTTAAAACAATTAATGATCTTATTAGTCATTTTAGGTAACCTAATTGAATTTAATTCATATTAAAAGTATCCATTATTTTCTATATATGTATAATTCATAAAGCGGTTACTCCTATCCATTCTCATTAATTCAATGACTATGTTTTCAACAACCATACTTAAATATTTATATTTTATCTAAATATATCATAGTTTTGTTTAAGTTTGGTATTTCATGTGGAGCAATCTATCGGACACGTTGACTTATATAAAAGTAATAATATATTAAAATCTCTAGGTGTTATAGGAAATCCTTCAAAAAGATTCAAAATGTCATGAGAATTTTGTGCTTTGGAGTTTCATTAAGTTTGGATGAAGTTAGAGATGTTTTAACCAGAGTACACAAATCATTCCAAAATTCCCAATACATTATGCCATAATATATTTGACACGGGACTAGAAATTTTAGTTTAGTGAACATGTCATGGTTATTAAGTTTAAACAGTGCTTATTTTATTAAAAAATCAATGGAAATGGAAAGGAAATATCATGTTGTAGTGTAAAATATTGAATAGTGATTGGTTAAAGTCTTGAATAATGGATGAAGCACTATGGATTGTGAGTTGGGGATCATTCCACAATTTAGTACAAGATTTGTTGATAAAGAATTTTCTTAAATAGGGGCGTGTTGGAATAATCATTATGACTTATGGCTTACACTGTAAATGGATATTGTGAAGTATGTTTATGTCATGATAATTATGATTATTCTATAATGATGTTCAAAGATATATTTTTATAGTTTGTATATGTTGTTATTTATGAGTAAAGGTGTGTATTGGGATCTGATTTTCAAAGGGATGCATATTTTAAATGGATTACATCATAATGCGCTACATTAAGCCATGATATGGTTTATGTCAGTAGATTGTGAAGAATTAAAAATCCTTTGTACTTGGAGGTTGTGACATGAGATAAGGAAATTCCTTGTGACCCTTTTGGATGTATTAGACTAACTAATAATGGGTAAGGATATGTTCTATGATCATGGATACTTTGAAAGACATTAAGAGATGTTAGTCATTGATCAAATCTTGAGAGGTTAAGAAAGATCTATGTGTTAGGTACCGGGACGGGAGGCGGAAGCTGATATGATGGGAATTTAAAATTTCTTCCATCACTATAGTGACGTAACATCATAGACTCCAGTGATCTTATCTCAGTACGGTCCGAGGACCACATGTGCTTCAAATAGAGTACAAAAATAAACCAAACATGTACCTCATTCGGATCTGACGTGCGCAAGCTTGTCTTAAGATGCCAGCAGCCTTTGCTTGAAGACTATGATGTTGAATCCCTCTAGATTATCCACACAAACCTCTTGAATCTGCTCATGTGTTGTTCATTGAAATCCAAGTGCTAGCGTGGTTCTCTAATGATCACTTCGACGCAACGACGAACACCACAAGCTAGCATCTTCGATCTGAGGAGACGGATCTTGAAGAACTTGCTTGTTTAATAAAGTCTCTCTCTAGGATCCAGGAGGAGAGATAGGCTCTCAATTAAAAAGAATGAATATTCCATGTGGGAAGAGCCTCTCTTCACTTATATAGTGAATATCTTTATTACGCGGTTTGGGTTCCCGTCCCTTGTGTAATAAACATTCACTATACAAGTATTTTAAATAATTATTTATGACAAAATAAATTTTTCCATAAATAATATTTATAATTTATCAATTAATTTTAATATATATTAAACATATTACGTGATAAACTTGAGTCTGTAACTTGACTCATGTCTCTTGATAATATTAAACGAACCTAGGATATTTAATTAATATTTTTTCGAATAATATTTATCCTTGTATTTACTAAATGACTTGTAAATACATGTCATAAATAAATTTAATGAATTATTCCAAACTTGAATAATCAAAGAATTTATTTATTCCTTTTTAATCCATAGAACTTGGAAAACACCCAGACTCTATGGTGGGTCCCACCTAATTCTATATTCCTATTCAATAGAATAGGGCATATTCTCAAAGCACTATAGTGTGTGACCCTTTAGTCCATTATCTCAATAGTAGTGAATAATATTCACCGACCAAGAGTGGGGTCTAGAAACCCATTGAGGCCCCTATAGAGATAAGGAAAAGTCAAAGAAATGACTACCTTCTTACAAACATTATTTTTGTAATATAATCTCTTCATCATAGATATCTTAATAAAGTAGGATGCACACTTGTGTCATAATCCTTTTCCTTGCTTTATTATTTGTTGATCTATCTGGACATAATTACCTTCAACTACCATGGACATTGATTTAAAGAAGGTACTATCATCCTAATAAACCAGGCCCAAGATATCTCTTCCTCAACTCAGAAGCGACAAATCTTATCTTGATCGTTCAATCAATGTCATTTCACCAATGACATACCCAACACAAAATAACTCTCCACAACATCATCTTCATGGTTTTAGTCTTGTATCAAAGTACACAATCAAATTAAATACATTGATAATGATCTCAATTCAGGAAACCATTACACATGTCCGTAGATAGGAACAACCAATGACACCTAAAACATGTGGTGTTCCTATTAGTGGGTTTTTTCTCATGATCTCAACTACTATAGATCACTAAGTGTGGACTTTATGAGATGAATTCTCAATGATTATGATCCCCCAACACCTGATAGTCACACGTGATTTGTTTCCTTTCAGAATGATGTAACTGGAACATAGGACATTACTTTAAGATTACTTTTATAGCATCTTGAGGTTCTCATTGTAGCCTAGGGTCTTCTATAACCCTTTGATATGACATGTAATATAAGGACATTGTCATAAACAAAGTTTATGGAGTATTATTCACACTATTATGAAAATATGAACACATGTATATATAAAAAACTTCATACATGTAGTGGTAATCAAAGTGCAACACTATTTGGGTCTTGGGAACCCACTTTCAACACTCTCACTTGCACTAGATCCAACTGGTAACAAGTCTCAATTTTCTATCTCTCACATGAGAATCATGTTTCTATTGAGAAATGGTTTTAGTCAGGGGGTTTCCACGTTGTCCTCGGTGGCTACTCTACTAACTATTAATTCACCTCTCTGAGTAAAATCCCTCAAGAGATGAAATTTCTGAATTATATGATTCTTCCTCTGGTGAGACCTGAGCTCCTTGGCAAGAACCACTGTATTAGTATTATCATAATAAACTGGTGTAGGGTCTGCACTTCTAGGCATAACACCAATGTCTGAGACAAAGATTCATATCCAAACTGCTTCCTTTACTGCATCAAAAGCCTTTATATACTCAGATTCTACTGTATAATCGGCAACCACAGATTACTTCGAGCTTCTCTAGCTCACTGCACAACCATTTAGGAAAAAGATGTATCCTAACTACAATTTCAAATCATCATAATCTATTTTGAAACTAGCATCATTGTATCCCCACACTACTAGTTCCTCATCTCCTCCATACACCAGGAACATATCCTGTGTATGCCTCAAGTACTTTAGAATAGTTTTAACAGCTACCCAGTGTAGCTCTCCTGTATTATCTTGATACCTTCCCACCATGCTTAAATAAAAGGCAGCATCAAACCTAGTACATATCATGGAATACATGATAGAACCCACTACCGAGGCATAATGGATTTTACTCATTCTTTCAATCTCCTCCTATTTTTGTGGACACATTTTCTTGGAGATATTAATACCATGTGACATAGGTAACAAGCCTCTCTTATATTGTTCCATATTGTAACTTTTGAGTGCCTTGTCAATATATGTACTTTGACTTAGCCCAAGTATCCTTTGAGATTTATATCAATAGATCTTGATCCCTATAATATAGGATACTTCACCTAATTATTTCATGGAGAAGCACTCATTTAACCAAGTCTTAATTGACTGTAATACTTTCACTTCATTCCCCATAATTAATATGTCATCAACATATAATACTAGGAAAATGATGGCATTCCCATCAACCTTCTTATAAACACAAGGCTCACTTTAATTTTTGAAAAAACAAAATTCTCTTATGGATTTATCAAAATGAACATTCCATGATCGTGATGCCTTCTTCAACCCATAAATGGATCTCTACAGCTTGCACACCTTATTAGCATTCTTTGACCTGATGAACCCTTCGAATTGAGTCATATAGAAATCTTCAACCAACTTCCCATTTAGAAAAGTAGTTTTGACATCCATTTTCCAAATATCATAATCATGAAAGGCTATTATTTCAAGCAATATTCTGATGGATTTCAGCACTGCTACTGGTGAGAAGGTTTCATCATAGTTGATGCCTTGATGTTGTCTAAAACCCTTCACAACCAGTCTTGCTTTATAGGTATTAACCTTACCATCCATGTCTAGATTTTTCTTGAATACCCATTTGAAACCAATTGGTTTTACATCAGTTGGAGGTTATACCAAAATCCAAACTTGATTTTGGTACATGGAATCCATCTTAGAATGCATTGAATCCTACCACTTAGTAGATTATTTTCCTTCAACTGCTTCATTTTAAGTTATAGGTTCATTATTCTCAAGGAGTAATGTGTCACCTGACTCGGTGACAAGAAAACCATAATACTCTAGTTCTCTAACCTATCGAGTATACCTACACAGTATTTGTGTCTCAGGTTCCACTTCTTCTTCCACTTGATCTTGTGTAGATTGTTCCCTTGCCAACTCTGGTGCATCTGGAGCATTAACTTCATCAAAGTAAATCTTTCTACCACTATTTCCATTGGAAATTTGTTCCCTTTCTAGAAATACGGAATCTATCTCTATAACAACTTTTCTATCTGAAGGGTTATATAGGTAATATCCTTTGGTTTCCTTAGGATAACCTATAAAGATGCACTTCATTCTTATGGATGCTAATTTTTCACTTGGTAAAGTCTTGAAAAAAATACTTGCATCCCCATACACGTAAGTGTGAAATATTGGGTATCTTTCCACACCATAACTCTTATGGAATCCCATCTCAGATTTAGTTGGTACTCGGTTAAGGGTACATGCCGCTGTCTGTAAAGCATATCCCCAAAAGGATAATGGAATATTTGCATGACTCACCATTGATCTGACCATGTCAAGAAAGGTCTTATTCCTCCTTTCACTGACACCATTCCACTATGGTGTATAAGGAGGAGTGAGTTGGGATAAAATCCAACATTCCTTTAAGTGATCAATGAAATCTTGGTTAAGATACTCTCCTCCACAGTCTGAGTGGAGTGCCTTTATCTTCTTACCAATCTTTTTTTCTACTTCATTTTGGTATTCCTTAAATATCTAAAATGAATCATACTTATACCGCATCAAGTAGATATATCCATACCTACTATAGTCATCAGTAAAAGTAATAAAGTATGAAAAAACACCCCTTGTATCTATTGAAAATAGACCACATACATTAGTATGTATTAATTCCAGTACTGCATTGACTCTTTCTCCATTCCCTGAGAAAGGTTCTTTGGTCATTTTTCCTTATAAACAAGATTGACATACATCCTATGGTTTTAACTATACCAAGTCTAAATACCCTTCTTGATTTAATCTTTATAACCACTTCTCGTTTACATGACCTAGCCTGAAGTGCCATAGGTGAGTGAGATATGAGTCTTTCTCATTGATTTTGTCATTTATTGACATTATGGGGTTTTCAAATTCAAGTATATATAAACCATTGTTAAGATGTGTCATACCATAACACATGCTATCCTTATATAAGAGACAACATTTATTTCAAAACTTGAAATAAAATACCATAGTGTCTAAACTTGACATAGAGATTATTTTTTTGGTTATATAAGGTACATAATAGAAATTATTTAAAACTATAACCAAACCATTGCTCAAGGTTAAGTGATAGTCTCTCACTATCAAGGCTTCCAGACTTGCACCATTTGTAGCTCGGAGATCCACTTATCCTCCTACAATCTTCTTGAATCTACTTAGTTCCTGTATATGAACACATATGTGTTATCCACATGTCATGTCCAATACCCAACTTGTAAATAAAGAAATATTTCACTCAATGAAAAAAATACCTGAAGTAGAAGCATCATCTTGATCCTTCTTCCCAACTTTGCAATTTTTCCTCCAGTGACCTTTCTTGCCACATCCAAAGCAGACAGCCTCCTGCTCATTGCTCTGATTCTAAATCTTTGGCTTCTTTAAAGGATGGTGCATTGGAGTCTTTGTCCTTGGACCCATTTGCCTTGCCTTTCTTTCTTTTTTTCACCATAAGTACAAATGAATTGGTATTTTTCATATCCTTATCAGCTTGGCAAACTAAAGCCTATAGATCTGGTAGTGAATTTTTTATATCATTCATGTTATAATAGAAAATGAAAGTCAAAAAGATTGGCAGTAAAGAGGTAAGAATGAGATCCATTGCTAGCTCTTTGTTCAATTTGAACCCAAGGGCTTCAAACCTCTCAATGTACCTGATCGTATTGAGTACATGAGGACTGGATTGGTGCCCTTATGCTATCCTACACCTATAAAGGGTACTTGAGATCTCATAACTTTCCTACATGTAACTCTCCTGATATAATTCTTAGAGATGTGAAATCATCGTGTAGTCATCCTCATCCTCATGAACTTTTTGCAATTGGATGGACATGGATGACAGCATGATGCACTGAACATCAAGTGAATCATCTACATTCTTTTTCCATTTATCTTTTTCCACCTTACTTTCTACCTGATGAGGCTCAGCAGGAACTGAGGATTCCAGCACATATAACCTGTACCACTCATGGAAGTTATTACCAATCAGGATATTTTCTTTATTCAGGATAGATCATAGCGATAATGTACTGGTGGTGTTGGTGATTTCCATTTTAAATCTACATCAGATGAACATTATTAGTAAGTAATTTATATTGATTACCATTTGAAATTTATTATTAATTAATTATTATATCATTTTAATGTCTCCCACTATTTTAGTGAACCCTAATAGCCCTCACTATTAGATTTGGAATACTCTATCACTTGAGTATCCTAGTGGAAAGGATCCTTGAAACTACTCTTAATAGTCTACAAGATTTGACTATGCCACTACTTGTAGAGTTTATAGGTAGGCACTATTCTGGCCAACCGCATTAACTCGTGGTTCCTTATACTATTGAGTAAAGTCCCAGTTTTGGAATCTGAACTCTATTCTATCAACATATTACCTCTAAATTGATAACAAGCTAGCTTTGGCTACTTCTTTGCTACCATATTTAGTCAAGTGGACCCACCACTCTTATAGAAACTCCCTGGTAGTAGAGATCACTCTCAACTTTGGCTGACAAGCACTCCAAATATCTGGTTTTTCTCAAATTTGAATGATGGAATGATTTAAAACTTGATATCTCTTTAAGGGGTTTTTGTTTATTGATGAATATAATCCATTTCTATTTAATATGTTTAAACTAGGTTATTACGCCCAAAACTGAACATGCAATAGAAATATATTCATCACATCTTTATGCATTCTTATCTTGTTTACTATTTTATGTGATCAAGCAATAATCATGCACTCACATAAAAAAATAAACAATGCATAAAGGTAATTCATGCAATCCGACTAGTCTTAAGAATTATACTATGATCGATTCATAATGGATCAATCTGACCTAGGGGATTCTATACCTGAGTCAAAACCAGACTCATATCGCAGCTTTCCCCCAGTGCATAGTGCTCAGCTCCCATTTGGATTTTCACCTCAACATGGTGGGGTCCACATCTTGGAATGTGATCATCTTTTAACAAATATACTCACACTCAGGCGATGGGGTCTAGGAATATAATGTACAACTGGTGAAATGGACATGCAGGAACTTATAAATATTTAAATTTAAAAGATGATTCACATATTTTCATTTACCTAATTAATTATTACAATCATCGCACGCATTGAATAAATAATTAAATAAATAAAATCCATACATGCACAGGTCATTCTATAGCTCAAAACAAGTCGATATAATAAAAGTGCGCAATAAAAATTAAAATGAAATAAATTTAATCAGTACAAGGGTGTTATAATAAATTAAATGTATTTTAATAAATTAAAATAATTTATTTATCAGTTCCTATTATTTAATTTAATTTTCTTAATCCAAAATTAAATTAAACCATTAATTCAAATTAAATTAAAATTTTGGATTTAATTAAATTTTAAACCCCAAAATTAATTTAATTGGTTTACCTATGGCTATGGAAGGAGTCTGGTTGGACTGTGGACTATAGCGAGGCTGTTTTACCACAACAGGGCAATATCATGGTGGAACCATGGTAATGTGAGGCCGGTCCAGTGATAGCCTGTGGTTGTGCTCGTAGGAGTGGGAGGTGCAGCACCCAACCATCTAGGGTTCTGGAAAACGAGGAGTGTGGCATAGGTCTTTCTGAAGGCACCGGTCAAGACCAGGACGGGATGGTGCAACCTCTGAGTGGCGCAGCGATTCAGGGCAGTGTGGATCCGACGAGGGTCGAAGATGGGCTAGGAGGTGGTGGCAAGCCCTGAACGACACAGAAATCTGGGATCTGCACGGTGATGTCGAGAAGGTGGGGCAGCGACCTATGGGTTGAGGGTGACGATGGCTCCAAGTCGAGATGGTGTGGCACACCCAGGATGGCGGTGATGCGGTATCTAGACAGTGGGCTCGTGATGGGGCTCTGGTGAGGACGACCAGGGTGACGGTAGGCCGATCTCAAAAGGGTGCAGTGGAGGGGGTGCGCTGCATGCATGGTTCGACTGAGAAAAGGAGGAGGGGTGTTGGTCCATCCATGAGGGAGGAGGGAGGAGGGGTTTGCGTGCTAGGGTTAAGTGTACTCCCTTCCCATTTTTTAAAATAAAGTTATCCTTGTGGAAAATAAATTTTTCCACACAAATTTATTGACATGTAATCCACCCCATTTACAGTTTATCAAAAAATTAATTGACTTTAAAAAGTTTGTAGCAAAATTTTTCAAATATAACTTCAATTGTTGTTTTATTAGAAGAAAAATTAAAGTAATATAAAATATATTATTTTAATTTCTATTTAATAATTAATCACTACCGGATTAAATATGGTGATTGGGTTCTAGCCTAAACTTGGCTAAATCCCAATATATTGAAGAACGCAAATACAAATTAAAACCGCGTTCCGCAAAAAATAAAATTTAAGAACCCAAAAACACAAATTTGTTCAACACGTTGTCGATCCAATTAAAATTTTCAAATGGTCATTACTTGCCCATTTGGAAATAGATCGATTCATGGTCAGATCCATTGGAACCATTTTAACACCCTCGACATAAATTTAAGGAAATTTAATTTTTCTTTTGACTCAAAAAAACCACGCGCTTTCTCTGATACCACTATTAGGTATTGGTATGGGAAGTAGAAGCTAATGGGCTGAGAATATAAAATCGTCTGCATCACTGGAGAGACGTAATATCGTTGACTCCTATGATCTTATCCTGGTATAATCTGAGGACCATGTGTGGTTTAAATAGAGTACAAAAATAAACTAAACATGTACCTCGTTCGGATCTGACATGCTCCAGCTTGTCGCAAGATGTCAACGACCGTTGCTTGAAGACTCCAATGTCGAATCCCTCTAGATCGTCCACACATGACTATTGAATCTTCTCATGCGTATTTCATCATAATCTAATTGCTATCATGGTTATCTGAAGATCACTTTGATGTAATGAAAAACACCACAAGCTAGCATCTTTGATCTGAGGAGACAGATTTTGAAGAACTTGCTTGTTTGAGAGAGTCTCTCTCTAGGATATAGGGGGAGAGAGAGGCTCTCAATTCTAATGAATGAATTGTCCACATGGGAAGAGCCTCTATATGCTTATATAGTGAATATATATATTACCTGTTTTGGGTTCCTGGCCCCCGTGTAATAAAAATCTACTATACAAGTATTTTAAATATTTATTTATGACAAAATAAATTATGCCATAAATAATATTTATAATTTATCACTTAATTGTAATATATATTAAATATATTATGTGATAAACTTGAGTTTTTAACTCAACTCATGTCTCCTAATAATATTAAATGAACCTGGGATATTTAATTAATATCAGTTTGAATAAGATTTATCCTTGTATTTACTAAATTACTTATAAATACATGTCATAAATAAATTCAACGAATTATTCCAAACTTGAATAATCAAGGAATTTACTTATTACTTGGTGATCCATAAAACTTGGAAAATACCCGGACCCCATGATGAGGCCCACTAAGTTCTATATTCCTATTCAACAAAATAAGGCAGATTCTCAAAGTGTTATAGTGTGTCCCTCTAGGCCCTTATCTCAATGGCAGTAAATAATATTCACCGACCAAGAGTAGGGTATAGAAACCCATCGAGCCCCCTATAGAGATAAGGAAAAGTCAAAGAAATTAATACCTTCCTACGAACACAGTCCATGTGATATAATCTCTTCATTATCGATATCTCAATAAAGCAAGATGCACATTTGTGTCGTCATCCTTTTCCTTGCTTAATTATTTGTTGATCAGTCCGAATAGACTTACCTTTGACTACCATGACCATAGATTTAAAGAAGGTACTACCATCCTAATCAACCAAACCCGAGATATATCTTACTCAACTCGGAAGAGAAAAATCCTATCTTGATCATTCAGTCAATTTCAAGTCACCAATGATGTACCCAATACAAACTACCTCACCATGACATCATGGTCATGGTTTTCATCTTACATCAAAGTACACAATCAAATGACACATATTGATAATTATCTCATGTTAGGATACCATTACACATGTCCATAGATAGGAACATCCAATGAAACCTAAAACATGTGGTGTTTCTATTAGTGGGTCTATCCTCATGATCTCAACTACTATAGATCACTAAATGTGGACTTCATGAGATGAATTCTCAATGCTTATGAGCCCCAAGCACCTGATAGTTGCACATTATCTATTTCCTTTCAGAATAATGTAACCATATCATGGGACATTACTTTAAGATTATTATCATAGCATCTTGAAGTTCTCATTATATCATGGGGTCTGCTATAACCCTTTTATACGATGTGTAATCTAAGGAAATTTCCATAAACAAAGTGGATGCATAATTATTCACACTATTATGGAAATATGAACACATGTATATATAAAAAATTATATACATGTAGTGGTAATAAAAGTACAACACAAGCTGGGTATAGGGAACCCACTTTCAACACTACGAAGAGAGTAGGGATGGGAGGAACATAGAGAGACATTTCATAATTCTATTCCCTGGGATGGTGGGGATATTTGGATCATATTTACAATTATAACCAAAGTAGAGGAAGAATTATATCAATGTGATGAAGATGGATCATATTGTTATTCCAATAGAGGTGTAACTATTTTTTACTTTTGATTTGTGTGACTAAACGTACACTATTTAGGGGTAGAGAGCCTTTATTGAGTGAGAGGGTAGTGAGATTTCTATTTCATGAGTGGTTTTAAACCAAGAGATACATTGAGTCTCCTCTAAACCTTATACAAGTTGTGTGCTTGGTGGTGTTTGGTACATCGACACATCACTAGTGTATGCTTATTGGATGTAGCTCAATGAGGTTGAAACGAGTAAAATAGCTTGCATATAATGTTCTATTGATTTTATATTCAATGAGAAACTGAGGTGTGTCCTAACTAACTTTAATATAAGACCATATAAAGAGATATTTTTAATTGGAATAACCATATTCACCCCCCTTGGGTATCATACCTTTGTGGGACCAATAGAAAATCTCTAAAAAAATAATCAATTCAATATTATGAATAAAATAATTTAATAGACAACCAAGTCAACAAAATGAAAAAAATAAGGGGATTTGATAATGTGAGACCAAATTGCAATGTAGTTTGATGAATTATATTCACTTAAACATCATATTTGTTCATCAAATTCTATTATAATGAAAAATAAATAAAGATTCATATTATATTCAACTTTTACCAGAGAAAAATAATCCTTACGTTTAGTTTCAAAAATGATTTATATAATTCATTTAATTATTTAAATTTGATTAAGAATGATTGAGCCTACCAAAACTGAACTGATCTCAAAAATAAAATTATGAAATATCCATTAACTAATTTCAACCAATTAACTAATTTGAACTAAATTTTACTAGTTTAAGTATATTCGGTTTGATTGTCTTTGGTTAGTTAGGTTATTCTTGCACACCCATAGCTTTAGTGAATAAAGAGAACCACTACTGGAAAAAGGGATTTCTATGACGGGTCATTTGTGATGGGATCCCGTCACAAATGGTCTATTTCCAAAAATGGCGTCGCAAATATTACTTTTTACGACGGACCATCACAAAAAGTTATTATTTGTGATGGGCAGTGACCATGTCGCAAATAGGTTTGATGATTTTTTTTAAAACTATTTGCGACGGGCCAGCCACCCATTGCAAATAGTTTTACCGACTTTTTTAAAAACCTTTTACGACAGATCATCACAATTCGTATTTGCGACGGGCCCATCGCAAATAGTTATAATAATAATATTATTATTATTATTATTATTATTATTATTATTATAAATGGAATCATGATATTAATATTAGTACAATAAAATTATTTATAAAATAATATTGATAATATTGATAACATAATATTAATATAAATGAAATAATAATATCAATATTCGTAAAATAAAATCAATTATAAATAATTAAATAATATAATATTATTAATATTAATATTAATGAAATGATAATATTAATATTAGTAATATAATAAAAACCTAAGTATTCACAAAAATATAAAAATATATTAATTAATAAATATAATAAATATAATAAAAAATAAATAAATAATAAAAACTGTAATATTCGAGACAATATAAAAAATCCACTATTTAATATTTTAAATAGTTAATATTACAAAAAAATGCATTTAAATGTTTCATTATAAAATAAAAATACATCACTGAGGGGGAGGGTCGTCTAGAGGAGCTGGAGGGGATGGTGGAGGGAACCCCATCCCTAAATTGTGAGTCAGACGTCGCATGTACTTCATCTACTCCTACTCCTGCTGATGTCATCATCAACGCATCTCATCCTACATCTCCTACTGCTGCTGCTGCTATCATAGGAACTCTTCCCGCTACTGCTGCTGCCACTGACACATCTCCTCCTACTCCTTATGCATAGTCTCTATAAGCTCACTCTGAGCTCACAGTTGATCCTCATACTATGCATGAAATGATGATGAATCTAAGTGATATCCTCTTGATATGGACCCTGACATCACAAAGGTGCCATAAAAACCCCTAGGTGTCAATTGAGATTTGAAACCAACAACTCGGTCTTTCTCAAAGGCATACTAGGTCTCCTGCATCCATGTTGCCTCATCAAATCGGGGGGCATTGGTCTAACCATCGGTCTTGGCCTGACTCTCACCATGTGTTTGAGACATCATGGCCTCATATGACTCCTTCAATTTCAATTTAAAATAAAAATAGTTAAAATATTGTTTGTAGATAAATTTTAAACTCAAAAAGAAGTTATACTAACCACAATTGGACTCTGGTGAGCACCTCTAATGTCTCCAGTGGATGGATCACTATACATCTTCTTATAAACATTATACTCTTTAATATCAGGTTGTGTGACTGCCTATATGAATATAAAATAAACCGTTTTCATTTAAAGTTATATACAATATTTAAAAAATGTACTTAATATATGCTACCAATGCGTACTGAATGTATGACTACTAGTTCGATGTGTCACCTCCTGTATCCCCTGATTTTTCTGACCTAATGATGATCTAATCTAAAATCACCTACTCAAACAGTGTGTATATAATCCATCCCAAACCTAAGATGAAATATAATCAGGTCGGTGGACACGACATGTCTCATCAAACTCTATAACTCCTGCTTTCTTCATTGATTTTATTTTCAAATTGTGCAAAAACTGAGTACAATGCGGATGCATAGCTACCTTCTATGCCTTCCAGATAGGATCACACATGCTCTCATCAATGCGGATGCAGGAACTTTTTGGCACTGTAGCAGCAGGGAATATGCCCATGTTTGGGCCTTCGGGCCACCGATTTGGTCCCTGAGTCCTGTAAGGCCTTCGGGCCACCCAAGCCTTCAGGTCAGTAAGGCCTTTGGGCCACCTCAAGGCCTTCGGGCCACCTTAAGTGTAGATGCAAACCAGACAACCTATAAGGAACAAGCTCTACAAGGAGGATGAGCAAGGAGATTTCACCACAGCAGAAGCTAAATGGATTGAAAGAATGAGAGGGTATGGAATCTGCCATCAAGACAAGCCTGTGCATGCACGGGAATGCCTACCCGAACAGCCATACGAAGGTGGAGAGCTGATTTCACGATGAAGATGCTGGGGAGGAGAAGTTCCAAGTAGTTAGTCTGGGTTGTATGTAATTTTTGAAGCCTACGGGCATTAAATTCCTCTAATTCATATGGGCCATGTAATACTTACGCCTACGGGCCTTGTAAGGGTTCCACCTCACCCCTTGAAAGGTGGATTATCGAAAATCAATAAAAAATGAAGGCCTTCGATCCATTGGAGAAAGTTATTAATTAAATTAATTTTAAAATAAATATTATTTATTTATATACCAACTAATACCCAAACATGCAATGTTGTACATCAATGGGAATATGATCCCATGACACCCATGCATCAGAAAAATAATTGTGCAATATATCGCTCCTTTATCCAATAGCTATATGCATAAAACTATGAAAAAAAGAACAATGAATCAAACAATTAGAATATAAATAAATTAATGAAAACTAACTAAAATACATAGGTAAACATAACTCTGTGTTCGTAGATTGAACACATGATGTGGATGTTGCTCAGGGATAGGGTCAAGAATCATTAGTCGGGAAAGTCCACACCCCCTCTAAGTGCCCCCTAAATCGACAGTAGTATGAGGGTCAGATGATCTAACATCCTGCTTGTCCAAAGGTGGATCAGCCTCCTGTAATAGACGATATAGATCATCTTCCATCTGAAACATGAAATGATTTTTGTTAGAAAATAGTTGAAAACAACTACTATATATAGATATATATTATATTTGATTATAATCAGTATTTAACTATGTCAATATTCATCTCCATCCTCATCTTCATAGCTTTCGATGTCAATGTATTGATCTTCCTCCTCAGTATCATCAATTTCCATATTAGTTTCAATTTCATTATCTATCATCATTTCAAATTCAGTTGTAACATCATTAACATCATCATCACTATCGGCCCTTAACTATGGGGTGTCATCAATGATATTCATGTCTCTTTGTGAAAAATATGGATTCAAAGCAGTCTCTTGAAAATTTTAAATTCCTTGCACTTTAGTGGAACCACATTCACTTTCAGTAAACTGATTCTCTCAAGATTTAACTTTTATTATGCTCCATCAATCACCCAACTCCCTTGAAGTAGCATAGTAATTTTCATAATAAATTTGATGTGTCTGATGAGCCAATAAAAATGGTTCATTTACTGCAAGAAGACTTTTATATTTAATATCAACAATTCCATGGATCGGATGAATATGCAATCCTCTCTCATCATCCAACCACTGACATTTAAACATTATTATGTAATGTTGTCCTAGATAACATAGTTCAATGATTTCTTACAGCATGTTGTAAAAGTCAACTTAAATTTCTCTATGATGAGATCCTCTCAAGAAAACACCACTATTAATTGTTTTTTTATTCCCTATATGCACTTGTATGAAATTGAAAACCATTCATCACATATACATTATAAGATTTAACCATTTTTGATGGTGGGTTACTCAATACACACGATCGATTATCAATTTTATCATCATGTTGAGATACCTATAAATTTGTAAAAAAAATTATCACTATAACAAGTATTAAATTGATTTTTTATGTGAAATAAAAAATAATTTATGTTACCAGTTTTTGAAACCAGTGGGAAAAAAAAATTGTTGACGTTCTTCAAGAGCATCTACTGTAATTTGTGGAAACTGTTTCTTGATATGATTATCATATAACTGAAAAATAAAATAATATTAATGTACTATTAAAAAAATATAGAATAAGTGATAGAGCACTCACAATACAAATGGTTTCATTTATTCATAGTTGAGAAGAATATATGTATGGTTTATGTGATGTTCATCATCTAAAATCCATCGTTCATGAACTCCACTAAAGCCAAGTTTGGGCTAATTAAAAACTGATAATTGATTTCTCATGTCATCACCAATATTTCCCTCATTATGACTCACAAATATCTCAAAAAGATATGAAATTTCTATTAGCACATCCTAAATCATAATATTTAACAAACCTCTTAATCCAATCGAAAAAAGTGTTTACATTAAAACAATGACAGTCATGAATTTTCAATCCGATAATATGACCATTTCTAACACATCTGCCCAAATTGGAAGCATAACCATCTGGAAGTATTAAATCTACAATCCAATGACAAAATAATAAGAGACTCTCTTTAGATGATGTATAAGCTACTTTTTTCTTCATTAACTTATGTGATCTGACATTTTCAAACAATTCATGTTCTAATCGCTTGTAAATTTGGGCAAGATCTAATTATAACTTTACATTATCATTGGTATTACCTAGTGTATCCAGAACTGTATGAAATAAATTATTAAAATAGTTCTTTTTAATATACATCACATCCAACATGTGACAAACCAAAAAATCAGACTAATATGGAAAATCCTAAAAAAATGCTCTATTTTATCCAATTTTGCACTTTTCCAAACCCATCAATTTTTTGTTGGTTTATTATTGGTCCAAATGTGGTAGGAGGTAATGAAGTGAAAATTTATTTTAGCTCTATACCTAATATCATTGTTGGAGGCCCATATTTTTCAACTGTTCCTTTTCTTAAATGATATTTATATCTTTGAAAAGGATAATTGGTTAGAAGAAATCCATGATGATAGTCAAAAAAACAATGTTTTTTTTCATTAATGAGCATAAATTATTTATTGTCTCTCATACAGTACGAACATGATTTTGGACCATGTGTACTCCATCCAGATAACATGTCATATACTGGGAAGAAACTAATTGTCCACATCAATGCAGCTTTCAGTAGGAAGTTTTGTTTCACAACAACATCATATGTTCTGACATCATTACTCTACAGTGAATTTAACTCATCAATCAATGGTTTCAAATAAACATCAATATTCTTTTTTATATGACCTAGAATTAATAAGTTTAAAAAGATATATGGCTCATTCATCAACATTCATGGAGGTAAATTGTTTGGAGTTATAAAGACGAGCCAACATGAATACTGACTACCATAAGAACCAAATGGACTGAAACCATCAGTAGAAAGACCTAATCACATGTTTTAGGCTCTTAAAGAAAAAGACAGATGTACTTGGTCAAAATGTTTCCATAAATCGCCATCAGAGGGATGATTTAAGATTTTACTGGTTGAAATGTTGGTTTTGTGCCATGACATCAATGATGTTGTGTTCTAAGACATAAATAAACATTAGAATCTAGGTGTGAGTGGGAAATATCTCAATTATTTTACAAAAATAAATTTGGACTTCCCTGGTTGATCTTCTTTATACCTTGATTGTCCACATATAGGACAACTATCCAACGACTCATTTTCACCATAATATAAGATGAAGTCATTTGAACATGCATGAATCTTATGATATCCAGGACCCAGATTATGAATCTACCTCTTTCTCTCATAGAAATTTATAGGCAACACATTTTCTTTAGATATCAGTGTTTTTAACAAAGAGAATATCTGATCAAAACATCTATTTGGCATTCCATTATCTGATTTAATAGCCATAAATTTATAAATTGCTCCAAACTTTCTTATCTTACAACCAGGATATATGGAATCCTCAATGGACCTCAAAAACTCATTTAAATGAGATGGTTCTGAATCATAAGTTAAATCAATATCATCTTGAGTTTCATTTTGTTGAAGAGACGGACCTGCCACATCATGCACTAAATTTTGAAACCGTGCTGGATCTGAAACCAAATTATTAATATCTTCTCTAGAACTACATTCACCATGTTGATACCAAAAAACATAATATGGTTGAAAACCAAAATGTAATAAATGAGCTCCAACATTGTCAAATGTGTCATAAGTCCTCAGAGTACATTTTTTATAAGGACGCTTAATTGTACCTTCTGAAACAAATTTTGGTTTCGATGATGTAAATGATAAGAAATCTTGAACACCCACAATATATATAGAATTTAAACCAGAACCGTTTGGATTTCTGTGCTGATTTATCCAAGAACGATCATCTAATAATGACGGTTTTCGACTTCCGTGTTCCATATTTTTCTAAAAAAATATGAAATAATTAGTTATTTTGTATAATTATATATAAGATAAACACTATCTAAAAAAGATAAGATAATTAAATTTTATTTTCTAGTAATTTCTAATAATTTATATTATTTTATTATTATTTATGCTATTTTTAAGTTTTTATACTAATCTACACTCATTTATAAATATTTATACTAATTACCACTAATTATTATTAATTTTAGGTATTTTGTACAAATTATTGTTAATTATCAGTGGCACAATTTCCAACGTATTATAGGAAGCTCTTTTTCCTGACGGCTCACCTCCTTGCAACTTTCTCCGACTTAAATCACTATGAAAAATTTGCTCTGACGTATGTCCAAGAAGATTTTTCATACTGATTTCAGTGGGAGAAAGTTGCAAGGAGCTGAGGCATTGATCAAAATGAATGCCATCAATCCCTTGGAAATCATGCCAATTTATTAGTGTACTCAAATTTATTATGATTTATTACTAATTAATCCTAATTATTACTAATTATTACTAATTGTTACTAATTACTACTAATTTTTACTAATTTTTACTAATTATTATGAATTATTTCTAATTAATCCTAATTATTACTAATTACTTCTAATTAATCTTAATTATTACTAATTGTTTCTAATTAATCCTAATTATTACTAATTTTTACAAATTTTTTCTAATTAATCCTAATTATTACTAATTGATCCAAATTATTACTAATTAAACCTAATTATTACTAATTAATTATAATTATTAATAATTAATCCTAATTATTACTAATTAATCCTAATTATTACTAATTAATCCTAATTATTACTAATTAATACTAATTATTAATAATTAATCCTAATTATTACTAATTAATACTAATTATTACTAATTATTTCTAATTATTACAATTTATTTTTAATTATTACTAATTATCCTAATAATTACTAATTAATCCTAATTATTACTAATTATTTCTAATTATTATAATTTATTTATAATTATTACTAATTAATCATAATTATTACTAATTATTACAAATTACTACAAATTATTAAAAATTATTACATATTATTTCTAATTATTACAAATTATTACATATTATTACTAATTATTACAAATCATTACTAATTATTACAAATTATTTCTAATTATTACTAATTATATCTAATTATTACAAATTATTTCTAATTATTACTAATTATTTCAAACTATTACTCATTATTACAAATTATTAATAATTATTACAAATTATTTCTAATTAATCCTAATTAATACTAATTAATCTTAGTTATTATTAATTAATCCTAATTATTCCAAATTAATCCTAATTATTTCTAATTATTATAATTTATTTCTAATTATTACAATTTATTTCTAATTATTACAATTTATTTCTAATTATTACTAATTATTGATAATTAATCCTAATTATTACTAATTAGTACTAATTATTACTAATTATTACTAATTATTTCTAATTATTACCAATTATTTCTAATTATTACAAATTATTTCTAATTATTTATAATTATTTTTAATTATTTTTAATTATTTCTAATTATTTCTAATTATTTATAATTATTTTTAATTATTTCTAATTATTTCTAATTTATTACAAATTATTGTAAATTATTACTAATTATTACAAATTACTACCAATTATTACTAATTATTACAAATTATTTCTAATTAATTCTAATTATTACTAATTAATTCTAATTATTACTAATTAATCCTAATTATTATTAATTATTACTAATTATTACTAATTATTACAGTTTTTTACTAATTATTACTAATTATTACAATTTATTACTAATTATTGATAATTATTACTAATTAATATTATTACAAATTATTACTAATTATTACAAATCATTTCTAATTAATCCTAATTATTACTAATTAATCCTAATTATTACTGAATAATCCTAATTATTATTAATTATTACTAATTATTACTAATTATTACAATTGTTTACTAATTATTACTAATTATTATAATTTGTTACTAATTATTGATAATTATTACTAATTATTAATAATTATTACTAATTATTAATAATTATTACTAATTAATACTAATTATTGCCAATTATTGCTAATTGTTACTAAGTATTTCTAATTATTACAAATTTTTTCTAATTGTTACTAATTATTACTAATTATCTCTAATTATTACTAATTATTTCTAATTATTACAATTTATTTCTAATTATTACAATTTATTACTAATTATTACAATTTATTACAATTTATTTCAATTTATTTCAATTTATTACAATTTATTACTAATTATTACAATTTATTACTAATTATTACAATTTATTACTAATTATTACTAATTATTACTAATTATTGCTAATTATTACTAATTATTACTAATTAATACTAATTATTACTAATTAATACTAATTAATATTAATTAATACTAATTAATACTAATTAATACTAATTACTACTAATTAGTACTAATTACTTCTAATTACTACTAATTAATACTAATTTCTACTAATTACCACTAATTACTACTAATTAATACTAATTACTACTGATTAATACTAATTAATACTAATTAATACTAATTAATACTAATTACTACTAATTATTACTAATTAATCTTAATTATTACTGATTATTTCTAATTATTTATAATTATTACTAATTATTACTAATTATTACTGATTATTGCAATTTATTACTAATTATTACAATTTATTACGATTTATTAGTAATTATTACAATTTGTTATAATTTATTCCTAATTATTACAATTTATTACTAATTATTACTAATTATTTCAATTTATTACTAATTATTTCAATTTATTACTAATTATTTCAATTTATTACTAATTAACACTTGGACATAATTATTCATAAAAATAAATAATGAGAAAAACAAATATCTAATTCTAATTTAATTAAATTACACCTAATTAACAAAAATTATAAATAATTTAAGATAAAATAAATTAACTAAACAATAAAAAATAGATAAATATCTTGAAATTGAAGCTTTCAGAGTATAAAAGTCGCAGATTATGCTCCGATTTAAAAGTTTAAACTGTGAAAAATTTTAGAAGAAAATTTTCCAGAAGAGATAAAGAGAAGTTCAAAAAATAGTAGAATGAGAGGAAAAATGAATGGGAGTATATATAGGTTAGATTATTTGCGACGGGTCTCGTCGCAAATGCCCTCTGTCCGCATTAATTACAGTGGACCGTTTAAAAGTTATTTGTGACGGGCCCCGTCACAAATGAGTACCTGCCGACAGAGCATTTGCGACGGGACAAGTATCATGTCGCAAATACTAAAAATCATTGTCCGGCATTTGCGACAGAAATAGAAATCCGTCGCAAATGCTCTTGCCCGCGGTTTAGCACGTATTTCGCGCCAAACCTTTTGTGACGGGTCCTTATGCCCCCCCCCCCATCGCAAATAATAGTTATTTGCGACGGTACAATTGTCTCATCCCAAATGACCATTTTTTCCGTAGTGAACAGTTCCATGGGTAGGTTTAAATGAAAAAGAAACAACATTTATCAACGCTTAATTGGAAAGTGTTGATAAGGATATCCTTTCTCAACGCTAAAAAACATAGCATTGAGAAATGGGGTATTTCATGGTGCATTTTTTACCATTGAGAAAGAGACCCTATCTTAGATTATTTTTTAGTGTTGTGAAAAGTTTTCCTAACAAAAAAACATTGAGAGGCCAGTGGGATTCAAACCTGGGTCGTTGGAGTTGATGAGCAAGTCAGAAACCCACTCAACTCAATGAGATCATCTGACGCACATGTCGCGTGCACATATGCAATTGTATATATCACTACTGGAAAATGGGGATTTGGAGGCCCCTGACACAGGGGACCACCATAGGCGGTCCCAAAGCTTCCCGACCCCCCCCCCCCTCGCGCGCTCTCCCGATATCCCGAAACCCTACGCCATCGCTCGTCCCCTCCCTCACTGCACCACCACCACTGCACCGCCTACGACTCTGGCTCCCCACCAATACTGCTGCTCGTCCCCTCCCTCGCCGCACCGCCACCGCCGCACGGCCTCCGCCTCCTACTCCCCGTCGTCGCTGCTCGTCCTCTCCCTCACCGCACCACCACCACCGCACTGCCTCCACCTTCGGCTCCCCTCCACCGCCCCTCCCCTCCCTCACCGCACCGCCTCCGGCTCTGGCTCCCCGCCGCCCATACCCTCCCTCGCCGCACCGCCTCCACCTCTGGCTCTCTTCCGCTACCCCTCCTCTCCCTCACCTCACCACCTCCGGCTCCCCTCCCTTCTGGATTTTCTATGCTATCAAGTATGCCCTAATTTCCATTTTAGAGTTTTGATTTTGGGCACTTCAATCACAAATTGGCACTTTCGTCACAAATTGATTTTGGGCACTTTGATTACAAATTATATTTGTTGATTTATTGGTAGGCATTAGCTTAGTCGCTAAGGTTGATAATTCAAGATTGGTATTTGATGATTTTTTTCATGTACCACATACGCATGCAGGTTATTATATTTTGTTTCATTTTTTTTTTTGATTTAGCATTTGAATTTCTATAGTTATAGTTGCTTTATATGTTTTGATTATAGTGTATCAAAATTTATGCATTATGATATTAGTAGACCATAGATTTCTTATTGTCCATGTTGGTTTGCTATTTTTTAGTATACCCAATAAAATATATTTTGTTTCTTAACTGATCGACTCCTCCACCCATCTGATCAAATGGGTTAAGTAATCTCATTATATATGGCACATGATCTATCCAAATCCATATTATATAAAACAATATATTTAAGGGAACCAATGATCATGTTTATAAAAGGAGAATATAATAAGTGTGAGTCACTTTATGGAAATATATTTGAGAACCAAACCTGAAATTCACAGCTCAATGCTGACAAGCTTGTTGTGGATGACCCAATCGGTTACCTAAGGATAACAATTAACCAATGATTGTGAAAAATTAAACATTTGTGAAGAAAAATTAGTATACCGGATGTTTGAATAATTAGCTACCATAGCTTTAATATTCCTTTCTTGAAAAATGTTTACTCTATGGAATTATAGACCAAATTCATTCTCAATATAGTTTCTTTATTATACATATTTTCATCCAATCTTTCAGGAGTTATGAAATATTTCATTTCCATTTTTTTTAATTTTTAATCAAAATATGATTAGGGACTCTTGAATATAGAATCATCATTAGATTTACCATACCAACATGGTGGCGATGACATGGGATTTCACTTCTATTCCATTATCTATTCTCTTGTTTATTATTCAGAGATATAAATTGTTTATTTTATCAATGATCCAAATGCAATTGGTTAGTTTTTATTTTAAATATATTTTTTGATATGAAAAATGTCTATAATATGAAGTCTTGTGTAAATGTTTGTTATACAGGTATTAATATGGATAAGAGTTGGATTGATCTTCCAAATCGAACGTCTAGAGAATATTTCGAGGGAATTATGCAGTTTATTGAGTTCAATGGAGGATTTCAAAGTGATTATATTAGTTATCCATGTGCAAACAGATATCAATTCACACGAGATACTGTGAGGGGCACCTATTCTTAAACAGATTTCTGAAAAATTATAAGAGTTGGACTCGTCATGGGGAAGAATATATTTGTTGTCAAAATACAGATGCAGTTCATATGGTTGTTGATGCAAGGATGAATGATCCAATGCATGAAATGCTTACTAAAATGGTATGTGGGTTGGATCCTGAAGTAATTAATATCCATAATGTTGAGACCAGCGAGATAAATCTGTGCTCTAGTGCAGATCATGATTCGATGAGTTTTTATGAAGTACTTGATGATACAAAAACTAAATTATATTCTGGA
The DNA here is from genome assembly GCA_963277665.1 of Viscum album. Lineage (NCBI taxonomy): Eukaryota > Viridiplantae > Streptophyta > Magnoliopsida > Santalales > Viscaceae > Viscum > Viscum album. Next base: position 1,144,041,086 of record OY728140.1, read on the forward strand.
TATACTAATTACAATAAATTTCTGTTTATCATGGAGTTATTGCATTTGAAGACTTTTAATCAGTAGTCAGACACATCATTCTACATGTTGTTGGTGTTATTGAAAAAGGTAATTCATGTCGACGCTAAGATTGTTGAGTAGTATTACCATGCTCATAATTTAACAGAGAACTTAGGTTTTACATATGAGACCATAGATGCATGTGAAAAAAACTGTATGTTGTTTAGAAAGGAAACTTCCCATTTGGATATTTGTACGGTCTGTGGCACTTCTATGTAGAAAGATAACAGGGGAAATCAGACTCATAAAAGTCAGACTATAAAACAGGGAAAACCGATTGTCATAAATCAAATGTGTTACTTTCCCCTGAAGTTGAGTTTGAAAAGATTTTTTATTTCATCTAAAGTTTCTAAATTAATGAGAGGAATGTGGAAAAAAATCAGGAAAGTGATATGCTAACCCACCCAGTAGACTCTCGTGCATGGAAGGATTTTGATTAGAGACACCCCGACTTTGCTAAAGATGGTTGTAATGTCTGATTAGGGTTGGCAGCATATGGTTTCAATCCACTCAAGTTTATGGTTGGTGAAACTCATAACACATGGCCTGTGGTATTGGTTCCATATAATCTTCCTTTGTGGATTTGTATGAAGAAATAGTTTATATTACTTTCCACTCTTATTGATGGACCTAGAAGTATGGGGGATAAGATTTATGTTTACCTTCATCCATTGATTGATGAGTTGAATGAATTTTGGGGTGATGGTGTGATGACTTGTGACTGTGAAACGAATGAAATGTTCAAACTGCAGGCTGTTTTATTGTGGACAATCAACGACTTCCCAGCTTATGCAAATTTTATCAGGCTGGAGTATGAAAGGGTAATTTTCTTTCCCTTGTTTCAATAAAAATAAAAATTATGTATGGATTAAACATTCCAAAAAAATGGGCATACATGGGTCACATACGTTTTCTCCCCCCTCAACACAGGTTTAGAAATAACAAAGTGACATTTGATGGTTCTAGAGAGTTCAACCCAGCACCAAAGATGATGACAGGAGTAGAAATATTTTCAAAGATTGATGAAGAAAACATCTGCACAGTATATGAATTTCAGGATTTGGTGGCTCATCCATTACCTAATATTCATAGTGTGGGTATACAATGCAATCACAATTGGAAAAATAAAAGTATTTTTTACAATCCACCCTATTGGAAAACAGACATGATAAGACATAATTTGGATGTCATGCACATTTAAAACAATATTTGTGATAATATATTGTGGACCATTTTAAGTTTTGGTGGAAAATAAAAGGACCGTGTTAATACACATCATTATTTGGAAGAAATGGGTTTAAGAAAATAGTTTCATTTATAGTTAGCTGAGGTAAACAAGGAATATATGTCTGCTGCACATTATATGATGACTAAAAAGGAGAAAGGTACATTTCTTTCCATTTTTAATATGCTCAAGGTGCTTGATGGATACTCTTCTAATATTTCAAAGTGTGTGAATCTGAAGAGCGTGAAATTGCAAGGGTTGAAAAGTCGTGACAATCACATACTACTTCAGTAGTTGATTCCAATCACAATTTTTGACTGTTTATCCCCCAATTTTGTTTAACCATTGATTGATATGAGTAATTTTTTTAGACATATTTGTTTAAGAAATCAACAAATGAGTGATTTAGAAATTTTACAAGACCAAATTGTACTTACACTTTGTCACTTTTAGAAACTATTTCCTCCATCATTTTTTGATGTTATGGTTCACCTGACAGTGCACCTAACTGATGAAGTAATGGTTGTTGGTCTAGTGCAACTCAAGTGGATGTATCCTATTGAGCAGTATATGAATACATTGAAATGATTTGTATGAAATAGAGATCGTCCGGAGGCATCAATAGCCAATGGTTATTTGATGGATGAGTGTACTAATTTTTGTGAAGAATATATTATGGATGTTGAGACAAAATTAGATAATCCCTCTTGAATTCATGATGGTCCATTTGGAGAAGGAACCATATTTGATATGGATAACATCGAGTGGATACAATCTCATCAATATATCTTGTTCAATAGTCTATCAGTTGCACCATTAATGTAGTAAGTGTATTATCACTTTTTTTGTTTAAAATGTACATGTTTTTTTTACATATATAAAGTTGATCATTTAAACATCACATTATCATTTGTAGGATACATATTAATTAACTAAAATAAGAGATGTCTCGTGCGACTAAGTATCAAATTCAACAATCTCATTATGCATCATTTCATTATTGGTTCAATTATTTTGTATGTATAAATTGATTTTCATTATGAGTGAAGTATAATACTAATTTCTTTCTGAAAAAATCATTATTGAATTCTATGAATTATGTAGATTCATAAACTGAGGGAGTTAGGTGACCCCACACTAACTGAAGAATTTAACCAACTAGATGAGGGTCCATCTATAATAGCTCATCATTATAAAGCTATAGATGCTAATGGATTTCGATTTAGCATTAAATATGTTGATGAAAAATGAGCAAAAAAAATAGTGGTGTAAATTGAAGGAGAAACGGTTTACTTTCATGTTTAATGAAAGGTATAATTGTTTTACTGCTCTTCATTTTAAAGCCTTTTTTTAATTGTTTAACATTTTATGAACTATTTAACCTTTTTTAAATTTTTTAACTTTGATGTCTTCAATAAATATTACAAAATCAATCAATATGGTTGGATTATTTTCAATAGAATATTTTATAAGTAATTTATTAAATAAAAAAATAAAAAATAGATTATATCACTCTAATCTTCTTTTTACTGTTTCATCAGGCACGAGATTTCCCATATTTTAATATGAAATGGTGTGCTTTTATATGCTTGGGATAGATTCATTTGGTTATATTTTATTTGTGTTTTTTATATTGGTCTATACAAATAGAAATTGCAATAGGCAACAAATCCTTTCCTTACTGATGTTTTCTATGACTATAGGTGTGTTAGGGGAACAGGCACCAGATCCACATCATTCAGAAGAGACATCTACATATTAGGGTCAAGGTATGTATGAATGTAATTGTGTTTATTTTTTTAATTAATTGTTAAACATATATATATATGCATATCTGTCTAATTATGTATAAACTTGTTTTCAACAGGATCTGACTCGGTCGCTTCTTCCTCTCATAAGAGAGGCCCTGGTCGTGGTATTTCATCTTGGAATTCCGACACGACCTTAGACGTATCGTTTGACGATAGATTTCATCCTGTGGGAGTGACTACCCCTGCATTTATTTGTCATCTAGGTCATATCATATGTGAACCACATTTATTTCCATTAACCATGCACGATTAGACTTCTTTCCCTCGTGATACATTAGATCAACTATGGAGGGAAGTTCAGGTAAGAGGACTATTTTAGTTTCTTCCCTATGTTTAAAAAATACTAACATGTGTGCTTTTTTTTTTAAATAGAATAATATGAAAGTGTGCCCCAATGATTTTTTGTCATTGTGTATGGCCAAATGTTGGAAGGTGTGGAAAGATCATAAAGACAAAGTCAAGAGGGAGCACTAGGTACCAAATGTGGGTGCCCCATACATTCTGGAAAAAGTCCCGAGAGGTGTTATATTGACTCAGTGGCATGAGTTGGTTTCATATTGGTCTACTAAGGTGGTTGAGGTTAGTACCTTTATTTTGGTATATATATTTTAAAGAATGTGTGACATTTTATTTGTTTGAAATTTGAATTAATTGAATTTAGGAGGTATCAACATGTCATTCCGAGAATCAATCATTGCAGGGACCACCTCACAGGCTCGGGACTCGTCACGTGTCTCAAATATGACATGATGTATTTATTATTCATTTTTTAATTTATTATTTAATATAGTTTTGTGTTATATTTTTATATTTTATTGGTATATAGTTACAGGAGTAAGGTGCACCAACTGATAAAATGTCAGTGTGGATGAGGACTCATGATCGAAATGATCCAGAGGTTGCATCTCTTATAGTAAGTTCTTATACTCATTACCAATACTTACATGCATCTATTTATAAACACACACACACACACACACACACACATATATATATATATATATATTTAAATATTACACAGGCTCAATTTGAAGCTGAGTTAGCACAGCTATCAGAGGACCAACGACAGCTTGCCATGCGAAGGGATGAGATCTTCCATCGCATTATTGATCGTGACAGACATGGATATAGTTTAACCTATAAAATGGGTATTCCTCATTCTATAGTTTCACGTGCTGAGTTTTTGGGTCCTATTATTACTGGGATGACATAGCAGCTGACAAATTTTAAGGAATAGTTACATGCTTCCGAAGAGGTAAATGTGCAACTGATCGCTGAGCTTAGAACACTGCGGGGATATTTTTGTCTGGGTGATGGTGCAAGGGATCATACGACGTAGGTTTATACTAAATTTATTTATTTATTTTATATTATTTTTGTTATTAAAATATTTATAATTTTTATTTGTTGTAGGCCCCTGCTACACCAGATAGAGGTAGCATCTATGGCCTCGCATGACACATCATATTCAAGAGGTGTGTTTCTTTTATTTTTCTAGTTTCTCGTTCAAATTTACTGTCTCATTTTGTTTTTAAAACAAACTATAAAGACAATTAGACCAATGAGAAAACTTGGTATAATAATTAGTTAGTCATCATGTGATTCTCATGTCTCGAGGGTTATTACCTGATTAATTTCATTTTATGAGATTTATTTGACCTACTAATGGTTATGTGATTTGAGTGATTAGAGATGTATCAAGTGATCATGATAATCCTCCTATGTATGGAACACCTTCATAGAAACATTATCAAATACTTATTTCTCACAAAGAAATATTTTCAATTCTTCATCACCTAAAGAAACGCTTTCATTGAAAAGTGTGGAAAATTATTCCTTGGATTTCAAAAGTTTTGTGAGAGTATTACACCCACTCAACATTTATTCCAATGTTTCCTCAATGAAATCAACTTTAAACTCCACCTATGACTTTTCATGAATCATTCCCTTGATATATGAAAATATATATGATAAAACTTCAATGAGAATGTTATTAAAATAGTCATTAACCTTGAGATATATGTATTCAATAGATCCAATTAAATCACCATACATGGGTTTTTTGGAAGAATTTTTTTGGGTAGAACTATTAGATGCTTTTAACCAGTATCTTGAAGTTAAGATTAGTGATTATAATTTTATTCGTACCTTTTACTTTGTGCATTCCCAATTTGAGGCTAGATAAAGGGAAACTATTTGATATGATATTTATATGTTTTATCTAAGGAATTCATCAAGGTTGTTTGGGGTGATTTCAATGTCATCCTTGATTAGTTAGAGAAAAAGTGATGTGGAGTATACCCCAGAAGAGATTGTTAGGCGTTCTCATCGCTTGATTCTTGGAACAACCTCATGGGACTAGGATATTTAGGGAACAAGTTCACCTGATGTAACAACCAAAAGGGCACTCATCGAACTGGGTGTAGATTGGATCATTTATTTACTAACCTTCAAGCACTCACCTACTTTCCTAATGCAAGGTTCGAGAACCTCATGAGATATTTTTCAGATCATACTCCCCTCCTCATTCATTTGGAACAAATACCTGTAGGTAACAATCAATTTTTCTATTCCAATCACTGGTCATCTGATCCCAGCATTAAGTCTGTGGTTCACGAGTAATGGATGAATCCCATGCCAGAGTGCATGTGGATGGGTTTACAGAATAGTATTTGACACCTCAAAAGTGACCTCAAAACCTGGATCAATAACATGAACAGTGATAGGGGGATCCCTTCTTAGTTATGGCCCATGATTTCTTGTAATGTTCATATTCTACAGAATCATTCCAAATGGTTTGTTGGATGTGGATAGATCAATTTCTGGGAGTGAGGGTTGTCCATTGTGTGTGGGGGGAGTGGGGGCTATCCAAAGGAGGGTGGGTTTTCCAGTGGGGGGGTTGAGAGTGGGGGATGTCTAGGGGATGGGGGGTGTTTAGGGTGGAGGTGGGGGTTGCAAGGGGTTGGGAGTGGGGGTTGTCCAGGGGGGGGATTTAGGTGGGGGAGGAGGTTGGGGTGATTCAGGTGGGGGGGAGTGTATGGGGGATTGTCCAGTGGGGTGGGGGTTGTCCGAGGGGGGTTGTCCAGTGGGGGGGTTGGGAGTGGGGGTTGTCCAAAGGGGGGGTGTCCAGTGGGGGGGTGGGGGGTTGGGGCTGTTCAGGGTGGAGGTGGGGGCTGTAGGGGGTTGGGAGTGGGGGTTGGGGGGACTATCTAGTTGGGGAAGGGGGTTGTCTAGTGGGGGATGGGGGTTTTCCAGTGGGGGTGGGAGTGGGGGCTGCCCAAAGGGGTTGGGATGTCCAGTGGGGGTGGGAGTGGGGGTTTTCCGGGGGTGGGGAGCTATTCAGGGTGGAGGTGGGGGTTGTAGGGGGTTGGAAGTGGGGGTTGTCCAAGGGGGAGAGGGTTGGGGGGATTCAGGTGGGGAGTGGGGGGGGAAAGTGTATGGGGAGTGGGGGTGGGGGAGGGGATTGCTCAAGGTGGAGGTGGGGTCAAAACCAACCAAATGAGCACTGATTGGTATGAAATCTTAATAAAATGATATTTAAGACATTTATATTCTGCATGAAGAATTGGTACATGGATCTAATACCTGAATTTCTCAGTATGATCAAAAGTGGCGTTTGCCCCTCAGATTAGGAGTTAATTGATAAATCACATAAAATATGTCAATACCAAACTAATGCGCTTGGGTTGTCATGAAATCATGGGAGAACAATTATCGGGACATTTTGGATATGTAGGAATCAATGCGTATCAACCAGATGCTTGTGTCACCCGGTATGATTAAAAATAATAAGTAACGTTGCTTAGTGTTATTAAAATGACGCATCTCTCATGAAGGGGTCAAAACGTGAAAACGACTTCTAATTGGTGTGAAAAGGTAGGGGAACATTACTCAAAGCATTTGTGGTCTATTTAAATCAACCACATGTCAATCTGATGCGCAGATTGATCGATGCAATTAAAAGTTCATTTTCAGAACTATTTTCAATGTTGTAATAATGAGAAAATCATGTGTGTAGGGGTCAAAACTGAACAAACGAGCACTGATTAACATAAAATCTCAGGACAGTGATATTTAAGACATTTATATTTTGCAGGAAGAATCGGTACATGGATCAGATACCTGAATTGCTCAATATGATCAAAAGTGGTGTTTGCCCCTCAGATTAGGAGTTAACTGATAAATCAGGTAAAATATGTCAATACCAACCTAATTTTTGGTCGGAGTGGATACTCAAGAGGGGGGGTGAATTGAGTTCCAATTAAAATTTCTGTTAAAAATATTTCTCTTAAAATCCCCTTATTTAAAAACAAATTTAAACTGTTGTGAATTTATACAGATTGTAAATGTTCAATTAGTTTCTCAAAGATTGATTAGGTCTCAGTTGATGTAATTTGAATATTAAATTGACTTTTGAAACTAACTTACTGGTTTACAATAGGTATAAACACTTGCTAATTTAACTATCAAAGTAAATTTAAAACAAATTATATTTCAAAGTAGTTAGCAGTGGAATATGAAATATATATAGTATACTTATGAATTAAACTAAAATGCACAGTATATGTAACCAAGAGGTTCAGTCTCAAGACGAGACTTAGTCCTCTCAAAAAATTTATATAAATTGATCCACACCCTAGATCGGGGTAAACAACAGTTCAAAGACTCTCCAGGTTCAAAGACCTCTACCACAGTTCTACGTGGGAAAACAAACAACAGATCATAGTTTTTCAGGTCTTACTCGACTTCTACCACTATCCACAGTGGGATATAAGGGAGTTATAGAGTTTGAATGAGGATTTAAGAATCCTCCAGCTTGGCTCAGGAGACAGTGTGTGTGTAAAATAAACAGGGTACACACACTGCTTGAAATGTAAATAAAAGAATCACTAGAGTAAGTATGAATGAGTTTAGAAAATCTTTATTGATTGGAAGTGCATCTCTGGACTTGTTTGATTGGTCAGAAAAGCTTTTGAGTCCTTCTCTGGTTTTTTTTCTGAAAACAGAGTTTCGTTTTCTTCCTTGGTTTTCAGGTTCAGCTTATCAGCCTAAGTGCCTGAAGTATTTGATGTAGTTCTTCACTCAAGATGCATCTTGTGTTCTCCTCTAGAAATTAATTGCTTCATGTATGTCTAGTGTTCTTGGATTATGGATTTAGTCTTTCTGTATGCACCACTTTTCAATTCTTGCTTCACACTTCAAGCGCCTTCTTAGTTTCCTTTTGATGATCTTCTTGTTTTCACCCACTCGTGTGTTCTTGTGTCTTCTCGAGTCTCGTATATGTTTTTTTATTCAATCTTTGTCCTTCCTTTTATATCTATCAGCTCCGGAAAAAAAAATAATGATTACCTTTTTCATGGGTACTAGGTATGGTTCCCTGACATGCAAACAGATATCATTAAATAACATTAACTGCATTAAAAACATCAAATGTAACCATTATCTTAATAAATACATAATATTGAGAGTGTAGAGTTTGACCAGTTGGTCAATCATTAGTAGCCTTCTATTGGTATATGTGTACGGTGGACGTTGTGTAGTAGTGTCCTTCCATCGGTAGTTCTTTGAACTTGTATCGGTAGCTCTTGGTCTATCGGTAGCTCTGCTTTGTATCGGTAGCTTCATTCTGTATTAGTGAATCTGTATATCGGTATCTCTTGGTCTATCAGTAGCTCTATGTATCGGTGACTGTCTGTATCGGTAGCTCGCTTAGTTCCAGTGATATGTGTATCAGTAGACTTATTCATATCGGTAGCTCCATTCTATAATAACGGAAGACTTGTTCTATTGGTATCTATCTGTATCGGTAACCTTGTTCTATGCTTACCGGTGGACTTGTACATATCGGTAGCTCTATGTATTGGTGACCTTGGCTTATCGGTGACTCTGTCTATCGGTAGACTAAGTATCAGTAGCTCTATATCAGTATCTATATGCAGATCAATGACTAACACTAATCTGTTTTATGAAAAACATATCTGATTGGGTTATAATTACTTCAAAACTTATATAAACAAAGATAAACATTGATTAACATATTTCAAGGATTATTTTAATATTATTGTCAAATAGAATTTCAAAGATATAGATAAACATTAATTGGGATTTTCAAGGTATGTGAAAGCATAGTTGGGATTATCAAAACAGGTGAGGTCAACAATATCCCCCTTTTTGATAATCACAACTTATGATATTATAGTTTTAAAAAAATAATTGTATCAGAGGATATATCATTAAATTCAATTATCTCAGATAAAACAGAATATTATAGAACACAATGTATCAGAGGTATAATTAAAGCATGTTAGCCCTTCCTTAGATAATATTTCTCCCCCTTTGAGAATATTTCTCCCCCTTTGATACTTTGATAATATTTCTCCCCCTTTGTGATAATCAAAAATTGGGAAACAACAAAGAGAAGAGGAACAAAATGAGAAAGAAAAGAAAGTCATTTGCATTGCATGTTGCAAAAAGGTACATAGAAAGAAAAAAAATACAAGGGATTACTATCAAACATCTTAGCCACCTATTCAATCCGCATCCTCAATGTGTGATTTGCTCTTTGGATCAGAAGAGGATTCAGACTGTGTGGATGCTGGTGAAGGCTTGGGAATTCTGGAAATGATCATAGGGGGCTGAGCGACTGAAACTGTGCTTGGCCTATACTGAGGAGTTTGTTGAGTGATCATAGGTGTAAGGATTCGAATGTCTTGAGTAGGAGTCATCGGAACAGGTGAAGCAGTAGAGGCAGTGGCAGGTAATGCTGGAGGTACAATCACTGGCCTAGCATCGACATGCAGAAAAGGTAGCAAAAGATTTCTGAAATCCATAATTATTCCTCCTCCTCCCTCCATAGCAGATATTAAATCATCCTTGTTCTCCATGAACTTGTCCAAGGTTGGAGTCAATTCCCTTAGTTTTTTAACTTGCTCTTTGAAGGCTTGATTAACAGGAGGTAACTTCAGGTTTTCCAACAGAAGTTTGAAGTGATTGTTGAGTTGATGCTTGGTGTAAACCTTTTGGAAATAGAATTAAACCTTTTATTTCACTTCTTTCTGAGAGGAATAAGATTCTATCATATAGTATTTAACTATCTTCATTATTTACCTAGCTGAATCTCTATTAGAAATCATAACTTTTCTCAGGTTGGATGAGTCCACAAAGCCACTAGTTGATGCTGAACCAAGCTCCTCCTTCATCACAGCTCGAATCTGATTCAAATCCACTGAAGGTCTAGAAGCAACAGAACCAATAGAGAAGGTTATTGTTTCCTTGAAGTTTTTGGTCAACACACTAATAAGAATTTTCACTTGGGAATCCTGGGTGCTGACACGTTCTTTCATAGAGGTTTTAAAACCTTCAAACACTGAAACCATCTGGCTCACAACACTTTTGACATAGGCTAAGTCCTTGTCTTCTTGAGATTTTGAAATCATGTAATATTCTAAAGAGATAACAGATTTCTTTAGAGCTTCAACATCTACTTCTAGTCTAGATACTTGAGTCTGGAAGGCTGTAACTTCATCAACTATTTCTGCCATAAAGGTTGACATATTACAAATAAGAGAGAGTTCAAAAGATTTTCCAAATTTCTCATCTCTTCAACAAAGAAGTGCTTCAACTCAGCAACTGAAGCACTAAAGGACTCTTTCAGCTCATCCTTTAGGGATTCAAGATCAGTCCTGGTGATCATATCAGTAGGAGCTATTACAACAGGTGCTCTTTCAGATGCTATGCTGGCCACTGAGTCATTCATAATCTATTGAATTGATGACACCAGTGAAACTTCCATATTCCTTGTCTCCTCCACAAAACTGACCTTAATATTTTTCTTCAAATTATCCAGGTCATGCATTCTGACCACATCTTCAGGTAACAACTCAGTCTCAACATCATAAATGATTTTTGGTCTATTTAGAGATGCCTCATTATCAGAGTCAGGATAGTCTAAACCAAAAACCAAAAAACCTGGATCTTCTGCCCAGTCCTCAATTCCAACAGCCACTGAAACACTTATAAACTTGGTTTGATGCTCCCCCTCAATGGGTGCATTCCCATGTACAGCAACAACATTCTCAGCAGGTCTGTCTTCCTCATAAGAATCTTCTACTGTCAATTCTATCTCTGCAACAGCAGGAGGGTCCTCTGAATTAGGTACAGCTTCTTCCATTTCTCCTACTACATCCTTAGTAAGCACAACTGATCTTCCAATTAATTGACTCAGACTTAAGCAAAAAGAACCAGAGGCTTCAGATTCATTTTACTTTTCTTCTTCATGCTCAGGCGATGGATAGTCTTCCTCATCAGTAGGTGTCTCTTCTTCTACTAAGGCTTCCTTTTATGAAGATACAATTTTAGCAGCAGGACTTGGGGGCAAGTCAGGATCCCTTCCATCACCCACAGAAGTCTCCTCTTCATCAGTCTCATCACTATACTCAGGTTCTTCTTCATCAGGTCCTAGACTTGGATCTCTCACATTCTTAGGTATTGAAGGATGATTTACAGGATTGAATTTATCATATACCTTCTTGTCATCATTAACCCACTATCCTCTCCATGGGTTCCAATTTATCTTCATGTATTTGAAAATTGTGCTTGTGATACAGAAGTTGTTCCTTACTACCACTGTCTCATCTTGAGACTCATCTACCCCTTTCACTTTGATCATCATTGAGATAAACTTGGAAAAGAATAGGTCATTAGTCTTTGATTTTGGTCTTGTCATGTCTTCCATATGAAACATTAGCAATCTGCACATATTCACTTTTACACAATGTCTCAAGAGATGCAGGATATAGATATCCTGATATCTTAAATTCGCAAAATACCCTCTCCTCGGTATTAAGACATGCTGAAAAAATTTGAATAGCAATCTGTTCTCTCTATCCATTTCAGCAGCCACTACTTGTCTTTGATTTCCATCACCGGTGAGCTCCTCCAAGGCAGTCTCATAATTGAATATATCACTTGTATGTGGTATAGATTTCGAGACATATCCAGATACACCTTCATGTGGAACCTTCAGGAATTCATCCCACTCAATAGATGAAAAATACATCTCCTTTCCATTCACAAAAGAAATCACTCGGTTCTCATCTTCTGACTTCTCAAAACTCACAAACTTATAAAATTGTTTCACTAGATTCGAATAATAGGGGTCATTGTTGTTTGAAAAGCATTATACCCACTTTTGATCTTCCAGCACCTCGAGCACTAACGATTTTCTAGCCAACAACCATTCTACGCACAGATCCTTTTTTATCACAATAAATCTATTCTGAAAATGAGGGTTCACTGGTCACCTCCCCGACCTAGTTCTACCAACACTACCACTTGCTTCTGGCTCAGAATTTTGCTTCTTTGCACTCGGTTCATCAGAGTCATCTCTGATGGTAGGGAGTTTGGTTTTTCCATCTCTGGTTCGAGGGATTTAGGGTTTTCGAGAGATTCAGGAGCTAAGGTTTGAGGGTAAAGGATTTGAGGCTTGGTGGATTGAGAAGTAACTAGGACTTGGTTTTATCATTTAGGAATCAAAAAATAAATACCTAAAATAAAATAAAGTAAAAATGATTCAGATTTTGGCAGCATATAGAAGTTTAAAACAGCGCACTCATCAGTAGGGTTTATCGGTGAGAATTCCTATCAGTGAGATCCATCGGTGAGGTTACATCAGTGAGGTTACATCGGTGAGCTTACATCGGTGAGGTTACATCGGTGAGGTTACATCGGTGAGGTTACATCGGTGAGGTTACATCGGTGAGGTATCTACCGATCACGGTTAATCATTCCCAACTCATGTCTAATGTAACTTAACTTATCCGAAATTAAAGGTTTGGTGAAAATTTCAGCTAATTGATGTTCAGTACCTATAAATTCAAGAGTAATATTACCCTTTTGGTAATGATCTCTCAAAAATTGGTGCCTTACATCAATGTGTTTGGTCCTAGAGTGAGATACAGGGTTCTTTGAAATGTTTATTGCACTAGTGTTATCACAATTGATAGAAACATGCTTGAAGTCATATCCATAGTCCAAAAGAGTGTGTTTCATCCACAGAATTTTTGCAAAGCAACTACCAGCAGCTATATACTCTGCTTCGGTAGTAGACAAAGCTACAGAATTCTTCTTTTTACTACACCAAGATACTAAGGATTTTCCCAATAAATGACATATTCTATATGTTCTTTTTCTATCTAACTTTCAACCAGTAAAGTCATCATTTGAATAACTCATTAATTCAAAATATTTTCCTTTTGGATAAAACAAACCCAAATTTGTAGTATGTTTAAGATACTTCAAAAATATTTTAACATCAAGTAAATGAAATTCTTTTGTATTAGCTTGAAATCTTGCACACATACACACACTAAACATAATATCTGGTCGACTAGCAGTAAGGTAAAGTAAACTTCCAATCATACCTCTGTAATTGGTTTGATCCACTAGTTTCTCAGTTTCATCTGCATCCAATTTATAGATTGTACTCATAGGAGTATCACTTTCCTTAATACTATCCAAACCAAAATGTTATAAAATATCCTTTGTATATTTACTTTGATTCAAGATAATACCATTTTCATTTTGAAAAACTTGAAATCCAAGAAAATATTTAAGTTCTCCCATTAAACTCATTTCAAATTCATTTTGCTTACTCTTTGAAAAATCAGTACATAAGGAATGTTTAGAAGATCCAAAGATAATATCATCAACATAAATTTATACTATCAAAACATCTTTAGAAATTCTTTTAATAAAAAGATTTGGATCAGCAATCCCTTTAATAAAAACTTTTGAAATGAGAAAATTACTAAGTCTATCATACCAAGCTCTTGGAGGTTGTTTTAAACCATATAAAGCTTTAGAAAGTTTGAAAACTTGATTTGGAAAATGAAGATCAGTAAATCCAGGTGGTTGTTCAACATAAACATCTTCAATTATAAAACCATTTAGAAAATCACTTTTAACATCCATTTGAATAACTTGAAATTCAGATGAGAAGCATAGGCAAGTAAGATCCTAATAGCTTCTAATCTAGCTACAGGGGCAAAGGTTTCCTCATAGTATATACCTTCCTCTTGACTATATCCTTGTGAAACTAACCTAGATTTGTTTCTAACTATATTTCTAGATTCATCAACTTTGTTTCTAAAAACCCATTTAGTGCCTATTATCAAAGTGTCCTTAGGTCTGTCAACTAATTCCCAGACTTTGTTTCTTTAAAATTGATTTAACTCTTCTTGCATATCCATTATCCAAAATTCATCATTGATTACATCATTTACATTTTTAGGTTCTAGCTATGAAAGAAATGCTTGATGTTCAACCTGGTTTCTTAGAGAATCTCTAGTTTGTGTCCCTCTATCAAGATTACCAACAACAGCATCCAAAGGATGATTCTTTAGAATCCTAGTTGATCTAGTAAAGGTAGGACTAGAAATTTCAGGTTCATCTATAGGTTCGGATTCAATAGAAGCGGATTCTGGAATATGTCCAAAACTGGATATTTTTACAGCAGGTTCTTTAGTTTTATCATTAAGGTCCAGAACAGTCAAATCTTCTTCAATATTTTCAAGAGAGGTTTTAGTCTCATGTGGATCAGTTTCATCAAACTTGATGTGAACAGACTCTTCCACACATTTGGTTCTTTTTTTAAAGACCCTATATGCTTTTCTAGTTAAATAATAACCAAGAAAAATTCCCTCATCACTTTGAGAAGCAAACTTGTCTAGATTATCCTTTGTATTGAGGATAAATACTTTGCATCCAAAGACTCTAAAGTATCTAACTTTGGGTTTTCTATTATTACATAGTTCATATGGGGTCTTCTTGAGAATAGGTCTAATCAAGACTCTATTAATAATATAACAAGTTGTATTCACATCCTCAGCCCAAAAATAAATAGGCAGATTATACTCATTAAGCATAGTTCTTGCAATTTTTTGAAGGGTTCTGTTTCTTCTTTCTACTACACCATTATGTTGAGGTGTCCTAGGGGCAGAAAAGTTATGACTATAGCCATTGTGTGAGCAATAAGATTCAAACTCTTGATTTTCAAACTCACGACCATGATCACTTCTCAGGGTCTTAATCTTAAGTCCACAAAGGTTTTCTATAGACTTGGAGTATTTAACAAAGTAAGAACAATCTTCACTTTTGTGAGCTAAGAAGTATACCCAAGTATATCTAGAACAATCATATACTAAGACATAGACATAGTGATTTCCATTTAAACTATAAACTCTAGAAGGTCCAAACAAGTCCATGTGAACCAACTCGAGAGGTTGAGAAGTTGAAACTTATTTCTTTGATTTAAAAGAAACTTTATGTTACTTTCCCTTTTGACAGGGATTACAAACTTTTTCTGATGGGAATTCAAGTTTAGGTATGTCTCTAACTAAGTTCTTCCTAGTCAATTTTCTAAGTTAATGGATGTTGTAGTGTCCTAATCTTCTGTGTCAAATCCAAGACTCTTTATGAAAAGAATTTAAACAAGTAACATTTTGTTTGGCCAAAGAATTTAAATCAACAGCATAAACATTTTCATTTCTCAAAGCAGAAAATACTAAAACATTTTTAGAGTTAAAAACATTACAGGAATCATTTTCAAATTTCACATTAAAGCCATCATCACATAACTGAGAAATACTCAACAGATTATATTTTAAGTCCATCAACAAATAAAACTTTAGAAATTAAAACTGAATTAATGTTACCAATCTGGCCTAGGCCAATGATTTTTCCTTTAGAATTATCACCAAAGGTGAAATAGCCTCCATCAACCTTTATTAAGATTTTAAAGCATGAGTAATCTCCAGACATGTGCCTTGAACATCCACTATCCAAGTACCATACCTTCTTATGGGAACTCTTCAAATAGGTTTCCTACAAAACTGATTTAGATGGAAAATGATTTTGGTACCTAGATCTTCTTGGGTCTAGAAAGGTTAGCAATCAAAGCTTTAGGTACCCAAATTTGTCTTATGGGTTTCATATAATTTACAGAATCAATTGATTTTGAAATATAAACTTTGTTTGATCCATAACACTGTGAATAACTAGTTGAAGCATATAAATTTCCAGAATTAGAACTAATAGCATTCTGTCCAAATTTGGAAATAAATCTAGTTTTAGTAAACTGTCTCTGTCCAGGATGATAGCCTATTCCAGTAGTATATTTTGGTGAAACTTGTTTTCCTAACATTTGATTAACTGTACCTTTTCCATTTGTGAATTTTTCTAAGTCCTTCCTTAATTGCTCATTGGACAATTTTAGTTCAGTATTTTCCTTAAGCAATTGAGCATTATTTTCCTTTTCTATATCAAAGGTAGATCTAACATTTGCAGTGAGAGCATGTTGTTTATTCAATGACTTATATTTTTCCTTAAGTTCATTAAATGTTTCTTCCAGCATGTTACAATATTCAAATAATTCTTCACTAGACATATTTTCAGATTCAGAATCAGAATCATCTTCATAATGGTATGAATTTAAAGTAAGAGTGTCCAGTGTTACCTCAGATGTGTTTGTCATAAAACACATGTTAGATTTATGAGAATCTTCATCCTTAACATAATCAGAATCACTTGAAGTGTCTTCTGAAGCACTCCAAGTTTCTTTCATTGCTTTCTTGTACTTCTTTTCCTTATAATCATATTTCTTTTTTAATTTTAACTTCGGACAGTCATCCTTGATATGTCCTTTCCTCTTGCATTCATAGAAGACTATATCATCTTCCTTATCAACTTTCTTCCAATCTTTCTTCCAATGACCCTTGTTGTCATATTTACCCTTGTAGTTTGAATTTCTGAAGAATTTCTTCTTCCTATATAACTTCTTAAACCTTATAGCTATTTGAGACATCTCAGAATCACTGTTTGAATCCGAATCTTCACTGGTTGAACTTTCAGTAGGTACATGCATTTTCTCCTTGTCTTTACTCTTTGAAGCAGTAGACTTGAAAGCCACTGATTTTCTCTTGGGTTCATCATCTTCTTCTTTGTTCACTTTGATTTCTTCCTCATACATCATAAGCTTACCAATTAACTTCTTTACAGGTATCTTGCTAATGTCACATGACTCTCGGATAGACACAGAAGTGCCTCTCCATCTATCTGGAAAACATATCAATATTCTCATAATTTGTTCCTTTGCTGGAACAGCCTTTCCAAGGGAGCTCATAGTATTGACAATCTCATTGAACCTGAGATACATGTTAGAAATGGGTTCGTCAGATTTCATTTTAAAATTATCATATTTAATAGTATATGTATTCAATCTAATTTCTTTAACATTGGTTGTTCCCTCATGGGAAATGGCCAAAGTGTCCCAAATTTCATAAGCAGTTTTACAAGAAGATATTTTAGTAAACTCTTCATCTCCTAGGGCACAATACAGGGCATTCATAGCTTTAAAATTATTATTGTAAGCAGCCTTTTTAGGTTCATCCCAATTTGTTCTTTCAGTTTCTGGAATTTTATATTGTGACTCTATAGCAGTCCAAATATCAAAACCCATACTTTCCAAATGAATTTTCATCTTAAGTTTCCACTGGGCATATTTTGTACCATTAAAGAAAGGTGGCCTGTTAGTAGCATCACCTTCTAGTATATTGTCCATAACTAGATTTTAGAAAATATATTGAAGAGATAGAATTTAGAACTAACAGAAATTTAAGATCTTTAAAAATGCAACTAAAATCACAGTCGAAAAACAGAATGTTTTGAAAACTTGTATTAATATAAAATGAAAAACCTCCCTCTGATACCAAATGTTGGTCGGAGTGGATACTCAAGAGGGGGGTGAATTGAGTTCCAATTAAAATTTCTGTTAAAAATATTTCTCTTAAAATCCCCCTATTTAAAAAAAAAGTTAAACTGTAGTGAATTTATACAGATTGTAAATGTTCAATTAGTTTCTCAAAGATTGATTAGGTCTCATTTTATTTAATCTGAAGATTAAATTGACTTTTGAAACTAACTTACTGGTTTACAATAGGTATAAAAACTTGCTAATTTAACTATCAAAGTAACTTTAAAACAAATTATATTTCAAAGTAGTTAGCAGCGGAATATGAAATATATATAGTATACTTATGACTTAAACTAAAATGCAAAACAGATGTAACCAAGAGGTTCAGTCTCAAGTCGAGACTTAGTCCTCTCAAACAAATTATATAAATTGATCCACACCCTGGATCAGGGTAAACAACAGTGAAAAGACTGTCCAGGTTCAAAGACCTCTACCACAGTTCTATATGGGAAAACAAACAACAGCTCACAGCTGTCCAGGTCTTACTCGACCTCTACCACTATCTACAGTGGGATACAAGGGAGTTATAGAGTTTGAATGAGGATTTAAGAATCCTCCGGCTTAGCTCAGGAGACAGTGTGTGTGTAAAATAAACAGGGTACACACACTGCTTGAAATGTAAATAAAAGAATCACTAGAGTAAGTATGAATGAGTTTATAAAATCTTTAGTGATTGGCAGTGCAACTATGGACTTGTTTGATTGGTCATAAAAGCTTTTGAGTCCTCTGGTTTTTTTCTGAAAAACAGAGTGTCGTTTTCTTCCTTGGTTTTCAGGTTCAGCTTATCAGCCTGAGTGCGTGAAGTATTTGATGTAGTTATTCACTCAAGATGCAGCTTGTGTTCTCCTATAGAAATGAATTTCTTCGTGTATGTCCAGTGTTCTTGGAGTATGGATGTAGTATTTCCGTATGCACCACTTTTCAGTTCTTGCTTCACACTTCAAGCGCCTTCTTAGATTCCTTTTGATGATCTTCCTGTTTTCACCCACTCATGTGTCCTTGTGTCTTCTCATGTCTCGTATATGTTTTTTTGTTCAATATTTGTCCTTCCTTTTATAGTTTTCAACTCCGGAAAAAAAGAATTATTACCTTTTTCATGGGTACTAGGTACGGTTCCCTGACATGCGAACAGATATCATTAAATAACATTAACTGCATTAAAAACATCAAATGTAATCGTTAGCTTAATAAATAAATAATATTGAGAGTATAGAGTTTGACTGGTTGGTCAATCATTAGTAGCCTTCTGTTGGTAGATGTGTACGGTGGAAGTTGTGTAGCAGTGTCCTTCCATCGGTAGTTCTTTGAACTTGTATCGGTAGCTTCATTCTATATCGGTGACTCTATATATCGGTTGCTCTTGGTCTATCGGTAGCTCTGCTTTGTATCGGTAGCTTCATTCTGTATTGGTGACTCTGTATATCGGTAGCTCTTGGTCTATCAGTAGCTCTATGTATCAGTGACTGTCTGTATCGGTAGCTCGCTTAGTTCCAGTGATATGCATATCGGTAGACTTATGCATATCGGTAACTCCATTCTGTATTAACAGAAGACTTGTTCTATTGGTAGCTATCTGTATCGGTAACCTTGTTATATGCTTACCGGTGGACTTGTACATATCGGTAGCTCTGCGTATCGGTGACCTTGGCTTATCGGTGACTCTGTCTATCGGTAGACTAAGTACCGGTAGCTCTATATCAGTAACTATACGCAGATCGGTGACTAACACTTATCTGTTTTATGAAAAACATATCTGATTGGGTTAGAATTACTTCAAAACTTATATAAACAAAGATAAAAATTGATTAACTTATTTCAAGGATTATTTTAATATTATTATCAGATAGAATGTCAAAGATATAGATAAACATTAATTGGGATTTTCAAGGTATGTGAAAGCATAGTTGGGATTATCAAAACAGGTGAGGTCAACACTAATGCCTTTGGGTTGTCATGAAATCATGGGAGAACAATCATTGGGACATTTTGGATATGTAGGAATCAACACCGCATCAATCAGATGCTCGTGTCGCTCGGAATGATTGAAAATAATAAGTAATGTTGCTTAGTGTTATTAAAACGACACATCTCCCGTGAAGGGGTCAAAATGCGAAAATGACTTCTATTTGACGTGAAAAGGTAGGAGAACATTTCTCAAAACATTTGTGGTCTATTAAAATCAACTGCACATCAATCTGATGCACGGATTAATCGATACAATTAAAAGTTCATTTTCAGAACTATTATCATTGTTGTAATAATGAGCAAATCATGTGTGTAGAGGTCAAAACCGACCAAACGAGCACCGATTGACATGAAATCTCAGGACAACGATATTTAAGACATTTATATTCTGCATGAAGAATCGATACATGGATCGGATACCTGAATTGCTCCGTATGATCAAAAGCGGTGTTTGCCCCTCAGATTAGGAGTTAACTGATAAATTGCGTAAAAGATGTCAATACCAACCTAATGTCCTTGGGTTGTCATGAAATCATGGGAGAACAATCATCAGAACATTTTGGATATGTAGGAATCAACTTCGCATCAATCAGATGCTCGTGTCACCCGGTATGATTAAAAACAATAAGTAACGTTGCTTATTGTTATTAAAATGACACATCTCCCATGAATGGGTCAAAATGCAAAAACAACTTCTAATTGAAGTGAAAAGGTAGGAGAACATTACTCTAAGCATTTGTGGTCTATTGAAATCAACTGCGTGTCAATCCGATGCGCGAATTGATCGGTACAATTAAAATTTCATTTTCACATCTATTATCATTGTTGTAATAATGAGCAAATCATGTGTGTAGGGGTCAAAACCAACCAAACGAGCACCGATTGACATGAAATCTTAGGAGAACGATATCTAAGACATTTATATTCCACAGGAAGAATCGGTACGTGGATTGGATACCTAAATTGCTCGGTATGTTCAAAAGTGGTGTTTGCCCCTCAGATTAGGAGTTAACTGATAAATCACGTAAAAGATGTCAATACCAACCTAATGCCCTTGGGTTGTCATGAAATCATGGGAGAACAATCATTGAGACATTTCAAATATGTAGGAATCAACGCTGCATCAATCAGATGCCCATGCCGCTCAGAATGATTAAAAACAATAAGTAACGTTGCTTAGTGTTATTAAAACGACACATCTCCCGTGAAGGAGTCAAAACGCAAAAACGACTTCTATTTGACATGCAAAGGTAGGAGAACACTCCTCAAAGCATTTTTGGTCTATTGAAATCAATCGCACGTCAATCCGATGCGCGAATTGATCGGTACAATTAAAAGTTCATTTTGAGAACTATCATCATTGTTGTAATAATGAGCAAATCATGTGTGTAGGGGTCAAAACCGACCAAACGAGCACCGATTGACATGAAATCTCAGGGCAACAATACATAAGTCAATTATAATTTGCAGGAAGCATCAGTATACCTGAATTGCTCAGATTGATCGGTATACAGTAACTTGATTTACTTTTAAAAGTCGTTGTTTAACTACAAGTGCTGTAAAAAGATATTTGATGTTAGCTTTTGACTCATTTATGTAAGTAATAAAATATAAACTGTTTTGATTATCCTAAATATATATATACTAACTGAATAAATATGACCAATTTTTATTTGCTTTGTTTAGTTGTTTCTTTTGTATCTTATTGTAGGTTTATTGAAATAGATGATTGGAATGGATTGGAGCTGTTTGGATTGGTGGATATGTGAGGAAGTTTGTTTCTCATTTATTGTTTTTGAGGATAATTGTTGTTTATGCTGTTTGGACTTGTGTTTTTTTATGTTTGGACCTGTTTCTGTTGTTTTGGGAAGCCAAACTATATATTTTTTTTAAAAAAAATTCTCAGGTTAGCGACCGTCATAGGCGGTCACTACTAGTTATGTTTTTTTACCTACAGCGACCGCTATAAGCGGTCGCTAATAGTTATTTTTTTAGCTACAACAACCGCTATAAGTGGTTGCTGAAGGTTCAAATTTTCATGCTCTATAGTGGTCCCTAAAGACCTTCACTGTCAGGCCAACGGCGACCGCCATTGACACTCTGTAGGCGGTCTGTAAAGAGCATTAGCAACCGCTTTTGGTGGTCGCTAATGGGAGTATTTCTAGTAGTGTATGTATATATCTATGTATGAATAGTCATATATATTTATATAAATATATAAATTTGTATTTAACTATTTATTTAAAGTTACATTAATATGTAAATTTTTATTTAATTATTTATTTAAAGTTACATTAATATGTATGTGGGTGTGAATAGATGTTAAAATATATTTATATATAACTATAAACTATATTGACAATAAATGTATTAAAATATAATTAGATACATTGTGTGTATTATGCACAAGACGATTCAAAGTCATTGTCTGGGAAAGGAACGTAGAGCGCACTGTGGGCTTGGTCGGGACCCCCCACTGGGAGTCGAGCGTAACTTATACACACGTTTTGCCAACGGAGTGCATATCAACTTGTGATATGTGCCTGTCTGTGGCATCCATGTGGTTGGGAATCGGGGGTTCGATCCCCACCACATCCCCCAAATTGCGGGGCAGGCCTCCGATGAAGAAGGTGGGGATGGCGGTAGATGATGCCACTGGCAACGGGTGATGGCGGACTTGGCGAGCAGGTCTCGTAGTGGCGACGATGATCGACGGGCGATGGTGGTGGCGGTTGGTGGTACCGCAAACGACAAGTGACGGCGGACAGGGCTCGCTAGAGAGTTGTGGCGATGGCGATCGGTGGTGTCGCGAACGACGAGTGACAGTGGATAGGGCTCACTCAAGATTTGTGACGATGGCGGTCGACAGTGGCGCAAACAATGGGTGACGACGGGCTAGGTGGACAAGGTCTCGCGCGGGATCTGCGATGGCGGGCGTCAGTGGACCTACTGGATCTAGAGTAAACCGCGCGAACCAAGTGGGCGCGCAGGGTGGACCAACTGGTTTGGTCCTTCATGTCATGTTCTCACGAGCTTTAATACCCACCGGGCCTATGAATCATGTAATGAGATCCATCTGCACAAAAAAAATGACAGATTTGTTTGGTTTAATAAAAAAGACTTCCCCGCTACTTGATAAAAAAAACATATATAAAAAAACATTATTAATTATATTTAAATATAATTCACATATGCACATAAATAATTATATATTTTGTTTTTTGAAATATATATTCAAATTTTAAATTTCAATGATTTTATATTTTAAAATGAATTTACATTTTTTAAATGCATAATAATATTTTAAAAATCACCATTGAATGATTACAATCATTATTTAAATTGATTTTTTATCTAATATTTTAATTTAAGAGAGTTATATATTACAATATATACACACATACATAATCAACACACACACATTTTATATGATTTATATTGATATAAATAATATATATATATATATATATTAAAATGACTTTTTGCATAAATTAACTTCCATCATTGCTAAAAATAAGCATGAATAAACATCTTCCTTTTTCAACGCTTCCTAAAAGCATTGAGGAAAGTTATCATCCAAGTTTCATGTTTCTATGGTAGTGATGCAAACTCACAAATTGTGCCTAGACCCAAAACATGTATAACACACACAAACGTTATATGCTAAGTACATAATTTTCTTATATCGTATAACATGATTTAAAAAAGGAAAATGAAAAAACATGTAATATATTACATAACTAAACAGAAAAATGCAAAAAAGATGATAAAATGATCCAACACACACACAAAACATTATATAAACAAATCTCATATAACATGTTTTGTACATATAAACAAAACATTTAAATAAATAATTTCGAATTCATAAAATTGGCAGATAATATTTAAAAAAACATTTTAATATAGAGAAAATTTAATTTACAGCACATGACATGAAATAAAATTAGAAAAATATTTTTTTAATATATTAACCCAATTGCAAGTGATACACAAAACATGTTATGTGTAGTTATGATTTTTCCACTGATTTAAATTTTATAGTGATCATATAATTTACATGTTATTCCACCACAGAACATATTATGTGCTCCTAAATTTTGTACAATTTTAAATTTAGGTTTTTAATCATAATAACTATGTTACGTGCACTATATATAAATATTAAAATAGATATAAATATCATATATATATTTAAACATTATTTGTGTTATATTTATGTAAATGTCCTGTGTATGTTGTGTTGTGTTTTTATAATTTTTTTGCGTGATGTTTTGTGTTGTGTATATATTGAATGTACTGTGATATATATATATACAAACGCGGTGAAGGTTCGGGCTAGGCCTAACATGAAAATTACCCGTTACAGCTCAGGCCCGACTGACCTGATAACCTGGTCGAGTCAAGCCCAAACTAGTGATCCATATTTATAAATCTACATTTTTTTTATGAGATTCACAAATCCATGTGTTTCTCTCTTTCATAATGTTTTGATCCAGAAATTACCAAGACAGTAAGAGATTTCTTAATCTTTTTTTGGTTACACAGAAAATGAAAATAGTTCTTTAAAAAAACAAAACAAAGCAAAACAGGCATCACTAAATATTAGAGGAACATTTTTCTATTCCCAGTGTTCACAAGTATATATAAATAGCACAACACTTCACCTATATATACATATATATATTTATATATATAAAAAGGGAGGCTAAGGGATTTCCTGAGCAGCTTTCTGGACCAAAACAGCACCCAAGGTAATGAGGGATGCATAAACAGAACTGGGGAGCCTCTGCACCACCTTCCCCACCCCTGGAACGCCCTCCGTGGCTCTCTTCGTCATCACCGCCACCGCTGGTGCCATTATCATCGTCAGGATTAAACCTTGCCCGAAACTCGTGAGCGTATCGGCTGTCAACTTCCGGATGAACTCCACGAATTCCTCCCGATCAAGCTCCCCGTTCAGATCCATGTCACACACCTGTATAAATAACCAAGTTAGTCAATGTTTACCTAAGCTGGAAAGACAGAAGTGTTAGCAAATTGTGAGACTTGAGGACTCTTGTCATTCTGAAATCAAGTCATATTATAAAAAAAACACAACTTTTTTCAAACTCAAGATCAAATATGTAGATATCAATAAGAACTCACTTAATCTTTCAATGACAAATGGAAAAGTTCTACCAATGCATATATGACATGTTGAATACCATGCCCTGCATCTCAATTAAAAAATCAAATGCAAGAGATTTAGCGGCAAAGCACCGACAGACAATACAAAAGCCGTGTTGCATAATAGGATTCCATACAATAATACCTGAATCATATTCTGGACCTGTGCCTTCGAAGGAGGATCATTATGGGGGCCAGGCAGAAACTTGTTAAGATCACTATGACAATAAAATCAATGTGTTCGCATCAATCTTGTATGATACAAAAAAACATAACATATTGTAATCAACATTTTAAAGCACTAAACAGGTATCCTTACTTGTAAACAAGTAGCACAGCAATATAAAGATCTTCAAATGACAAACTAGCCTTCCCGGATTGATTTTTGAAATGATCAAAAACCCTATCAGTTATCTTCCTCACTTGCCTATGCCTCCACTCCTTGCCTGAAAAAGATATTGCAGAGCACCTTGCAGAAGAGATGTTGCAACCAAGAGAGCTCAAACACATCTTAAGAGAGGGGAGGTGGATTTGAGTGTGAAATTTTTTCCTTGTCTTGTTGGATATTATTCTCACATTGGTAGGAACTCATTAAACTGTTGGAATTAATTGCACATCCACCAAAATCACAGATACTAAAACTAAAACAAGGCATACAAATTTTACTTGATTCACTGCTAAGAGGTATGTCCAAGGAGCACACCGACGATGTGTCAATGTATGTCCACTATGTTGGGTGCAAACTCAATCCCACATCGGTTTCCACAAAGGATGATGACTCACATATAAGTTTGGATGGATAATTCATCCTAGCACCCATGAGTTTTAGGATAAAACTTCGGAAGGGCTTATGTGTTGGGCCTGAAAGACATAGGGCTGAATTAAATCGATCCCGACACGTGGTATCAGAGCCATAGTGTAGCTCAGGTGTGATGTGGATGACCCCAAACCAGCTTGAGAACGATAATGATGGCTCGGGTTGGAGCATGTAGATCCATGGTGATGCCTTGTATCGAAAATATGTTTGATAACAATGGGCACACGGCGTGTCCCGATGGAGAGAAACGGCGGTAATTGCAAGATAATTTGGATCACATTTATTATTGAACCCAGTTGTGTGGTCTTTGGTTTGAGGAGATGATTGTTGGGTGCAAACTCGATCCCACATTGATTTCCGCAAAGAATAATGGATCACATATAAATTTGGATGAACAATTCCCCCAAACACCCATAAGTTTTAGGATGAAACCCCACATGTTAGGCCTGAAAGACCTAAGCGTGGATGAAAGGCCTAGGGACACACTAAGATGCACTAGTTTGATGAATATAACGTTCTGGTCACTATATTTATGAAATAGTTTTGATTTTACTTGGTTCACTGCTGCGTCCAACGAGCAGATGCTGATGATGTGTCAATGTACGTCCACTAAGATGCACTAGTTTGATGGATACAGAGATTTTAAAGAATCCGGACTCGAAATGACAGAGAACAGCAGAATATAACTGCACGACGGAAGATAACGAGCGAACAATGGGGGGGGGGGGGATCCCAACACCCAAATTGAAGAGCCTGCCAAAAGAATCGGAGTCAATAACAGAACTCGTCTCTCCCAGAAGAGGATCTTCCAATAGACGCTACGGAGCGCAGAAAACAATATGGTTGCTGGCAGAAAATCCTAGAATTTCCACGATTCTAGTAAAGAAGTAAAACCAAAAGCCGGCCCAGATCATATAGATGCTTCGAATAAATAACGAAGAAGCTGCTAAGATCGAGAGATCGAAGGGATGCGCATCAGAATTGAGAAATGGACCAATACCTTGGAGTTTATCAAAGACCTGTCCCATTCCTGAATTCAACGGATCGAGAGAAGAGGGAGCCTGCCACTGGAATAGCTTCCTGTCCGCAACTTCGGATACCAGGCACCCCGCTACCAGGCACCCGCTCAGCCAGCCTTAAGCCAACCATGGGGTAGACGCGTGTATGTATCTTCCTTAAGATTTGTATTCCAAATAATTGGTGTAATAATATTAAAAAAGGCATATCATTTACCATTAATTTATACACAGGCACAATTGACTTGAGCTATCACATGGTAATAACCCCATTGGAGTAAAATGTATCTCAATTTATCCATAGTCGATGATCATAATCGAAAAAAATGACTTATGATTATATGCTAAGAATACAAGAATAAGATTAAATAGAGATACAAAACTCGCTTATAAGATGCATATACTAAAACTTGCATATCGGATTAACCTACTTTAAAAGCATTACGCGGGTCATTTCACGTTTTACTAATGTTTGTTGAGTGAATGATAACAGTTGAATCTTTGGTTTCTCTCACACATCATTTTAGAGTCTAGTTAAATGAAGACCAGTTAGGCATGTTACAAACAATGTTGAGCGATTTGTCGAGCCCCATATGATACCTACCTACAAATGTAATTGTAAATTTTTTCATAACCCTAAATTAAGTGAAACTTAGTACGTGTGTGATCATGCATAGATAGATAAAAATGAGATTATTTGCATATATTGCCAGTGTTGTGATGACCCTAGTGTACAGTGTTGGGTCACTGAGAGAGGGATGAAGTGAATTAGTTAAAAATCTTTTATTTTCCCTTTTATAATTTCTTGTAGAATCAACCCCCGTTACTCGTTAGAGTGAACGGTCTCATAGTTTAACTTCTTACACACCAAGGAAAATAGACAAAGAACACCTGATGTGCAAGGTTCATTGTTCAAAACAAGCATCTACGTCCTTGACATGGTTTGAAACCACCTAACATTACCACAAAAACAGGTTTCCGTAGAGCCACACTTTATCAGCATTTTTTTAGTAGCGTTGATAAAAAGTATATTAAAAAAAACCATATTTCATTAAAAAGAATACATTAATATATAAATATATAATTATAATTATATTGATATAAATATAATACATATATTTTAAATATGTTTTTGATAAGTATAAATAGACATTTACACTTAATATATAAGATATTTAGTGAAAATAACTTATAAAATAATTAAAAATATTTTTTTAAATAATAATTTGCTAATTATTATCGAGTAATAGTCATTTAATAAAAATTTGAATATAAAAAAAATCAAAAAAATGAATAAAAATTGAAAACAAGTTGAAAACATAACTCAAACTTCAAACGACCATAACTTTTGATCAGAGTGTCCATTTGAGCTCTACCATATATCAAATCGAAGTTTGCAACAAGCTCTACGCCCCTGATGAGAGAGGTAAACCTATGTCATATTTTTTGAGCCCCAAAAATCCCCCAAAGGCCCCCAAAACTGAGTTTTTTATCGGGATACTCAAATTTTTTAACATTTGATGGAATTTCAGCCTCGTTTAAAGGGGTCTTTTAGCTCTTTTTCAGTGGGGAATGAATTTATTCCGAGGGATTACATTCATATCGATATCATGACTTTGAAATTTTATCGTTTTTCACAATGTACTGATATTTATAATCAAATATATAACAATATATATATTTTTTATATATTTGTACACATAAAAATTTAATTTTATAAATAACTAATTAAACATATTTACATATAAAATATATTTCTCAGTATATAAGCTTTATCTAAATAAAAACTAATATCCATTTTATTTAAAATACATATATATGAATATTTATATACCTATATAATGTGTGTGTGTGTTTGTGTTTGTGTATTTGCGTGTGTCTGTATTAACAAACTGATATATATTATATATATATTCTAACTTATGTATATACATATTAATATATAATATATGTAAATATATATAAATATGTATAATTATACTTATAGATACACACATATATATATAATATGTGTGTGTGTGTTGTATATATGTATTTATTTATTTATTTACAAACACACAAAAAACATATTTTATAAATGTATTTAAAACTAATCTTATAAATATATATTAATATATGAATAAATATACGGATAAAAAAATATAACTAAATATATATAAATAAATAAATATAAATAGATATTAATATACAAATAAATATATAAATATATAAATATATAAATATATAAATATATAAATATATAAATATATAAATATATAAATATATAAATATATAAATATATAAATATATAAATATATAAATATATAAATATATAAATATATAAATATATAAATATATAAATATATAAATATATAAATATATAAATATATAAATATATAAATATATAAATATATAAATATATAAATATATAAATATATAAATATATAAATATATAAATATATAAATATATAAATATATAAATATATAAATATATAAATATATAAATATACAAATATATAAATATATAAATATATAAATATAACTAACTATATATATATATTTTAATATATGAATAAATATATATTAATATATGAATAAATATAACTAAATATATATACATAAATAGATATATCATTAATTGGAGAACAAAACAAGATTGGATGAGTGGTAAAGGTGCAGGCGCGAGGGGGAGAGGTCTTAGGTTCAAATCCCAGCGGAGGTAGGGGTGCACGGGTCGGTGAAGTGGGGGCTAGCACTGTTAAAGGGTGGGGGTGGCTGGTGCGTGCGAGCGAGGGCTTCATAGCGTTGTTGAAAGTGTGTGTGTGTGTGGGGGGGGGGGTCAAGCGCTGTTAAACCCCCCCGATTTGCAGATTATTATTATTATTTATTTTTTTAAAACTTTTATCAGCACTAAAGAAAAGCGTTGATAAAAGACCATTTTATCACCTCTTTTTTAGCACTGATAAAAGAGAACCCCTTTTAATAGCGTTTTGATTATCAGTGCTTTTTAGCACTGACAAAGGTTTTTTTAGCGCTGATAAAACCCTGTTTTATAGTAGTGTGAGACCGCATCATCCACTAAAATCATTACTTGGATACAACAAGCAAGGTTTATCCATGAACACTTCTTACAGTAAAAGAACACAGTAGTCTCCCAACACAAGAAGAAAGGACTTTGCCTTGCTCAATCTTGTTGTTGATGTTGTCTTGTCTTCATCAAGGTAGGGATTATCCTTTTCCTCTGAATTATTATCTCCAAAAAATGTATAGTTCTCCCAGACATCTTCATGATGTGGAATAGGTGTGAACTTCCTTCTTCCCCAACACACAATAATGTGTAATTATTACAAACCAAGTGAGTACTCTTCTTCTTCTTCTTCTCTTCCTCTCTTTCTTTCTTTCTCTCTTTTTTAGAGCACTCTTTTTTTCTCTTCCACACACTATAAACAGACCCCTATTCTAAATTATCTTTCAAAACAAGTGACTCTTTTTCAAGTTCAAATTCAAATTCGAACTCACAAATCCATTCAACTTCTATTACTTCTTTTTGAGCCTTTAGAACATTCAAGACCTCTTAGCCACAATAGATTGGTAAATGGGGCTTTAATGATCAAGTATGAGTATCCCATGAGTCACCAAATGAGCTACATCATCAAAACCACTCAAAATATATAATTCTTCACTAACCATAATATGTTTAACTTCACCACGGTGTGTTGTACGATGCTTTAGTTCAAACTGCTCTGAATTGTTTTGAAACCACTTTCAAAATACCATGTGCCATGACGTGTTATCCCCTCACCCTTTCAAACAAGGATTTTATTCTCACATGTATGTGCTACAACATAGGACTCCTCATTTTGAACCTTAGAAAATAGCCATAGATAACCAAACCATTTCACTTCTCTAGGTACAAGCCTCCTCAATGTATTAACATTCTTCAAAACTGCCACCATAGGTGGACCACAATGCAGTCACTACTGTTGGTCCCAAATATGCTGATGACAATGGCCAAGAGGGGGGGTGAATTGGTTTTTTTTTAAATTTTAAAGTTAATTATATCGGATTTAAATGATTATGAAGAAAAAATAAAATAAAGAAATAAAAATGAACATAATGGTTTTTATAGTAGTTAAAATTTAGAAGATCATACTATACTCTTCACCCCTTTCATATACAGAGAGAGATGACACCTACTAACTATGGAATATATAAATTTTAAAGGGAGTCACAACCCTTTACAATTTACTTTTTAAACCTTAGAGGCACAACCCAAAACTGAAATTTTCTCACTTGGAGTCACAACCCGCTAGCTTCCTTTTAAACTAGAGCATGAAACCAAACTACCTTTATTTAGAACAAGACACTACTGAAACCCTTTTCCTTTTATCAGATATGGCATAACCCATACCTTTTGTATGAGGTAGTATAACCTAACTCATATATTTTGTAATATCCCATTACTCGGTGTATCTTCTTTTTGACGTAGACTGAGAGCAGTGATGTAGCTCTCTGGGATAGATTCATTGGGCAACTAGGGGTTTTCACTACCACATCTCCCCACCTCCCCTATCATTATTGCTCTACCTCTGTTTCATTTCACCAGCTCTGTTTGAAGGAGTGTCACCGATTCTCTCTTCCCCTTTCTGATTCGACATCTTCTGGTTAACAGAATCGATGCCTTGAGTGTTTGTGGACAGTTCCGGTTCTGGACGCTCACATGTGCATACATAGACGATGGCGGTTCTACCTGGGATCATTTCATGGTTTCGGCCGATGTCGAGGGTTTTGGTGGGCTCTGGTAGTCGGTGATGACGTGTTGGGCATGATGCTTCATCACGTGGTCTTCTTTGATGGCTTTTATTTTTTTGGGGTCTTGGGTGCTCGTTACATTTTGGTTGTTTGGTTTCATTGGAGTCAAAACATGGAAGGATCTTCATCATCAATTTACAAGGATAGTACACAGATGCTGATGGTAGATGTAAGAATGCTTAGTGTCGACAATGTGTGCTCCTCAACAAGCTTGATTATGCTATGGTTTTCTTTGCGGTGCCTTTTGTTTCCTTTTTCTAAACCTAGATTGTTCTTCATTTTCTTGGTTTACTCTAGCATTTTTTCATGCTCATTTACACACGACCCCAATTTAGTCGGGTTCTACGGATTCCATGATGTTTTGGATTGTGTTGTTGGCTTCAGTAAAGGCAAAACTTTTGAGTACTCATTTGGTTGGTTGCATCATCCATGGAGGCTCTATGGTCTAATGCTTCCTCACTCATAAGTTCTTTCAACGAATCCCTCACCATTGGTCATACTCATTTGAAGGATCCTTTATAGATTTTCTTCTAGCTTGTTGTGTTTTTTGTGCTTTGTGTTTTTTGTTTGGGGATGGTCTAGCTTGTGTTTGCAATGGTGGATCCCCTTGGATTGCTGCCTCATCTTTTGTTCTGCTTGTTCAGTTCTCACTTAACCATAAAGTGATTCTTTTGGTAAATACAAAAAAAAAATTTGGTGGTGTGTAACACCCCATTACTTGCTTTCAGGTATTTATCTTCACTTTATTCATTTTTCTCTTTATTCGAGTGCATCTTGGGACTCTCGAGGATGAAGAGCATTTGCTGGGGAAATGATATAAAGTTTGAGGATGTATGTTTGTTTAAATTAATGGAGTTTGGGTACAAATGTGTTAATGGATTTTGAAGTTCCAAAGGATCGAATAACAACTGAGAAGGGGGTGGGGTTGAATCAGTTGTTCACTTTTTATAAGTTTCAATAATTTTTAAAACTTAACCCCATTAACCTGTTAAGATTTATTTCCTTATCAACTTTTTAGTAAATACTCATGCATGAAAAAGTAGTAAAGAAAGTAAACCACAACAAATTTATAAGGTTTAACCTTAGTGTGAGAACCTACATCCTTTCCATAGCCACTCCCATGGGTTTATAGAAATCCACTATTATGAATAAGTGAATGAAACTTGTACCAAATTCTGTTATAAACCTTCTATCTCCTGATAGGAAATATTATAATGACTCCCATCAGTTTAAAAAGTTGTATTTTAAAAAAAATTGATCCAAAAAAATAATACTTTATTAAATTTTATCTACAAATGCTCAGTCCGATTTGGATGGATCTGATTCTCTCAATCCAATGAGGTCAATATGATTCTCCCTTACTCAATCTGCACTTCTCAAACTCTACTCAAACACTCACTCTAATCTTCCTCAGTCCGATTGACTCAATACAATGAACCCATTCTAAATCTGAAAAACTAAAACTCTACTCAAATGCTCAATACGATCTCCCTCAGTCTGATGGGAACTTTCACTTCCAATTCTTCAACACTCCGCCTTTTGTGCTTATGTGAAAAGTTATAATGAATGAATGATTTTAGAAACTATTTATAGGAAACTTAGAGAAAAAAGTGTGGGAAACTTTAAAACTTTCCCAACTTCCTCATATTTAAAAACTCAAAAAATCTATCACATTTAAACTTGAAATTTTATTTCTTCAATCCTCCTCACATTTCTATGAGATTTACGAAAAATTAAATTTCAAGTTTGACCTATTAAAATCTTCATAAAACTTATGGAATATTCTTTTTAAGTCACCTTCATAATCATCACATTACAATCTGTATTTCTTTATAAACTCATTATGATCTTCCTTTCTTTCTAAACTCATTACTATCTACCTTTCTTTCTCAGTTCATTATGATCTTCCTTTCTTTCTCATCTCATTACAATCTACCTTTATTTATCAGATCATTACGATCTAACTTTATTTCTCAGATCATTACACTCTGATTGAATTTCCTTCATAGTTAGTCTGATGGAATCCTCATTACGATTGAATTTCTCATTACGATGGAAATCCCATTACGATGATTTTCCTATAAATATGAAAATTATTAAATTATGAATCTGCTTAGAAACATTAAAATTCTTCAAACTTCATCAGCTTTACACTTTATTTCTTCTAAAACTTATGAGTCTGGTACTTCTGGATCTGATTCCTCCATTTCTTTAAAAGCTTTTATAATGATAGTTTTCATGATTTTTGAGAACTTAATGACTAGAAAATCATCATCTGATTTAGTTTAGAAAGTATGAAAAATTTATAACTCACGACTTCACAATCTTCTTTCAAAACTCTTCAGCAACAATACAACTTCTTCAAACAACAACATCTAACTTTATAACTCAACAACTTATTTCTTTATCTAATTACTGAAGAGAAAAAAATTCAAACAAACAACAATTTATGCCTCCAATTATTTTGGATTCAATGATCTGAATCCGATGCAGATGGATCCGATACTCTAAGTCTAGTGCTTCTCAGTTTGATCCTCTATGTCTGAAAAAAAACTTTCTTAAGAATAAAACTTTTCTCCCCATTTATTCTTGGGATAAAACTTTCAGCAAATTACAAATTTATTAAAAATCACATTATAATGGACTGGGTCTGATTACTAAATAATAAAAACATTCTTACACAAAAAGGTGTTAACAAATACAAATTTTTTGTTAAAACAATTTATCACAAAGGTTCTTCACCCCCCATTTTTATTTGTTGAAAAACCTTATTAACAACTTTTTAAACTCTCAAAAAAATTTCACAACTCAACTTTTATAAACAAATCAAGTTTTTTTTTACTTTTATCAAAACATAAACTTTCTCAAAAGAGAGCGTCTTAACACCACACAACTAAAAAATGTAATGTTTTTGAAGGAATTACATCCCATGGTTGAAATACAATTTTATGTCCATATAAAATTTTATTTCATCAATTTTATATTTTCCTATATCAATTTCCTTTTTCTATCCCCCATTTTATGATAACCACACCTTTAGATTCATAAAAGAAAGATAAGTAAAATCATATTACAAAAGAAAGTTGTTACTTTATCTCCCCCATTGTTAACATAATCCAAAGCACGGTGGGGGTACTTTATTATGAGGTTTAGGAAGTCATGAGAGGATAATGAACATGAAGTTTCATCCTTAATTCCAAAAATCTTTCTTTCAACATGACTTTTGTAAAAATATCTGTAATTTGATACTTTTTTGAGATATATTCCAGCATAACATATCCATCAAAAACTTTCTCTTTTATAAAGTGAAAGTTTATATCAATGTGTTTTGATCTTGAATGTTGGATATGATTTTTAAAAAGATCAATTGAAATATGATTATTACAAAGTATCTTCAATGGTTTAGAAACTTTTACTTTCAAATCTTTTAGCTGAACTTTCATTCATAACATTTGAGTACAAGCCTGAGTATATGCAACATATTTGGATTCAGTTGTTCTCAAAGCTACTGAATTTTTTTTCTTACTATATCAACTCACACAAAATTTACCCAAAAAAATGTTCTTTTTAAGTTTGATTTTCTATCATTACAATATACAGCCCAATAGGCATCAGTATAACCATGAAAATTCATCTCACAATTTCTTTTGTATAACAACCAATGTAAATTTGTTCCTTTGAAACATATTATAATTATCTTTGCTTATAACATATGTGATTATTTTAGATTAATTTGATACCTGGAACAAAAATTCAAAACATAAAAAATATCAGGCCTTGAGGTTGTAAGGTAAAGAAGACTTCCTATCATCTTCTGAAAGTCTTTCTAATTCACATTTATTTGAGATTCATCTTTCTCAACTTTGTGATCACTGAAATAAGAGTTGAAACTTATTTTTATTATTCCATCCCAAACTTCTTTAATAATTCCCTTACATACTTTTCTTGAGATAAGAAAATGTATTTTTATTTTTGTTTAACTTGTAAGACAAGGAAGAAAGTTATTTCTCCTAACATAGAAATTTTAAAATTCTTCTTAATTTCCTCAAAAAATGTTTTAAAAACAACTTCTATATCCCCAAAAAAATTATATCATTCACAAAAACAATTACAATTATAGTTATAGAGTCAACATATTTCATATATAAGTTTCTATAAAATTTTCATTTATAAAATTTTAACATTCTCAAAAAATTGGTAAGTTTTGGACACCAAGCATGTGGAACTTGTTTCATCCCATACAAAGTTTTCTTTAGTTTACAAACTTTGATTTAATCCTCATAAAGTAGAAACCAACATGGGTTTTCAATGTAAACTTATTCCTTAATCTCACCTTTTAAGAAGTTTGAATTTACATCCATCTGATAAACTTTGTAGTTCCAATGTGAGGCCACTAAAAGAAAATTATAATAGTTTCTAATATTTCAACTGGGGAAAAAGTTTCTTCAAAATACACACATTCCACCAGTGCATAGCCTTTATAAACAATATTGACTTTGTTTCTTTAAAATTATCCATGTTTATTCAACTTGTTTCTATAAACCCAATTTGTTCCGATAACATTTTTATTTACTGGCCATGGAACAAGTTCCCATGTTTCATTTTTCTCAATATAATCCAATTTTTCATTCATAGAATCCACCCTGAATAGATTCTGAAACTAATTCTAGTTCAACTTTTGAGATAAGAGAATTCTGATTTTCTAATATCAATTTTTTTTAGTCTGAACTAGAGCCTTATGATTTCTAATAATATTTTCGGACTCGAAATGTTTTTTTAAGGTAGGAAATTTCAAAGTTTCTCTACCAGCTTCACTTTCCTTATCACACGATTCATCTGAATCTTGATAAGTATGTTTTGACTTACTTTCACTACTATTGGAAATATTTAGTTTATCCTCCCCAGTATTCTCAACAAATTTTTTTAAGGAATTTTTATTTTCAATTACTTTTACATAATATGAGTCCACCAACCTTTGTAAGCATTTGTTCTAGTATCTATAACTTCTTCAATTGGTGAGTAACCCATAAAAGTTCCTTCCTCAGCTTTCTCATCAAAATTTCCTAAATCCAGATTTTTGATTTTAAGTAAACATGGACTTCCAAAAACTTTGAATTACTTCAATGAAGGTTTTGGATACCACATTTCATAAGAAGTCATGTTCGATTCCAGTCTCAGTAAACATTTGTTCTAAACATGTACAATAGTACTGACAACTTATTTTCAGTAAAAATTTAGAATTTTGTGTTCTACTAACATACTTCTTCCCATTTCCACCAAGCTTCTATTATTTATTTCTACTAATCCATTTGTTGTGGAGTATAAGGAGAACTATCATGATGTTTGATACCATGTTTTCTCAGATAAGATTCAAAAGAATTACTGGTGAATTCGGTACCATCATCTATTCTAAACTTCTTTATATAAACCCCAATTTATTTCTCAACTTCTTTTCTAAAAAACATGAACATTTCCACACCCTCTGACTTGTGTTTCATAAAAATGATTCTTTTCATATGAGTGAAATCATCAATAAAAGTGATAAAGTATAAATATCATTTTTTTATTGATGTCTCATCGACCCAAATAAATTGGAATGAATAAGTTCAAGAGGTTTGGTAGACTGAATCTCAACTCTTATGAATTTTATTAGTTATTTTTCCTTTATGACAATTAATACAAAAATATTATTCTCTTCTTTTCAATTATGATTTTTTTGATGATATCAAATTTATAAAGTTTGTTTATATTTTTCTATTCAATATGGCCAAGTCTTTAGTTCCATAATTTATTTTCATCTTCAACACTTAAGTAACAGGAGTTGTTAAATTCTCTTATTTTGAGAAGATTCCCACTAGTTCTTTCTCCTTTTGTAATAACTTTTACATATTTTACAATTTTGATAACACAAGAATATTTTTTGAAGATTAATTCTTTTCCATCATCAAAAAGTTGACTTACACTAAGTAAGTTATGTTTTATCCCATCAATAAATAAAAATTCCTTAGATTTTAACTTTTCTGCTTCAATCTCAGTCGTTCCAATTTCTATAATTTTTAAGGAACTATCATTACCAAAGGTAACTACTCCTCCATCATGAATTTAAACATGTTTCAAGATTTTCATATCACTTATCATATGTGAAGAAAAACCACTATCAAGTATCCATGGTTTGTTCCTTTTAATTTCTTTTAAAGCTATCTCAACAACAAAATAACTTTCTTTAACTTTATTATTTACAACTTCCTTTTCTTTTCCACTATAAGAAACTTGTTCTGAAAGGAGTGTCATACATTTTTCATCATGATGACCAGCCTCATCACATCTTCCACAAACCTATTCAAACCATTTAGATTGATTTTTTTGGAAGGTTTCTCACATCTTGAGATTTTTATTTTCTAACTTCTTGTGGATTAAGAAAGTTATTCATTATTATTTTATCAAACCTTCTTCTAGAAATAGATAGTTTATTCCAAAAATTACAATCTCTATAGCCATAAATTATACAACACCAACAATAGCCATCAAATATTGATTTTTTATTGAAGTAAGATCTTTCTTTGTAAAAGCCTTATTGAGGTTGATAAATTCTTCCCATTTCAACATACTATGGTCATCGAACATCTTTCCTCCTTAGTGAGTTTTAAACTTTTGTATACATGATAGGTTTCTCACATCCTTTTTCCACCCAAGATTCCCCAATAATTTTTATGAAACCTAAATGTTAGAAAAATCAGATGAAACATTATTTTTGGTGGGTGAGGATTTCACCTGATTCTTGATTTTATTATTCTTTGAAAATTTAAAAGTATCAAATTTTACTTCTAAGGATTTTTTGAAGTTTTAATTCATATTTCTCAAGTTATTTTTAGACTCAAGAAGTTTTGATTGAAACTTGTTAACTTATTCTTCCTTAACTTCCAACTTCTTATTGAGATCTTCAACCATCTTTCCCTGTTAAAAAATTATAAGTTTGTAACTTAAGATATTTTGAATGTATTAATCCTCCTAATTGATGACATATTTTCTTCCTTCATAAACTTCTTTACTACCTTTTTTTATCATTCCAATTTCTCTCTTGAGAGATTTTGTTTTGTTCAAGACATGAAAGAAGTTCTGTTCTAATCTGATACTCTCTATAAGATTCTTCACCTCATTTTTCTTCACTATTTGAGGAGTCTTAAACTTTATCAACTTTATCAATGAATGGTGTAAACTTTTCTGAACTTTTATCTTCTGAAGAGTTGTTTTCAGTTGAGTCAGACTCATATTTCTTTCTCAACATACTTCTCTTGTTTCCAATAAACTTCTTCTTATATTTTTGGATGACTTTTCTTCTTTATTATTTTTGTTCCACTTCTTCCACCAAGGTTTTTCATTAGAATCATCTTGATATTCACTAACTTTATTCTTGGGGAAATTCATAGAAAAGTGTTCGATTCCACCACACTCAAAACATTTGAGAATAATTTTACCTCCATACTTTATTCTTCCTCTTCGACAGTTCTTGGATATAGAAGACATGATTTTATCATTCAAATCATCTTCCTATTTACCTTAAAAGTCAAAAGGATCAACATCTTCAACATCTTGAATTTTAAACTTTCTCATAACTTCAAAATCCATTTCATCTTTCAACTTCTTTTTAAACATTGGAGATTCTCTCATTTCATAAGAAACAAGAAATTAATTTATGCAATTTATTAAGAGATAAATCATCCTTATCTTCTAAAGAGGAAATTTTAGAATCAAACCTATCCAAGAAGTTTCATATAAGTTTCTTCACAATTATAGAATCTTCCCAAACATCTATGAATCCTTTGATGTTGCAAAAAATTTCATTTACTCTAGTGAAGTATTCAACAATAGTTTCTTCATCTATCATTCTGATGTCTTCATACTTATTATGCCAGATTTATATCTTTTCTTTTTTTACTTTAGTATTCCCTTAAAAAATAATTTCCATCATGTCCCACATACCTTTTTAAGTATTGAGACCCATACACTTCTGATAAACACTCTCTGATAAGGATATAAGGATTTCATTTCTATCCTTTTCATCAACTTCTATATTTCTCTTATCAGCAAACGTCTTAGGAGCATCTTTCTCAATAGGTTGAAAACCAATAGTAGCATCATTGAAAACTTCTAAGCCAAGAGATAAGAGATAAGAAATCATCCTATTTTTCCATCCATAATAATTTTTTCCATCAAATGTAGGAATTCATCTACCGTTCGTAGAATTAATATTATCCCTGATAAGGATTCAATAATGGAATTTTCTCGAATACCAATTGAAGTTACAAAGGATCAAATAACAACTGAGAAGGTGGGGTTGAATAGGTTTTTCACTTTTTATAAGTTTCAATATTTTTAAAACTTAACCCCTATAACCTGTTAATATTTACTTCCTTATCAACTTTATAGTAAATACTCATGCATGAAAAAGTATGAAATTATGTAAAGAACACAATATTTATAAGATTCAGCCTTATTGTGCGAACTTACATCCTTTCCATAGCCACTCTCATGGGTATATTGAAATCCACTATCATGAAGAAGTGAATACTACTTGTGAAAACTCCCATTAGACACCTTCTATCTCCTATTGGTAAAGATTATACTGACTCCCATTAGTTTACACAGATTTATTACAAAACAATTGATCTAAAACAAAAGAATAAGAATTTCTTAAATTTTATTTATAAATGCTCAGTCTGGATCCTCATTCCTATTTGGATGGATCTGATTCTCTTAATCTGATGAGGTCAATATGATTCTTCCTTACTCAATTTTCACTTCTCAAACTCTTCTTAAACACTCAGTCTGATATTCCTCAGTCTGATTAACTTAATACGATGAAATCAATACAATGAACCCATTCTTAATTTGGAAAAATCAAACTCTTCTCAAATGATCAATACAATCTTTCTAAGTCTGATGGGAACTTTCACTTCCAATTATTTAGTTCTATGACTTTTATGATTATATGAAAATTTAAAATTAATGAATAATATGAGCAAATATTTATAGGCAACTCAGAGAAACAAGAGCGAATTTTTTTAAAACTTTCCCTCCTTCCTCATATTTCAAAACTCCAAAAGCCTCTCACATTTAAACTTTAATTTTTACTTCTTAAATCCTCCTCATATTTCTCTGAGATTTACACAAAATTGAATTTCAACTTTTACCTCTTCAACTCTTCATAAAAATTCTGGAATATTCTTTTTGAGTCTTCTTCATAATCAAATCATTACGATATTACCTTCTTTCTCATATCATTATGATCTTCCTTTGTCTGTCATCTCATTACGATCTACCTTTATTTCTCATCTCATTACAATCTTCCTTTATTTCTCAGCTCATTGTGATCTACCTTTCTTTCCCAGCTCATTACGATCTGACTTTCTTTCTCAGCTCATTACCATCTGATTGATTTTCCTTCTTAAATTCAGTTCGATGGAATCCTCATTACGATGGAATTTCCCATTACAATGGAAATCCCATTATGATGATTTTACCATAAATATATAAAGTATTCAATTATGACCCCACTTAGTAACTTTAAAATTATTCAAACTTCATAAGCTTTACACTTTATTTCTTCTAAAAACTTTTAAGAATGGTACTTTTGGATTCGATACAATCATTACAATTCCTCTATTTCTTCAAAATACTTTATCAAGATAGTTTTCATGATTTGTGAGAACTTAATTACTAGAAAAAAATCATATGATTTAGATTAGAAAGTATGAAAAATTTCTAACTCTGAACTTTACAATCTTCTTTAAAAACTCTTTAACAACAATATGACTTCTTCAAACAACAACATCTGACTTTCTAAATCTGAAAATTATTTCTTTCTTTGATTATGAAAAAGGAAAAATTCCAACAAACAATAATTTCCTCCACCGATTATTTTGGATTTGATGATCTGAATCTGATGCAGATAGATCTGATACTCTGAGTTTGGTATTTCACAGTTCGATCCTCTGATTCTGGAAAACAACTTTCTTAAGAATAATTTTTTTCTCCCACTTTATGCTTGGGATCAAACTTTCCACAACTTCCAAATTTCTTAAAAACCTCATTACAATATATTGGGTCTGATTCTTGAATAAAAAAAACATTCTTACACAAAAGTTTAGTTTTCAAAAAATAAAAAAAGCTTTGTTAAAACAATTTATCACAAAGGTTCTTCAGATTTGAGGGTTCTCCTCAAGTTTGGAGAATGACTGTGGTGGTTTAGAGTTTTCTGCTGAAAACTATAATTTTCACAGTCTAAAGGATAAATACACATTGTGTAAAGGGATTACATATCATGTAATGTCTATCGTACAGAAGCTGCGATTCTGTTTTACAACATGAAAGGATTACATGCCGTGTATTTGGTTCATATCGT
The DNA here is from genome assembly GCA_963277665.1 of Viscum album. Classification (NCBI taxonomy): domain Eukaryota; kingdom Viridiplantae; phylum Streptophyta; class Magnoliopsida; order Santalales; family Viscaceae; genus Viscum; species Viscum album. The sequence goes on from OY728140.1 coordinate 1,144,083,151, forward strand.
GTATTGGAAAAATTCAGGTTTTTCATAAAAAGGAGTCTCGTTTCTCAACATTTTCATCCTTTTTGGATTACACGATGTGTAATCGGATCACATGCCATGTAAATCTATTGATTTATGGGTTTTATGGTATTTCATAGCTAATTCTTATTTCATTCATCTGTAGGCTCTTGACCCCTAACCTAGAGGCTCTCAGGGTTAATTTTTGAGAACTATGCTCCTTCCATATCACTTTTCTCAGCGATCAATCTTTAGGGTTGTGGTGCAGTGTCTCTCTAGGTAATAATTTATATGGTTTCTTTATTTCCTTTTACTACAATATCCATTTTGCGTTTTAGTTTTAGATCTGGTGATATGTGATGATAATTATATTGATTCCTTTCTAGATTCTTCATGTGAACTTTCTCCGAAGGCTAACCCTTATGTTGGTTGTGGTAAGGTGTGTGAGTTTCTTGAGTTATGGTTTGTTTCTTCTTCTCCACCAACTATCCTTATTATTTAATTAATTATGAGATGTTTGGATTGATTCCAGAGCCTCCTTTATTATAGTTGTGTTATTCCTTGTTGTTATATTTCATCATGGGCGTGTGAGACCTGAGTTTGAGGTAGGTGGTTCCATATCTAGATTATTTTGCAAGAAATTCATTACTCTGGTTTCGATAAATTATTTTATAAATGAAATGTAATGATTTCATGATGGATTTTTGTGTGTGTGTAAATGAGTTTTTGATAAAATATGTTTTTTACCTTATTTTGGTAAAAGAAAATGTATTTTAAAAGCAATGTGAAATGGATTTTTGAAATAGTTTTTAAATAATAATTTTGATGAAATGGTTTGGAAAATAGAGCACATGGGAAGACTTGGGTACTTAGGTGGATGGTGTAGTAATAATCCTAATTCGTTGATATTATCGGGAGGTTCACTCATGGGGTGTTCCTCTACTCCCTAGGCCAGTTGTTCTAGGAACTGGATAGACTTGCTGGGAGGTTCACTTTATGGTGTGTTCCTCTAATGCCCATATTGGATACATATATCTAGGGGTTTAATGCATGTGATTGTCGATGTTGGGGTTATGAGTGTCCTAGCTAGCCTAACCTGTAGTGAACCTTGGTGTGATGTTACTTGTACTTTTGACGTGTAATGTTTTACCCTGTACTTCCATGGATTGGATATTATATGTTATGAAATCCCAGACCCATATGCCACTCATAAGTTTCCTGAGCCTGGTTGGACACATGGCCTGAAGCGCGCCTCCCCGTACGTCAGATACTACCAACTAGAAGTGAGGGCCTTGGATGTGTTTATGGGGAGACTGTTCCCTCATTACTAGAGTGGAGAAAAATGGATAAGTAATAATTGATAAATTGAAGAAGAATATATAAAAAAAATGGTACAATAGAAACATACACTTTAACACCGTACCAATAACCTTCTATAGTAGAAGTAGACATAAATAACCAATCATTAAATAATAATCAAAAGCAATAAACGAATCATATACAATGGATGAAAATTTCATGTGTCTAAAAAATAGATAAAACATGTATATAAGGGAGCATGTAGTACATTATATACAAAAAGAAAAAAAGGAAAAAAAATCCATCCAATCATATTGAGATCTAGACTGGTCATCTGTTACCAATCTCCCATCCAGATTCATACAAGATATTACACATCTTTAATAGGACACTTCCCCTTGTCTACACCTACAAGCATATAATCTTATCAGGTACTACCAATGGCCCAAATAAGATTTGAGATAAACTCATTAGGACACCATCAACGACATCTATAAATATACAATTTGTGTGTATAATATGTAAGTGTGAAGATATAGTAATGTAAAGCAGTAATAACAACTGTAAATGGGTTAGCTCTAGTTCCTGAAGGAAACTAGGCAGACACTACCTACTTTGGACCATTCTGGAATATCTATGAATGAGTAATAGGGGACACAATGCCCGATATCACATTTATAAGGGATTCCATGCACAGTATCATGGTAGTAAGTGAACACCATTCCTAGTATCAAATTTATGAGGGATTCCATTCTCAGTATCATATAATTGGGACTCCATGTCCAGTATCACATAATAGGAATGCCATGATGAGTATCACTGTATATGGCCGTCATTCCCGACATCATATATATATATAAGGGTATTCATTCCCATATCACTTATATATAAATGGTCTTCATGCTCATTTCACTTATATAATAAGGGTCATCATTCCCATTTTACTTATATATAAAGGGTCTTCATTCTCATTTCACTTATATATAAAGGATCGTAATGCATATTCCACTTATATATAAAGGGTTATCATGCCCATTTATGTTTAACATCCATAAGTTTAATCATACCTAATTTCCATAATGAAAGAGGTTCATCATCCCCACACATCATTAGAGATGAGTATCCAATGGATTCAATATGAGCCAAGGTAAAATCCATAACTCATTATCATTTTATATCAATAAGGGTGTAACCATTGTTCAATTCAACTAGGTGATATGGCCGTACCACTCAAACTAATTTTAGTTCATTATAATTTCCAAGGGAATTAGCCACGCTATGCCACCACATCTATTATTATCAACATGAAACGATCAATTAGAAATAAAACCAAACACCCCATTAGGTGATTTGGCCATATATTCATGAGAGTCAAATAAGAATGTAAGAGGGATCACCCAAAGGGACAAAACACTATAAAGTAGAAAATATCATTATGGAAAAGGGTTCTAACAAGTCATTTGGTTCCAAGTAGGACAACCAATTTAATGAAGGTTCAAATTAGGGTCAACACATGGTGAAATTGGCATACGATACATTTCACATATTATAAAATAATGAAAATTGAAAGGATAAATACTAGACCACCTACCACAAGATCTTACAACTCTTCTCATCCAGTATCGACCTTTGATTTGGTCCACATCGAGAGAAAATGGAAGAACGAACAAAGAACCTGGAAATAAGGCATATTATCTTGCACCTAAATAGAATTTTCAAGGGAAAGAAAAATGAAAAACGGCTCAAAATGAATAGATTAATTACCGATGCACATCCAATCAGATGAATGAGGATCGAATCAGAGTTCGAATGGACCAACAAGATCAAAACCTATGATTTGGATTCAAAGAAGAGATCCCAAGCCTATTTTTTATTCTAGAGGAGAAAACAAGAGGAGTGTTTTAGTTTAATTAGATTTAAGAGTATTTTGGAAATTTTACCCAAGAAAAATAGGGGCGCATGGTTTGGATGCACAATTGGAAAAATTGTGTGTCAACCGTGCTTGGATCACTAACTTGGAAGGGGAACCACACGGTTAGACTGCACGGTTTGGAAATTTTTGCACCAATCATACAATTCAATTTTTCTAAAAACTATAGACACACCACATGGAGGTGTGGCCCACTCTGCACAGTTTCCTCAGAAAGTGTATCCCCCTACTGCTCTTTGTCAAGCCTCACATGGTTAGGGGTAACCATGCGACATGCCTCGTACAATTTCTATTAACTACACGACCAGTCTGTTTCTCCTAAAAAGCTAGGATTTGGGCTCCGAACAAGCCTAAGACACCCCTAAAACACCTGTGAACTCATTAAAAATTTATATTAGGTCCAAATAAAAGGATTAAACTAAAATAAAAAGGATATGTACCTCAAAAAAAGATTAAGTTCTTACAGTATTCCCCACTTAAAGGAATTCATCCCCAAGTTCACCTTACAAGGGTGAAAAAACCTCATCTGAGAACAACTCAGCCCACTGGGCATGTACATTAGCCTACCATTCCCAAGTCTTGTGTTGTACATGGCCATGCTTCCATAACACCCATACTAAAGAGACAGATTGGTCTTGGAGAGACTTTGTGCTCCATTTAATGATGCGTATAGGATACTTATCAAAAGAAACATCAAAATCTAAGTCCACCTCATCAGGATCAAAAGTATGAGACATGTCATCATAATATCGGAAAAATATGAAACATGAAAGACATTGGGTATGGCATGGTACCTCTGGGGTAATAACAACAGATAGGCTGCCGTCCTAACTCTATCCAGGATCTCAAATGACACGAAAAAGTGTGATGATAACTTCCTTTGCCTCTGTATCCATATATTCCCATGTATGGGTGATACCCATATGAAAACATGACCCCTAAAATCAAACTCCATAGATCATTGATGAAGATCGACATATGATTTCTACTTAGACTGAGGAGTATACATCCACTTCCTGATTAGCTAAACCTGCTCCGAAGTCTCCTGAATGATATGAGGACCTAGTATTTCTACCTCTCCTACCTCTAACCAGCATAGGGATGAATGAAACTTCCCAACATATAGGCCCTCATAACAATCTATCCATATCACCACCTAAGAAATGTTATTACATGCAAAGTCGATGAGAGAGATATGATTTTCTCAAGAACCACCAAAATCAACGACGCATGCTCGAAGCATGTCCTTTAACACCTGTATGGTCCATTCCGAACAACCATCAGTCTGAGGGTGAAAGGATGTTCTTAGAAGAACCTGTGTACCCATAAACTTATACAACCCCTATCGAAACATTAATGTGAAATGACCATCCCTATTTGAAATGATAGTATGAGGATCCCTATACAGTCGTATGACCTCACAGACGTACAATCTTCTTATCTCATCAATTGAGAAAGTATATTAGATAGGAAGTAAGTGGAATACTCTTTTCAATCAATCCATAACTAACCAAACTGCATTGATACCTTGAGGTGACCTTAGTAAGCCGATAACAAAGTTCATAGAAACATCCTCCCATCTCTATTCTAGGAATGATAATGGATGTAATAAGAAAACAGGTAATTGATGCTCCACATTTACCTACTGATAGGTGGAACACCTAGTGATAAATCCTGCTATATGAAGCTTCATCCCTAGACACCAATACTGTTGACACATTTCATGATACATCTTGGAGATACCTAAGTGAACTTCCCACTAAGAAGAATGTGACTCCTGCATCGGCTCCTCTATCATATCTATGGGAACCCATATATGACCATGTATACATAGGATGTTTTCATCATTGATAGACCACTCCGAAGATAGATCCTCACCATAAATACTCTCTCATAGAACCAAGACCTTAGGATCTAAAAACTGTCGCATATTCACCTTCTCCAAAAGTGAATAGGTCACTGATAGTGGTGTCAGTACATACAATCCTTAACCTCAATGTGAATCTTATAGAATGGATCCATAGGCTATCATTTGCTATTGGGCTCCTGAACTTCTTATGTTCGAGTCCTCTTGATCATAGAATCAACAATAATATTTCCTTTCCCAAGAGTATATGCAAGATCGAAGTCGAATGACTCTAGATATTCAACCCATATTCACTACCTAAGATTAAAATATCACTATGTGAAGATATACCTGAGTATTTTGTGGTATGTGAATACCAAAAAATTCTCTCCCATTAAGTAATGACTCCAACAATGTAAGGAATGTACAATAGGTTCCAAATCAAGGTCATACGTTGGGTAATTCTGCTCATGAGGCCTCAAATTCAACAACCCATACACAATGACTCGATCTTCCAACATCAGAACTACTCTTATCCTGATACCTGATGTATCACAATAGACTGTATAGCTTCTACCTTGCTCTAACAGAATCAATATTGACACTGAAGTCAATTTCCCTTTCAATCGCTAAAAGTTTGTCTTGCAGGATTAATACCATATAAACTTCACACCCTTCTTAGTAAATCTTGTAAGAGGTGATGCTAATCATGAGAAATCCTATAAAAAACACTTGTAGTAACTAGATATCCCCAAGAAACTCTGTATGTCAAATATGTTCTTGGTCTACTCCTAAGTAACCACAAATCTCACCTTATATAGGTCAACTAAAACTCCTTCCTATGAGATAATATGACCCAGGAAGTGAACCTTGTTGATCTAAAAGAAACATTTACTAAGATAAGCATATAGCTGGTGATCTCTTAGTGTATTTAGAAAGATCTCAAGATTATTATCATGGTCGTTTCAAGTATGGGAATACACGAGCATGTCATTTATAAAGAATATGAAAAAGGAATCCCAATAGGGATGGAAAACCACATTCATCAAATCCATAAAGACAAAAGGTATGTTCATAAGACCAAAAAGTATCACAAGATACTCATATAAGCCACATCGATTACAAAAATCCATACATGGAATATATGAAGGTTTGACTCAAACATGATGATAGCCTGATATTTGGGTGATCTTCAAGAATACTCTCTCTCCTCTGATTTGGTTGGAAATATCATTAATACGAGGTAAGGGATAATTTTTTTCAATATAAGCTAATTCAATTTCTGGTAATACGTGCGAAGCCTGAGGGTTTCGTCTTCCTTCTTGGCTAAAAGGACCAGTGAACCCTAGGAAGAGGTATTGGGCCATATAAAACCCTTGGACTCTAAATATTATAGTTTCCTCTTGATCTCCTACATCTCTATAGTATACATCCTATAAGGAGGAATGAATACCAGTGTAACTCTAGGAACTATCTTAATAGTAAACTCTACCACTCTCTCAGGTGGTAGTCCTGAAAAGTTGTCGAGGAAGACATCCCTAAATCAATCAACTATAGGAGGTAACCTAGTTTGATGTAGTCCCTGATCCTCCATGTAAAGGATAGAAATATGGGCATTCAATCCACCTAGCCCAAGATACTATGGTCTAGCTCTATCGTTCTGGACATCCCACATGCCCTTTTAGAGATATATACCACTATCTGGTGATGTAAAAGACACCCTTAGATGATAAAAATCCACATTGGTATGATATGGAACCAACCACTCCATCTCGAGAATGACATAAAATCCTATAATCTTGAGGATGAATAGGTTCCATACAAAACGATGGCCACCCACATTAAGAGAATAGTCCTTGCACCATCATACACTCTTTGATTATATACCCAAAGGTGTATCAAGCATCCTAATGCCACAAGAGTACTCAACATGAAACCTAAGGCTCTCCACAACAGTCACATATATGAAATAATATGATACAACTGTATAAAATAATGAAGAAATGGTAATAGAGACTATTGGAATAGTACCTAAGATAATAGATGGCCCGACATCCTACTCCTATGGTATAGGCTACACTGAATAAATATGGCCCGATCCATGACCCTATGCTGTAACCTGACTACCCGGAGTAGTTCCGCTCTATTAGTGTTGTGTCTCTAAAGCCTAGATACCATGTCCATGACCTCCTCCTCTACCTATATGACAAATAGTACTTTGAATACCTTCCTAAAGAGGTGATACCAAACCTTCTTCTGAAGGTGGAGCTAACACAGATCCTATCCCACTCAGAATAGATGGTAAGGTCTTATAAAATCACTGTAGATGCCCTAATCTTCCATAATCTCATCACTCAACGAGGTATCTGGGACACTATGGAATATTATTACCATGCTTCCCACACTGGTGACATACCACATAACTATTTGTGGGTGTTAACTAAATATTGTTTCTCATGTGTGTAGTCTCAAAGCATCACTTCCGACCGTTAGTCGAACCACTACTCTGTCTGGGTTCTGAACTACACTGGATCACACCATCATCTTCTCTTAGGTTTTTCTTGGTGATAAGGGTTTGGTTAAATATATTTGATATAGAAGTCAACAAAAAAAAATTCACATGAGAATGAATAGGATGCCTCAGACCATCCTCAAATCGTATCGCTTTCACTGGCTCATCAGCAATATAGATGGGCAAAAAACACTAAAGCTATATAAAATGAGATGAATAATCCATAACTATCATCGAACCCTGATGTAGGTTCATGAAATCCCTGGAATGATTATCCCTCAGGGTCTCAAGGAATAAATAATCAAATAAGCTCGACTGGAAACCACTCCACATCGCTTCCTGATACCGATCGGCCTGATTTATAATATCCCACTAGCCTTTGGCAGATCCTCGTAACATATAAGTAGAGAGTTTCACTATACTATTAGGAGGTGTCTCCCAATGATCGAATATAGACATGAGAATATCAAACCATAACTTTACAGCCTGTGGTCATCCATCCCTCAAAAACATGGTTAGATGCTACTACTAGAACTCTCGAGTCAACTCTCCCATAGAAGGGGAAGAGCGTGGAGCTCCCTATAAGGTCTTCATAATCTATATAAAATATACTTAAAACCAAGAATAATCACCAGAATTAGGAACATAAATATGTTCCATAGGAGTAACAACTAGAGGTATAACCGGGGGCTCATGGACCACCACCTCCAGGGCATGGTAGTCACTAGCCTCATGGCATATGACCAGAGGATGTCGTGGTGGCATTGCTCTACAATTTACAAACACAATATTCATATAGAGTTTGATAATGGAATAATACACATATATAGAACTAGAATAGGTAAAAATACTTTCTATGAAATAGTCACACCACTCTTCAAGCTCAAGGAGTCATATTTGGGTAGTAGAAACACTTTTATAGAACAATAGAGATGCTACCTACTTCCCACTACTAAGGCCATGATTGAGTTAAGCTCTATGTTTTGCAATTTCAATTTCATTTTACAATTGTGTTTACATTTCAATTTGATTTAAATGGTTGAACCAAATGGTTCACCACTTCTGATCCATAAGGTCCCATACACCTTATAAACCAAAATATGACATCCATTTAATCCATATCATAACACGTTCCAGTCCATTCGATCAATGGTCCATGACTCAACATGCCATAGTTGACTGCTTAGGGTGTCTGCTATAGCCTACGTAGGAAAAAACTATTAGGTTATGGTAGGAACTCTAAGTACCAACTATGTTTTCTCAATTCACTATAAGAATAATTAAGCAATAACAATTATATTTATAATATTCAAAGTGATCATGACAATCACATCCAATGCAAACAACCTAATGCTCCTAAATGGCATGGAATATGAATGAAATGTGAATTTCCTACAAGGTGGATAATATGATGCATGATAAATGCTTCCTTTATCTCATCTCATCAGGCTAAGGATAAAAGATAAATATTAAATATATCAATAGTAATATCATAATTCAAGTGAATCACCCAATTGTGGAATAAAATCAACTATAATAAGAAAAATGCAGAAAATATAAATTTCTATTTAAAGAAATTTGGATTTTCTCTATACATGGGTTAGCTACTCCCAGGCACAGATCATTACCAAATCATATAGTGTTACTAATCACTTATCTATTGTCTCAAAATAGAAAGGAAATAAAATAAACCTTTGACACCACTTTGTGACATACCATACCCGGATGCTACTCAGAGGTGCCCCGAGCCCAGTTAGCCACATGGCCTCAAGTGTACCTCCACATATTCCATAGACTACCAAATAAAAGCGAGGGAATAAGGTGTTTCTATGGGGATACTATGACCTCATTACCAAAGTGAATCACAATATATATGTAATAACTGATAAATTACAAAAGCATATATAAACAAATGGCATAATAGAAACAAACACTATAACACTAGACTAGTAACCCATCACAGTGGAAGTAGATGTAAATAACCAAGTACTGAATAATAATCTAAATCAGAAAATGAATCATATAAAATGGATAAAAATTAATGTGTCTATAAAATAGGGAAAAAATGTATACAAGGAAGAAAATGGTACATGATATACAAAAATAACAAAATGGACAAAAATCTATCCAAGCATCCTGAGCTCCATCCCAGTCATCTGCTACCATGATCCCATCCTAATTCATGAAATATATTATGCATCTATAAGAGGATTCTTCCCCCTATCTACAACTATAAGAATATAGTCTTTTTGAGTACCATCAGTGGCCCGTATAAGGTGTGAGATAAACTTAGTTGGCCACCACCAATGGTGTCTATAAATATCCAGTTTGTGTGTATAATATGCCAACATGCAGATACAATAATGTAAATTAGTAATAAAAACCATAAATGGGTTGGATCTAGTTAATAAAGGAAACCAGGTTGACACTACCTACCTTGGCCTGTGCTGGAATATATCTGAATGAGTAACAGAGTACACAATGCTCGATATCACATTTATAAGGGATTACATGCCCAATATCATAGTAATAATGGGATTTCATGCCCAATATCACAATTATAAGGGACTCCATGCCCAGTATTATAGAATAGGGGTGCCATGCACAGTATCAAAGAATAGGGACTCCATGACTAGTATCACAGAATAGGGATTCCATGCTTAGTATCATAGTATAGGATCATCATGCTCAGTATCACATATATATACAAGGGTCATCATGCCCATATCACTTATATATATAGGGTCATCATTCCCATTTAAATTATATAATAAGGGACATCATTCCTATTTCAATTATATATAAAGGTTCATAATGCCCATTTCGCTTATATATAAAGGTTTGTCATAACAATTTAGAATTAAGCAGAAGGGAAATCATGCCCATTTATGTTTAACATGCATAAGGGTCACCATGCCTAATTTTTATAATTAAAGAGGGTCTCCATGCCCACACACCATTAAAGATGAGTATCCATTGGATTTAATATGATCCAAGGTATAATTCATAAATCATTATAATTTTATATCAAAAAGGTCATAACCATTGTTTAATTCAATTAGGTGACGTGGTTTTACCACTCACAATCATTTTAGTTCATTACAATTGATAAGGGAGTTAACCATGCTACACCACCACATCCATTATTATCAACATGATATGATCAATTAGAAATAAAACCAAACACTCCATTAGGTGCTTCAGAAATCTATTATTGAGATCCAAATAGGCATGTAAGAGGGATCACCCAAAGGGATGGCTCACTCTGAAGTGGAAAATATCATTATGGAAAATATTTCTAACAAGTCATTCAGTTCCAAGTAGGACAACCAATTTAAGGAATGTTCAAATTAGGGGAAATACACAGTGAAACCGATTTTCATAACATATCACATATTATAAAATAATAAGACTTTAAGGGATAAATACTAGACCACCTACTATAAGCTCGTACAACTCTCCTCATCTAGTATCAACCTTTGATTTGGTCTAGATTGAGAGAAAACGAAAGAATTAATGAACAAACTAGAAATAAGGAATATTATTTTTCACCTAAATAGAATTTTTGAGGGAAATAAAAATGAAAAATGGATTAATATGAATATATTAATTACCTATGAACATCCAATGAGATAAATAAGGATTGAATTAGAGTTCGGACAGATGAATGATATCAAAACCTATGATTTGGATTCAAAGGAGAGATCCCAAGCCTATTTTGTTTGCTGGAGGAAAAAATGTGAGGAGGATTTGAGTTTAATTAGATTTAAGGGTATTTTGGTAATTTCACCCAATAAAAATAGGGGCACATGGTTTGGCAGCACGGTCGTCCAAACTGTGCACCAACCGTGCTTGGTTCACTACCTTAGAAGGGGAACTGCACGGTTAGGCCGCATGGTTAAAGAAATTGTGTGACAACCGTGTGATTCATATCTAATAAAAACTATATAAATTTCACATGGGCATGTGGCCCACTCTGTATGGTTTCCTCAAACCATGCAACCCCTACTGCTCTCTATCAAGACCTGCATGGTTAGGGGTAACCGTGCAGCCTAACCCACATGGTTTCTCCTATCCATGCGGCCATTCTATTTCTCCTAAAAAGCTAGGATCCAGGATTTTAAAATGCCTCAGACACCCCTGAAACACCTGCAACATCATTATAAATTCATATTAGGTCCAAATTAAAGGATTAGATCGAAATGAAAAGGATATTTACCTCAAAAATTCACCATGTTATTACATATGTTATACATTATTTTCTTTTATTTGATATATCTTCTTTGATATATGTATATGAAATGATTTGAAACTATTTTACTTGGATTATTTTTAAAATGTGGAAAAATATAAAATTAAATATTTTCCATGCTTTTGATATAAAAACTGTAAAATAATTTTCAAGCCTTGTTTTATTAAAATTTGGGCATGTTTAGATTATTATACAAAGGCTTATTATAGAACACCTAGATGGGATCCTACTGATCCTGTTAGCTCATACCCTATGCACCCCTTCAGCAGTGCGTAGAACTTTGTATATATTTAAATTCATGGAAAGGAAAGGTTCTACAGTGAGGGATTTTTTTAGCTTTTTCAGGTAGCTAGTGGTTAGATGGTAAAAGTTTCCTCACACTATCGCATGTAGTAGTCAATTTTTGTTTTTTTTCCTTTGATGATTGGACATGTAGGACTCAGGAGTGAAGCACCTTCATGTAGTAGATGAGTTTCCGAAAGAGGTTGATGTGGGTCTAGTGATAGTGAGAGGTATAATATTTATTTCATCTTCAGTAATGGTTACATAAGTTTATACTGGTTCTTCCCACTCATTTATTCTTGGACATTTTTTTGATATGATTAAACTTCCAACCAATCTCATGTCCTTTGTTATAGAGTTAGTTACACCTCTTGAGAAGAATAAAGAGTAGGGGTTTTAGTGTCATTTTTCACTGTCGATATCTGATGTAGAGTTAGTCATAGGTTTCCTCGTTCTCAATCTAGATCTATTTGATGTTATCATCTAAATGGATTGGATTATTTTTCATCATGATGAGGTTGATTTTTATCATCATCATGTATCGTTTCTTATGAACTATGGGATATCATAGGTGTTTTAAGTAGAGTGGGACCCGAGGTCTATCCATGCAAGACCTTCCTACCCAAAGCTCAGGATTTTGTTGTTTTCTATTTTGGTTGAGTCCGATAATGTCTCTTTTATTATTGACCTTCCTGAAGTTGTTTGGGATTTTACTAATGTTTTCCTAGATGATTTATCTAGTCTTCCTCTAGATATGGAGGTAGAGTTTATGATTGACCTGATTCTAGGTATGTAGTTGATTTTGATACCTTATTATCATATGGCACCAACGAAGCTAAAATATCTCAAGATTTAATTGGATGACCAATTGGAAAAGGGTTTTGTTCACCTTAGTGTTTCTCCTTATTCAACCTCAGTTCACTTTTCTAATAAGGAATTCAGTTCACTCCAATTGTGTGTGGACTATCAGTAGTTGAATTGGGTAAAAATTAAATAACAAGTATCATTTTCCTCATGTGTATTATTTTTTTGAATATTTAAAAGGGGAAAAGTGGTTTTTAAACACTAATATTTGGTCGGGATATCATCAGCTCAGAGTTTGGGAGTCTGATATACTGAAAAAGATTTTCTGGAGTATGTATGACCATTAAAAATATATTGTGATGCTATTTTTCCTAACTAATTATCCTACAGTTTTTATGGATTTGATGAATCATATTTTCCATGAGTATTTCAACACTTTTATAGTAGTTTTTATGGGTGATAATTTGGTTTATTTGAGGTCTGAGTGTGAGAATGAGAACTATTTGAGTTTGATTCTGGAAATCCTGAGGATTCACCATTTATATGGAAATATTTTGAAATGTAATTTATGGATCCAAGAAATGAATTTCTTGGGGAATGTGATTTATGATCATGGATTATCTATTAACCCTAAGAAGGTGAAGGCTGTTTTGTCTTGGGAAGATCCACAAAAATATTTTTAGAATCATAGATTCCTTGGTATTATTGGTTACCAATTATGGTTCATCAATGATTTCTAAAAGTTGGCATCACCTTTGACTACTCTTACAAGGAAAGGGGTGAAATTCATATGGGGTGAAAAGTGTCAGTATTCTTTTAATGATCTAAAAAGACTACTGATATCGACTCCTATTCTAATATTACCTGAGCTTGGTAAGGGGTATGTGGATTTTTATGATGCTTTTGGTGTTGTTTTGGGTTGTGTGCTTATGCAGGATGATTATGTGCTGGCTTATGGTTCTCATCTGATTCAACCGTATGAGAAGAATTACCCCACTCATGATTTAGAAATTTTTGTGGTTATTCTTGTGTTTAAGTGTTGGTGACACTATCATTTTGAGGAGTGATTCATGGTCTTTTCTAACCATAAGATTATGAGTTACACCTTTTCTCAAAAATACTTGAATCTCAGATAGAGATGATGGGTTGAATACCTTCAGATGTTTGACTTTGACATCACATACACCCCAGGGAAGGGGAATGTCATTACAGATGCTCTCATTAGGAAAGTTCCATTCTTAGGATATTCTGGAATCGAAGAAAGAGTAGAACTTAATGGGGCTCTTCGCTCAGTTACACCTGGATTCTCAAGATTATGTTTTAGGTATGGTTCTGACTAGTGTTATTTATCATCATCTCTACTTGATCTTGTTCTGTAGAGTCATAAATTGGCTGAAGAGTTTATAGGAATTCGAGAAAACCTATATGGTGGGGAGACCATTTATGGTTGCTCTCTCTCTTCAGATTGTATTCTATGTTTTGAGGATTGATTTTTCATCCCGAAATCTATCAGTATATCAGTTTTTTTTGAATTTCATAGTTCTTCATGGGATTTTCATCTAGGAACTATGAATATGTATTATTACATGAGACGATGAATCTGGTGGCTGGGTATGAAGCATGAAATTACTGATTATGTGTCCTACCATTGCACCTACCAAATAATAAAGGCAGAGTATCTGAAAACTTATAGTGTTATTGATAAAACACTATTTTATTGAATATTTTATTGATAATAAATGAAATAATTTCCTAACATTGTGTTAAATATGTTTATTTATAAAATATTTGGGATTAGATCATTCATTTGAATATTTGATGAAAATTCCAGTTTTACCCTTTATAGTTCACTGTAGTATTTCAAAGATAAATATTTTTATATTTATTATTTGAATTTGAAATTTTTTAACAGTGTTCCTGACATAATTATCTACAACTTTTATTCAGGACACTAGAGATAAATAGTGCATTTATTTGTTGAAAATGGGCCATGAAATCAAAGTTGGGCTGGACTCTCCAGAATAGAGAAGCTTCTGTATTTCAGCCATAAATCCTTCATATGGTCCTTTATTAATCCCAAAATTGGAGAGGAGATATAGGACCCATATCCTCACATTTTATCCTTCCAGAATTCCGGACAATGCATGCGTTTTGGTGGTCAAATGGGTGGTGCAAGTTGGAATAAAATATTTGGCCGAGATTCCCCATTCACACTTGAAACCACTTTGAACCTAGCCTCCCCACCACTCAATAAAATTGGTGTTTTTCTCATTTGGTGGGGTTGGTACGTTCATTGGGAATTTTAGGGAAGAGGAGAAGTGGATCCACTCCAATTATCCAACCATTTCAATAAGGGTAGCTCTTGAAGCAAGGATCCCTTCGACGAAGCCTTCTTCTTCTCCTTCATGTTGTAATGATTTTGTTTGTGTAATAAACTTCTTTGTTCTTATTTTATTTCTTCTATTTTCTTATGTTTTGTTTAAATTTCTTCTTCTCTTAATCTTCCTCTTTGGTCTGGAATTCTTGAGTAGAAGCGTTATTGGGTTATACCCATTATAAACCTTTGCACATGCAAAACGCTTCTACGATGATTACGCCACCCATGGAAGAGTAGTCTTTTAGTAATCGATCTATCTTCTACCCTCTTCATTTAATTATTTTGAATCAATGATCTACTGTAATTCAAATAATATGATCCATGAATTGTGTTTTTAAATTACAAGAAACTAAGCAAGCAATTGAACAATTAACACAAAAACACGCGAGGTCGGGATTTTGTGTAAATTGTGAGAGCGTAATCTTAATCGGTAATACAAGACCACACGGGATAAATTTGTAGAGTTCAAATATAATACCTAAACACAATTCATCCTCATTTCCAGAATGGATATGTTCTCTAATTAACCACTGACCATAATCTATCCTTAGAACAACAATCAAAGTAGGGTGCTGCGATTGCGTGTTCCGAAGCTAGCCTAGGGTTTAAGTAATTTCATCTTTGTGGTTAAGTTAACTCTCGTAGGGTTCGAGGGATAAAAAATCCGGGGATCATAATTAAGTGGATATTGATTTAAATGATAATGATTAATAAGTGAATGAAGAGGTATATTTATATCGATTACGCCTTTTAAAATAGATTTCTAAAAAAACATCTTTTTGTTGTGTCATTTCAATCGAAATTCATTTCAAAACTAAAAACAAAAAAAACAATCTTCTTCCAGAAAACTTCTTCTAGATTCATAAAATATAACAAACCCCAATCCTTTAAATTAGTGTTTTTATTATATTCTATTTTATTTGTTTTAGAATACCTTTAATAAGTTGTTAAATTCACTTCCTCCTTTGAGAGATGACCTTGGTCAACCACTCTGCTGCACCTAAGTACCCCAAAATCACATTAATCATTTGAGGGTGCCCACGACAGCGCTCTATCAAATTGGTGCCGTTTTCGGGGAGGCAAGTAATTTATTCAACCATTTAGAGGTATTTATTTTATTTTTCATTTTATTATTTTCTTCACCTCTCTCTTTCATCGTTCCCCTTTCTCAAGTTTTTATTTTTTTTTCATCCTCTTCTTTTCTTTTTAGACCATCAACTCAACTTATCATTTTTATTTTACTATGGTCCACTTTCTTTATTTTCATTTTTATTTGATTTATGATACGAACTAATCCCAAAGATCTCTTAGATCTTGACCCTGATATTGAACGTAGCCTTAGGGCTCGAATCAGACATTCTCAGTCTACGAGAAGTTTCAATATTCAACCAGTTGGTGAATTCCTCTCTTCTGGAAACATTGAAATTGGAAGAAATTCAAATTAAAACATAAAAGAGGAACCAATGGCTGTAAATAATGGGAATGAACTTAATATAACCATTCGATAATTGGATGCACCAGATATTAACTATCAACCAAATTTTATTGCATACCCAAATCTCGAATCGGACTTTGAATTGAAATCTGGATTAATTCACCTTCTTCCAAAGTTTCATGGATTATCTGGTGAGGATCCCAACAAAAACCTTAAGGAATTTAATGTGGTTTACTCAACTTTAAAACCAATAAATGTTTCTGAAGATCAAATTAAATTAAGAGCATTCCCATTCTCACTTGATGGAGCTGCAAAAGATTGGATGTATTATTTGCAACCTGAAGATGTAACATATTGGAATGATTTGAAACATCTTTTATGGCAAAGATTTTTTCCAGCATCAAGGACAACATCCATTCGAAAGGAGATATTGGGGATCAATCAAGCCCAAGGGGAGTCAATGTATGAGTATTGAGAGAGATTCAAGAAGTTGTGTGCAAGCTGCCCACATCACCAAATCAGTGAGCGACTCCTCATCCAATACTTCTACGAAGGAATCACACCCATGGAGAGGAGCATGGTTGATGCTGCAGCTGGAGGAGCATTGGTGGACAAGACACCAGTAGCTGCACGTGCGTTGATCAACAAGATGGCCCAAAACTCCCAACAATTTGGTGATAGAGGTACACCACATGTCAGGGGAGTGCATCAGGTAAGTCCTTCTTCTCTTGAAAGTCATTTGATTGATACTAAGTTGGAAGAATTGACCACTATGGTTAGGCAAATTGATTTGGCACAAAAGACATATCTACCCCCTTCTTCAAGGCCTTGTGGTATTTGCACTGAGACAAGCCACCCAACTGATTGTTGCCCAAAACTCTAAGAAACAGAAGATTGTGCAGCAGTGTTCCCTGGGAGACGATATCAGCAGCAACAACAACAACCATATCCCCAAAAGAAGTTTGATCCAGCATACAACCAAGGGTGGAAAGATCAGTCGGACATGAGGTATGGCTCTGGACAAAAACAAAGGCCCCCTTTTCAACCAAACTTCCAGCAGCCTCCACCTTACCAACATGGTTTCCAATAACACCAAAGGAGTTTTGAAGTTCAAACATCAACAAGTCAGCAACAAGGGAATCCTCCACAAAAGTTAGATTCTAATACTGATGATCTTTTGAAGAAAATTGTTCTTAATCAACAGAATGAGCTAAAGAGTCAAGGTTCGGAGCTGAGGGAGTTAAAGACTCAAATGAGCCAGATTGCCACCACCCTCCATGAACTTATAAGTAATAATTCCGGAAATCTACCTTCCCAATCCACTCCAAATCCAAAGGGGAATGTTAGTGCCATCACATTGAGAAGTTGGAAGAAAATAAATGATACATCTGTACCTACCATTCCACCGGGATTCACCTCTACTCTAGAGAAGCCGCATTCCATACCAACTGATGAGCAATCCAAGGAGAAAGATAAAGGTAAGAAAAATATTGATGATGTTCCTTCTAAACCCCTTCCTTTTCCCAATAGGGTTGTTCAAACCAAGAAGATGGCTGAAGAAGCAATCCAAAAGGAGGTTTTGGATACATTCAAGCGTGTGGTGATCAACATTCCTCTACTTGAATCCATTAAGCAAATTCCAAGGTATGAACAATTCTTAAAATAACTTTGTACCAATCGAAGAGGGCTCAAGGGAAATGAGAGGATCAACCTTGGAATGAATGTCTCAGCACTCATTACACCAACTCTAGCAATGCCAACAAAGTGAAAGGATCCCGGGACATTCACCATCCCATGTACCATAGGGGAGTTGCACTTCTATGATGCTCTTTGTGATTTAGGAGCTTCAATAAATGTGATGCCTCACTCTGTATTCTCTTCCTTGCAGGTTGGTGAGTTAAAGACAACAAGATTAGTGGTGCAATTGGCGAATAGAGATACGGCATATCCAGCGGGAGTTCTTGAGGATGTACTTGTCTGGGTAAGAGACATGATCTTCCCAGCATATTTCTATGTGCTTAACATTGAGGATGATCAGGTAAGTTCTCATTCCCCCATTATCTTAGGTAGATCCTTCCTCAAAACTGCAAAAACTATCATAAATGTCAATAAGGGTACACTTTCCATGGAGTTTGGAGATGAAGTTGTGGCATTTAATGTCATGGAATCCATGAAGTACCCCTCATAGGACCATTCTGCTTTTGTTATCTCACATTTTGAACCACCAAGTAAAAACACCATGGAATTGGATTGTCCTATGCTTAGGTAGATTATGAGTATTGATTCTAGTTTGATGTCTAAGAGTACTTCCACACCCGTTTATAAGGAACAAGACTCTCTAAGATTTGATTTTGAAATGGAATCATATTCTGATTTTGATCATGTGAACTCTGATTATGACATGGCTCTTGAGTATGCTGATGGATTTGGTGATTTATTCTATGATTGTGATGATTTTTATTCTGATACTGATGTTCATTGTGCAGATATGTCTGTTGCATCAATTTCTCCATCCATACATCACCCCCCTACATTGGAACTCAAGCCATTGCCCCCAAATCTTAAATATACATACTTGATGAGTGGTGATAGATTACCTGTTATCATTTCTAACAATCTCTCTTTTGATCAGTAAGAAATTTTTTTGAATCTATTGAGAGATAACATTAGGGAAATTGGTTGGACATTGGCAGACATATCAGGTATTAGCCCCTCCATTTGCATGCATAGGATTCTCTTGGACGATGGGGCTAAACCGGTGAGGCAACCACAAAGGAGACTCAATCCAAAACTTTTGGAGGTTGTTACAAAAGAAGTTGCAAAATTGCTCGAGGAAGGTATAATCTATCCTATTTCAGATTCTCAGTGGGTAAGTCCAATTCAGGTTGTGCCTAAGAAAACTGGTTTCACTGTTTTAAAAAATGAAAATGATGAGTTAGTTCCTGTGAGAGTTAAAAATAGTTGGTGAGTGTGTATTGATTATAGTAAACTGAATCAATACACTCGTAAGGAACATTTCTCACTTCCATTCATTGACCAGATGCTTGAGAGACTTGCAGGTAGGACGCATTATTGCTTCTTAGATGGTTTCTATGGCTATTTTCAGGTTCCCATTGCAGCAGAGGACCAGGAGAAGACGACATTCACCTGCCCATTCAGTACCTTTGCTTACCGAAGGATGCCATTTGGACTTTGCAATGCCCCAGGTACCTTCCAGAGATTCATGGTGAGTATTTTATTAGATTTGATTGAGACCTGCATGGAGGTATTTATGGATGATTTTACAGTTTATGGGTCCTCATTTTATGAATGTCTCTCTAGTTTGGGAAAGGTGTTGAATCGTTGTATTGAGAAGAATCTGGTCCTGAACTTTGAAAAGTGTCATTTCATGGTAGAGCATGGCATTGTCTTAGGTCATATAGTCTCACAACATGGCATTGAAGTTGATAAATCTAAGGTAGACATTATTTCATCCCTTCCATATCCTACATGTGTGCGTGATGTTCGATCATTCCTTGGACATGATGGATTTTATCGACGCTTCATCATAGATTTTAGTAAGATCACTCTAACCTTATCTCGATTGCTTCAAAAAGATATTGACTTCAATTTTGATGATTCATGCAGGGTATCATTTGATGATCTAAATAAGTGTCGGACCACTCCACCGATCATACAGCCCCCACGGTGGGACCTTCCATTTGAGCTTATGTGTGACGCCTCCAACTTCGCCGTTGGAGCTGTCTTATCTCAGAGGGTGGAGGGACGTTCACATGTGATCGCTTATGCATCAGGGACACTGGATTAAGCCCAATAAAATTACACAACTACGGAAAATGAGTTTCTTGCTGTCATACTTTCTTTAGATAAATTCCGTTCATATTTATTGGGCTCTAAAGTAGTTGTTTTTTCTGACCATGCAACATTGAGGTACCTCCTAAAGAAGCCAGATGCAAAGCCCAGGTTGATTCAATGGATGCTCCTTCTTCAGAAATTTGATATTGAGATAATGGACAATAAGGGATCAAATAATTTGGTGGTATACCACATGAGTAGTCTTACTCACACACTAGAGGATGACACATTGGACCAGGTACCACTTCAGGACACTTTCCCCGATGAGAATCTCTATACCATCTCAGGTACACATCCTTGGTATGCTGATTTAGTTAATTACATTGTTTCCTATGAAATCCCAGCAAATTTGAAGAATCATCAAGTCCAAAAATTAAAAAGTGAGTCTAGGTATTATGTGTGGGATGATCCTTACCTCTGGCGCATGTGTAGTGACCAAGTCATTAGGAGGTGTGTTCCTGATCACGAGTTTGAGTCTATTTTTCATTTCTGTCATACACTTGCTTGTGGTGGAAACTTTGGACCCCAACGGACAGCTAGGAAGGTTTTGGACTCTGGATTATATTGGCCTAGCTTGTTCCATGATGCCCATGTGTTTTGTAAGTCATGCTCTCATTGCCAACACACTGGGAACATTTCTAGGAGACATGAGATGCCCCAACAACCCATACTATTCTGTGAGATTTTTGATGTATGGGGCATTGATTTTATGGGCCCTTTTCCTAGTTCCTTTGGTTTTTTGTATATTTTGGTTGCTGTTGATTATGTGAGTAAATGGGTGGAGGCCAAGGCCACCAGGACTGACGATTCTCATGTTGTTGTGGACTTTGTCAAAGCACAAATTTTTTGCAAGTTTGGAGTACCAAAGGACATCATCAGTGACCAAGGGACACACTTTTTCAATAGGAATTTTTCTTCCCTCCTTCGGAAGTATGGGGTGATACACAAAACATCAACACCATACCACCCCCAAAAAAATGTCCAGGCTGAGGTTTCAAATCGTGAGCTGAAACAAATATTAGAGAAAACCGTGTAGCCAAATAGGAAGGATTGGAGCAAGAGCTTGGATGATGCATTGTGGGATTATAGGACAACATACAAGACACCCATTGGTATGTCCCCATTTAGGATTGTTTTTGGGAAATCATGTCATCTCCCAGTGGAAGTCGAGCATCAGGCATACTGGGCTATAAAGAAATGAAACATGGATTTGGCCCAAGATGGAATTCAAAGGAAGTTTCAAATTCAAGATCTTGAGGAGATTCTACTGTCATCATATGAGAACTGAAGGCTCTACAAGGAAAGATCAAAAGCAACTCATGACAAAATGATCCAACAAAGGGAGTTTCATGTTGGAGAGAAAGTCCTTCCCTACAGTTCACGACTGAAGCTGATGCCTGGTAAGTTGCATTCCAGATGGTTAGGTCCTTATATTGTATCTAATGTTTTTCTTTATGGTACAGTGGAGATCACACAAGAGGAAACTGGAAGTATCTTTACAGTCAATGGGCAACGTTTGAAGAGATACATTGAGGGACTTCCTACTGATGCAGTGGATTTTATCACACTGCATGACCCCATCATCACTTGATCACATCAGGCTATTCCTAACCCTTTCACTTTTATATTATTTTTCCTATTTAAAAATTCTGTATTTCATGTGCATATATCATCTCATGGGTTCACATTAAGGACAATGCAATATTTTAAGTGTGGGGGAGGGAACCTTTTAGTTTAGTAATTTCAATTGTTTTCCTTTAACAAAAACAAACCAAAAAAAAATTGTGTGTTTTTCAAATTTTGTGTGTTTATTTTTAAATTTTCTTTGTGTTTTTGAAATTTTTGAGCTGAAATGATTCTCATCACAATTTTGAAATGCATATCAATGAGTGAAACAATTTATCCCTTGAAACTAAGCTTAAATGAATGCTTAAAATGACTTTGTTTCAAGTTAAAATATTTAGTAATTTCATGGAAAGTACACCGAATTTTGAATCCCATGCCACATATCACTGTCTTTATATTTGAAATCACTTTCCTGTGAGGCTTCTAAACCATTATTTTCATATTATTTACATTCACCTCACTTCTTGAGAGAACGAAACCATTCTTGATTTAACCAGAATTTGATCTATTCCTATCAAAACTTGAGGGTTTGAGGTACTTATGTTTAAATGACTGAGACATTTGTTTGGTATTAAAGTCCCTATTTCAAAGAATATTTTTTTATAATGGCCTACCTTGAATATTAAATCCTTGTATCCCTTAAAAATCATGCACAACCTGTTAGGTTAGCTACATTAAAAGCCAATTTTCCCTATCCAACCAACTCTTGAAGTGAAATTGCATAATCTAGTTGAGCTTAAGTGTGGGGGAAGCTGTCTTGTGTTGTGCTACCACATTTTGTGATAATTTGGGTGGAAAATTAAATTCTGAAGAGATTTGTTTGCTGCTGAAGAAAGTCATTATATTGAAATCTGTGCCTTTTCTGAAGCTTTCATGACAAGTGAAGCTCTGCCTTTTCTGGAGCTTCTAATTGAGGTGGAAAGCTGTGCCCATCTGGAGATTTCAAGAAAATCATGTTTGAGAAGATTGAAATTTTTGATGCTCAAATGATGAATGGTGTAAACGTTTCATGACTTTTCATGATGATGGATCTGAATTGATACTATGGGGATTGAGGAGAAGACCATATTTAAGTGAAAATTAGATTAATGCAATTTTGCTTCAAAAAGAGTCAAGCCCTCCTTATTTAGCCTCATAATTTTTCACATCTAAATCCTACCAACCGAAAGCCATAGAACAACCCTGAAAAGTCCTCATGATAAAAATATGTCCTTGACTCACATCAGGTAGCGATGTAGGAATCTATCAATCTTATGGTGACCCTTGTATGAGTTTGGATGAGAAAGACATTGCAAAAAAAAATTGATATTTGTGTGATGAGAGAAAATTCAAGCGAGGTAAGTGTTTTGTGCATGGGAGGATAAATGAAGTGGAAATATATTGAATGATATAAATGAAGAACTTGAAATAATGGTTTTTTATGAGGCATGATATCTTTTGTTTCTTGGTGTGTAATTGTTTGATCTCAAGGATATGTGTTTTAAAATTGGTTTTGATTTGATATTGATGTTTACTTGATATGAGGTTTTTCTCAGGAGTGCAAAATGGTAAGTGTGAGGGAGTTGATAAAACACTATTTTATTGAATATTTTATTGATAATAAATGAAATAATTTCCTCAAATTGTGTTAAATATGTTTATTTATAAAATATTTGGGATTAGATCATTCATTTGAATATTTGATGAAAATTCCAGTTTTACCCTTTATAGTTCACTGTAGTATTGCGAAGCTAAATATTTTTATATTTATTATTTGAATTTTAAATTTTTTAACAGTGTTACTTACATAATTATCTACAACTTATATTCAGGACACTAGAGCTAAATAGTTCATTTGGTCGTTGAAAATGGACCATGAAGTCAAAGTTGGGATGGACTCGCCAGAATGGAGAAGCTTCTGTATTTTGGCCATAACTCCTTCATATGGGCCTGGATTAAGCCTAAATTTGGATAGAAGATAGAGTACCCATATCCTCACATTTTATCCTTATGGAAGTCCATACAATTCACGCGTTTTGGTGGTCAAATGGGCGGTGAAAGTTGGAATAAAATATTTCGCCGAGATTCCCCATTCACACTTGAAACCACTTTGAACCTAGCCTCCCCACCACTCTATAAATTGGTGTTTTTTTTAATTTGGTGGGGTTGGGACGTGAATTTGGAAGTTTAGGGAAGATTATAAGTGGATCCACTCCAATTATCTAACCATTTAAATAAGGTTATCTCTTGAAGCAAGGATCCCTTCGACGAAGCCTTCTTCTTCTCCTTCATGTTGTAATGATTTTGTTTGTGTAATAAACTTCTTTGTTATTATTTTATTTCTTCTCTTTTCTTATGTTTTGTTTAAATTTATTATTATATTAATCTTCCTCTTTGGGCTGGAATTCTTGAGTAGAAGCGTTATTGGGTTATACTCATTATAAACCTTTGCACATGCAAAACGCTTCTACGATGATTACGCCACCCATGGAAGAATAGTCTTTTAGTAATCGATCTATCTTCTACCCTCTTCATTTAATTATTTTTAATCAATGAGATACTTTAATTAACATAATATGATCCATGAATTGTGTTTTTAAATTACAATAAACTAAGCAAGCAATTGAAAAATTAACACAAAAACACGCGAGGTCGGGATTTTGTGTAAATTGTGAGAGCGTAATCTTAATCGGTAATACAAGACCACACAGGATAAATTTGTAGAGTTCAAATATAATCCATAAACACAATTCATACTCATTTCCAGAATTGATATGTTCTCTAATTAACCACTGACCATAAGCTATCCTTAGAACAACAATCAAAGCAGGGTGCTGTGATTGCGTGTTCCGAAGCTAGCCTAGGGTTTAAGTAATTTCATCTTTGTGGTTAAGTTAACTCTCGTAGGGTTAGAGGGATAAAAAATTAGGGGATAATAATTAAGTGGATATTGATTTAAATGATAATGATTAATAAGTAAATTAAGAGGTATAGTTAGATCGATTACGCCTTTTAAAATAGATTTCTAAAAAAAACATCTTTTTGTTGTGCCATTTCAATCGAACTTCATTTCAAAACAAAAAACAAAAAAACAATCTTCTTCCAGAAAACTTCTTCTAGATTCATAAACTATAACAAACCCCAATACTTTAAATTAGTGTTTTTATTATATTCTATTTTATTTGTTTTAGAATATCTTTAATAAGTTGTTAAATTAACTTCCTCCTTTGAGAGACAACCTTGGTCAGCCACTCTGCTGCACCCAAGTACCCCAAAATCACATTAATCATTTGAGGGTGCCCATGACAGCGATCTATCAGTTATCCTTCCTATTTTGGTGCCATTTTATAAATGAGATGAGGTTTCCATGGACTTTGTTGTTGGATTACCATAGACTCTCTAATGGAGGAATGTTATCTCGGTGGTGATTGATTGGTTGACAAATTCATCTCATTTTATTCAGATCAGGGACACCACTAAAGTTTACTATTTGGGTAAGATGTATATGAAGGATATCGTGAGGTTACATGGGGTTCCTTCTTCTATAATTTTAGATAGGGATCCTAGGTTTACATTGAGGTTTTAAAGGAGTCACTATGAGGTGATGGGGACTCTGGTATGATTGAGTATAACTTACCATCCATAGAAAGACAGTTAGATAGATGATGTTATTTATATTCTAGAGGATATGATCAGTGCCCATGTATTTGATTTTAATGTATCTTAGGATATCCATTTGGGAATGATCCAGTTTTCTTATAATAATAGTTATCAATCATCAATAAAAATGGATCCTTTCAAGCCTTTATATGGTCTCCCCTGCAGGTTACCTTTTTGTTGGGTAGAGGTGGGAGAAACCTCTTAGGTGGGATTGAGTTTGGTTAAGAAAACTTCATCAAGGATTTAGGATATACATTTAAATGTAGTTATAGCTCAGAGTTGAAAAAAATATTATGCAGATCAGTGGCATAATTCTTTGGATATTTTTGTAGGTGACCAAGTTTTATTGAAAATTTATCATTTTTTGGGTTACCACCAGCTTGTAAAATAGTGAAAATTGGATTTGAGATATGTTGGAACATTTGAGGTCACTGAGTGGATTAGGAGGTTTACTTATCAGTTGGCATTGCTAGTTCAGTTGGCAGACATCCATGATGTTTTCTATATATCACAGCTGAAGAAATACCATCTTTATCCCTCTCACGTTTTAAGTTGGGAAAATATTAAGTCATAGAAATATGTTCTTATTGTGGATAAACCATTGTAGATCATTGAAATTCAAGTAAAAGTATTTCATGAGAATACAATTCCATTACTCAAAGTGTTATGGAGGCACAAATCAGATTCCCATGAGACTCGGGAGCATGTGTCATTGATGAGGGAGTAGTGGAATCACATATTTTCCAGACATAATTCTTCCACATGAATTCCCAGGGACAAAAAATTATTATAGTGGGGAGTTTGTATCATCCCATTACCCACTTTTAGGTATTTCCCTTCCCTTTATTTGTTTTTCTACTTATTCGAGTTCATCATGGGACTCCATAGGATAGAGAGAATTTTTTGGGTAAAATGACCTAAATTTTGGGGATGTATATTTTTTTTAATTAATGGAATTTAGGTATAAATGTGTTAATAGATTTCTGGGTTCTCCCCAAGTTTGGAGAACGTCTGTGGTGGTTTGGATTTTTCTGCTAAAAACTTAATTTTTCACAATATTCAGGAGAAATACACACCGTATAATGGGATTACAAACCATATAATTTCTACGAGGCAGAAGCCATGAGTATGGTATACAACGTGAAAGGATTACACACTGTGTATTTGGTTCACATCATGATTTTTCTACAAAAAACGGGATTTTTCACAATCTTCAGGAGAAATACACACCGTGTAATAGGATTACACACCATATAACATCTACAAGGCAGAAGCCATGAGTTTGGTACACAATGTGAAAGTATTACACACTTTGTATTTGGTTCACACTGTGTATTGGTAAAAGTAGGGTTTTTTGTAAAAAGGTGACATGTTTCTTGGTGTTTTCAGCCTTATTGGATTACATGATGTGTAATGGGATTACACACCATGTAAATATTTCAAGTTTAGGTTTTTAGGGAGCTACATAGATGATTCTTATTTCATTCATCTACAAGATCTTGGATCTCTACCTAGAGGATCTTAGGGGTGATTTTGGAGACCTCATCTCCTTCCAAATCTCTTTGTTCGATGATCGATCTTCAAGTTTGTGGTGTTGTGTTTCTCTAGGTAATAATTAATTTGGTTTCTTTATTTCCTTTGATTGAAAAATCCCTATTACACTAGGTTTTAGATATGTTGATCTATGAATGTCATGAACCAACCCGGGTCGACCCTGAACCGGTCACCCGAGCTGGTCCGCGACATGGCCCGAAGGGCGTTCCCAATCCCCACAGGCTGAAAACTAGTGCCAGGCATCAAAATAAACTAGTTGGGAACAATTTGGCCCATAAAAAAATATGAATAAACATAAACTGAACAAGAAGATAAATAAAGGGAAATAAACCAAACAACTTGTAAACGGAAAAAGGAATTAAAGAAGCGACGTGACATACCTCAGGTGACCCTATGGGTCACCACGAAACGTAAACCACACTCACTCCCAAAAGAAATCCAAGACTGAAACCTACAACTGAAAAGTAAAGTAGGCATGAGAACTGAAATGATCAGTAGGATTGACAAAATACAACCACGTCCTATGCCCCTGTCTTTAGTAAGAAATCCAATCATGCCCATTTGAATATATGGTATAATAAAATAATGTTTTTCCTTCTTTTCAAACTCAAGTAATGAGTTTTCATTTTCAAGTAAAGCATTTCACTCCCACTACATTTTCAAAATAGGTTCCAAGAATGCATTAACATTTCAAAATGAAAAGAAACCAGTTTGGATTAAAATATGGTTTTCAAAAACAATACATAAAGTATGAAACACCTGAAAAGATAGTTACATCACAAGCAACATGTCAAAAATGAGCACCATGGGTAATCCTGATAGGTAGCTAGAACAAGTGGTAAACTAGATACCTTGTACCCCAGTGAAACGTGGATTAGAAACCAAGACCCTCAGAAAATCACTTTGGAACCCCTTTTTAAAAACCCATTTTGAAAATCACTTTGGAACCCCTTTTTAAAAATAATGCATGTCGTTACACTTTCATAAAAAAATCGAACGAAAGGCCGCACATCTTTTGGAAATACCCATTTCATGTTCAACCCCTATGAAACCACTTTTTAAGAACCTCAACCATATATATATAGTGCATATGGATTTCACAAAAAAAACAAGGAAATAATTTTAAAGAAACATCAAGCAGAAATGGAAATTCTAATTAAAGATTAGGGCACAGGGGACCTACCTCAAACTTGTCATTATTTGTCAACGACCACTCAAACTGACGCTTGGCACATACACGAACATGCATTTATACATATATACACACACACCCCTAGCTGCATTGCACATATTCCCCACACCATGAGGGAATATGTACAAAGAGGGCATATATATATATTTATGCCTTGCCCTATGCATGTACATATAGGATCCCTCGACACCCGCAGACCAAAACCATCGAAGCAAGGCCCAACGCACTACACATATAATTTAATAAAGCAATTAAACACTTAAAAGATACATAAAACATTTCAAAATAACACATCAAGGATTTTCACCAATGACACGCCACTTACATAACTCATAAAACCCATTAAAAATATTAAAAGAAAAACACATAATCAATTTAACCATTTGCAAAGGCCATTTCAAATCTCACATAAACCAGAACCAATTCCAAAACATGCATTTCATTGTTTAAACCATTTAAAATTTACATTTATAAATACATGACAACTCAAACATTCCAAATTATGAATTTCTCTTTTGAAAACCTACACCAAAACCCATTTTCACCATAAGTTCCATTGAAAACGTGATTCATACCATTTGAAAAACTAAATAAACCATTTATACAATTTATAAAACACCTAAAAGAAGCACAACAAGTAAAACATGCTCAAAGTGGTATATTTCCCATCAAATATCCTTTTTCCACACATACGCACCTCATGTACCCACAAAAACACATGGCGTACTACTTAAACAATTGATTGAACACGTCCAAAGATTTCCATAACAAGGCACACACACACAAATGCCTCCACTTTCATAGTCAAACCACTTTTGAAAATATACACACACTAAAACAATATACAAACATGTTTCACACGCTTTATAAGATTTAATAAACCACTTGAGAATTTTATAAAACAACCCCAAGCGGTATCACAAGACTTTGAACACGAACTCCCAAAAAAAAATACATCATATAAGGCCATATGCACACCAAAACATGATAAAATAGAATTCACATCCCTTGAGCGACATAATAAACCAACAACAAAGTTTATAAAACACTACGAAAGGCTCAGAACGGGTTTTCACAAAATCAAAACATTCATATTAAATAAATACAATACTAAACACATCTAAGTAAGATTAAACTTAAGTAAAACTATATTATCACCAAGAAAACTAATTAAATAATATTCTAAATTAATTTAACATGCAAATTAATTCATCAAACAATAATTATAAGAATAACCACCTACCTCGAGACTATGGCGGATCGACTGAGATGAAACAACACATTGCGGCTTCAATAGTGGATGCCAAAACATGGACCAATGGGTCCCAAGATACCCTTTGCATACCCTAAAACCAAATGAAAACCCGAAGTCGGAGTTAAAAATAAACCCTAGGTTCATCTGATCTATACTGGGTGGTAGAGAAAAGGAATTGAGTCTGTGAAACAAAAAAGAATAGAGAAAAAAAAACAACCTTACCACGGTGAATCTGATGCACAACGTGGGGAGATCTGACAAGATTGATGAATGAAGAGGGAGGTATGAAGGGGGGGGGGACTGTGTAGGTAAGGAAGAAGTGGTTGAGGCGCTATTCATGGCAGGTAGTTGGGGAGTCATGAGACAATCTAGAAGGGGGGAGGTTCACCGGTCCAAATCATCAGAGGAGGAAATAGGGAGCGGTGCACTCAGGGAAGGATAAGGGGGAGGGAGAAGTATGATTGGGAAGGGTTGCAGGACGCAAGGGATTGGTGCGAGATGGACCGCAAGGGTAGCGGTGTGAGATGAACGGGAAGGAGGGTTGTATGGCACGAGGGAGGGATGAACACAACTTACAGGGGTGGCGCGATCTATAGGGTTTCATGAGAAGGAAAAAAATGCAGGTAAGGGGGGGGGGAACAAAAGGGAAAAGAAAAAAAACAAGAAATAAAGAAATAAAATAGAAAAGAAGGAAATAAAAGAAAAGAATATAAAATAAATAATAATTTAACAAATAATATTAAACATAATAATAATTTTAATAAACTCTAATAATAATAATAAGATAAAAATAATTGTAAATAAATTAGTAAGAACAATATTAATATTACTAATAATAATCATAATAAAAATCATAATAAAATTAATATACTTAACAAAATTAATATAAAGTTAATAATAATAACTTAATAATAATTAACCTATAGTAATAAACTTGGTGAACATAATAATAATAATAATAATAATAATAATAATAATTACCATTAATATAATTATTAAAATAACTCTTTAAAAATCATTTTATTTATTTTTCTTGAACATGAGGTAGGCCACATGGTGACCCGGGAAAATCCACACGGCTTTGAACATGACCTGCCCATGCACCAGACACTATCAAGGGTAAATCATTCATTCATCAACAAAATGCAAAAAATTTAAACAGGCTTGGCCCGCAAATCGATAAAAATTTTCAATGTATGATAAAATAATAAAATAATATTATTTTAATAGTTCGATTGTGACAATTCTCCCCACCATAAAAACTTTCTGCCCCCAGAAAGTCACCCAGCCAAATGAGGGAACAAACTCAAGTTCGAAACAGAACAAGGCCAACAAAAACATGAAATCGGTGTGAATTTTCACTCCATCAGTCACACCCCACCAACTCTGAGGGAAAATGAAAAGAAAAAAACACTCAGGAAATGAGGAGGGTTCTCCCCACCACAAGAACCCAACTAGCACAGAAAACATTGAGACTCACAACACGAGCCAACTCTGGAAATACTAACTTGAACCAAAGCAGAAACCGCCAACAAGGACCAAAACTCATACACAGACCAAACCTTGAAAAAGGCACGACATGATTCATGGTGGGTCTGCCCACCATTTAAGAACCGACCATCTTAAACCAACCAGTATAGACTGACACGAGAACTTCCAACTCAAACCAAAAACCACTGACACATGAGAAAACCTACAAAAAAATTCTACCAAATAACAAACTTAACCATGACTCATCATTTCCACAAGATATGAGCATCTCCAAAATGAGCATGTACTTACAAAACAGGTCACATTTGAGGAGGCACAACTACTGGAATTACAAGAAGACGATATCACCACGCCTTCTTACAACCAAAGTGGGGTATTCAAAGAACAAAAACCACCATGGGGAAATGAGACCTTTATGCCTCTTACAACAAAACATAACCTTCAAAGATAAGGAAACTTGAACCGAGAAATTTAAACCGTCCCTATTTCAGTACTGGAGACAAAATTTGGACCAATGTGACCCACACCAAATGATTCTTGACTACGTGAAAGGATTCAATCAGAGACCTGTGGCTGGAGCTCTGATGTCTTGAAGCATCTGCTTCTCTGCAGTCAGGAGATAACATCCTCTAGTTGAGACTCTTTCTAACATTACTGCTAGTAGAAAATATCCAAGTTTCCCCAAATGGACACACCATCGGCAAGAATTCGGAGGATGATAACAAAGCAATGTAAAGTACCCAACCCGGCCACACTTAAACCAAACAAGAGGGTGGCCCGACTAAGAGAAGATGAAATTGACCAGAAGACTTGTATGAGACAGGTTCCTCTGGTTCGCTCTCCTCACCGGATATGGAACATTCCCGAACACCATAAAGAATCAGTCTTATAACCCTGAATGAAGACCCCACACACGTGAACTTTAATTGATTCCATGATGCTACCTTCGGAGAAAAGGGAATCAACCCCTCAAAATGCCTGACGTAAGCCTTTACTATCTGTTGGCTTTGGTAGAAACTCATGAGCTATTACAATTTCCTCACCTTCACTTCCTCAGGTATAAATGATCGGACGAGAGTGGTCTTAAACACCTTCCAATAGATCCCATCATGCAATGACGTTGGGATCATCTTATTCTATCAATACAAGACTCTCTTAGCTTTGGGAGTTTCCAATAACCCAAAAACACCAATGATTTCACCAAGACAGTATGTCACCTTCAATAGATCATGATCATTACAAAAGACGGACAATAACTGAAAATATTTCAATTCCCCCACTTCTCTAAGAGTCTGGGTAGAACCAAAAACTAGAAGAGACTTGTTAGAACCCTCTAGGACTTTTCTAGGTGGCATACTAAAAAAAAGGCACAAAGCCGAATCAAAACTCATCATAAATAAAAATTCCACACTTTAATCGCAAGCTAAAACTCAAACTCAAATCACTATTCCAACCACAATTCAGTATGTGAAAACCAAGAACCCTTGAGAAAGGATACCAAAGATGAAAATAGACACTAAAAAATTTCTTACCTTTCAAAACATTTAAATTCCTTTTTGAAAAAAATATTTCAGAAAACAAAACAACTTAAGTACCCTCAATGGGTATCCCATGAAGTCTCACATATAGATATACCATTGTTCTAGCTCATTCACCCATATACACATACC
The DNA here is from genome assembly GCA_963277665.1 of Viscum album. Lineage (NCBI taxonomy): Eukaryota > Viridiplantae > Streptophyta > Magnoliopsida > Santalales > Viscaceae > Viscum > Viscum album. The sequence continues at coordinate 1,144,116,167 of OY728140.1, forward strand.
ACCAATTATCCCTATGTCACATGCGCACCTCTATATATGTGATCCCTCATAGGAATACCAAGGGTCAATTCAAGACACTTCTCATTTTCAAAACAGATCATTCAGCATGAAGCAAAAATTCCCAACCAATTTGAAAAAGTAACTTATCATTAAAGAAAAACATTTCCAAATTCCAAAAAATTTTCCAATTCCCATTCCAAAAAGTATTACTGAGATACCAAAAAAACTTCCAAAACACCTCCCATTTTTTCCTCTGAAACCGCACATTCCATTAAAAGAAAATAATTTCCATTTCAAAATCACTCTTCCACTCCAAAACCACATTCCCTTTTGAAAACCTCTTTTTCTATGAACCATTTTCATTTTTGAAATCCACTCAAGTCAGTAAAAACTAATCCCAATATAACTCTTATCAAAACTTCCAAAAATAAGGGACTAGTGGCCATGCCAACCCAGTAACATGGCTTAGCAGACCATGCTCTGAGCGGGCATTAACCATAGGAAGCATCTTGAACCGTGCACTCAGGTTGTACATGGGTCTCTACTCCATGAAATACCACCTCGTAACAATGGATCACTTCCTTTTTCATCCCTCATCCACACAAACCAAGCCAAAGAAGAAAATTCAAATCCCGGAATACCCTTGGAAACTCAAGTCGCGGGATGGGTGAGGGTTCATGACATCCTTCCCACACCTACCTCTCGAGTCTCGACACACCTATTCACCAGGCTACCTGACACCCCAAATAACAAGGACTGCCTCTGATACCATTTTGTCACAAACCAACTCAGGTTAACCCTGAACCGGTCACCCGAGCCGGTTCGCGACATGGCCCGAAGGGCGTTCTCGATCTCCACGGGCTGACAAATAGTGCCAGGTGTCAAAATAAACCATTTGGGAATGATTTGGCCCATAAAAAAGATGAATAAACTTAAAATAAACAAGCATATAAATAAATGGAAATAAACCAAACAACTTAGCAGTGGAAAAAGGAATTAAATAAATGATGTGACATACCTCAGGTGACCCTGTGGGTCACTACAGAACGTAAACCACACTCACTCCCAAAATCAATCCAAGACTGAAATCTGCAACTGAAAAGTAAATTAGGAATGAGCACTAAAATTATTAGTAGGATTTCCAAAATACAACCACATCCTATGCCTCAGTCTTTAGTAAGAAATCCAATCATGCCAGTTTGAATATAAGGTATAATAAAATAATTTTCTTTATTCTTTTCAAACTCAAGTAATGAGTTTTCATTTTCAAGTAAATAATCTCACTCCCACTACATTTTAAAAATAGGTTCCAAGAATGCATTAACATTTCAAAATGAAAAGAAACCAGTTTGGATTAAAATATGGTTTTCACAAACAAGACATCAAGTATGAAACAACTGAAAAGAAAGTTACATCACAAGCATCATGTCAAAAATGAGCACCATGGTTAATCCCGATAGGTATCTGGAACAAGTGGGAACCTGAAGACCTCGTACCTCAGTGAAACGTGGCTTAGAAACCATGAAACTCAGAAAAATGTGTCTTAGAAGACCACGACCCTCAGAAAACGTGGCTTAGAAGACCATGAACCTCAGTAATTAATATGTTTAGTTAGTGTTATTGTGTCAATCCTGCTAGACGAACCAAGATGAACCCCTATCATTTCATCTAGCGCACTAGTCCTAGTCACCCACCTAGATACCCAGGTTTCTCCATCGTGCTCTATTTCAATTGATTGTGAGTTTTCTTTATCAAGCACACATATATGTAAATAACACTTTCCTTATCTAAAACTCATTCAACCTCTCACCACTGATCTCCCTCCTTAAGCGCATTCTACCTCTTTACATCACACAACCACGCACAAGCCTTTACACTAGGCACATATCACAAACCAAACATTAACACTAGCATCACATTTTTCAAATTAAAGAGAATGTCTCAAGAGGGGTTTTCTATTTTCGTAAACCAAATCTCAAAGTGCTAAATGGGCCTCATCACTTTATAAGGAGTATTCATCATTTTAGAACACATAAAGGTACTATATATTTAAAACAAGCTTAAAAACACACTTAAAATGAAGTAATACTTTTAAGTAGATCAAACCATCCTTTAATATCGTGTTCACACCAAAACCCATTTTGAAAATCACTTTGGAACCCCGTTTTAAAAATAATGCATATCATTACACTTTCATAACAAAATCGAACGAAAGGCCACACATCTTTTAGAAATACCCATTTCATGTTTAACCCCTATAAAACATCTTTTTAAGAACCACAACCATATATATATAGTTCATATGGATTTCACAAAAAAAACAAGGAAATACTTTTAAAGAAACATCAAGTAGAAATGGAAATTCTAATTAAAGATTAGGGCATAGAGGACCTACCTCAAACTTGTCGCTATTTGTAGACGACCACTCGAACCAAATCTTGGCATACACACACACATGCATTTATACATATATATATACACACCCCTAGCTGCATTGCACACATTCCTCATCCATGAGGAAATATGTATAAAGAGGGCATATATATATATATATATATGCCTTACCCTGTGCATGTACATGTAGGATCCCTCGACACCCGTGACACAAAACCATCGAAGCAAGGCCCAATGCACTACAAAAATAAATTAATAAAGCAATTAAACACTTAAACGATCCATAAAATGTTTCAAAATATCAAATCAAGGATTTGAACCAATGACACACCACTTATATAACTCATAAAAACCATTGAAAATATTAAAATAAAAACACATAATCAATTTAACCATTTACAAAGGCCATTTCAAATCATCACATAAACTGGAACCAATTCTAAAACTTGCATTTCATTGTTTAAACCATTTAAAATTTACATTTAGAAATACACGACAACTCAAACATGCCAAATTATGCATTTCTCTTTAAAAACCTACACCCAAACCCATTTTCACCATAAGTGACATTGAAAACGTGATTCACACCCTTTGAAAAACTAAATAAACCATTTGTACAATTTATAAAACACCTAAAAGAAGCAAAACAAGTAAAACATGCTCAAAGCGGTACATTTCCCATCAAATATCCCTTTTCCACACATAATCACCTAATGTACCCACAAAAACACATGGTGAACTACTTAAACAATTGATTGAACACGTCCAAAGAATTTCACAACAAGGCACACACACACAAATGCCTACACTTGCATAGTCAAACCACTTTTAAAAATATACGCACACCAAAACAATATCCAGAAATTTTTCACACACTTTATAAGATTTAATAAACCACTTGAGAATTTTATAAAACAACCCCAAGTGGTATCACAAGACTTTGAACACAAACGCCCAAAAAAAACATTATCTAAGGCCATATGCACACCGAAACATGATAAAAAAGAATTCACAGCCCTTGTGCGACATAATAAACCAACAAAAAAGTTTATAAAACACTATGAAAGGCTCAGAACGAGTTTTCACAAAATCAAAACATTCATATTAAATAAACACAATACTAAACACATCGAAGTAAGATTAAACTTAAGTAAAAATATATTATCACCAACCGAACTGATTAAATAATATGCTAAATTAATTTAACACTCTAATTAATTCATTAAAAAATAATTATAAGAAGAACCACCTACCTCGAGACTGTGGCAGATCGACTGAGATGAAACAACACATTGCGGCTTCAACAGTGGATGCCAAAACATGAACCAATGGGTCCCAAGATACCCTTTGAATACCCTAAAACCAAATGAAAACCCGAAGTCAGAGTTAAAACTAAACCATAGGTTCATCTGATCCATACGGGGTGGTGGAGAAAAGGAATTGCAGTTGCGAAACAAAAAAGAATAGAGCAAAAAAAAAACAACCTTACCTCAGTGAATCTGATGCACAGCGTGGGGAGATCCGGAAAGATTGGAGAACGAAGAGGGAGGTACGAAGGGGGGGGGGGGGGGTAAAGGGAGAAGTGGTCGGGGCGCTGTGTGTGGTAGGTAGTTGGGGTTATGTGAGGCAAGATGGAAGGGAGGAGGTTTGCTGGCCCAAATCACTGGAGGAGGAAAAAGGGAGCAGTGCACTTAGGGAAGGAGAAGGGGGAGGGAGAAGTCTGACCGGGAAGGGTTGTGGGATGCAAGGGCATGGTGCGAGATGGACTGAAATGGAAGTGGTACGAGACGAATGCGAAGGAGGGTTGTGTGACGTGATGGAGGGATGGACACAACTTACAGGGGCGGCGTGATATATAGGGTTTCATGGGAAGGAAAAAACACACGTAAGGGGGGGAAGAACAAGAGGGAAAAGAAAAAAAAACAAGAAAGAAAGAAATAAAATAGAAAAGAAAGAAATAAAATAAAAGAAGATAAAATAAATAAAACTTTGACAAATAATAATAAACATACTAAGAATTTTAATAAACTCTGATAATAATAATAAGATAAAAATAATTGTAAATAAATTAGTAAGAACAATATTAATATTACTAATAATAATCATAATAAAAAATATAATAAACTTAATATACTTAAAAAAATTAATAGAAATTTAATAATAATAACTTAATAATAATTACCCTATATTAATAAACTTGGTGAACATAATAATAATAATAATAATAATAATAATAATTACCATTAATATAATTATTAAAATAAATCCTTAAAAATCATTTTATTTATTTGTCTTGAACATGAGGTAGGCCGTATGGTGACTCGGGAAAATCCGCGCGGCTTTGAACATGCCCTGCCCATGCATCGGACACTGTCAAGGGAAAAGAATTAATTCATCAAAAAAATTCAAAAATTTCAAACAGGCTTGGCCAGCAGCTTGATAAAAAGTTTCAATGTATGATAAAATAATAAAATAATATTATTTTAATAGTTCAGGTGTGACAATTAAGATAATTCTCTTGGTTCCTTTGTAGATCCTTCATGTGATCTTGCTTCAGACACTAACCCTTGTGTTGGTTGTGGTGTAATATTTGAGTTTCTTTAGGTATGGGTTGTTTCTTCTTATTTTCTGACTATAATTCTTGTTGAATCAATTTGAAGATGTGCGGATTGATTCTAGGGCATCTGTTTTCATTCTTGTGTTCTTCCTTTTTGTTGGATTCCATTGTGGGTGTGTGTGACCCGAGTTTGAGGTAGGTGGTTCTGTATCTAGCCTATGTTGGATGAACTACATTACTTTAGTTTTGATAAATTACTTTATAAATAAAATTTCATGATTGATGTATGGATTTTTGTGTGTGTGGAAATGGTTTTTTGATAAAATATAGTTTTCCTTTATTTTTATAAAAGTAAAGGTATTTTCAAATCATTATGAAATTGATTTCTGAAATATTTTTTAAAGCATGATTTTGAGGAAATGGTTTAAAAAATAGAGAACATGTCAAGCCTTGGGTACTTAGGTGGAAGGTGTTATAATAGGCCTCATCCGTTTATACTATTGGGGGGGGGGGGAGGTTCAATCATGTGGTTTTCCTTTGGTCCCTAGGCCTGTTGTTCTAGGGATCAGATAAACTTTTCAGGAGGTTTAATTTCTAGGGTGTTCCTCTTATGCCTAGATTCGATGCATATGTCTATGGTCTTGATGAACACAATTTTCTATGTTGGGGGTACAAGTATCCTAGCTAGCCTGATCTATAGTGACTCTTGGTGTGATGTTACCTATGAATTTGGTGTGTACTATTTTAACTTGTACTTACATGGATTGGATATGATATGTGATACATTATTTTCTTTGATTTAATATATCTTCTTTGATATATGTATATAAAATGCATTAATACCAATTTACTTAGCTTATTTTGAAAATGCAGAAAAAGGGAAAATTAAATGTTTTTCATGCTTTTGATATAAAAGATATAAAATACTTATCACTACTTATTTTATTTAAAGTTGAGTATATTCAGATTATGGCACAAAGACTTATTATGGAGCACATGGGTGGGATCCTATTAAGACAGTTAGCTCACAACCTGTACACCCCATTGGCGATGCATATAATTTTTTATGTATTTATATAAAAGGAAATTAAAGGTACTGTAGTGAGGTGGTAAGGTTTTTTTCATCTTTTTTGGGTAACTGGTGGTGAGATAGAGGTATTTTTTCATGTTATTATAAGGAGTATCAGTTTCTATTTTTGTTATCCTTTGATGATCGGACATGTACTTTGGGATGTTCTGACTGCTTAAGTTGTATCATTTCCACTATCTTCTTTTAGTCATGACATATATTTATTCTTCCACTATTTTTATGTATATATGCATTGTTTTTTATTCAGTTTGGGTGAAATTGTTCTCTATGGTTTTTTTTTATGCCCGGGTGCTAGTCGCTATCCCTTGGGGATCGAGAATGCCCTTAAGGTATGCATAAATTTGGGATGGAGATGAGTTTGAGAGGGTATCCTAGTCAGGTTATCCACACATTTTATGGGTAGTATAACCCAAAAAGTTTAAGTACATAAAATATAGAAAGAAGTAATATCTATAGAAGACAGAAGAACAATTCAATCAGGAGTGTTGATATAAAAAAATTCTCTTCAATAACAGATGATCAAATGATGTATTCCAGTTGAGAGTGTTGCATCAAAGATTACAAAGGTGTATCACATATAATAGTTTAAGAATATCCTCAACCTCATTACTTCACTAGTTCTATCAAAACCAATATATAGAGTTCCTTTAAGCACAATAGATTCAAAACATGAAAGTCACATGCATAGCTATTGTAGTTTTTCATTTACTAGACAACCACATTTTTTCTCCTTAAAAAATATACATATCTTGTAATGAATACTTGAAATAACTCATTTAAACAATTAATAAAATAATTAATATTTCATAAAATTAAGTTTATTCCATGGAATCCTCCCATAAATCATGAGATATTAACTCTCCATATTCAAGAATATTTCAAATTTTAGACTTGCATTTTTTCAAGAACATAACATGAATGTTTAACCCACATGATAATAAATTATATTTTCTAAGAAAATTCCAAATTAATTTTCTCATACTCAAAATAATTAATATGTAATTATGAAAAAATTAAGTTAAGAGAAACAAGTATAAAAAAATTATAGTAAATCAAAATGTTAATGAATGAGTAAAACATAATATATTTTTCAATTTCACGTAAGCATGTAATTCACGTAGGTTATTTTTTCTATGTAGGTGGTTTTTACATAAGAAAAAATAATTACATAACCAATTTTTCCACATAGGAATAATTTACATGTCCAAAATTAATCATGTAAGTGAAATATCCCACATAGGATAATTTCATGTGACTGAATTTTTCTTCATAGCATATTTCATGTATCTAAATTATTCATGTAAGAAAATTCACATAGCCAAAATATTCCATGTAATAAAATGAATCTTTACAAGTAATTTTAATCCTACCAAATTCCTTATGCAAGATAATTTTACATAGGATAATTTTAATTTACTTAATTTAAACATATTATAGATTTTGATGAAAAATAACTATTCAACCTAAAAAATAACCTTAATAAACACAGGTAAGACTTTTAAAAAATAGAGATAAGATCTTCAGAGCTATGAGAAATTATAATTATCTAATTTAAGATTAAATAATCATATCACTAATGTTTATAAATTACTCATATTAGTGGGAATTAACTTTTTTAATCATCAAAAACATAAAGTGGTTCAAGGATCCACTTAAAAATCCTCCCCGTTTTGATAATAGCAAAAAAAATCTTATAATTTAAAAAACATTTACCCCATTTTTTACATTATCAAAATGATTAAACAAATGTATCCTTATTAAATATACCAACTGTTTAATTTTAAAATGCCCCCTCTAAAGTTGATAATCATTATAGGGAAATAAATTACCCCCTATAATTTTAATATAAAACATTGAAATACCCCCTAAATGAAAACTAGTAAAGAAACTAACCCTTCAATTTCACCTTCTCTTTCTTAAAAACATTTTGAATTCAAAACAATCAGTTTGTAAAACTGCTGTGTGTAGATTTTGAAAACTGTTAGATTAAAAACGATGCATAATCTCTCTTAAAATGAATTTTAAAGAAAAATAATAGTTCAAACAATAAGTAAAAACAATCAAGGAGTTACTAGAAAATTTAAAACATTAGAATAGTGAGCCAATTTGTACAGAAATTCTCAACTATTATATTGAAAAAAAATTCTAGAATTAAGTAAATCTGAAAATTTTATCTCAATAAACTCATTCAAACTCCCATAAAACATATACTAAAATTTTAGAGTCCCATGATTCCATTTTTAAACTTGATTTTATCAAACTTATTTAAATATGTAGGATTAAAAAATATGTCAAAAATCTAATTTTCTGTGGAAAATGGATTCCAGAATTATATTACCTTTTTTGAACATGATCACTAAGAAAGTGATATCTGAAATAAATATACTTAGTTATAAAGTTTTTTAATGGTTTTTTAGAAATATAAATAGCATAGGTATTATCAAAATAAATAGGTATCTTATAAAAATTAAATCCAAAATCTAAAAGAGTTTTTTGGATCCATAATGATCGACAAAAAAAAGATGTAACAACTATGTTTTTAGGTTCAGCAATTGAAAGGGTTATTTTTTTTATTTATTTTAAGCCTAAGAAACTAAACATTTATCAAGTAAATGACACATGCCTGAAGAGTTTTTTCTATCTAGTTTTTATATACTAAAACTAGAATCATAATAGTTACTCAAATCAAAATAAGTTTTAGAAGGATAAAATAAACCAAGATTTAAGAAATCCTTTAACATATCATATAACCCTTTTAACATACTTTATGTGACTTTATTTAGAGTCACTTTGAAATATAGCACACAGTAAAATTAAAAACATCAAATAAATCCTTGAAGTAGTTAAATATAATAAATTACTATTCATACCTCTATACCTTTTAACATTAATAGATTTTCCAGCAGTATCAAAATACATTTTAAAATTAATACTTATGGGAGTAGTTTCACTCTTACAAGTGTATAAACCAAATATATTAACTATATCTTTATAATACTTATATTTATTCAAAAAAATACCATAATTTATTTGAAAAATTTGAAAACCAAGATAGAATTTAAATTCTCCCATCATACTCATATCAAATTCATAAATCATTAATTCTGAAAATTCATTACAAATATTTTCACATGAAGATCCAAAAATAATGTCATCAATATAAATTTTCACAATCAAAATATCATCACAAATTTTCTTAATAAATAAATCTAAACAAACCTTTCCTTTCTCAAAATTATTAAAAAAAAATTGATATTTTTTTTTACCAAGCTTGAGGAGCATGTTTTAAACAACATAAATCCTTAAATAATTTCAAAACATGACCATGATGCTTTTCATTTTAAAAACCTATAGGATTTCTAATATAAACTTCTTTATAAATTTAAGCATTTATAAAATCAAATTTAACATCCATTTGAAATAATTTAAACCCATGAAAAGTATCTTAAGACATTTTTTTTAATTCATTATAATCTAGAAACAGGTGTAAAAAATTATTTAAAATCAATGATTCCTTCTTGAGAATATCTTTTATCAACTAAAATTTCCTTATTTTTAACTATATTTCCATATCCATCAAGATTATTTATAAAAATCCATTTTTTCCAATAACATGAGAATCATTTGGTGGAACAACTAATGTACAATCATTGTTTCTAGAGAATTGATTCTCTCATCTTTCATATCCACGATCGAGTTAGAATCTTTCAATTCTTTTTTAATATAATTGTTAAAAAATCATAAATAAAATCACGATAAACACAAATATTCATAACATATATTCTAGTTTGAAAATTTTATTCTATATTTTCAATAACTTTATCTATAGGACGATCTTAATGAGTTTTCCAAGATCATTCATGAAAATGTTGAGAAGAAATATTCCCCTCCTCAATATATGAAATTTTATTTTAAGGTTATTCCTATTTATAATTAAAATCTCCAAATCCATCTTCAAGTTGATGAATATAATCATCCTTATTATTCAATGATTTTTCATCAAAATTAACATGAATTTATTCTTTAACAACCATGGATATTTTATTTTAAACTATATATTCTTTACTATTAATTGAATATCCTAAGAAAATACCTTCATTATATTTTGAATCTAATTTATCTAAATCATCCTTAATATTAAGAATAAATACTTTACAACCAAATAATCTAAAATATCCAACTTTAGGTTTAATTAATTTCCAAAGTTCATAAAGTGTTTTTTGAATACAGGTCTTAAAATAATTCCATTAAATATATAACAAGCTATATTTATAGCCCCTTCCTAAAAGTATTTTGGAAAACTAAACTCTTTTAACATTTTACTAGACATTTCTTGTAGCGTCATATTTTTCCTTTCTAGCACACCATTTTTTTGGTGTTCTAAGAGATGAAAAGGTATAAAAATATCCATTTTATTTGTAAAAATATAAAAATTATAGATTCTAGAATTCACCACCATTATCACTTCAAACTGATTTAATTTATTTACCTTTTTTATTTTGAACTAATTTACAATAAGAAATAAACTTAGAAAAAGTTTCATATTTTAGTGCATTAAAATAAAACAATGTATATCTATTAAAATCATCAAAAATAAACAAACAATATATCTTTCCACCCAAACTAGTAGTTTTAATAGGACCAAATAAATATAAATTAATAATTTCATGAGTCTGCATGGTGATTACCTATTTAATTGATTTGTACTATTTATTTAATGTTTGCATTTCACACATGAGTGTTTTCATATTTAAGTTTAGTTAGATATAGAACTATTTATTTTTTGGATAGTTCATACACTAACCTAAAATTATCATGACCCAACCTCCCATGCCACAAAAAATTATATGATTGAACAATATTTAAACATTTAAAATTTTTATTATTTAGTTTATTAAAATTAATTATATAAATTTTGTCTTTTATATTTGTATAAAAAAAGATGGTATTATCTTTAAATACAATGTACATATCATTTTGGAATTAAAGAAACATTAAATCGTCACATAATTGTGATATTATTATTAAATTATTCTTTTAAACCTTCAGCGTATAATACTTTAGAAATGATAACAGAATTTGAAATCCTAACTTCTATAAAACAGTTTACCTTTCCCTTTGAGTTATCCCCAAAAGTAACATTACCTCCATTGCATTTATTAAAAGATATGAAGTTTTAAATATCATTTATCATATGTCTTGAGCATCCATTTTCTATGTAATAAACATCCTTTTTGATTCTTCCAAGATACAATTACTACAAAAATTAGTTGAATGCAATTTTAGTACCCATGTAAATTTTGGTCCAATGGGATTAATATACGAATTCTTAGGAAACCGGATATATTTAAAACACTTGTTTATAGATAATATATAAGATAAAGTTTTATAAATTAAAGCCTTATTCTTTTAGAGATTGTGGAAATCTCAAGGAGAACTCATTTGAAAAATGTCCTTTCATTTGACATCTAAAACATATAGATGCTCATGTACCTCAATAACTTTTTTTAATAAATAAATTATTATATATTTTTGGTAATATATTATCATAACCAATGATAATTATTTTTTTTTAATTTTTTTAAACTCATCATTTTATCATAACTTTGATTCCCTTAATTTTTTTGACAGATCTGATTTTAATCTTTCAACTTCATTTCTAAAATTTTCATTCTCTTCAAGAATTTTATCAAAATTTCATACTTTATATTTATCAAATTTTGACATGAAAACAATATCTCTCTTTATTTTTTAATTTTTAAAAAGTATATTTTTTTTAGATTTTATTGATAAGAATTCATATCTGCATGATCATTTTTAATGATTGTTTGAGAATAATTCAAATCTACTTGAACATATTTCATTAGTTCTTCATATTTTAAAGAACTTCCATATTTTTAACCTTAGTGGTCTTATATATTCTAGTTATCTTTTCAATTTTTATATCGAGTCTTTCAATCTACTTATAAAATTATTCTTTAGTAGGGTTTTCTAGCTTAGTGCAACATTCTCAAATTTTAAGTGTTCTTTAGAACCCCTTTGGTAATAGTTTATACGTCCTTTAAATTAAAAATTTAATAATTTTTAATTTTATTTTTATACTTACATAGAGCATAGGGTCTACATAAAGGTAAAATTTTACTACCTTTATATAGGCTAGTTTTCGGGAGTTGTGTAAAGGTAACTCCTTGTTCTCAAGAGTTACGTAAGGGTAAACCCTTGCTGTATAAGGGAAGGTTTGATTTGTGTAAGGGTAGTATTGTGTTTTCAAGGGATGAATAAAGGTAGAATTTAATTTTCAAAGGTTACATAAGGGAAACCCATCCACTATGTAAGGGTAGGTTCAAGCTGCATAAAGGTGGATCCTAATTCCTAAAGGATGCATAAGGGTAATCCAGAGATTTGTAAGGGAAACTATTATTTCATGAAATATGTAAGGGTAAAACTCCATACCCTCACGTGACAACTATTAGGTACATAATAGTAACACCATTTCATCCTTACACAACACCCTTTTCTCTATAAGGGTAACTTTAGAACCTGTTTTTCATTTTTATCTTCCTAACTTGAGCCTAAAATGTATTTTCATGATTTTAAAAGACTAAAATAATATGAATTAATTATTTTGACTCATTTAAGTTTGTAACTCCTATTATTGAAGATTTTAAATCATATTCATTCATAAATTTCTTCAAAGGTGAAATAAATGGTGATTTTAATTTGTAGTTTTCAATACTATAAACTATAACACCTTATGTTTTATAAAAAATAATTGAAACTTTTATGACTTATATTTTTGATATCCTATTGAGTCTAGGAATTTTAGAACTCATTAATATAATATCTATGAAGTTTTTCTTTGATCAATTTGATTTCTTCTTCTAGTTTATAGACATGAAAAAACTCTCCCTCCCTCCTCTTGTGTGCAGTTTTTTTAAAGGACAAATTTCAGGTTTGAGTTTTTTTTCTCCTCCATATTTTATAAATAGATTTTGAATTTATCTTTCCTAATATTTATAAAAAAATGATAAATAATTATTTAATGATAATAACTCATAATTATCAAAAGATAATAAATAATTATCATGATTATATTGAGGATATTCTAGATATATAAAATATCATCACATGTTGATTTTAAAATTATTATTTGAGAAAAAAATTCTGATCACATACTATGGATTAAAAAATTAACTTAAAAATTATCAAATATAGAGGAATTATTATTGCTTGTGGAGTTTTATTTATTTTAGAAATAAAATAATTATAATCAGTTCAAGGAACCCTTGGTGAGAATTTTAAACTAATTAATATGTGGATGTGATTTGAGTGAATATTTCTTAGAGAACCTTTGGATTTAATGATGAAAATATTGAGGTAGGAATACCCTTACCACATAGGTCCTTATAAATGAAGTTTCCATGATTTGATCATTTATTCTTGAAATCCATGCTTGATAGATGTTGAATGCGGGTGTGTGAGTGTCCCTTGAAACCCATCCTTGATTGGTGATCTTGTGATTTGTGTGTATCCTCTTGAGGACTATTCATGATATAAATTATTTTTACTTTCAATGATATGAATTTATTATGGTATTTCATAGAATGTAGAACCTTATTATAGGTTTTTGGATGAACAAGTTACTTAGTATTGGTTAGACGACCCCATTGAGGGGGAGCATGATGATATAACAAAGGATATAGACCATGTCTTGTTTGATAGTATGATTTGAATCACAAAGATATCAGCTAATATAGGAGTATACCATTTAGGGGAGTTGAGTATCCTTCAACTATAGGATAATATGGGATATTTCCATATAGGGGTGATGTACGCATCCAAATATGTTAGATATTCCAGGTAGGACTTACTATCATATGAGGAATATAACCACCACCAGGGTGGGGAATAACTAAGATTTATCTTAGTAACTTAATTTTATGGCTAAAAATTAAATTGAATCCATTACAAAATTTAAAATTTATTATTAAAAATATTAAAATCATTTTATATTATTAAATTTTTAATAGTGACAAAAATAATTTTTAATATATGTTTGTATAAAACATAAAAACAATTTTAATAAAAAAATTTCTCCTAAGCATAAAATAAATTTATTATATGCCTTGTAATAACTATTAGATAGATGTTAACTTATTTAATGGAATATATTATCAATATTTTCCATTTAAACCGTTATTGAACCATAATATAATAAAATTCATTACATATAATAAGGCATTTTTAAAGAAAATATATTTGTATACATAAAATGATTATATTTTTTATTTAGCTATATTAATTGAATTTTATCATTAAATTAGTATTAAAATTTTATAGTAATTTTTATTTTTATATATATTTCATAATTTTTTTACATCTATATTTACTCATCAACATTTCAAGGGTTATATAATGTTCTTTAGTTCGTTTTAGTTTAGTGTTGTGTGTGAAGAAAGCTATAGCCCACAATATTTATATAGGAAAAAATACAAGTGAAATCTCAGGCTGTAACACAAATGATATAGCTTATAAAGAGGGAGTTATGGAGGAAGAATCCATAAAATAAAAACAATAATAAGTGGATTTAATGACTATTAAAACACTTACTGAATATCTTGAAGATGTGCAGTAAAAAAAATAGGAAAAGGAGGATGGGTACTAATTATGGATAACCTAATAGATTCTTCTCCAATCAATATAGATAACTAGATTTTGAGATCCTAATCAACATATTTTTATGAAGTTTTAAAGGAATATTATGTAAAAATTAAGTAACATAGATGTGAAACAAATTAATAATTGGTAAAATATAAGATGGTTAGATTTGTACCATAATCTTATTATGCAATACAAAGAGGTAAAGTTTAGTTTTATGACCTAAACGAAAGAAATTTATTGGAGGAAACCTTGTTTTTTTAATTTGTTTCTAGTAATTTAGTTTTAAATTTTTGAATCACTTTTAAGTTTTATTATTAATACCTTTTAATCTATTTTAGTTTTAATTCATGGATCTTATGATTTCAATTTTTGTTTATTTTATATTTAATGATATAAAAAGAATAAGAAAAATCCCAAATGGGAAGAAAAAATAGGAAAAGAAGAGTTTCATGAGGAAAGGGGAGTATATTTTCAGATTATTTATTTTCATCACCCATATTTATTTTAAAAAAATATTATTTTTGAATTTTTAAAGGAAATAATACATATACAACCTTATATTTGGGATATAATTTGAATCTATGATACCAATTCACTTAGGAATCCCATGATTCCATGTTTTGGATTATATTTTTTATGATATTGAAGGAGTAATATTGGGCATGAATGATTATTGATAAGAATATGGGTGTTTATTTGTTAAATCATGACTTGAAATAACTTTTTATTCTATATATATGAAATTACCTTAAATGTTTTTCATCCTTTCAATTAATAAAATTCATGTGTATTATTTTATTATTATTAATAATTACATTAGTGATTAACCATTATTATATGTTCTCATTCTCATGAGGGTTATAAACCAATATTACATATTATTTATAATACCCTATTTATTGATAGAAACTTCGTAAATTTCACTTACTAGAGCATGTGATAGTATATTTTCAAAGAAATGATTGTAAAAATTTAATTTTAATATGTTTGAGTCATTTTAATTATAAATAAATTTATCCTTGAGACTTACCTTATAATTTATCCCAATTTTTTCCCATAAGAAGGCATGAAGGAACTTTTTGGGGGAAGATCTACATTACAATATGATTTTATCCTTTCATACCCTACTCTTAATATTTTGAATGATATTCAATTGAATAAGTGTAAGGGAGATGTTGTCCATGGTAAAAAGGGTTGTGATGAATGAATAGATTTTGTGAGGTATTTTTCATTGGTATTTGGAGATATTCTATTATTACTATTTACATTACTTAATTTTTTTCTACTCTTGATTTTTTTTGAAAAAATTAGAATGTCAAAAAAAATTTAATAAAGAAAAAAATAAAAAATTAAGGAAAAAATGGGATGCGTTTTAGGAGGGTTAAAAATCACTATTATATAGAAAATGATCGTATTATAACTATTAAAATTATTTTCATGAGGAGATATTATTAGGTTGGGTGATGGATGTGATATTTATCCCAAGAATGACTTAAATAAAAAAGTATAAAAAACAAGAGGGTATCATTGATCATGATTTTATTTTTTATGACTTTCACTTTGATCTTGGGAAGTGGGGAGATATCATATCATAATAGGATTATTTTTATTATTCATTAATTTTATATATAAGTTGTAGTTATTAAAATTTATCCTTTTTTTGAGCCTTATACTGTTCTTAACATCATTACCTACCTATATTAAAGCCAAAAAAACACATGATCCTTATTGTTAAGATCCTATGATTAATTAAGTTTTTTTGTCTTTACGGGGTAGTAATTTCAGATCCAATGTTGGCCTATGGATAAGTGTATGAACTTGAGGTATGAGCATAAATCCATCAAATTGTCAACTATAGTGGTGTTTGAAAAATTACAAAGTAAGGTAAATCACAAGAGGCATGCTTATTATTAATAGATTTATATATTTTTAAGGAACTTAAGAGAATTACATTAAATTAAAAAGGGGA
This sequence comes from Viscum album, assembly GCA_963277665.1. Classification (NCBI taxonomy): domain Eukaryota; kingdom Viridiplantae; phylum Streptophyta; class Magnoliopsida; order Santalales; family Viscaceae; genus Viscum; species Viscum album. The sequence goes on from OY728140.1 coordinate 1,144,132,838, forward strand.
AGAGTAAAATTAATGAAGGATTGGTATATTTAAAACCATGGATTTGAAGTGATATCAATATGTACTTATTGAATGTTTTATTTCCTTGTTGATAATTATTTAATTATGTTACATTTAATTTTAAATATTTTTATCATGGGTGACATTTTTTCTTTTGTTGTGATATATGATTAAGGAAAATCATGATTTACGTATAGGGGATTTTATTGATCTAATGTGTGTAAATTTTTTTTATTATTGCTTTAATTGACCATGTTCATGAATTTTTCAGTGATATTACTCATATGTTCATTTTTCTAAATTTTTTAGGTAACTGACAATGTAAGAGTAATTTTTAAAAAAATATAAATTTTAAAGTTATGTTAGAATATTAATTATAGAAATTAAGTGTTTATAGGTATAAAAAATGGATCAACACACCACCAAGAATTGGAGATCAAGCAAACCTAAAAGGATCAGAAAATCACCTATAATTACAGGGGAATGATAAGGAGATAGTGACACACATAGAGAAGAATTCATGGGATGATCATGGGTCAGACATGAAATGCATGGGTGAGTACGTTTGGATTGGGAGAGAGATTTATCATGGGATCAGGTGCTGTGGTTGCATGGTTTCACTAGCTCTAGTATGTCTATAATTAGATGAGAATGTAGAAAGATATAGTATTAAGTAGTTTTTAGCCAACAAAAACTTTTATGTGGGTTGAAATTCACCTGGGTACTATTTACTTAATTGAAACATTGTCATTCTGCATTATTACCCATTTCATCATCCTCATACACACCATCCATTTCGTAATTGTTTCCATTACACTACAAAACCACCTTTTATGGAATGAGGGATCTCAAGATGCATTGGAAATTAAAGTTTGTATTCATTTTAGGATAAAATGTATATCATAGTGCCTTATAGGGTCTGAAATGAAGTAAAAGGTTGCATCGTAGGACACTACATTAAAATGTGGGCATCTAAGGGATATTGAAAATCATGATAGGGTTGAAAAGTCATACTTGTTGCTACTTTGTGGTTTAGAGGTTGAAGATGATTCTATGGTGATAGGGGTTTTCTTGAACTATAAGTTTATAGATTGATTCTATGTAAGGGTTTTCCTACATGGAGTTTGATGGTTTCAATTTGGGATTTTTTCTATGTTATAGAGGTCCTGGATTTTTTAGAGACTTGATATTTTATGGAAGAGTTTTCTTATTCCATAGGAAACAAACCATGCTATAGCTAGAGTATAGATATCATTATTATTTCAAAATTCATTTCCCATTCCAAGGAATTCATATCTATAGATATAATATAGCTTGAGTAATTATGACTATGAACACACAAAAAATATTCTCAAGGGAGTTGAGAAAAGATCATGAACATGGGTTTTCATGTGAAAATAAATGTGCTCAAGTGGTGATTGAATTAGTAAGGATAAGTGGGGAGATTTGAATAATGATTCATGTCAATATAAAAAGAATATATAAATAGATATATATATGTAGAAGTCTAAGACTCTCTCATTTGTAGTTACTGATATATTAAAAAGTAAAATATGTGATATATGGTAATTTATATGGATGATTGAAATATAGGGAAAGATAAAGAAGATTAACCAGAGATACTAGATATATGAAGAGGGTATTCCTGATTAGCCTTATATATATAAATAGGTGGATTTGTTCACATGGAAGGGTATTTGAAACCTATTAATGGTAATCTCAGTGGAAGATCAAAATCCAATGACAGAAGTGAGTGTGGAAAGAGAAAGATCTATGTCAACTATAAGGGTACCAAGTAGCTAGGATTTTTTCTCTATTTAATTTTTCACTGTGTAATTATGAATTCATACTTTGGTTATTTTCTCAAAAAAATTATGTTTAATTATTTTCTAAATACCTTTTTTATAACTATATTTCTGTTCTCTCTTCCACAGTTATTTGTTTATTTCATAGTTGATGAACAATCACCTATGAGTGGCTAGGTTTTCTGGGAGAGGGTGGAGTTTTAGGATGATGATGATTATGTAATTTTTTGATTTATTATAGACTTTTAAAATATTATTATTTATTATTACATCATTTATATTAGTTTGTATCATATCCTTAATCATTTTTTGAGGGTGATGGTGGTTTAGGGGGAAACCCAATTTAGTTCATCGGAGTGGGATAAGAAGAGTTGACTTGACTTTTCCTTATGCTTTAAGATATAATTTAATTTACCTAGGTAGTTTATAAATTTCCTATATAGAGGGATGAATAAGACTAGGTAGTTGTATTTTGTGATGATATTTAGGACAAAACACTCTAAGAAGTACTGCAACTATGACTTTGATTTAATCTTGTGAGTGATGTTTAATTGAAATAAATAATGAAAAACCATGATTTTATATCAATTACTCTCCCTTAAACCTTTCTGATTGAGTAAATATTCATTTTCACTTATTAATGTAGTTTAGTTTAGATTTAAATTCAGTATTTAGTGACAAATTTATGGTGATTTAACCATCAGTTTAGATATTTTGAGCTATAAAACCTATTATTAGTGGGATAAACCCCAAAATTTTACTTTATAAAACTTTAAGGGTTAGCGATTAAATGGAGAAAATAAATTATAAACTTTTAAATCCATTCAAAATAAATAACATCAATTGGAAATTTCAGTATCCAAAATAAAAAATTTATAAATTTGGAATAAATATCCTCCTTTCTCAAGGATTTAAACACAATCTTCAAATAATCTTTATGCTTGTCCTTACTTTTATAATATATAATAATATAATCTATAAATAATACTAAAAAATAATCAAAGAAACCTATAAATAATATATTCATTAGATCCTTTAATATAGTTTTAGAATTGTTATGTCCAAATTGAATCACTAAAAATTCTTAATTTCCACACCTTGTATAAAAGGTTTTCTTGTGTATGTCCTCTCATTTTTACCTTGATTGATGATATCCAGATAGAATTTAAACATTTTAAAAGTATTGAGATCCCCACTGTTGATCAGATAAATCATCATCATTCGGTATATGATACTTATTCTTGGTCACGATCTTATTATGTTCATGGTAATTAATGAAGAGATGCATTGACCCATATTTAAAAAAAAGAATTTCTCCCCATGGTGAAAAACTTGTCCAAATGAATCACTTATCAAGATTATATTGGGGTTTCATCATCCATTCATTCAATTTAATGGGTTATATTTTATAAAGAGTACATGAAATAGGCATAACACCAAATATTCATTCTATTGAAAATGTAACCTCATGATTTAGTGAAATACTAGGAAAATATTTAGGAAATACATTAGAATATTCTTGAACAATGGGTATATATTCAATGTTAAAATTATCCCTATAAATTTGAGATAAAAACTCCTTATGAATATGTAGTAAGACCCATATAATGGATGTAACTTCCATAAGATGTTCAGGTTCATCCTCACACCAATAAAAGATCATAGGTTGATTAGAATTATCAATTGTGACTTATGTTCCTTTGAAATTGACATGGTATCTATATAGTGAGAGCCAATCCATTCCCAAGATAAAATAAAATTCAACTATAGGAAGAATAAAAATATTTCAAAGAAGAAAATAATCACAAACATCTAATAGAGGGGACCTATAGACTTGATACATGATCATCATACCATTGTTAGTTTTCACTAAAAATTAAATATCTAATAATTTTTGTGATGATTTGATACTGCTAAAACATTATTATGATATAAAATAGATGGTAGTTCCTAAATCAAATAATTTATTTGTAGTTATATTATGGATGATAATTATACCTTTCACCACTTCATTCTCATGACCCACTTTGACAGTTATAATCACATGAAATTTCCCTTTATCTACTGGACCAAGTGGTTGCTGACATCAGTTGTCATTGTTAAACCTCAGATTCATGCATCAGTTGAAAATATTCCAATACTCCTTACAATTAAATCATTGGAGTGTTGGTGGTGCATTCAGTTGATATTTATTCTCAATATTTACCATATTCTTCATGTCTATGAGATATTTTATTTCTAGATGGCCTTATTTTCCATACTTGAAGCATTTACCTATTCACCAAAGGAAATTTACCCAATGATTCATTTCACATTTTTAACATTGAGGGAGATTATTTTTCTTTTCTATATGGGTTTTATTATTATAATTTCCTCAAAACTCCATATCTCTATTATTATCCCTTAGAAAAATAGTATAATTGGAGTCTTTATTCTCCATTTATACCTTGAAAGTACATCAAATGATTTCTTTATATCTACTGATGCTCATTATTTTTATAATGAATTTCAAATAATTGGTTTTAATCTACTAAATGATTGATAAATTTTTATTTTATGGTCAATGATAAAACCAGAATAATACTTTAAAAGTATTGTAAAATTTTCCCTATAGGTACAAATGGATTAACAATACTCGTTTATTATCTCAAATAATTCCCTCTCCGTTTTTGTGTAAAGATTTCAGGGAAAGTAAATACTAAAAAATAACTTCTCAAACACCTCCAATTATATGGAGTCAAATTATCCATATTGCCTCATATTCTTAAAAATGGTCCACCTTTTTTTTAAACCTTCCAAATGATAAACAGTCAAGACAATTTTTTCTTTGTCCATGCACTGTAGAATAGAAAATTTATTTTTAGTTGTACTGATCCATTACATAAAAATTACTACAGTGAAGGACCTAATAAAGGAAGGTGTATATTTCTATATAAATGAATAAATATAACATTGATCCTTTATTTGATCATTTAGAATCCCAATATGGTTCATATCTTGAGAGATTTATATAAGAATAACAACAATATTATGTATTCCATCCCCCATTCCATTTGATTTTACATAAGTACAATCATTACATTGACTACCACATTCAATTTTAATGTGATTCCTTATAGATCCATCCATTAAATAAAACAATCATAGTTTAAGCCTCAATAATGATTATTCAAATTGATAAATTATATAATTAATTAAAATTATTCATAATATGTCTAAAATTATGACACATTCTTATCAACCTATGACACATTTAGTTCATCCTATATCACTTTAAATTTATCATAGGTTTTCTTATGTTTTTTCTTCATATTATTCAAAACATAATTTCTAAAAATAAATAGCCCCTTATGTAATACCAACTAAGGTGATAAGAGAATAATGCACATAAATATTACATCATTTTAGATTAAAACTCAAAATATTACACAATAATTCATGCACTTGAACCATAATGTTTTAGTGTCTTTGAATACTAGATAAACAATAAACTTATTTCATGAAATATCTTTAAAATTTCCCATAGTGTTCTAATGACATGGTACCCTTATTTTAAATATCAAACAAAAAAACTTCATAATCTATGGAAAATAGAAACACAAGAAAGGGTGATCTCAGATTCTTAGTAAGGGTAAACATGGGAGACATCAATAAACTATCATAAGTGATCATAATATAAGAATAAGGGTATGATATCATGATTATAACTTATGAAAATCATACCCAATTAGTCATAGATAATAGACCATGAGTAATTTCATAAAATTTTATCATAACAAAATACATAGGTCATAATAGTATAGAATCATAAATAATAAATTATGATCCATGAGAGTATATAATAATTAAATGAACATGTCATTGGAGTGTCACAAAATAATAATAATAGAAAACAACTTCATTAGTCAAGGATCACTTACAAGACTATCGTAACATAGTGGATAGAGTCCCATAGTGGATTGGGTTTACTTCTAGTTACCTTTTCATTCATAGTGGATAGAGTCCCATATTGGATTAGGTTCACTCCCCATTCACTTTCATATTATCTCATGATATATCAATAATTATCTAATAAATTTTATGGATATATAATTTAGGGCCCAGCTTTTACATAATGAAAACCATATATATGTATTCTATAAGATCACAAAAACATTCACCATTTATTTCTAGCTTAATTAACCATTGGGAAAGAAATAATTTTCAAGAAAACATCCTTAAAACATTAACATCATAAGACATATAGAGAAATAAAGTTGATATAATCATTAGATAATATCCCTAGTGATGTATAAGATTCATTAAATTATTTTTACATAGATGAAAAATAAATTTATAAAATCATTTGAAATTTCTATTGAAAAAAAGAGGAAACATCATCTTCTTTTGGTAACATTAAATAAAAAAAATTTCTAGAAAAATGTGAATAGTATTTTCTTTGTAATACATTGTAAAATTTTAAAGGAATATTATAAAGAAATAACTATCATGGTGGATGGGAAAATCAAATTATCTATTAAACATTAGAAAAAGATTCTTTTCAGACTTGTGAAAATTGAAATATAACTTTAACATAAAACATTATAAAATTATATTTTAATTATTCAAAAATAAACTATAATATGTTTGAAAATGATTAGACATAATAATTTTAGAATAGAAGATAACATTTTTAAAACATTTTAAATAATATGTATATGGAAGAAAAATATACCCAACCAAAAAATAAAAATATGTTTGTTTTAACAAAAATATTCCATTATTCATTCTGAGTAATAAATTTTGGGGAAATAGAGAGGATAATTTATAACCTAGAAATAAATAAAATAAAATAAAAAATATGGAGTTTATGTTAGATATAGGGAGAAAATACAATTTATTTAATGGAGATTTAATCCTGAATAATCCAGATTAAAAATGAGATTGCAACATAAACCCTTACCTCATATCTCAACTATATTTATAAAAAATGTAAAATCATATATAATAAATTTATATTTATTATAAATATATATAATAAAAATATGAATACTTATCATAGAATATAAAATTAATTCATAATTTTCAAGAATCCATTTATTAATAATTCTCTACTAAAATCAAAATTCGGTGTGTTAACTGTTTCACTTTTTTTTTCTTGTTTCAGTTTAGTGATTCTTGTCCTTGGAACATGGTCATGGTTTAATCATATCTAAAATATTAATAATTTTATAAATATCATATTTATTCATTATATACTCTTTTATAAAAATTTATTTAAGGTGGTGATGAAAAATGACTTACATCATTTCGTAGAGGTGGTAGTCCACACGTACACCCATGTGTTTTTCTTCATTTTTCAATGGAAGGAAAGAAAGAAATTTAAATAATAATTTGTCTTTATATAATTTTAATTATATCATAAATATATCATATATTCATTAAATTCATGAAAATAACTAACCATGTGAGTTGGGGATGAAAAATTAAATATGCCACTTTATGGGGACGTTAGTCTGTACATACGCATCAGAAACACTTTCATTTTTCCATTGAATGAAAAAGAGATAGAAAATTATTGTAACATTAACATAATTTTTTTTATTATATTAAATATAATTATTTCATTATATTAATATGGTTATAAATTATTTTGAGGATTTGGAAGAAGAAATAAACTTGAAATAACTCGATTAAGATGATTACCTCTTCTTTGAGTATCTTCCTTTAGATTACACCTTAATCCATATTTGGAAGGTATTTTTGTAATAACTGAATCTATAAGACACAAGGAGTAAAGTGGGTAAGATATTCTAGTAGGTATTTGTGAATAGATATTTCTCAATGTGTGTTAATATGTGAGAATAGGAGGTTACCTTTTATAAGTGAGGGGAATGACACCCTTAAAAATTTCCAATGTTTTTAAAATCTATAAAGTAAAATTCTAGAGAAAATAGAACCAAATAAAAAATGTTTTTAAAATATAATAATTTAAGCTATAAATACACTAAAAAAATCAAATTTATAAAAATTTTAGGGATAATTTAATCTTTATCTCTTAGTTTAACCCCCTGTTATCCCTTTTAACCCTAACCGCGGTGACCCGATTTTTTTCATGAAAATAAGTCATTTTGAATAAAAATTAAGTGAAACTTATTACCAAATAATTTTTATTATTATTAAAATTATGTAATAAATTTTTCAATATTCAATTATTAGATATATAATAAATTAATTATAATATTCATGCACAAAATTCATAAAAACCATTTTAGAAAAAAATGTATTTTTAATTATAAAAAATGATTTTATTATCATTACTTTCCTAGAAAAAACCATTATATGAATTTTAATTTATATGATTAAATATATTATATATAAATTTCACTAAAATAATTCTTAAATAGTTATTAAATTAATTTATTAATATAAAAACATATTTTTTTTCATAAAAACAACTTTTTTTTAAAATATCTTTTTTACCTTCAAATTATTTTATTTTCATTTCTAAAAATTTGATAGTCAATGTATGAATGATATCCCATTTTATACATGTGTAAAGAATAATTTTACATAAGTTTAACACTAAAAATAAAATAAATTAACTTTAAAATAAAATATATATATTAAAAAAAATGTTTGTAAACAAATAAATTTCCATTTAGTAAAGATTTACAAGACTAAAATTCATTATAATTTCTTAATTATTTAATCAATATAACTAATTCAACTTTTAATTTATTTTTATTTATTTCATTTAATTATTTATTAATTCCATTCACTCTATATTTTAAAAAATCAATTATTCACATATGTTCAGTATCGCATGGATCACAGGATATAAAACACATCAAATGTATTAAAGAGAAATATATTCTAAAATATCAGGGTGTTAGACTTTTCATCCACTTTTTTATCATGAAAATTATGTTTATAAAGAGTGAGTGATGGTTAAAATGTTTAAAATGAAAAAATGGGGGGAGTAAATTCCCTTACACTTGAAATTTATGATATTCTTGTTGAGGTGTGTGAAGAGTATATATTTCTTGATAAATCAATTAATACATCCCAAAATGAGAAGTCTTGATAATAAGAAGGTGTAAACATATATTTTCGGTGGTGAAGAAGATGTTGAAGCTACTTTAATGATAAATTGAAATGGGATTTAAGGTGATGCTTCCATTATATATGGAAAAGAAGAAGGAAGTTTGATGTGCGTATTTAAGAGATTGTTGATATAGATTTAATAAACCATATAATGTAACAATTTTTTGATGATAATCATAGAGATATAATAAGTGTTTATAAAAATAAATTATTGAAGTGACCATCATCTTAATAATTAGAATTTTGGTTGCTAGAAATAGTTGGAAAATGTCCTTGGATGATGTTTGAAGTATGCATGCAATTTCAAGTATTGTTTAGATTCTTAGAAACACAAAAAGAGTAGTCCACATTCTATAATGACCTTTAAAAGTGCTATGAAGGCTTTTGAAATAATTTTGATATTTTATAATTTTTTTGAAGTGTTTTGAGAAGGATTCGAGATAAGTTAAACATGTTATGAAGTTTCTTGAGGTGGATAGAGTTGAGTTAGATAAGATTAAGCTATTGAGTAATGGTAACTCTAAAATTATGTATTCTATTTAATGTTAAACTTAGTATACAACGATCTACATAAAGGTAGTTTGAACTCTATGTAATGGTATCCCCAGCAACTCAATAACTATATAAAGGTAGTTAGACATATGTAAAGGTAATTATTTATGGTGCATAATGTTCAAAAAAAATATTGGATTATATTTAAAGGTGATATTGATCAATATAATGGTTATATACTAACTACAAAAAGGTAATCTGGTACTTATGTAAAGGTAACACTGAAATCAAGAATCTATGTAAAGGTATCCCAGATTATCTGAGACCTCTGTAAAGGTAGTCTATGAGATTATATAACTATGTAAAGGTATTATAGATCTATGTTAGTGTAAGTGGTTAACTACGTAAAGGTAACATTGAAAATATATGTGCTATAAAAGGTTACCATATACCTCCATAAAGGTAACTATGAAAATCAAGAGCTACATAAGGGTCGTGATTTTTGAGAATATGAGTTTCCATAATATGAAATATTATTGATAAATATGGATATTCTAGATGATTCCATAAGTAAAGTTGATCATTTAATCAAACAATGAAATCATTCAATTGGATTGTGATTCTGTATTTTGATTGCGAAGAACTAGCTAAGATGAAAAGGATGAAACCATAACTGAGTGTTACCATATAAAAGAAGAGAGGGCCACATCTTATTCGATTCAAAGTGGTTGTTTTGAGGAATCTTTTGATTGGAATACTTTGATCATATGACATAATGATTATTGTATGACTTTAAGAGCAATCATTTATCATAAATATCTATACCATATGTCTTTCAGTATCATTATAAGAATTTTAGGGAGTGTTTAAATCTAGATTTTAAGACTTTTAATTGTATAACATTAGTTTGTAAGTGTTATAAATAATTATGATATCAAATATATTGATGAGGATGTGACGAGTTCCACTCTGTAGAATTAATTACCATGTCATAATTCATGCATGTCATGAACATCTAGAGATATTAAAAAGAAATAATATTTGTGTAATTAATGGATAATTTGAGAACATGATATTCAAATATAACATTAAAATTAATTTTTTGATTCGTAATGATTTTTCGAAGACCATGACTTGATTTTAATGAGTGGTTTTAATGATTTAAAATATGAGAATAACTTTCAAAGATTTAAAAATATTATGAGAATAATATTCATTATATTATTCATGATATTCTCTAGGTATATATAATCTATAGGAAAAATTAAATGTAATAAATAACTCTTGAATATTTAATTCTTGATATTCTAAAAAACTAATATAGAAATTGATAATTATTTAAGAGAACTTTTGGCGTGTATCAAATAAGAAGAACATAATTAATATAGAAGAGAACCTATGCACTGAGGAAAGAATAGAAGTGAGAGAGACTAATACAGTTTTCATTGTTCATCTTATAAATCAAGACTCTTAGAAGATAGAAGCTCCAATATGATTTTAAATCACATTAAGGTTGAATGGAGAACAAGGAAAATATGAATGAAGTTGTGTTTATCAGTTCTTAGTAGTTGAATACATATTTTAAGGTGTGTAGAAGAACCTTGAATAAATCTATTCTTGTTAAAGTGAAAAAGGGGATAGAAGGCGGTGATGAGTGTCATGCCGGTCCCTTCCCCCTCGATTGAGGAGGGAACTTCGTCATTACTTGCTAGTGAATGACCCCATTTCTCCCCCCCTTTTCAAATCCAGATCTTCTTCCTTCCTTTCCCTAGATTTTGGTTTTCCCTAATGTCCCTGAGTTGTTCTAAGGATTCCCACAACTGTCAATCTGTTCCTCAGAGTTTATGGCTGCATATTCCTTACTATATTTGATGCTGATAACTCAGTTCAAGAACTGATGTCCACTAGTGGACATTTTTAAACATCATATTTTTGGATCTTAGGGTTTACAGGACTGGGAAACAATGGGACTTATCGATTCCAAGCACATCATGGTTAGGTTTAAATATAAAGAAGAACTAATTATGGCGTGGTATAGTTCTCCCTGCATCTGAAATGGTTCTAGATTCTTCCTCTTAAAGTGGACTTACGACTTCCATATGAAACTTGATTCATCGACTACAAATATTTGGGTAAGATTCCCAGAAATCCCTCTTCCATTTCATAATTCCATGATCCTTAGAATGTTGGGACATATCTTGGGTCTCTATATGTGCTCTGATAGTAGGAATAGAGCAATTTGTCACCAAATTTCTCTGTGAATCTATGTCGAAGTTGACGTTTCAATGGTGCCTACTGAGTTTATCTGGGTTTCTATAAGAGATCAGTTTCATTACAAACATTCTGTTCTGTATGAATCATGGTTTTATTTCTTTTCTAATTTCAAGAAAATGTGGAATTTTTTGGAAGTGTGTATGCATAGGAGAAAATATTTCTATCATATATTTGTTATGGGTTCGGGGAGCATTGATAAAGGAATGGAGACTCATACAGGTGGTGATCTAGTTTGGACAAAGTTTCTCTTTGGGCACACTACTGATTAGGAAAACTCATGTTGTCTTGTTTAGGACACCCCAACTCAAAATCAAGTGGTATATATTGACACAAAATACTTAGATATCAATGAAAATTCGAACCACAACCTGGAGGGGGTGTGAAAACCAAGATCTGGGTAGGTTCTTTTGGTTGCAGAAGATCAGGGGTGTAGGCATCGCCTTGGAGAACAAATTCCCAGTTAAACCTTTAAGACGATGGTAGTGTCTCAGGATCTAAGAGTCAATGACATATTTTCCAAGATGTATCATGATTTGGGGACTTCCAAGTCAACAATTCCAGACTCAGATGTTCCTTCCTCCTCGACAACTCCCTCCTTTGCTAAGTTAGTGAAGTCAAGTGAGCTGGTTAATGGTTAGGTGGGTACTTATAATAATGAAAGTTTTAAATCTGAAGTAAGAGTGGTTATAAAAAAGCTTAAGTCCCCTGATTTGAATGTGATAGTGTCTTCGAGTCAAGGAGTGACTGTACAATGTGAAGCATCAAATTCATTTAAGTCCCAACATCGTTTTTCTCCTTTGGATGTAGTTGTAAATGAGAATATGGATCCTGAAGGATGGAAAACCATCATCCCAAGATGGAAAAGAAAGCAGGTCCAATCTCAATCTCTATAATCAATTTATAGTGACGTTTATTATCAACTAATAATGTATCATGATCAATCTCATGGTCACACTTTGGTTGGAGCTAGATTAAGAAAGGGGAAGAAGGAAACACTCTTTATGGATATTTCCCGATACAGAGGGGGGGGGGGTCTAAACCTTGAAAGGAATAATTGAATACTACTAAAATAATAATAACCAGATCTTCAGGCAGAAAAAAGAGTAACGAAATTAAATCAAAATATGGGGAAAAAAGAAGAATGTGGCTACTCAAAAGGAAAAGCAATAGGTTGAACATGTTTCTTCTAATGAAATAGAGAAACATCTCGAGCTTATTATTCACTCAAATGAAGAAATTCAGGTTGAGACCATGGAGCTTAAGTATTTAGAGAAGGATAAGGAGAAAATCTTAGAGAAGGAATTTCGTATTAATTCCAATAAAGTTTAAATGGTATAGATCAACAAACAATACTGGATCTTAGCGCTCGGCTTAAATGAAAGGAAGATCAATGAGGACGAATACATCCAATCATGGGACAATATTGCCACTCATTTTGAGGATCTTATCAGAGATAATCTAGATTCATAGGTTTTTGATCTTCAATTGGGCTTATATTGGTTAATTAATTCCACCAATTTTATCCTTTTTTCAATGACTATGTGAACTCCTTTCGTGTTTAACTACTTTCAGCCTAAACATTTTTGGTTTCCCACTTGGAATTCATTATGGTTTGAATTTTTTTAGGGTTCAAACTTTTCCCTTAAAAGTGTTTTTAGAAAATAAAAAATATGTATTGGTGGTTAGTCATAGAGACGAGGCTACGTGAGACAGTGCTAATCCTATGTGATGCCAGATCACATGTTAGGATACCATGTAAGTATAGTGTGAGGCTTGAAAAGGTAGGGAATGCACATAGAGAATTAGATGATACTGTTTTGAACATTTTATGTGACTTGTAATATGATTTTAATCTCTTAAAATTAAAGTGATAATAAAATTTATATACCTGATAAAGTCGAACACGAAAAGAAGTAAGATTTTCTAGATGATCCTAAACCTATAAAAATATTCTGTGTTAAGGATATTATCTATTAATTAATCATATACCTAGGTGAGGGTTTTATTCACACTAATAATCTCTATACCTATTAACTGAGATATAGGTTTGATAGGAAATAGGAAATAATCTATGAAGAAATGTAAACTTATAAAAAAGTGACACCTGACCCCCCCTCCGAAGGCGTCACATGGTCCATCAGATGCTACAAGTGGTATTCATGCTAAAAAAGGTTTCTGATAATTGGATAATAAAATTTTCTATTTATTTTACATCCTAAATATGAATTAAAAAATTAAATAAAATTTAGAATATCCTAAGATGGAGAACTCAGTCTCCATCCTTGGTGAAAAAGTAGTGAAGGTATCCTCCAATAACTTAAATAATTGGAACAATAAAGAAGAAAAGTGATTGAAAAAAATATCAAAAAATAATAAGAATTTACTAATAGATGAATAAAAACCATGCATTAATCATTCATCTTCTAAATCTATAAATAGTGATCCTTTTGAAGAATAAACTTCTTATTGTGTAGAGTCTGAAGATGAACTGAGTATCAAAACCATCCAAGACTCTTATTATCAATTTGAAATATATGTGGAGAATGTTCCTATATAATTTATCAAACACATAAAAAATATCTATATATATTTATTTATCAAGTAACTTTAGTATGAAAAAGCATAACTGGAGAAATAAGCTGAAGAAACAGAGAGATATTTAGCTAAGAAGTTCCAAATTTAAAAAATTCTCACTCGAATAATGGAATACAACGAAGAATCAATTTCAATTTCCAATGAAAATTTTTATATAGTTGATGATGAATTGAAAATTCATGTTTTTGAGAATAAAATTATTTAAAAAGTTTTTGGATAATTAATCCATACATTTGAAAAGTTATATAAAATCTCTATAAATGTTAATGAAACTTAATTATTAATCAATGAAAATAAGATAAAAAAGATTGAAATTTCTTAGAAATAGGAAATAATAATGCATTAAGATCTAATGAATAATAAATAAGGATAATTTGAAGATATTATGAGGTTGGTTTAGGATGAAATAACTCCCTCAACATGAATTATTTCAAACTAGAAACAAATCTAAAAAATGTAAAACCAGTACAAGTTGAATCTTTCTAGACAAATAAGAAGAATGATGTTTCCAAAAAAAATTTCAATGATAGTTATAAACCAAAGAATACTAATTTTAGAAAAAATAATCTTAGTTTATCAAAAAAACATTTAATTTAATTTATCATAGAAATATACCCCAAAATCAGAAATAATTTTTCATACTAATATCATTTCATCTATATGTATAGGTTTGAATCTAAACTCTATAAATAACTAATACCTTAATAATTATATAAATCCCACTATATAATAAAAATAATTATGTGTTAATTTATATAAAAAATTCACCCAATAAAGATCCCAAGATATGATCTACTTCACTCAAAAATAGAAAGTAAATAAATCTAGTCAGATTACCTCAATAGGAAAAAGGAGGAGGTTCATCGATAATAGTTGGAAATCATAGAGATTTTTCTGAAAAGAAAGTAAATAATTCTATAATATTTTGACATATTAAAGCTATAAGTTTCCTAGATAAAGGGGGAAGATTTGAATAAAGAACAATACCAGTTTTGAAGAAGTGATTATACAAAAAAGGAAATTTTATTCATTAAGAACAAATACATTTGCTTGGATTATTTATATGATTATTTATATAAGTGTGGTAATAGTATGATGAGTTATTTTATATATCCATTAATTATCAGTCATTTTATAATGAGAGAAAAATTCCACAAATGTAGAAGGTGAAAGGTGAAATTAAAAAAGGATAAATATAACTTGTGAGAATGGAAAGTGAATAAAGTAGTTCAAAAAGAGAAAACAACTGAGAATAATAATGCTAAAAGGTAAAATGTGTAATATGTAGATCATTTATCCACAAATGGGGAGGGAATATATTCTGAAAAGAAGGGTCACACTATGGATCACTATAAAAAATATATGAAAATTAGTGTTAAAGGAAGAAAACTGAAGAAAAGAGTAGAATTAATCTAAGACTAATACAAGAGGATTGGTTTAGTGGTTAAAATGTCACATAAGTGGAAGAGTTTCCCAAATAGGGTAAAATAATTAATGTGATAAAATCATCTGGTAACTCTAAGAAATATATGGTTTTAAAGAAGGATTTTCTGGTTCTTGGCCAAACCAATTAAAAATGTATAAAGAGATAGATAAATATGAATTAAGTGAAAAGAAAAAGGTAAGTTAGTTATTCCATGTGATGAAATGAAATTTAATGAGAGGTTGTTATATAAGGATGAACCATTGTTTTAAAAGAAACTATGTAGAAGGTGTAATAAAATCAAACATGTTGCATCTAATTGTATGACTCTTATTCTATCTTGATAATAAAGGCTGAAGATTGTTAAAGTAAAAGGTAATGAAACATTGGATGAAAGAACATTATTTACAAAGGTAAATAAGTCCAAGGTATAATAAATAAAATAAAAATAGAATATTTATCCCATGATATGTAATTTATATCAGAACATGAACAATAAATGGGATCTAAGAATGATGAGTTTACCCAATATCAAATATTAATGGAATGTAAGATCTTAGTTGAGAGATAAATCTCAACCATTTTTATTATTAAATGTAATAAAACCCATATTATTCCCTTTTTATCTATGTATACTAGCATAGAGAGAATTTAAGGAGATAAATAAAGGTTTATTTTTATAAACTATTATAAATGATGTAAAATATAGAAAATCTATCCATCATGGAGTATTCTCATTTCCATAATGAAGAAAATATAATTCCATCACTTTAGGAGGTGATATGACAAGGAGCTTTCAAAATATCAATCTGATTTAAATATGGAAATTTATAAAACCCCAAAAAAATTTAAGGATGAGGTATTCAAATCACACTTTTTATTCCTTTTTTGATCATTAAAATTATATTTAAAAAGTGGGAGTAATTTTTTATGTGTTTAAAAATAATAAACAGGGATAAATTTCATTGTACTTTAAATTAATGATCTGTTTCTTAAAGTGTGTTCATGGTAGGTATTTAACAATAAATCTATTAATACATCCCCAAAATTAGATCTTTTGAGAATCATAACATACAAATATAATTTATGTATAGTCTTGATTTCTTGGTGAGGAATCTCTTATTTCTTACACTGGGTTTTTCCATGTAGACATAGAGTGGACCAACTAAAGTTTCTTGGATAAGTTGTGTATAGTTTCACCCCTCTATCACAAATTAATCAATCTGAAATTCATATTTTAATAGTGATATTAATATGTTATGGTAGAACCATTTTCTCAAGAATAATAAGTATAAAATGAGTGTTGTACATCCCTACAATACATTTTTCATTTATTTTCAATAATTGGGAGAAGAAACATAATTTTCATGCACACATAATTACTAAAAATTTATTTACTTGTATTTCCATCAAATATAGGGGGTATAGAAGTGGCCATGTTGGAATTGTATTTATTTTCTATAAAAATGATTTCTTTTATAATAAGAAAGTGTCGATACATGTTATTGGTGTTGAATAATATATAGAATATACATATATAATAAATGGAAATTGGATTAAAGGAGATGATGCCATTATATATGGAAAATAAGGAAGAAAGAAGATGGAGTTGTGATATGAAGAGCTTGTTGATACATATTCAAGAAACCTTAATAAGTGATGGTTGTGTGTATTGAACATCATAGAGAGATGGAAAATATTGATATAATTCTTGTATTGAAGTAACTATCCATGTAATAGATATCATTTTAATTTCAAAAAATAGTGGGAAAATAACTTTGGATGATGGTTGAAGTATGTATGTTATGTGAATAATAGATTCTTAAAAACACTGAAAGAGGAGTAAAAGTGCATAAAATAACATTTTAAATGATTTAATGACGTATAAAATACTTTTGGTATTTTTTAAAATTTTTTGAAGTGTTTTAAGAAGTCTTAGAGATAAGTTAAAGAGGCCTTGGAGTTATTTTAGGTGATAGGAGTTGAGTTGGATATGTTTAACCAGCCACATAAAGGTAACTTTAAATTTTTTACGCAATATAAGGGTAACGTCGATATTCAATGATATATGTAAAGGTTTTTTTCACTCTATATAATGGTATCCCTAATAAATCAAAAAAATACTTAAAGGTATCTAGACCTAAAGAAAAGTAATTAAGAAAACTCGGTAAAGGTCAGACTAATGTTTGAATTTTATGTAAAGGTGATCCAGATTTATATATAGGACAAATTCTATCTATATGAATTTAATGTTTTAGCTGCATAAAGGTCACATTGAAATCAAACAGCTTTTTAAATGTATCCCTAATAAATTGAGATATATTTAAAGGTAGTTATAAAGATACACTACATGTGTATAGGTAGTATGTATCTATATTAGTGTAAGTGATTACCTTTGTACATGAAACACTACAAATCTATAAGCTATGAAATTATAACTACATACATGCATTAAGGTAGTTGAGGAAATTAGGATCAATTTAAGTGTCATGATTTTTGAGAATATGCGATTCCTGAATATGATATATTATTAATAAAATTGAGTTAATTCAGAAGATTCCTAGATATTTGTTCACTATTGAATCAAACATCACAATCATGCACGTGTATTTTGATTCAAGATTATGAGTGTGAATAAACTGCTAAGATGAAAATTATGTAACTATAACTATGTTATACAGTTTCAAAGAAGAATGGAATTTTCCATAATCTAATCATAGTGGATATTTTCAAGTTTCTTCTGATCAGAAGACTTTGAGTGTATGACTTGATATTAATTGTATAACTTTTAGAGAAATAATTTTTCATAAGTATTTGTAGCATATGTTTTTGAGTACCATCAAAAAAATTATAGTGAGCATACATATTTGTATCTTAAGTATTTTTATAAAATGAATTCAGTTTTTAAGTATTTTAAGGAATTACGATACCAAATATGTTGACGTGGTTGTGATAATTTCCATTACATAGAAGAAATATCCACATTGTTGTGTATGAATCACATGCCCACATGGAGATATTTAAATGAAATAAAAATATGCATCATTTATAGAGAATTAGATATTATTATTTTTAAATATTTCATGGGAATTAAATTGTTGAGTCTTAAAGAAGATTTGAAGACCTTGACTTGATTTAAATAAATGGTTTTAATGAGTTGTAAGATGAAAAGAACCTATCTAGATTTCATGAGATCTTAAATGTGAATGTTATGAGAACAACATTCATTTTATTGTTCACAATATTCTCTAGAGATATATAATGTGTAGAAAAAGGAAAAATTTATGAAAAACTCTATAGGATTTAATTATTGTTATTTAGAAAAGTTATTAGAGAACATGATATTTATTTTAAGAGAAATGTTTTTTGTATCTAAATATAAGAACAAAATGAATTTAGGACAACAACTATGTGTTGAAGAAGGAAGGTAAGAGAGAGAGAATGATGTGGTTGCTACTATTTATCATATTCATCATGTCTCAAAATACACAAGATCCACTATGATTCTGAATCATAATGAAACCAAGTGGAGAAAAAATTCAATATACCTGAAGTTATGTTGATCAGATTCTAGTAGTTTAAGACCTATTATAAGATGTGTGTAGGATTCTTGATGAAATATATTCTAGTTATATGGGATCTGATGGAGAGAAGGATGCGCCCGTAAGGGGATCTCCTCCTAGGGTTTTCTCCTCTCGCCGCCACGTTCCTCATCGCTGCGGAGGGCGCATCTTCTCTCTTCGAGATCAGCAGGTTTTGGTGGAGGCACCGCTGTAGTGGCGTTAGGTGGCTTCGCGGTTTGTGATGCGTCATAGGCTTTTCAGCTGTTGCTTCGGATCTAGGGGTGTAAGACCAGATCATCATCGGCATACTCTACGGAGCGCTTCTGATTCGGTTTGGCAGTTTGCTGACGATCTATGGTGAGTTTCCCTACCGTTTTAAGGTGTTCTCCAGCGTCGGTGGTTTGGTGGTCCGCCTATCCTCTGGTGAGTTAGGGTTTTTGTGCTTTTTGCGGCTGATCTGGTCGGCGGTGGCGGGATCTCCTGCTTTCCTTTTTGGCGTGTTTTTGGGGTTTTTTTTTCTTCTATTCTTGTTATCTTGAGGGGTTTCGATCTGCCGTGGTTTATATTCATGCGTCTTCGCGAGTATGGGTTGAAGTTGCTTTGTGGATGTTGTTTTCGTTTGAGTGGATGGTTTGCGACGGTGGTGATGTTCGGGCTTGCGCCGTTTGGGCTTTTCCCTCAAGGTCGTTGGATGCTAGGATCCGTGAATACAGTGGCAGTCCGGTGTGTTTTCCCAGCGGCCTGGACGGAGTCGACTTTGGGACTCGTGATGGCTCGAACCTTGCAAGGCAAACGACGATGTCGAGGTGAAGTGTTGAGTGGCTCCGACGATGGTTCCCCGCCTGCGCGCGTGGTGATCCAGCGAGTGTGAGTGGTTCGAGAGTGTTGTGCGGACCGAGGTGTCTGTGTGATGTTCCGAAACCCGAGGTGGGGCACGGCTCGAGGCGTTGAAGACTGAGTTTTTGAATTTGGATGTATTTTGTTTTAATTTCAAATTCCTGGTGACGTGGACTGTAAGGGGTACCGGAAACCCTTAAACCGGTTTTCTGTACTTTTCTTTTATTTAATAAATAGTCAGGGGCCTGCCTCTGACTGACTTTCCTGGTATATTCTATTTATAGATATCAATCTATGAAAAATAGTGGGAATTCAGTGTGATGTTTCATAACATTGTGGGATTCCATGTAACCTTGGTGTAAGGCTATTAAATGATGTGATATTCTCTTAGTTACTTGGATGATATGATCTTGAACATTTTGTTTTACTTCTAATAAACTTTTAATCAATTCAAATTAAACTGATTATGAAATCTGTATACCCAAAAAACATGAATATGATAAGGAGTAGGTGTTATGAGAGGATATAAACCTTGTAAAAACCTTATATGTTATTGATATTTTCCATTATAGAATTATAAAGAAATATTATGGTCAAGTTCTCACTAAGACAATCCATAACTCTTAATAGAGATAGAGGATTCTGAGTGAAAAGGGATGATCTAAGAAGAAAAGTAAATTTGGTAAAATGTGATACTTGATTCATCTGTGAAATTTTTATAGTTCATTGGGCACTATAATAGGAATCATAACTAATCCCAATTACCTCTTATTGGATCATTATTTGTCCTAGATTTTTTTAAAGATAAATACGAAGTATAGATTTAAAGAAAATTTAGAAGATCATCAATTGAATAACTAAGTTTCTATGCCTAGTAAAACTGAAGTGAAGGTCCCAACTAAGACCATAAAGGATAAAAAGGATAAAGTGGTAAATATATTGAAATAAATACAAAAAAATAATAATAAGTATCTACCATTAGCTAAAGCTAATTAAAATGGTGATAATATATACTCTAAATATATGGAGATTGGTTCTTTCGAATCGGTATGTTCTAGTTATGGAGATTCTGAAGATGATGAGTCTATAAAAACCATTAATGAATTATAAACACAAATTTAATGGTATGTAAATAATTATCTTATTGAATTTATCACATATATAATTGGGTTTATAAAAAAACACAGTTATAAAATATGTTCAAGAAATGGAGAGGGATTTATCTAGGGAGTTCCCAAGATGTCAAATGTTTATAAAACTCATAGAAGATAAAGAAGATATTGTTTCACATTTCTATAAAAAAATTCTCCAATTCATGTGGAATAACAAATAAATGTTTTTGAGAGTATTATAATTAAGAAATTATTTATATAAATAATTCATGTATTAGAAAATCTATATAAAACCATTTGTAGTATTAAATATTCTCAGTTGGGAATCAAATATAATAAGATAAAAGAGCTAGAAATTTATTTACAATATGAAAATAAAATCCATAAAGATCAGATAATGAATAAAAAAGGATAATTAGAAGATTGTATGAGGTTAATTTATGTTGAAAATAACTCCCTTGACATGAAGTGTATTTAACTAGAAATAAAAATAGGAAAAAATGAAAATATCACAAGATGAATCTTTCCATAAAAAATGAGTAGAAAGATGTTGTTATATAAATTTATAATGAGAGTTATAACTCAATTAATACTCTTGATAATAAAAAAAATAATCTAAAATAATCTATATAATCATCTATATAAAGTTCTCAAAGGATGTTAACCCAAAAACCAGAAACTATTTTGTGTACTAATACTGTTTCATCAATATGTATTCTCACTGCCAAGGCTATCATAGTGGAATGGTTTCACTCGCCAAACCATCATAGTAGTCAACACTCACTCCCAAGACCATCATATTAGACAATTTTCCTTACTAAACTGGGTTCACTCCCCATTATAGTCCTATTTATCTCATGATATATAAATATTTACTCAATTCATTAGAGAGAGATATAGGTCATAACTACCACATAATGAAAATCATAAATATATGAGCCACAAGATCATAAAAAATTCATTATATTTTAACCCACAAAATTAAATGGGGTCAATAAAATTATTATCATATCATAACCTATGTAAAATAGATAATTTTAATAATCATTCCATTATTTCATTTTAGTATAACCTATGGAAAGAGAATAACGTTTCATTAGAATTTTATAACGGGTATTATAGAAGGGAACTGTAGCAGTACTGTAGTAGTGGCGGAACTGTAGTGGCGGCGACACTATAGTGGCAGGGGCACTATAGTAGAAACTGTAGTGGTGGTGGTACTATAGCAGGTACTGTAGCAGCCCGGGTACTGTAGCAGTACTATTCATTGAGGGGCACTTTGAGCTAAAATAATGGGCTTTCAATCCTACTCTTCAGGCCACTTGGCCTTGGGACTTTGGGCTATGTGATGGGTCTCCCTCTACCCAGTCTAAAGAGGTCTTTACTTTAAATAATAAATTGAGGCTTCGGCCCCAACCTTTAAAAAAAAGAAAAAAGGGTTTTATAACCATCAAATCATCATAAATCAAATTATTTAGAGAAATAATAATAATGGTATCCTTAGATCATATGCCTATTAAATAATAAGTAACCTTAAATGATTATTCAAATATGGATAATAACTTTGAAAAAAATTCACTTGGAATATTTCATATGAAGAATTAGTTTTCTTTAAAAATCAGTTTTTAAAACTAAAAATTCATAAAATATTTTGTAAATAATTTTCCATGAAAATAAACATAAAAACTCATAATGGGATATTTAAAAACAATTTAAAATATTTATTTATAATAACAGCTTTTCGAATTTAAAAAACACTTTTTAAATCATTTTTTGAATATTTTTTTAATTTTAAATCATTTATTTAAAATTTAAAAATTTGAAAAATACAAAGTAAAACATTTTAATTAAAATTAAATTTTAAACACTATATTAAAATCTTGAAATCTTTCAGTAGTCATCAAATTCCGAAATACTGTTCAAACATTGCATGTTAAAAATAGAGATAATTTTCACATTATCGGTAAAAGGGAAATAAGAATTGTTTGGAAAACTACATGAATATTCATTTCACTAAAAATTTTAAAAATTAAAACATGTTTAAAAATTTATTTAATAAATCATCTGAAAAATGTTAAAAACATTTTTGATAACTTTTTTAGAAAACATGGTTTTGGATGAAAATGGATTTTCGACCGAAAAAATGATTTTTATTAAAAAACATTATTTTTGAATACTTAAGTACATGAAGAGTTGAAAATGAAGGGAGAAAATTTATTCTCATGAAATAAAAAGAAGATAAAAAATTCATGATTTTTTTGAGATATGGTTTATAATATTTGATCATCAGAAACATAGTCATAAACAATCCTAATAAACAGTGATATTGTAACATAAAATATTTACAGCTATGCTAATTCTGAAAATAAACCCCCATGAAGGAATATAGAAAAAAGGAACGTAAAATATCTTGAGGGTAAATAGATTCAATATATTATATATTAAATGGGATATATATTTTTATCATAAAATAATATAGGTATATAACATCAATATATATCTCAAATAAGGAAAAATGAGACAAAAATCCCTTTCTTATTTTGTAAATTTTGAACAATAAACCCTATGAAATAGAGATTATAAAATGGATATGAAAATAACCTTAATTTTAAGTATAATTTTTATAAAATACATTAATGGTAATTATTTACACCATATAAATGAAATTGGTGGTGAATATGGCATGTGTCTCACAAAAGTAAAAAAGAGATATGAAAATCCCTTACCAAATATATTAAATTCCATCATACAAATTTGAACCTCATGTATAATAAACATAAGTTTATTATAAATATATTAAAGAATCATATTTATATATATCATAACATATATGATTTACTTATTCCCTTTTTTTACTCTTTTATTAATAAATTCATGTTATAATCATGTTTCGTGTAATAACCACTTTGTTTTTCATATATGTTTTGATTTTTTATTTTTTGTTATATTTCATTGATCATGGTTTCGTTAAATCCAAAATAAAAATAATTAAATAATTATAATATTTATAAATCAATTATACTCTTGAGGAAAATCATGAAAGTTGGTTTTCGTGAAATGAAGCAGGTTACTATCATGGAGACAGTAGGCCGCACATACGCATGATTAACATTTCTATTTTTCAAAAATAATTATGGAAAAGTGGTAAGTAATAATTTATCTTTATAAAATTATATTAATATCATAAATAACATATTATTTCATTAAATATACTTATAAATATCATCAATGTGGCGTAGAATTGGAAAGAGAGAGCGGCATCACTTTGTGATGGCGGTAGTCCATACCTACACGGATGATGTTATCATCTTTTAGTGAGTGAAAAGGTAAGAAATAAAATGATATATTATCTTTTAAGAAATATAACTATGTCATTAATATCATAATTATCCCATTTATATCATATATTTTTATTAAATTTATCCTTATTATTTTCTATGTAAAGCATTAGTGAAAAAAATTAAACCACTTTGTGTGGTGGTAGTTCGCGTACACAAGAATGATGTAATCGTATCCCCTGTGGAATAGAAAGTAAAAAGGTATATATGATATAATTAATCAACATGTATATTAATTTTATAAATATCATATATATTATTTATATCCATCATCATACCCAACCATGATAGGTGGAAATGGGAAAAAGAATGACATTGGTTTGTGAGGTGGTAGTCCACCGTATAGACGAATAATGATTTCATAACCCATTTGACGGAAGTGGAGATGGTTTTAGGTCATGAAAATAACATAAAAAATATCATTATATGTATGTTACTTATTATATTATTTCAAATTTTTTTTATAAGAATTTAATCATGATGAGGAAGGAACAAAATAAAAATGCTCGTTGAAGAACTTCAACCCTTCTTCGGGTAACCTCCATAGGTTTGAACCAAAAACATTACTAAATTGTATTTCATCACAAAATAATGATTATTTCAAGAGAATTGGGAAGTTATTTGGTGAGTTATTGTCTAACCCAAAATTGTTTTAAGGTGTGATGAGGGAAGGATAAGGGTGACCTTTTATAAGTGAGGTGGGTGGTAGAATTATATTTTTTTGAAAAGAAAAGGTATACCCAGGTTTTTCTCATTGAAAAAGGATAAAAAATTGATTATTACCAAGTATTATATATTATAGGGTCAAAATATTTCTAGAAAATAGATTTAATATAAGTTTATATGTCATTTTCATGCTTATCCTTTTAGTTTAACCCTCTGATAAAACAATTTTTACCTTAACTGTGGTAATTGATTTTTTTTCTTTCCCTATTCAATTTGAAAAAAAATTATGTATAACTTTTTAGATATTATAAATTTTTATTATTCCATATAGTTAATAATTTTTAAAAAAATCAATTCATAGAATTGGAAAATTTTATTTTAAAATTAATCCCGTAGATGTAATGAGAAAGCAAGGTTTCAATAAAAATTATTTCAAATGTTTAAAACATTTTTATATCCAATTTCAAAATTAAATTGCATAAAAATAACTAAATTGGATTAATTGATATATAATTTTAATATTTTTAATTTAATATCAATTTATTTCCCAATTTAACTTTATAATTTAAATGAAAATGTAATTTCCAATTAAAATTCTAAAATTCTCACTATTCATCAAAAAATTAATCACTTTTGAATTTTCTAAAAAATTACCCTAATATAACTTTTTGATTATGATTTCTAAAATTTATTTAATTTTTTCAAATAAATTTTCTAAAGTTTTAAAAAATTAAATTTAAAACAAATCCTACAAACACGAAGAAAAATAGTGCCTTTGATAATTATATTATTTTCAAGAATAAGATGATTTTATATTAACTCTATGTCTAATAAAAATAATTTTATATATAGGAATTAAATTTATTTTATATATAAATATAAATTTAATTTAATAAATTCCTAAATACAGATTATTTTTATTAATTAAAATTGAGAAACATTAGGTACTTTAAAACTGTTTTCAGAAAAAATATCTTTTTTAAACCCAAAAATAATATTTTATTAAAATAAAAAATAATATTGATTCATAAGTAATTAATTAGATTAAATATTAATAAATAATATTTAATTTACATTAAAACATAAGTGTTCATATGAATTTATTAATTTATTGAAAATAAGTGATAGTTTTATAAAAACCTATTTTTTTACTATTCAATGAAAAATAAATGTTTTTTAGAAAAATACTAAAAAAACACCATAATTAAATTTAGATATGATGATTCCAAAAATTAATTTAATTTTTTCAAATAAATTATATATTTTTTAATGTAATTTAAATATAATATTTTTTGAAAAAAATCCTAAAAATTATTTTTGAAGAAAACATATTTTTTATGAATTTAATTAATTTACTAAGAATTAATTGATTATTTACTAAGAATTCATAAATAAACTTATATTAAGTCAAAAATATATATATATATATATATTTAATAATGTAGTTAATACCTTTTCACACACACCTATTTAATGGATATGTTATAATGGACATATTTAAAATAATATTATTTCGTGGTTCCCTGAAGCTTAATATCGCTTATCATGACCGCTTTAGAAGAAACTCATTATTGAGTTTAATGTAAGATAAAATCAGTGTTTCATATAATTCATGATTTAATCAATGTTTATTGTAATAAAAAATATTAACAAAATTAAATTCATTTGAAATAATTTCACAAAATATCAAGGTGTTAAATGGTCAATGTGTGCACACCTATGTGAACCCCTTAAATCATAGATTTCATTGAAAAACGGTTGATCTAGGTTATTTATAGGGATATAATAAACCCATATGTTATTAAAAATTGTTGATACCCTTGATAAATAGTGTTCTTATAATAATGATACCATAGTTTTATCTCCCAACTAAGTGAACAAAATATTCTCCAATAAAAAAGTTATGAAATCTTAGAAATTCTCTCATGGACTAAGCCCCTAGTCATTCTTGAAGTATCCTACCTCCACCTACCACCAAATAAAATCCTAACATACTAACAGGTAGGAATTTGTGGAGATGATAATCATCATTTTTCAAGAGTCCAATGATGGTTCCTATTGGAAATTCCATTAAAGAGTCGGATATATTCATCAAAGGAAGCCTCAGTTCATGAACACCATTCAAGAATAATTGTTCAACCACATGCCATATAGTAAATATTCTATTATATCATGTTTCTCACATAAAGTATGTATCATGTGGGATTAGATATCTGAGTTGATAATGAAATTATCATAAACCTAATTACTCCTTCATATGCCTTATTTGTTAGTGTAATCTCTAATCAGTACTAAACTCATTAATAATCTTGTTATGATGATTTATTAGTAAACCACATCCGATAAACCTATATGCATAATAAAATTTATTAAATATTGGTGAAACATCTGGAATATAGAATTCCCCACAACATAACATAAAACGACATGGATAATGTCCTTAATACAGAATGTTAAACTATATCGTACAATGTTTTCACATGAACATAAATAGTTTCACTCAAATTTAATGGTTATTAATTCCCGTTTCATTTGGATACATAGGTAAAATCCATGAGGTTCAAACCAAATATCATATTCCTTCCAAACTACTCACTACCATCCCCATGATGGAATATTCCTAATAGGATCCCTTACATTCTTCCCTCATAAGGTTATATTCCTCTGAGCTTGGAAATCTGATTCTAAAGGGACACATTCCATTATAAATTGACATATTGGGATATATACCAAATGAAATAATCCCCCCATATGGAGGACTATATTCCCTCTATGTAATCCTCATACATTTATCACATGTTCTATATTCTATATAAGCCACATTGTAGGCTTTATTATGGCTAGAAAGCTCAACCAATCCTCATTAAGCCATATACCCATCGAGAATATCCAGAAAGGGCTAATGATAAAAAATTCATACACCATCCATTACTAGGAAACATTTTCATTATCATCCTTAAGACATGTAGTTAATATACCTGGAAATTTCCTTTCCAGATGACCCTAAATTGTGTAACTAAAACTCCATGAATTTTGATTCATGTTCTTACTCAATACATCAGACACCTATTCAATATTCAATACCACCTCCAGAAAATCTTATTTTTTTTTCATGATGAGGATATAATCTAAAACACCATTATATCTAGATTTAAACTATAATAATATAATATTGAATTATATGTAATAATTTATATAAAATACTCATTTCATACCTTTATAAAAATTCAAAAAATATCTTGTTTAGAAAAAAATTTCACTAAAATGATTCATTTTTAAATATTTTTGAAATTATTTAAATGGTATTGAAAATTATTCTTTAAAAAAATTCAAATATATATTATAACCTTAATTAATAATTTTTATGAGTAGGTAAATGGAAGAAAAATTTCATAATTCAAATAGGAAATAAGGGCATAATTTATTTAATTTTTTTCCCGATCATTATAAGTTCCAAAGAGAGGAAAAAAGTAATAATAAATAAAATTCATAGAATAAAAAAAGGAGATCAATATTTACATTGTTTAAAGTACATGTTCAATATAATTTCCCTTAATGAAAATTTATCATAGACAGTCCCAAAATGAAATGAGATTCAAACATATACCCCTTAGTACTTTGTTATCATTTCAATAATAAACCCCAAGAATAAAATAGATTTAAATTTATCATTAAATTACATTTAAATAAAGTTATTCATCATAAAAAATATCAAATGGGTAGAAGATAAACCTCATAAAATAATATAGGTGTATAACATAACATATATCCCAAAGAAAATTTTTTGAGATGATAAACCCTTGACACATTATTAACATTAAAAAAAACCCATTCAATGAATTAATTTGAGTTTTAACATTAAATAACATGAATTATATATGATTAATGATATAAAATTTCAAAATATCATTATATACACTTCAGAAACAAAAATTATTGCATAATATCAAACATGTCTCAGTGAAACAACATTAACTGAAGAACCCTTATAACATCGGTAATATCAAAATAAAAATATCATGATAGTGTTAACCTTATAAATATTTATAAATACACATAATTTTCATGAAACCCATCAATAATGAAATTCATGGTGATTTTATAAATTAAAAAATGGAAATAAGTGGTGAATATGAAATTTTCTCATAGAAATAATAATTAGATGATAAACCCTTACCTCAAGTCACATCCTTCTTTGTATTAATTCAAAAATAAAATAATATATATATATATATATATTATAAATATATTAAATATCCATTTCATACTTATCATACAATATATGATTTACGTCTAAAATCTTATAAACCATTTATTAATAGTCCAACAGTGCAGACCATGGAAGACTCCATGATCGCCAAAATTTATTAAATAAAAAGTATAACAAGAGAAACATAGAGTGTGTAGGGTAATAGTGTTAAAAAAATACACCAAAATAGTACAGGGTTATCCTTTGTTTCTACCACCCTCCCACAAAATCCACCATGACCTCTAAGGTGTCTCCCTCACCTCCATTGCTTTAGGGTCTTCCAATCACCATGTTTCCCTTCTCTATCCATATCATTAGCCACTACGATGCACTGGACATCAAACTGTCTATCCTTAGTAGAGTACTTTACATGAGTAGAGTCACTAATTAAAAGTTTCCCCCACTATAACTCCTTCATCCCCTCCTGTGTAGACGATATAGAGACATTATCCTTATTAGATGAAGTTGTTTTTGTACCTTTTCACTCCCAACTTTCTATGTAAATCTCATCAAATTATATAGAATTAATGGAATCCATCACTATGAAGAAGTTATTCTTCCCATCACCATGGTTAGATGAAGTAAAAATTAGACCATGATCTTTGGAGGTCTCCACCATGTCTGCAGGTATAGATCCAAGGGCATGTGAGAGCTCATTACCATGAGAAGTCCGACCCTACACATGTTCACAAGGGGAATTCACAAATGCTAGAGGATAATCACAAGTAAAAAAACTATTACATCACGATGAAGAGCATCAATATCACATAGAGTTTCAATAGTGGGAACACCCATGCCTGCATATTTAACAACATTTCCATAGGCATCCACCTCCCCCACACAAGAAGGCACAATTGTTTGGGTAGATTGCACACACAGTTGAGTTCCTGTAGCAGGAATCTTAGGGTTATGCACTTTCCTCCCAACCAAAGAGCTAAAGTGAAGTTTACCTTTCAATAAAATTTGATATTATAATAATATTGTAGAATATGGATCATAAAAACTAGTATGACTATCAACATCACCCCATTTAGAAGAAGTCTCACCAGGATGTATAGTGTATGGTGCACTCAATCCTGAAGGTAGAACACCCCCTCCACCATCAACATCACTATGCCTATCAACATAATTCTTCCCATAAACAACAAAAACAAAATAGGGAGGACTCTCAACATCACAGTGCATATCAGAACTTTTCCCAGCAATAACAGCAGCAAAAGAGGGAGGGCCCTCTTTCACTGGACTGATGCTATGAAACATGCTCCCTTTGATGGATGAGGATAGATCCATCATACCATCGAAGGCATCCTTCTTCCCCAAAATAGGTACGAAATCCCTAGTATATGGTAATTCAAGATTAAAATTTTCAGCAATATGTCCATATCATCTAAAATTAGAGAATCTTATTCATTTATGACATTTGTCCTTAACATGTCCAATGGTTGAACAATTAATAAAAAACTCAAGAACCTGTTCAAATTAATTTTCATGTTTAAAATTGAAATCACCAGCAAGAAGATAATATATCTCAACAAGGGGTAGGGACATGTCAAATTAAATCAAGATGCGAGCGAAATGGTCAAACCTAACAGATACAATCTTCTTATAGAGTTTTATTGGAGTGATAATGGCCATTTCAATGTACCAAAGTATAATAAGATGCCAAAATATCCAATTTAGACCCTTAACATGGATATAGGATTGACTAACAGTGTTCTTGTATTGATAAGGATCAAACTATGGATCCAATTTTTGAAACCTCAAGAATCCAGGCTTGAGATTGAAGAACCCAAAAATCCAAGATTTCAGCTTCATTTCATTTAAACAAAAGGTAATGCGATAGAAATTCATACCGATCAAGATGATTTACCAGTCACTAAAACCCCATAGCTGGAGGAGGTGCTCCCTTAGATCATCAAGCCTTCATTATTTCATTATTGAATGGAGGCATATGATGATTAAATGTTCAGAATCGAAAATTTTCTCCTAAAACATGTGAGGATTTATCTCGACAACTAAAAGAGGTCCATTTCACGAGATCCTATTATGAGGGACATATTCACCACTCTGGTATCCAAAGAAGAAATAATTATCACCTTTAGATATATATTTTCAAGAATCCAATTTAGGGAACTCCAAGGGTTCACTGTCGATCACAAACGCAAGAATCGGTGACTAGAATTGCTTCGAACCAGATCCCTTCTGCTTTGAGGGACCAACAAAAACCTCTATTGAATCAAAGTATTCAGACATAGATGGATTCATCGCCAAAGAAATAATAACTAGACACCATGGTCAAAGAGATAAATCCCCTCAAACCACAACATCATCTCTCTCCAAGTCCTACAAACCATTTATTAATACTTCATTATTAAAATTAATTTTAAGGATGAAAATTATTTCATTTTTTTCATGTTTCAATTTTGTATTTCTGGTCCTTATACATTGATCATGGTACCATAATACCCAAAATTTTTATCATGTCATATGTATAATTTTAAATCGTTATATACAATTTTATAATCATTTATAAAAAATATGTCATGAAAATTGAATTACATCACTTCATGGAGACAAAAGTTTGTACTAACATAGGGATGATGGATTCACTTTTTAATGAATGGAAGAAAATAAAGTCAAATTATAATTCAACTTTATAGAATAATCTATATTAATTAAATATTTTCTTTGTACCAACCATGTAATGATTAAATTAAAAGATAAATCACCTCACATCTTGCAGGTGGTAGTCCACATGTATGCTTTAGTGACATTATCATTTTCCAAATGATTGGATAGAAATAAGGTAGATATATTATTATAATGAAAGAAGAATAATTATTTCATAAATATCATATATCAATATTAATTCATAATTCAAACCAACCATGAATGTTTTGGCAGGAAATGTATTATTATCACTATGTAGAGATGACAGTCCATACATATGCATGAGAAAAACATTAATTTCCAATTTTATGGAAATGAAAATGATAAAGGTAATAAAATAAATAAAATAAAATAATATTATATGAGTGATATTGATGTTATTATGTTGATTTTTTTGGAGAAAATTGAATGATATAAAATAATATGTAAAATGAAAATTCTTGGTTAAGATAATGACCTTCCCTTTAAAGAAACTCCTTTGGATATATCCTACAGGACCCTAGGGATGGCATTTTAAGAAGACAAGAAACTAAAAAACATGAATAATGATTTTTAGAAGAGTATTTTTTTAGTTTATTGTTTACATACAAGACTCATGAAGGTGATTAGAAGATAGAAGAGGAGGTAAAATTTTTTAAGTTGGGGAAGTATCACTCTTCTAATTTTTCAAAACAATAAAATATTATGATGTCACATTCATGGAAAATTAGTAAAAAATTGCTTTATTTTCACTTTAAATATGATATATGTTCTAAATAAACTAATAAAATTGTATTTTCAACTGTTTTAAGGTCATTTTATCCCTTATCTATTTAGTTTTACCCCCATTAACTATTTTTATCTTTAGCCGTGGTAGTAAATTTTTTAATCATTAAGTGTTATACATTTACTTTTAAGGAAATAATTGGTTCATAAATGGTATAGGGATAATTTTTTTAACAATATCCTACCCCCATGTCCTATAATAATATTTTTATTATTTTAAATCATTAAACTAAATATTATATAACATAAAATATTCTTATTTTAATTTTGAGATTATTCCATTAATTTGACATTAGAGTTACGAAGACAATAATTTAATTCAAATATATACCCATTAAACCTGAATTGTACATTATAATTACCCATAATGTTTATGGAACACCACAAATCATACAAAACATATTTATTTTAATGTTTTTAATATTATTTAGTCAATATTTCTTTAGACTACACAAGCATTATCTCAGCATCTCCAAATAGTTTAATATAATTATACCATAAATAAAAATTAAAAATTAATTAATACAAAATAAATAAATTATTTATAATAAAAATAATCATTTATTACTATAATCTACTATTTTTCCCCATAAAAAATAATATAGGTTTTTTAAGGAGAGTAACATTTTACATTTATCTTTACATGATATATTTTATAAGTCATTATCAAAGTTAAATGGTTCTAAATTTCCATATCATTTGATTTTGGATAAGGATAGTCGAATACCACTCATCTAACACATTAAAGGAAAGTGTTAGTACAATGACCCCCTCCCTCCAAAGATACCACAATGAGGGGATAGAGATAATGACCCCCAATTCCTGCCGCCTATAGGCCCTGGGTTGGTGACTAGAACCGAGTATATAAAATTCTCATGTATGGAAGGAATTACCATCTAGAATATAAATAGAATTGGGAGACAAGATGAATTATAAAATATAAACATTATGAAATAATATAATATAAATATAAAACCATCACACATGCATGTATAAATAAAAATGATAGAGAATAACTACCTCCAAGGTAAATACCAAAAAGAAAATATAAATAAATAACATAGAAGCTATCCTAGGGTCTGAGTTAGTAATGTATAGCATGGTCTATGTAATTCCCCATGAAACCTAAAAACAATTTTATATAATTAGGGTGAGAATACATGTATACTCGATTAGAAAACCAAGTCTCTTATGCACATGTGAAAGAAGAATACTAATGCACTCGTGGGAAATTGAAGAAACAAACAGAACCTATACATGTATTCTAACCAAACCCAATCTCACCACATAATTCTCACTAAATAGTGCAAGTCAGACAATATAATATAACATGAATCACATTGATAAAGGGTACCCGACAATTATTTTCCCCTG
This sequence comes from Viscum album, assembly GCA_963277665.1. NCBI lineage: Eukaryota > Viridiplantae > Streptophyta > Magnoliopsida > Santalales > Viscaceae > Viscum > Viscum album. Next base: position 1,144,167,087 of record OY728140.1, read on the forward strand.
TTATACTACTCTCACACCCCAATGTCATACATCCTGTACCTCCCATCTCTTTTGTATACAATACCTCCCCACAAGAATGGCCACCTCGTATCCCGCCCACAGATACCTGGGCTTTCCACCACACAAGCGTACCCACATCATGTCTTTCCCGAAAGCACATGGGCTACAACACACCCACAACCATAACCACAGTAGTATAGTATCATAAATATGAAGGACACCAACCTCATTCCCTTGTCCTACCATACATGTCCCCCACCATAAGCCTCACCACAAGCATTGTGAAATCACATCTCTCTCAAAAACACTTATCCCATCACATCTCATAAAAAGACACATTGGATATCACAACCAACATTTAATGCAATAACAAAACTTCAACCATCACATCCTATGCAATACATACCTTTCTTGGAAGAGGGAGTGAGAAAGAGTGGGTAACCAACCATCCGTCACCCCCACTAGATATCGGGGAAAACACCCTCACATGACTATGCGGGTGTTAGCACATAGTGATCAATGTGGGTGGGTGTGTATAGAAATCAGATGAATATAAAATTATATACATATAGCCACAAAAAAATACTATCATATTGACTCAAAACCAAACACAAACAAACTCACAACATCATCAGTTTTTCCACCCATGAATGCCAAAAACCACACCACAATTCATAAGAAAAATTCATATTATCATCTAATTTCATTAAATCATCCCATTATTTTCATTATTTATCAATAACCAAAATTTACTACATATCCCACCATTTAATTATTCATCAACCACTTCTATCCCATTAACCAAAACAACCCATTCCATTTCAATCAATATTAAACATATTATTATTATTCTTCCATCACTATGTGGGAATATAACAAAAAGAAACCACCACCTCGTCACCCCAAAAGAAAGACCAAACAATAACCTCCACCTCTCCACCCCCAAAACACATCCAAACAACTACCGCCTCAGTTCCCTAAAATCACATCCAAAAAATGACAACCTAGCAGCCCCAAAATAATTTAAAATCAACCACTAACTTACTTCCTCAAAATTATATCCATAAAACCATCATATCGCTGCCCTAAAATCATGACCATAAAACCATCAACCCTACATTCCCCAACCACACATGAAAAACAAATCACCGCCCCACGAGCACGACCACACATCACAGCGCATCAAGGACCATTTTATAGAATTACAAGGGGAATTATCACAATACCCAAAATCACAAGGTATCCATTTCATTAGAAAATAATAATTTGTTAGTCAATTTCCATTTTAGGTTGATATTAAACAATAAAAAAAATATACCATTCACAACAAAAATCATACAATATAAAAAAATCCCCTAATGACCATAATTTTTTGTGGGGTATCACACCCATAAAATCACAATATCACATCCATATCAACGATATAAAATCACATCAATCATTCCCTATTTTCCCTTCAATTTTAATTAAACAACTATTTATCTTTGAATAATCTAGAAGAATCATAACCCATAGATAACAGAAGTAAACCCATCCTTCATGAAACAAAATAATGAGAAATAAGGGATTACCTACCTCAATGAAGCTTTGCCGAATTGTTGCGCACCACAGTGCGATGAGGGATTCCAAAAAACCACAACCACATTCAATACACATGGATCAACCTACACCACAACTATAGATCAAAAAAAAAAAAATCCAAAACACACAACATAAACATAAAAACCACTATAGTGAAACTTCGAAGAATAATGGAAGGAAAAAAATGAGAACAAAAGGAGAACTCACTAAAGATTGAAGAAAGGAAGATGGGAATAAATCATCACCAAAAGAAATACCAAACTCTTGATCAAGGAATAATTAAAATTCATAGAATGAGAGAAGGTAGCACAAACTATAGGGTTTGAGGAATCCCCCATCACACCAAAATTTGCTGCTACAAATAATTTTTCTTCCATTTTATAAAGGATGGTTTAATAGTTGCTGGTACCCAATATAGGACTTCACCACTGCCAATTTACCACTTCAAAACATCTAGATCAAAAAAAAATTCAAATTTCCAAAACAGAAATCATGAGACAGCTACCTCGAGCCTCACACCTACCATCATACTGTGCACCTCAACTGTGCCTTGATCCAGAATCCATCACCACGTGCCACCATTCATAACAGGACGCTGACAGGACCATCGACCGTCGTTGTCGCCGAAGCATTGTCAAACCACCACCTTCATCATGTCCATTGGGGATACAAACAATGATGCATGATCCATGGACTGCTTCGATACCAAATAAAAAACATATTGATTAGTATCAATCAAAGCAAGGGTGAGCTCACCATCATCCGTCGTCACCACCGTCGACAATTCAGAACCAAAAAACCAACCCTCCATGGCCAAAAACAACCAGGCCGAAATCAGCAAGAAAATACACTAAAACCACCACCAGATCAAAACAAAACATCATAGAACAATTTCCCCAAACCAAACAAACCAACTCAACAACTAAAATTCATCTTAGAAAGAATCAAGAAACCCTATTCAAACCATTAAAATGAAGAAAAAATAGAAGAAATTGACCTAAAATACCGGCCGAGAACCCAGGAAAAAGTTGGATCCAGATCCCATCACCACCATCCGTAATACCCGCAGAGGACACTCTCCACCACCTATTGCACACATCCACTGACGAAGCGGCTACCTCAACCCGTAGAAACTTGGACTCGGCCTCTGGACAGATGCGATGCCATGAAACCTTATCCAGAAAGTGGAGTCGAGCAAAGATACCAGCAAATTCAAGCACACCGCCGAGATGACCGAGCCAAGGAGGCCGCTGTCATGAAAAACGAACCAAGGAGAAAGAATGGAGCCTTAGCAGGGAGAGGAAGGTGACAACGATGGGAGAAAACCTAGCACAACATCACCCCTTATGGGCCCACCAAGTCGCGAATTAGTTGTTCCCTATTTCACTTAGCACACCAAAATTTTTAACTACAATGCATCAGGGATTTGCATGACATTTAATCTCCTTTCATGTCATGCAATTTTGTGATTTTATTTAACACAAAAAACTTGTTTCCTATAATGAATAATAAACCAAATTATTAAACATCAAGAAATGACCCTTCCAAATTTTTTAACAACCATTACACATCGTATAGATAATACACAACATGTATTTCCTATATAATCTCTGTTACACATCGAGCCTCCACTGAAAACTCATTAAACCTCCTCAAACCTCCTCTCAAAACTATAAGACACAAAACTGGTGAAGTAATGGGCTGTAAAGGCACAAACCATTATAGTTAGGATTATTTTAATGTCTTATCCCATAGTTTTAACTCTATTTTACTCATTTCCCCCTTATTTAGGTAAAAAATATTTACTATGGTCAATATTAATAATGTCTCAAAATAAGTGGGTTCTATTTTCTAAATTTCAACATCTTAATTTAAAATATAGAATTTTTTTTTTCAAGATTCAGTTTCTAGATTATGTGGAAATTATTTTAAATATTAATTCATAAACTATAATGAAATAGATTTTAAAAATATGTGTTTTAATCTTAAAACATAACATATATCATAATCATGAATATTTATGAATCAAATGGTTTTAATTAGATTATAAAAAAAATTCAATTTATCATTTTTTAACTTTAACACAAAATCCTAAATAAAACGGGACTTTAAAATTAAATTAATTAATGGAAAATAATGATAGTAGTTGAAAAAAATATAGTTTTTACTATTCACTAAAGACATATTTGATTCTTAAAAACACCAAAAATATAACCCTAATATAATTTTGATATTTTTATTTAAAAAATAATGGTGATTTCAAAAAATACAATTTAAAAAAGTGAAAAATGTATTTCTAATTTTCACACAAAAAATACAATAAGAAACTATTTTTATGGAAAATTGATTTTTGAAGAATAAAATAAATTTTCTAAAAAATGAGTAGTTATTTCATATGTATTAATTAATAATTTTTTATTGAGAATTAAAATTTAACAATTATTTCATAATATGGTCACTCATATTCATACCCACCTATTCAATAGCTATGAAATAATAGTAAAATTTATATAATAATATTTTTATAGTATATTAAAATTCATCTCATTATTTCATATTATGAAAAATATCTAGAATAATGTACTTTAAAGATAAATTTTTTAGGTGTTAGATTCTACACCCATAAATAAATTGAATCCCCATAATTTTATATCAATCATAAATTGTTCAATATTTGAAAATAACTTTGTTGAACATTCACATAATACATAGGGATAATAAAAAATCCTTTAAAAAATAAAGTGGGATACAAAAAAGGTAACCTAAAATAACACATAATCAGGTACCTAGATAAGGATAATTTTAGATGGATGTGAAAATATATACACGGAGGATATAAATAACATTGAAAGAAAAATAATGAGTGATAGAGAATATAGTTATATGAATGTTAATGAGAAAAACCATAAATTAGTGAGGGGTCAAAAGACCGTTAAATCATTATAAATGAAGTTAAAAGAATAACTAATTTTATGATTATTTTATTAATATTTAAGGATTATTTTATTATCAATATATAAAACATGATAAAATTTAATTATTAACTTATTTATATTTCATAAGAATTATTTGATCATTTGGTATTGATTCAATGGATTTCAACTTAATTTCATGCACCAAGAAATGAAATGTTAAGGTAAAATTTTCATCCTAGAAATAGTCAAATTTTCTTATAATGGATCATAATATCCATAAAATAATCATTCCTTCTGTATCTAGATATTTACCAGTACTAAAATGGTTTAAGAAAGTTGTCTAATTTGGATAAATCATCTTCTTACAGAATAATACATTTATCTCTAAAACTCCAACAACAATAATGAAAGTTCAAATTAAACCATTACATAAATATTTAATCATAAAAATACTCTAGAATATGTCTTACCAAATTCAGAACCCAAAAATATGAATGATTTTTTCACATAATTTTTTTAAAGATAAATATTATAATTTACCCCCAAACAACATAAATTGGATTCTAATTTCACTTAACAAACACATACTTAAAATGATGATATATTATCTTAATATATGTAAATAATTTCCCAAAATAACCAAAATCACCATAAAAAAATAAAATCATATATTATTATATAAATTAAATCAATTTTAATTCCTCAATTGTTTTACCTTAATCATATAATTTTTCCAATATTTTTTACATATTCAAAAATAACTTCAATCACTTATTCACTTAATAAATTTTAATTCCATGGTTATCTATCTAATAAAAGTATGTTCCCAAAATTTGATAACACTTTTTTTACAATTTACCAGAATTACCTGAATATGAAATATCATATTAACCCTAATGGTTTTCAATAACATTAATCTTATATGAGAAAAAATAATATCATTATTCTTCAAATAACCTTTTCACTAAAATACATAATCTTCTAAAATATTGTATTCCAATAATTTTCTTTTAAAATATACTTAGTCATCCAAATCTCTAATCACATAAAATATCAAAATGGGTATCTACACCATTAAACATATGACTAATATTATACATGTCAACCCATGACACCTTAGGTTTGTCCCATATCAATGAGGAAAATCATAGGATTAAATAGGTTCTATCCTCACATTATTTATAATGGTTTATAATAAAAATGTAAATTAACCCAATAAAATCCCCTAAGAGTGTCTAGATTGGTGTGTAGTCTTAGGTCCACTCTTCATGCACTGATGGTGATCATGTTAATAACCAATCTACCTCTATCAGATTTATTACCCCTAAATGTATTTTTTCCACTTTTTTACCAACTTTATACAATATATATTTTGATGTATTTTCTAGAAAAACTAGATTCCTTTCTTTATAAAAAAATAGATTTTCTTCTATAAAAAGACTCCTATGGTTTTATTTGATGTTCTCTAATTATAATATATGAAAATATCTAAACCCAACTCTAATACAAAGTAATGTGACCCAAGAATACTATACATTAATATTTATTTATTTTATACAAATAATCAATAAATAAAATAATTCTACATACCCTAAAACCATAATGTATTAGTATCTTTGTAGAGTAGAGAAAAAACATCTAATTTAATAGAGGATCATTAACATCTCATATAATGTTTTTTATATTATTACCCTCATTAACATATCATAACCAGAACCTTTCATCATAACTTGGGGAGGAAAAAAAAATATTTTTTATCTCAGATGGTTTGTATGGTTAAACATAGAGGATATCAATTAATAACAAGATGAAATTATACCATGAGAATTAGTATATAAAACATGTAATCATTAAAATAAATTATTACTAAATAAATTAAATATTTTTAATTATTAGTCTTGCCATAAGTATTTGTCATAATAATATAAAAACATCATAAAAGTGAAGAATCATAAATAATAAATCATGATCCATGAAAATATATCATAAAAATTGGAATATAGAAAAAAACATAACCATATAACATCGTGAACATGTATAGATTGTAACAGGTTAACTCATTAAGTTAAGGACATGAAATCAGGTCCTCTAATAAACTTTTTTACATGAAAACATGTTTGTACATAATCTTATGGACATGAAACTAGGTTTTCACATTAACTTATAGTCATGAATCCTGTTCCACACATAATTTTATAAACATGAAATCAGGTTCACATATAATAGTGTTATCTCACAAGTTATCCATCCTTACACAATGCATTTGAGGTCTATAAAAGACCCAATAATAAAAAGAAACTTTATAATATATTCAAGAAAATATTATAAAAAAATTTATCATATCATGACCTGCTAAAAATTAACGTGTTTCATATAGATTCTAAAATAATGTAGTTAACCTTTGGAAATGAAATGGGATTCATAGAATCATCCTCAAATCATCATCATCATAATCCATCCAGATGTAGAAAGTTGATGGTATCATAAGATCCTATCCCAAGTGAATAAAAATAATCCTTAAAGGATGTTGTGATAGATTAAAAATACCTTTAAAATATCATTTCATACTTTATTTGAAAACATGAGAAAAACATCCTTTTCTTTTGATAACATTTTAACTAAGTATTCCAAGAAGATTTTTAGAAAAATTTATTTTAAAATAATAAAAAAACTAGTTAAGGAATATTCAATGAAAGAAATGGTCATATTGGAGGTAAAATCTATTCATTCCATATATGTTAAAAGAAAATATTCCTTTCACACCTTCATAAAAATTTAAAAATCCCACTTGTTCAGAAAGAAGTTTATATAAAAATATTCCTTTAAAAAAATTTAAATAAATTAAATGGTAGTGAAAATGATCTTTTTAAAACATTTAAACTATATTTCAAAACATTCATAATCAATTTTTAATAGTATAGACATGGAAAAATAATTTCATCAACCAAAGAGGAGGTAAGCTCAGATTTTCTATAAAATAGTTTTCGCGATCATTTTAAGTACCAAATATATGAAATTGGAAATAATAAATAAAAATTATAGGAATAAAAATAGGAAATGGTCATATATAGGTTTTAAATTGTATGATTTACCTAATTCCTTCAATGGAAATTTAGAATATGCAATTCTGAAAAGAAATAATTTTATAAAATAATATTATTTCCACTTTGGTAATATTTCAATCGTAACACCCATTAATGAAATTACATAAAATGGAACTTTAAATACCATGAACATAATGTTATTATAAATACAATATATCGAAGGGGTAGTGAATACAACTCATAAATTACGATAGGTGTGTAACATAACATATGCCCTAAAGAAGATAATTTGAGACGATAAATCCTTACACATTTGTAGTATTCAAACCAAAACCCCTCAGATGAATTAATTTGAATTATATCATTAAATATCCTGAATTAATAAGGTTTAATGACATAAAATTTCAATGGATTAGTATAGAAAAACCATAAACCTAAATAGGTGTATAACATCAGACATGTCCCAAATAAACAATATTAAGATGAAGAACCCATAAAACTTTAGTAATATATGAATCAAAACCACATGAAAGATATAAAATTATATGGATTTAAATATCACTATAATATTTATAAAAATAATAATAAAATGAATTCATGATATTTAAATACACCATAATATGGAACAAGTTCTGAATATGACATTTTCCTCATAGACGTAAATGTGATACAATAAACTCTTACCTCAAGTATCATCCCGCTTCGTATGCATTAAAACCAACAATATAATAAATATATATTTATTATAAAAATATTAAATGACCATATTCACACATATAAACCATATATGATTAACTTATAACATCTTATCACCCATTTGTTAACAATTTTTTATTAAAATAACAGCTCTAAGTTATAACTATTTCATATGGTATGCATGTTTAGATTCACCATTACTATTTTGTATACTATGATCATGATTATATCATATAAAAAATTTATCCATGTCATATTTATCATATTTAATCATTATATAAACATTTATAATAATTTATATAATGTTATTATGTGAAATTAATTACATCACCTCATGGATACGGAAGTCCATACATATGCATGAGTGATGTTTTCAGTTTTGGATGGTAGGAATGAAATAAATGTAAACAATAAATATCATTTCTAGAATAATTATTATATAATAAAAATCATATATATTCACTTAACCTAACATTATTACCTTCAATATATAGATTAAATGAAAAAAATAATCCCCACACTTCATTGAGGTGGTTGTCCACATGTATGAATGAATGACGTTATCACCTTCCAATGAATGGGAATGCAAGAAGGTAGATAAGATAATATAATTATAGAAGAATAATTAGGTCATAAATATCACATATAAAAATTCAATCTATAATAATTACCAAACATGAATTATGGTGGTATAAAAGGAATCATACTATGATATAGAGGTGGTAGCCAATACATATGCACTGATGATAATTTTATTTCACACATGATCGAAAGTAGATTGATAAAGGTTATCGAATTAACATAATGAAATACCAATATTTTTAGGTACTTTTTATTATATTTTAATTCTTAATATTTAATTGGAGTAGGAAAATGATGAATTAAAATGAAAATTATTGGTTAAGAAGATTAATTCTATTTAGAGAACCTCCTTTGGATATCTATTCAATGACCCCAAGGATGGTATTTTATAAACAATTCAACCACTAAAACATGGATACATATGTTTATAAGATTTTTTTCTTTGTTTTTTTGATATATGTGGCTTAGTTATCTATGTAGATGATATGGGAATATGTTCCCTTTTATACGGAAGGTAAGGGGCACTCTATCAATTTTTCAATACATTAAAATATTTTAAAGTAACATTCATTGACATGTGTTTAGGAATTGGATTAGTTTAGAATTAATTATGATATATGGTAAATATGAAATCATCCAATATGATTTATAAAATATTTATTTCATCTTAATATTTATCTCTTTAATTTAACTCCCCATTGTCCCTTTTTATACTTAACCGCAATAACCGTTTTTTCAATCATTAAGGGACATAAATTTATTTATAAGGTAATATTTGGTTTAAAAATATAATGGGATGAGATTTTACACCATATAACATTCCATTTTTCCTCTTTCATTTTTTTTAATTCTAAAATTGTTTAATTAAATAATATATAAACCAAAATACCATTGAAGCCATTTTTTTTGAATTTTCAGTTAATTTTAATTTTATGTTAGGAATAAATCAATGAATTTATAAAATATAACATTTAAACATAAATGATAAAATATAGTTATAGATAAAATTCATGGTAAACCATAATTTATCCTAAAAATATATATTTTATTATTTAAAAAAAAATTATTTTATTTTTTTATAGCGTTCAGAAGACCATTATGAGCGTTGTGTAAGAAATTAAAGTTATTATACCTCCGATAATAATTAAAAATAAATTATTATTAAAAATAATAATTTATTTATAATAAAAATAAATATTTATTACCAGAATTTAAATTTTTTCATCCCCATAAAAAATATTAGCGTTCTTTACTGAAAAGCGAGTGACATTTTTGTATTTTTTATTACATAAAATATTATATATGTGAATATAAAAAAATAATGGAAAATAATTTCTAAAAAACAAAATATTATATTATGATAGTATAACTTCACCAATAAAAAATATTAATTTCAAGTGTTAGGGTTATTTTTGAGCCTTATCCCATAGTTTTAAACCTGTTTTACCTGTTTTACCCTTCTGAAATTGACAAATATTTATCATGATCACTATTCATAATTATTGAATATAAAAGTGAACTATTAAATTATTCTTTACTTCATGATTCCATAAATTGAATCAATTTTTCGTGATTCAATTTCATGAAGCGCTATAAATTAATTTCACTATAAATTCATAAAATGCAGTAGAAAACATATTTTTAAAAAAATGTGGTTTATGCCCAAAAATAAACTTGTTTCCAAATCCCGAATATTACTGATTAAAATGTTATTAATTATATTATTTTAAATAAAATTTTTCATATAAAATTTTATGTTAATTTATAAAATATAGACATACATTTAAATTACATGATTTAATGAAAATAAATGAAATTATATGAAAAATCTATATTTTTCACTATTAAAAAAATAAATCATTTAAAAACATACCATAATTTCACCCTATGTTAATTATTATATAATGAACTAAAAATTAATTTTTTTTTCAAAAAGTGGTAAAAATATTTTATAATTTTCATACAGAAAATTCAATAAAAAACATTTTTTATGAAAATGAATTTTTGAACTCTAAATGAATTCAATAAAAAATTATTGATTCTTTACAAAGAATTAATAAACTTTTTTTATTAAGGATGACCATTATAAATTTATTTAATATTGTATTTACTCATATTTATACTCACCAATTAAATTTCTAGTTTATAATAGTCACATTTGAATAATAATATTTATAAAGTATATCACAATTCCCTTAAATCAAAATTTTAGGTGTTAAAAAAGATATCATGAATACTATTATTCTAAAATAAATTTTTAGGGTTATATATTCACCATAATTATTATTTATTTGATCCATTAAACGAGGAATAACAGTTTTAAATGATCTACCTAGGATTAGGTTATCATCAACTCATAGTGAAAAAGGCTAGTATTTCCATGATTTATTTGCAAAATAATTATGGAGACTTTTTATTATCTAATGATAATGTCCAGTATTACTAATAATCCAATAGTATTTATGGATTTCATAAACTAGATATTCCATCAATACCACAAATACTTTTTAATGTTATTTATAGAATCCATCTTTATTTATTCCATGACTGAGGAGGAGCATGGTAATCAACTTACAGTTGTTTTGGGAACTTTTAGTGATGAGTAATTTTATATTATGTCATAAATTATTAGTTTTTGCATTGGGATTTCAAATTATTAGGTAATTTAGTGTTTTAATAGGTTATTTTTATCGATTCTGAAATGATTATGTTTTCTATATTTTTTGAGGATCTAAATAACATCATCAATTTTTAATGATCTTTGGATTTAGTAGGTTATTATCAATGGTTTGTAAGGTCCTATCCAAGAATTCATCACATATGATTTATATTTCCAAAAATAATGAGAAATTATTATGGAACTCTAAGTTTCATTAATCCTTTTATGAGTAAAAGTGGTTTTTGACATCAACACCTATGATTATTCTTAAAGAGACTAGTCAGGGCTATGCCATTTATTACGATACATTAGGACTAGGTTTTTATATTGTTCTTATAAAGGACAATAATATGATAGCATGTGGTTCTTAAAAAATTTTCTTCTATAATAAAAACTATTATAACCATGACCTACAACATTATACTATCATGTACACCAATAATTTTCATGGAAATAAGCTTTTTGAGGAGTGATTAATTGTTTTTTATAAAAAAATATTATTTTATATCTTTTATAAAAACTATATAGATTTCATGAAAAAGAAATTGGTAGATTACCTATAGGTTTTTTACTTAAACATTGACTATATTCTTGGGAAACAAATCTTGGTCTCTGATTCTCTCAATAGTAATTTACCTACTCATGATCTAAATATTTTTTGTAGTTTTTGGAATCACATGGGTCTCTTTACTCTGATGAATTCTAAAGTAAAACAAAAGGATGAGGGTATGTTTCAATCAGAAATTCCCTTAAAAAAAATATTCCTCAGAATATTTATCAAGTTTATCCTATAGATAAAGATTTCATTTTGATCTTGAAATCCATAAATGGTGGGGATACCATAAGAAGATAGTCATAGTCTTAAAAGGGAATCCATTTCTTCTAGAGATTTTTTGTGGGTTTTTTATACTTAAGGGTGGTGGTGATATGTGATTTTTATCATTATAATAATTATATCCAACTAAAAACCACTAAATTTAATTAAAAAAATAGTATTATGTTTTTGGTTATTAATAATATGTAAAAACATGGATTTTGTGTCATGGTTATATGTTTATAAGAAATAGAAAGATGAAAAATGAAATAACTCTTATATATTTTTTCTTCTCCCTACCCACCTATAAGTGGGATGAGATATCCAATAACATTATCCTTGGATTCCTCATGCCCATTAGGGTAAAAATAAATTGTTTTTTATTGAGAAGTTAAATAAATATGCTTATTTTATTCAACTGAATTAATCCATAAAAAATGGGGGATATGGGAGGATCTTTGTACTAAAGGATATACAGATACATATAGTTACATAATCAATAATTTTTAATAGAGACAACCAGTTTACCTATAAGTTTTGGGTAGAGATATAGGAGGTTATGAAACACTAGGTGAATAATAGAATGACCTTCCATATCTAGAAATATTTCTAGATTGAGAGGCTGATCAATATTCAAATTAACATGCATGGTTCTTGTGTCTTAGAATTTATAGATTCATGGGATAATAATTTTGGATTTTATGAGTTATCCAATAATAATATTTATTAGTATTCAATCATGATTCCCTATATTGAATATTTGTATGGCTGTATATGTTGGTATCTCTATAGTTAGACCATGATGGGTAATACTTCTATAGTAGCCATGAATACAATCCATTATAAGATTATAATGATCATGATTATCTAAAAGTGGTTGGTGATATATCATTTTATTTATAATTCCTATGTTGACCTCTGAAAATTTCCCATAGAGTATTATGTTCTTCTTCAAGTGTTCTTTAAGGTTTCACCTAATTTCGTCACTAATTGTATGGGTGGTAGGGGAAACATACCCTTGGGTATGTATGACCCATTGAGATCAAAAAGTGGACCAATAAGTGGGATTATAAATTTTCATTATCACCTCTAATGAAATATATCCATAATCTATTTCATGTTTTGAAATATTAAATTTATAACCCATAGCCTACCTATGTTATGAGTTTGGAGGTGAAATAGTTGGAGTTGGATGCCTTCATGAATGAGTAGCCATTGTAGATTATTGAATCTTGAGATAATTTTATTAGTTTATAATCTATCCCAGTATTGTGAGTTCTTAGGATATTCGTGAGTGATAAACATGAAAATTTCAAGTGGGAATCATCAATTAGAGAGTAGTTACCTCACCTATTTATCAATTATTAATCTTAATGTTGTAATTATAGGTGTATATGGTATCATGGGGTTATAAAAATTTCATAACCATGATTTAATTTTATAGTTTTACATGTGTTATTTAATAATTTTATCCTTGTATTTAATTTTTTGGTTTTCCATTTGAAAATAATTTTAGAATGTTCAATAGTCACTATCCCGCTATTGGTTCATGGTTATAACTACCCCAAATAAAATCATGAAAAACCAAAAATTCAATATCATAAGTGATTTTCATGGTTGGATCATAGTTTTCACCACCATGTAACAAAAATATAGGATTCCCCATATGAATAATGTTCCACATATATGGTTAGAACCTAGTTTAGAAGACTCTGTTTCTAAACCATGTTGTTTACCCAATCTTTTAAAATTATTAAATTACCTCTCATCCTTATGATGATTTAAAAATTTACTCATCTTGATTCATTTCCACTCAAACCTAGGTTCCTACCTCTAAAATTAACATCCTTCCATATTCATTCTAGGCTTAATTTTATATAGGAATTCTCCTTGTTACTTTATGGGATCTCCTAGGTCTATGAGTTACTTCCTTTCACAAAGTATTTTCTATTCCTTTATTTGTTTCCTCTCATATCCAATTGGTGTGATAGAAAATAGATTTATTTATGTCATTATTATAGTAGGTGTTTTGTATTGTTGGAATATATCATTCATTTTTAGGTCCCTTTTTTCTCATTTATGGTAGAATTCATCAGTTGTAAAGGGTTTGTACTAACTAAGGTATGTGGTTTAATAGGAGTTATTTTTATAAACTTTGGGTGATTTATTATTTTCAAAAGATGAATTAAATTGATTTAATTCATGTTATAAAATATTTATATGTTGATATAAAAAATATAAATGTTTGGAAATTTTATTTTCTTTATATTTAGAAGTCAAATAGTTTATAAATGAGGCTATGTACATGAAATTGTTTGATTAACTTTTAGTGTTTGCTGAAATTACCTCATTGAAAATGAAAATGGTCATAAATGATGAAAATAAAACTCTCAAATAGGGGATAAAACACAGAGAATAGTTATTTAAGTGGTAGGAATATAACAAGAATGGTTAGGGATTATATTAATTATATAAAATTAGGTTAATGTGATAGATATGTAATAAAACATTGATTTATGAGACATTATTTTGAGAGGGGAGGTTATGTTTTTGGTTTTTAAGGCGTTTGTTTTGAGAATCTTCACACTGATTGGGATTTTCAATGTTTGAACATCCATAAATGGTGTTTGTTTCATTTTTTTCGTCTTTGTAGATTCCTCAAGTGTTTGAGAGGATATAAGATTAGTGATTAGATAGTTAGGACATTGAATACTATATCATCATCCCATTCATGGCATGATAGGGTGTTCGCAGAGAGAATTAATTTCATAGGGGGTCTTTTAGGCCATGAATGGGGTATTTTGGTGGTGGTATTTTATGAAGGTATATTTAATGAGTGAATTTTTCATGACAATATAATATATTTTGAATAGGTATTACCCATCTTCTTATGAAAGGATAAGACATTAACCCCCTATTCACACCATAAAATATTTTTTAAGCTTTATTTTTTAGTTTAATTCTCAAAGTTTCATTTGGGGAATATTTTAGAAACCCCCTTAGGTTCCCCATTGATTAGGAAGTTTTAATTAAGGGGTGATCCATCATTGGATATAATACCCCTCACTATGTTTCCCATTGATATTTGTAGATCTACAATGTTTCATCCTATGAAATTAAGGTCAGATCAACAATTTTTCCCATTTTAACTCCCTATTTCATTCAATCTGGAATTTGAAAATTTTTTCAATGGATTAGAGATATTTTAAAAATATATTTGTGTAATTATACAAGTATGATAGGGATTTCATTCATCATTACTAGATGATGTCATTAAGGATTTATCGCATGCTTTCAGAAGATTTTTTTTTGTTATAGAGCGATGAATTATGATTTTTTAGAAAAAATGTCCTTTCTAATTCATTATTGAATATTTAATTATAATTTTTTATATTAATTAATTAATTTTTTCATCTAATAGTTTTTTGGGAGACAGGTTGATCATGACCGAGGCTTGATGAATCCTAATAAGGGGTTAACCCTATGTTTGAGGTAGATATACCCTATTATATAATTGTACATTCCATTATATTTATGATTGTGCTTGAATTCAGAAATATATGGGTTCAGGTATGGATGATAAGAAAGGGTAAAATCCTTATATGGGATTATGGTGTGTATTTGTGCCTCTTAGGGTGATATGAAGTGATTTATAACACATCAGGTAAATTGTGATCACCCTAAGACCATGTATCCCGAGGGAAAACATGTATCCCATATTTAAATGAGGCCTTGGGTAGGTCCAAGATAATAATTATTAATACATGATATCCTAGTTTAGGATCCTAGTGTTAGTGAGAAGAACTGAAGGGATTGATAATGAGTAATGATGGCATGCATGGTTGTATATCTCTTGAGTGAATAAGGAAACCCTCTTATTGAAGGAAGAGAGTCTTGGTGTGTGTGACATGAGTGCTATAATCCCATTTGGTCATGGAAGATTCGACATGAAGGGGTTTCCTATAGGTAATATAATGAGGGATCTCCCTTAGGAGATGTGTGGAAGGACCCGGGTGAGGGTCGTCTAAGTTGTTCAGGACTTGGCAATGGGGTTCTAAGGGGATTTTATTGTTAGGAATCAGAACTCAAATCTCAAGGAAAGGGTCATATAGAATGTATTATATTAAGAATTACTATGGGTATCAAATCAAGGAGTGTTTATAGATTTTGGTTTTGTTGTGGATGGTCTCAGATTCTTGGTTGAGATTACAATTCATACAGTGGTGTAATCAAGGAGTTGTGGGATTGAGGTGGGGTTTATGATTATAGATTATAACTATTCAGGAGGACCATGTGGATGAATTAATGACTGTGATGAGATGTTATTCAATGAGGGTCTAGGTCTCGAGTGACTGGAACCATAGAAATACCTATTGATGCATAGGATATGTAGAATTCCATACTAATTATCCATATGTATGATTGTGATAGGTGAAAAACTCAGTAACTGAGAGGATCCTGAGGCCTTGAATCACCATGATTGAGATAGAACTGACATTATTATTTTTGGGGAGATAGAGTCCTCATGTACATGATTTGATAATGTCTTCAGGAAATAGTCATGTTTTCAAGCCGTTCTTTGTGTATGCATAAGTTTAGGATTTATTATGATAGGGTTGGATTGTAATGTGACATGAAACATGAACAATGTACCTTACCATTATTCATTAATCTATGGTTCAATATGTGTACATGTGATCGTAACCTATTCCTTTGGGTAGTGGGTTATGTTTTTGACAATGACCAACCTTATGTTTTCAATAATAGGATGGACATCAAGGTTGAAGGGATCAGGAATGGTGAAAACTGTAACGACCCGAATCTGGAGCCCCTCCACCGATGCCCCACACTCGGTTCGCCACATGACCTCAAGCGCATTTCCCTAAATTCCAGAGGATATTGAATAGCAGCGAGGGACTTGGTGAGTCGGTGGGGAAACTATGCCCTCATTCGGTAAGGTATACAGTGAAAAAAACAACAGTAAATAGCGGAAGCAGTAACAACATGCATAACAGTAGAAACCAAATAGCGGAAGCAATGAATACATATAGAAATGATGAAAATGATGCAGTAGGTACAAGTATCTATGGAAAGCAGCAAAACAACAACGTGCTGTAATACAACTGAAAACAAGTGCAAAAGAAAAACAAAATAAACTCCTCGGTATCGCGAGCCCCTGCTCGGTCCCATGGTCTCCAGCTCCAGTGAAATCAAGATCCCGAAGTAGAAGGGTGATTGCCCTTATCTATACCTACAGCAATATAGTCTGCTTGGGCCCAAAATCATGGCCCAAACAGGGTGTGATATACAATCCCGACAGAAAATCATCCAAAGATTTGTGCCTAACAGTCAATAAATACAAGGAAAGCGATAAAACATAAATCAGTAAATAGAAACACAAGCAGCTAAAATCTACAATTCTAACAAAAGAAGAGCACAAGTAAAAAACTAGTAACAAAGGAAAAAGGTAAACCTCTAGGTATCTCTCACATCCTAACCCCTATGGTTCAACCTATAAGTACTAGAAACCCTCTAGGTGGCACACACAGTCTCACCCCTTTGGTTCAGTTAAGAAATTAAGCAGACTCTCTGGGGAAGCACTCACCGTCAATTCCCCATATAGTCTAGTAACATGCTAAAGGCTCTCTGGGTAAGCACTCAACGTCTATTCCCCCTGTGTCTTGTGTCGAGGAACTACAGACTCTTTGAGGAAGCACTCAACGTCAATTACCCCTATGGTTTCATATCGTAATTAAAAGACACTCTGGAGAAGCCCTTCCATCAATTCTCCCTTTGGTCTACTACTCTAGGTTCTCACAGTCCTGAGTGAAACTAAACATGCTCAGCGCGCGTGTACATCATCCAAGTAACCCTCAAGAACTACTTAGATATCAACTAAGTCTCAACAACAAAACAAGGTAGTAGTTCCACTATCCTACAACTAATCATGGAAATTGGAAAAATGCCCAACAGGCAGAACAAGCATAAAAAACATTCAAGGTATATTAAAGCTACCATAATCACAGGCAAAACATATACTCTAGCAATCAAGAAAAGCAGGAAATACAACAAGGGAAAAACATGAACATGCAATACCCCGTTCAAGGGTATTGGTGGAATTTGCACAAAATAATCATAAAATTTCTACGGAAAGGCACAAACCACCTACCTCGATCCTAGGTGATCGATATATGTGAACCATGACGACAGATTCCCCTTAGAACAACATAGATCTGAGAAAACACACAAAACGCTCAACCTACGATATCTTGAAAACAAGGAGGAATCAAGAAACAAGGATCAAGCAGAAGGAAGAACTCACCGCTGCGCTTCCAACGCAATCGACCATGCTCGAATCGGAGAATGGATGGCGAGGTGGAAGATCGAGGAAGATTCGGCCGTACAGGTTGATTTGGATGGACAGAAACTGGAGAAGAAGATGAAAATTGGGGTTAGGCGTGACCCCGGTCCGTTTAGTGAAAAAAAAGAAAGTACACGGTGTGCACTTTTAGAGTACATGGTATGTACTGAGTCCCTTCCGTACTCCGCCAAAATTGGCCTCCACGTCACCCCTACACACCGTGTGTGTGGCCCAGCATGGTCAACACATGGCTTCGAGCAGGATCAGAGTACACAACGTGTACTCATAAAGTACACGGCGTGTACTTTGAAAATTTCCAGAAAATTAATTTTTCTTAAAAACTACAGAAAAAAGGAAAAACATACCTGAATGAAGATCTAGGTTCTTAGAAACTTCCCCCCTTAAAGAAATTCCTCCTTAAATTTCCCTAATGGGGCGTATAAGAAGAATCCCCGAACAGTTTCGGCCACTACGATCGTACATCGGCCTCCCTCTCCCAAGTCTCGGCCTGTACTCGCCCATGCTGCCATAGCACTCATACCAGAGGAATAGACCACCCAGGGAGAACCTTTGTACTGTGATCGACAATCCGGATAGGATTCTCCTTGAACGACGCATCCGCTTCAAGCTCGACTTCCTCGGGCTGAAATGCGTGAGATGGGTCTGAAAAGTAACATCGGAGCTAAGAGACGTGGAAGACGTTGTGCATGGCCCGATACGTCTGAGGTAGCTGCAAACGATAGGCGACCGGTCCTACTATCCCCACGACCTCAAATGGTCTGACATACCATGATGAAATCTTACCCTGTCTCCGAATTCCCTTGTGTCCTAGCCTCGGTGCGATGCGCAGGAACACCTAATCCCCAACCTCGAACTCCAGAGGTCGTCTCCACTGATCAACATAAGACTTCTATCGAGACTGTGCCGTAGCCATCCTCTTCCGAATCAGATCTATCTATTCTAAGGTCTCCTAAACAAGACGAGGTCCCAAAAAGCTCTCTCTCCTGCCTCCAACCAACATAAGGGGGATCAACATAGCCTACTGTACAAAGCCTCGTATGGTGCCATCTGAATGGTCACCTGAAAACTGTTGTTGTAGGCGAAATCCACCAAAGGAATATGCTTCTCACAAGAACCGCCAAAGTCTAGGATGTAAGCTCGGAGCATATCCTCAAGCACCTGGATGGTGTGCCCGGACTGACCATCAGTCTGGGGATGGTATGCTGTACTCAAAAGTACTTGTGTACCCAAGGCCTTCTGAAGTCCCTGCCAGAACCGAGAGGTAAAGCGCACATACCTATCTGAAACAATGGAGTGTGGAACTCTATGTAGACAAATGATCTCTCGGATGTAAAGTCACCCTAGATCATCAACACTGAAGGTCTCCTTAATCGGCAAGAAGTGCGCAACCTTCGTAAGCCTGTTGACGACAACTCAAACAACATCGTTCCCTTGAGGAGACCTCGGCAACCCAGTCACGAAGTCCATCGTGACGTTATTCCACTTCCACTCCGGAATGGGTAGCTTCTGTAAAAGTCCTACTGGTCGCCGGTGCTCTGCCTTCACCTGCTGACAAGTAGAACATCTCATGACGAAACCAACAACATCCTTCTTCATACCAGGCCACCAATACTGGCGATGAAGATCCCGATACATCTTGGTGATGCCAGGATGAACTGCCCAAACTAAGGAAGGAAAATCCCACATCAGCTCCTCGTGTATGTCTTCTGGAACCCATACACGTCCCTGGAAATTCAATATCTCATCCTTGCCCACTTCCCATCCGGGAAGAGGGTCCTCTCCTGACACACTCTCCCGTAAGACTAAGACATCAGAGTCTGATAGATGCCTCATCCGTACTCAATCAAGAAGTGTAGAGGTAACATCTACAGAAGATAGGAAAGTCTGTCCCTGTTTGTCGTGAACCTCCAGATGCATCTCAGAGAACAGAGCCATCAGCTGCCACTCACTACTGGCCTCCTAAACTGCCTGAAATTGAGTTCTCCTACTCAACGCATCTTCCACTGCGTTACCTTTCCCTGGTGTATAGGCAAGATCTAAATCAAAAGACTGAAGGTACTCGACCCACCTGCGCTGCCTCAGGTTCAGATCCCGCTGAGTGAAAATATACTTGAGACTCTTGTGGTCAGTGAAGACCACAAAGTGCTCTCCCAGCAGATAGTGTCTCCAATAGCGTAAGGCATGAACAATAGCTTCCAACTCCAGATCGTGCGTAGGGTAGTTCCTCTCATGTGGCCTCAACTGCCAAGACCCATACACAACGAATCCATTCCCTTGCATAAGCACAGCTCCCAGCCCGATACCTGAAGCATCACAGTAAACAGTGTAGTTCTTGCCTGGATCTAGCAAGAATAGTATCGGTGCTGACATCAACCTCCATTTCAGCTCCTGAAAGGCTGACTCACAAGAATCTGACCATAAAAACTTCACCCCTTCTTGGTAAGACCTAATTAAAGGTGCTGCTAGACGAAAAAAGTCATGAATGAAGCGTCTGTAGTATCCAGCCAGCCCTAAGAAGTTCCGTACCTCAAAGATGTTCTTCGGTTGCTCCCAATAAACTACAACTCTCACTTTATTTGGGTCCACTGATACTCCTTCCTCTGAGATGACATGACCCAAGAAGTGAATTTGATCCATCCAGAAGTGGCACTTTGAGAGTTTAGCATAAAGCCGATGCTCTCTTAGTGTACTCAGAACGATCTAAAGATGTGTGGCATGGTCATGTCGAGTGTGAGAGTACACCAAGATATCATCCACGAAGACCACGACAAAGGATTACAAGTAAGGATGGAACACTCGGTTCATCAATTCCATGAAGACTGGAGGTGCGTTCGTGAGACCGAACGGAATGACTGTATACTTGTATAGACCATACCTTCTCCTGAAGGCTGTTAGAGGTATATCTGATGGTCTAACATGCAACTGATGATAACTGGACCTCAAGTAAATCTTCGAGAACACCCGGGCTCCTCGAAGCTGATCAAAAAGGTCGTCAATTCTCGGTAAAGGATATCGATTCTTGACCGTCAACTGGTTCATCTTCCGATAATACACACAAAACCGAAGGGTACTGTCTGACTTCTTTGCAAATAGGATAGGTGAACCCCAAGGAGAAGTAATGGGTCGGATGAAACCCTTAGCATGTAGCTCCTCCAACTGCTTCTTGAGCTCCTGCAATTTAGGTGTGGCCATCCTATAGGGAGGAATGGACACCGGAGCCGCTCCTGGCACGAGCTCAATAGAGAATTCTACCTCACGCTCCGGAGGAAAACCTGAAAAGTACTCTAGAAAGACGTATCTGAAGCAATCCACCACTAGAGGAAAATCCAACTGTGGAGTCCCCTGATCATCCAGATAAAGATTAGCAATCTGGTCCGTCACCCCTCCTAGCCTAAGATGCTCGAGTCCTACCCGACTCGCCCAGACGTCCCACTCGCCTTTATGGAGAAAATACTTGCTCTCTGGTGAAACGAATCTCACTCTGCGATGATAACAGTCGACGACTGCCTGAAAGGGAATCAACCAATCCATGACAAGGATGACATCATAGACTATCATCTCTAGGACATAGAGATCCCATAAGAAGAGATACCCTAAAACCTCGAGAGGGAACTCTCTACACTGGCATACACTAGATGTCCTTGCCCCCAAAGGCGTGTCTAGTGTCAACGAGTCGACAGAAGAAAAGATGCAGAGTCCAAGGATCTCCACAACAGCAACAGAGATAAAGCTATGCGTAGTACCAGTATCTAAAAGTGCTGAAGATAAAAATGAGGCTACTAAAATCATACCTCGAACAGTAGAAGGGCTGGGATCCTGCTCCTGATAAGTCTTCTCCACAGAAAAAGACTGGCCTGTACCGCGGCCCTACGCCCCTGGCTGACCACTCTGAGCTGGACCTCCCTATTGGTGCTAAGGAACTGGTGGCTGACCGCCATGGCCTCGACCCCCACCTCAGCCCGAACGACTGGAAGAACTCCAGTTCCCCGACTGGTGAGAAACTGGTGGTGCTTCTCCTGAACGAGGAGTCATGGAAGAACCCCAGTCACCAGTTGCTGGTGAGAAGACCTGGCAGAAACACTGAAGGTGACCCATCTTGCCACAAGATCGGCACTCCACGGGGTCCCTCTGGCACTGCGGCCTCGTGTTCCCTGATCGACCACACTAGTAGCATGTCACCTGGCTACCTGACGATGTATCTTGCTTCCTCGGATCACCGCGTGTAGGCTCTCTACGACGCTTCTTGCTGTCATCTAGAGGAAGACTAGCTCTGGAAGCAGAACCGCCCTGGCTCGCAGCTTCAGAGTCTCTCAGATTGCGCTCCGCAATCAGTGCCTGGTTGATGATGGAAGTAATGGAAGTCAGCTGGAAGATGTTCACCTATGAGCGGATCTCCCACCTGAGACCATCCTCGAAATTCCTTGCTAAGAACACCCCACTCCCATCTCAGAGGGGCGTGAAGCACTGCAGCTCGGTGAAACGAGCGGAATACTCCATGACAGAAAGAGTACCCTACTCTAAGCTCATGAACTCCCGGGCTCGGTCGACCCTCAGGGTCTCTGGGTAGAAATAGTCATAGAACACGTACTGGAACTCCTCCCAAGCCATAGCCTGCTGCTGAACTGCCTGTGAGATCACATCCCACCACTTCTTGGCGGAGTCTCGGAACATGTAGGTGGCGAGCTTGACCCACCTCTCTGGAGGCATCTCTAGATGCTCGAAGATATTCAGTATGGCTTCTATCCATGACTCTACAACCTGAGGTCCTCCTTCCCCTGATAAAGTAGGAGGATGCTACTGCTAGAAAACCCGCGTCAAGTCTTCCATAGACGTGGCAGGAGACAGTTATCCTTGGAAGGCCTACATCATCCTCATGAAACCTTCCCTAAACTGCGCATCAGCACCTACAACTGGTATAATAGCCTGTGCCAAGGCTGGACTGACTGGAGGATCGGTAGGAAGTCCCTGATCAGTCCTATCTGGCATCTGATCACTGCCCGACAATAGACGTACGACTGGAGGACGTCTCAGAGGCATATCTCTGAAAGATCAAAATCACACCTTAGATCAGGAAAACAAGGACAGAGAACAAAAGAGTACAAAATGGAAATAGGAGAAGAGTACAAACGGCGTGTTGAACCCACACGTGGTGTGTACTTGAAAACTGTTCCCCTGCCCGAGTCTCCTTACATGGCTAACCCACACAGTTTTTCTTAAACTGAGACGACACGGCGTGTTTACTATGGAAACGAAATGTAGTGGACAAGGCTTCGGTGGCCCATGTTGTTAAACACACGGCCGTCTACACGGCTGAACCTTACACGGCGTGTTCCAAACAAACACGACGTGTATAGGCAAGGTGACCCCGTCCCGTGTTGTTCGTGACACGGCCGGGTACCTGGACAAGACTACACGGTGTGTTCCGAACAAACATGGCATGTGGAAAAGAAGGTAACACTGGCCCGTGTTGTTCGTGACATGGCTGGGTACCTGGACAAGACTACATGGCGTGTTCCCTAAGGACACGATGTGTTCTACCCGAGCTTCCCCGGCCTGTGTTGTTAGTGACATGGCCTGGTACACGGCTCCGAACTTACACGGCGTGTATCAATCGTACATGGCATGTTCCCAAAGTTACTCCCATGACACCATGTTCTGCTCACACGGTCAGTGACACGGCCTGAAAACTACATGGTGTGTATCCAAAAAGTACACGCTGTGTATTCTGGGTATTTTGGGCAGTAGCTCAGAAACTGCTCAGACTCCCAAAACCACTAAAAACAAGGGAAAGAGGTGCCAAAATCCGATTCGTGAGGGCCCATACTCCTCGTGAATCAAATATCAGCATCTTCGGTAGTCACATACAAGGGAAAATGACATCTGTCTAACATAAAAGCATGGATTCTATCAACATCTATCACAACAACATGCATAATCTACACAAAGCCTATCACAACAGCATGAAATCACTAATGCACCATAGATGACATAAAAATAATGCATGGCATGTGATTTCTAAGAGTGTCTATATGATGCATGAGATGGCATACCATCATCTCATCGTGTTGCGATAGAAATAGAACCAAAACATCAAAACAATAACTGCACAAGTCATGTGAATCACTCTAGGTGAAAACATATCAACCATCAAACTCAAAACCAACAAACTACAATTAACGAGGTAGTATGGTCTTTCCCTATACACGAGTTAGCTACTCCCGAGAACAACTTAATACCAAGTACCGAATCCGTCCTATCCCTGGATAAAGTTTCCAAACAGTAAAGCAAGAGAAAAGAACCCCTCTGATACCACTTTGTAACGACCTGAATCCGGAGCCCCTCTACTGGTGCCCCGTACCCGGTTCACCACATGACCTCAAGCACGTTTCCTCAAATGACAGAGCCTGCCGACTAGTAGCGAGGGCCTTGGTGAGTTGGTGGGGAAACTATTCCCTCATTCTGTAAGGTATACAGCGAAAAAAACAACATTCAACGGTGGAAGAAATAACAACATGCATAACAGTAGAAACCAAACAGCGGAAGTAATGAATACATATAGAAATGATGATAATGATGCATCAAGTACAAGTATCTATGGAAAGCAGCAACAAAACTATGTGCTGTAATACCACTGAAAACAAGTGCAAAAGAAAAACAAAATAAACTCCTCGGTATTGCGAGCCCCAGCTCGGTCCCATGCTCTCCAGCTCCAGTGCAATCAAGATCCTGAAGTAGAAGGGCACTTGCCCTTATCTATACCTGTAGCAAAATAGTCTGCTTGGGCCCAAAATCATGACCCAAACAGGGTGTGAGATACAATCCCAGTAGGAAATCACCCAAATATTTGTGCCTAATAGTCAATGAATACAAGGAAAGTGATAAAACAAGAAGCAGTAAACAGAAACACAAGCAGCTACAATCTACAGTTCTAACAAAATAAGTGCACAAGTAAAAAACCAGTAAAAAAGGAAAAAGGTAACCCTCTGGGTAGCTCTCACATCCTAACCCCTATGGTTCAACCTATAAGTACTAGAAACCCTCTAGGTGGCACACACAGTCTCACACCTCTGGTTTAGTTAAGAAATTAAGTAGACTCTCTGGGGAAGCACTCACCGTCAATTCCCCCTATAGTCTCATAACGTACTAAAGGATATCTAGGGAAGCACTCAACATCTATTCCCCTTGTGGCCCACGTCGAGGAAATACAGACTCTCTGAGGAAGTACTTAACATTAATTCCCCCTGTGGTCTTGTATCGTAATTAAAAGACACTATGGAGAAGCCCTTCCGTCAATTATCCCTTTGGTCTACTACTCTAGGTTATCACAGTCCCGAGTGAAACTAAACATGCTCAGCGTGCGTGTACATTTTCCAAGTAACCCTCAAGAACTACTTGGCTATCAACTAAGGCTTAGCAGCAAAATAAGGTAGCAGTTCCACTGTCCTACAACTAAGCATGGCAACTGGCAAAATGCCTAACAGGCAGAACAAGCATAACAAACATTCAAGGTAAAGTAAATCTACCATAATCACAGGAAAAACATCTACTCTAGAAATCAAGCAAAGAAGGCAATACAACAAGGGAAAAACGGGAACACGCAATACCCCATTCAAGGGTATTGGTGGAATTTGCACAAAATAATCATCAACTTTTTATGGAAAGGCACAAACCACCTACCTCGATCCTCGGTGATTGATATACGTGAACCGCGACGACAAATTCCACTTAGAACGACATAGATCTGAGAAAACACACAAAACGATCAACCTACGATATCTTGAAAACAAAGAGGAATCAAGAAACAAGGCTCAAGAAGAAGGAAGAACTCACCGCTGCGCTTCAAACGCAATCGGCCGTGCTCGAATAAGAGAACGGACGGCGAAGCAGAATCTCGGGGAATATTCGACTGTACGGGTCACTTTGGACAGACAGAAACTAGAGAAGAAGATGAAAATTGGGGTTAGGCGTGACCCCGATCCGTTTAGTAAAAAAAAGAAAGTACACGACGTGTACTTTTAGAGTACACGGCGTGTACTGAGTCCCTTCCGTACTCCACCAAAATTGGCCTCCACGTCACCCCTACACACCGTGTGTGTGTCCTGGTATAGAAAACACATGGCTTTGAGCCGGATCAGAGTACATGGCATGTACTCAGAAAGTTCACGGCGTGTACTTTGAAAATTTCCAGAAAATTCATTTTTCTTAAAAACTCTAGAAAAAAGAAAAAATATACTTGAACGAAGATCCGGGTTCTTACAAAAATAGGGTTATGTCCTAACACTAAATAAGGTATGGTCAGGAACTATGGTGGCATGGTTAATAAATGGTTACCTAGTGGGTGTGTATACCAAACTAAGTGTTGTTGTGTCCTGTTATGTTCACAACTATATGATGATATCTTTTTTATTTATTTATATAACTCATGCATAAACATTCATGTGAAGGTGTATATGATGGGTTATTGGTGAGACCCTACTATGATATATGATTAAACCCTTTATGAGAGCTTTTAAACACATGCATACATCATATTTTCATTCTTATAAGATAATGGGGTTTGTAGTGGAACAAATCGGAGAATCTTGAAAATTTTAGACACTAAGAGTGTAGTATAACATGGGGATAGTTTTGGAGTAGGTTTTTATATTTTTGAAATTTGTTTTTTAGTATTTTTGATCAGCATAGAGGGTGATTTTTTTTTTTTGAAATCATCATGTATGATATTAAATGTTTTTATTTATTTTGTATACTTTGATTTATATGTTTCATGGTTATTTACTATTGTTTATCACTATGATATTGAGGATTTATCCTCCATAATATTTTTTTAGTCCATTTCAACTAGTCGGTATCCTTTGGTGTACTGGAAGAAATGATTGTGGCTATGTTGTGCCCTATTCCCTGTTATAAATGAGTGGACCAGAGTTTGGGAATTAAAAAATGACATCATAGACTTTATTTTGGGTTATTGTTTGAGGTGATAATAAACACATGGTTGAGGAACCTATCATATCATATGATAGAAAAAATCTTATTGTATCTCAAATAATATTCTATTGGTAATACTTGGTTACTAGTGTAATAATAATATCATTTAGGTTTTCAATGTTACATTATAGATATTGAATTAATTATGACATGTTTATTTTAGATCATTATTATGGTTTCCCAATTTTCCAATTAATTAAATATCCTTCATAAATGAATCATGTTTTATCCATATGATTCATATGACATTTATGAATTTTCATGTGATTTATTTCATTAATTAAGGGTTTAGTTATTTTTAGTGCTAATAATAACTTATATAGAGTTTTCCCATAAAACTTATTGGTGGTATTCTACATAAATAGGATATAATTTCCCCTATTGTTAATTTCTTTTGATGGTAGGTAAAGTGTATATTATGGTGGGACATTATATGATGATGAATTTATAGTCTATTAATATTTAGGATATATAAATACCCTAGTGAGTTGGTGCATACAATTGATGTCTCATTAAAGGAACCCTAGTGGATTTGGTTTAGGAAATTAATGCCTAATTAATGATTCAAAGATGTGAACAAGTTTACATGATGATTCTAGTTTTGTTACATAGTGTGTCAAACAAAATATATATAGTTTTTATCATATATCTTCTTAGTGGAATTATACATAACATGAGTAGCTGGTTATGTGAGAATACTGAGAAGCTTAAGGAATGTAATGTGAATACCTTGAACATGGTATCAAGGAAAGTCTTAGAGGGTTGTATCAGTTTGATATTTAGACATGTTGATTCTAGATAACCATTTGGTGGTATGGTGGGAGCATCAAAAAAATATCATTTGTTTAAGAAGCATATTATTTCTATAAATTATTTAACTATAATTCTAACCTATTTTTTTCATTTTTATAAATTAATTGAAATATAAAAACAAAATAATTTATAAGTGATTGGAATTAAAATAATAAAACATTATTCATTAATAATAAATAATTATAACAAAAGTGCATGTAACTAAGTATTGCACACCATATATATGTACACCCTTGGGATTATTATATCCATTAAAAGTGCATAAATTTAAATGGTAAAATACATTTAAAAAATTTAAATCTTCAATAGTTGGAGATATCCTGAGTCATCTTCACCCATGAGGATCACTGATAGCTAATGAAAACCTATAATGAGTAATAACATCAAGAAAGGAGATAAAATGTTGTGAGATCTAAAATGAAAAATAGGAAAATGAGAAGTGTGACTTAAGAAGCCTAAATGGGACGTATGATTCCAACACATCTATATATAGGAATGAAATATGGTATTTGAAATTATGGTCATTGGATATATAGTAATTAAGAATATGTTCATATGATATACATGTATCTAATATTTACGCAAATGTTCTATAATGTTAGTATTAATTTTAGAATAAGATTATCCATATTGAGTAAAAATATAATATTAAAATATTATGAATATATATTTATCATTTATGTATTAATAAAAAAATATTATATGATATATTTTTAAAATTTATATAAATATTTTAATTTCAATATGTTTGAAAAAATAAAATCTTATATATAAATAATTAATTCTAATGGTACTTTGTTAAATATAATTTAGTATAAAAGTAACATTTTGAAGAAATATTTTATGAATTGATGTATATATTATATGAATAAATTAAACTAACCACATTGAATATTTTATTAATATATTAATATTAATTTAATTTTAAATTGATACGAAATAATATTAATAACACTAAATGTTTACAAATGTCATTTTTTAATAAAGAAGTTTTTCATTATATTATATATTTTTTGGTATAAAAAAATTTATATATTTTATATTTAAAATTTTAAAAAATGGAAATAAAAATTTTATATTAAATATCAATATTAACTTCAAATAATTATTTGGGATTTTTCTAAAACAATTAATTTTTAAGGTAGATAGTAAAAAACACTGTTTCACAGAACAATCATTTATGTGATAGTATGGTAAGATAAGAATAACTAAGAAATTTATAATTTTTTTTATGTAATTTAGGAATAAAAATTTTCATTTTAAAATAATATTATTCATATAGAAATCATATTATTATCATTTTAAGGAAATAAGTAATTATTTCAGACAAAAATATTTTCTGGTTTTTTCTTTTAATTAATTTTGATTTTTATAAAATATGGTTTTCTTATTACTATTAAGGCCAAATAAACATTTTTTTATTATTATTCAATTTTTAGCATAAAATTCAATTTAAATGGTATTTTTACCTCACACATAAATTTAATTCTTAAGAATACACTTTTATTATAAAAATAGGTTTTTACATGTTATAAGTGCTAAATATAAAATTGTATTTTATTTCATAGATAAATATGATATTAGAAAATTTATTTCATATTTGGAATTTATAGGATAAAATCATTTAATAAGGTCTATTTTATTTTTCCTAAACAAATGTATAATTCCTAGGTAAAAATTGATTACAACGATAAAACCAAAAAAAAATGAAAAAGTGGAAATTCTAAAAATAAATGACATAGAAACATGTGTTGAAATTAAATTTTGTTTTTATTATAGAACTTATCTAATTAAATACTAAATTATAATCCATTTCTTAATTTTACTCACTTATGAAACATTTTATCTCTTTATATTGAGTTAAAATATTAAAAGATATCATTCTCACCACTTATCAATGGGGCCTCTCACCAACCTTTCATGACTACTCATAAAATTCAGTTTTCAAATGATAATCAACCGATTATCCTTATATTATAACCAATTCATTTTACTTTATCCCACAATTAGATGATATTGGATTAATACCTCCATTTCCATGGAGTCCTCTAGGTGATGTTTTTAGTTTTCAATGACAATACTTTTTCCCACATAATTTTATTTTATTATTCACATTAAAAATATAATTTTATAATTCATATATAATAAAATCAATATTGTTTTTATACTGAATTTTTTGATTCTTATGTAATAACTACAAAAAACCTTTCACTATTTCTATTAAGAAGACTAAAAATGTCTTTCATGCATTGTGCAGACTATCACCTCCATGATGCAATGACTTATATTTTTTTCACTAATGAGTTCCTTTTAAAATTATAATTGATAAATTTAAGAATAAGTTTCAAATATTTAAAAAAAATAATAATATTATTAATATAAAAATTATAATCCAACTTCTTTAACTCTAATTATCCATGAAATGAAAATGTTAATAATGTGTTGTGCAGACTACCATCTCTACGAAGTAATGTAACTCATTTTTCACTAAGTTTATTTATTATTTATTTAAAAAATTTAAATTAATAATAATATATAATTTTTATAAGGAAATAAATATTTTTATTTGGTTATATAATGGTAACATTAATATTAAACTCATTAATTATGATATCACCATCAGTTTGTTAAAAATCATCGAGTCTTATTGTCTCTAATTTTATCAACATGAACCAAAAAAATATTACAATATTATAGTTATAAAATTAAAATTAATTATAAAACATTAATTTCAATATATTTTATTATTAGATAATGATGATATTTTTTAGGAAAGTGAAGAACAATACTACTATTAAAAACTATTTCAAAATGATCAAGATTACTCAACCCCAATATTGAAAATTGATAATAAATAAAAAATACACATGTAGTCGATAATTATAAATTAAATTTATAAAATTTTATAGATATGAATAATGTTATGAAATATATTTTTAATATTGTAATTTTTTTTATAAAGGAGGCTCAATTTATTTAGTGGAAGTCAAGAATTAAGGTAAGTATTTCTTGTCCAAAATTTTCACACCTTTAAACATATTTCCAATTATGCACCATATTTTCATTAAAATGGTGTATATACTTCATAATTCATGGATTTTTTGATATTCATTTAGTTCATGTAGTGTAAATATTCATATTATTTCTCCTCCTTTCAGGGAATTGTATTCAAAATATACCAATATTGAATGTTTTTTTGGTAAAATCAACTCCCTCGATTGAGTTATAATATTTCCTCTTGAGCTTATTTCTTCCAAGATTGGTATATTCTACCTTACAATTTGATATAATATATAATTATATTTTTTATGGTGGAAAATTACCATTTAATTCATATGTTTTACTTTGATAAAATTTTATTTTGAAAATGTATCTCATTTTTGATAATAATTATCATTATCTTTAATGATGGGTTTTCCTCAATATATATACATTCCTTTCATAACAAAGATATTATTTATAATTGGAAATTTAACTAGTTATTATCAAATTATATATATATATTTAATTTATTCTATTTTAAGTATGTTTTTTGTTAATTTTTATGATGTGGGTTTTCAAAAACGACATTTCAAAACATTTAAAAGGACTTCCATACTTTTAAGTAAAATGTTATATCATCCACACTGATTTTAATATTATAACCTATATGTATTATCAAGGATCTGTTATTGATGTTTCTTTTTTAGAGGTAAAATTTTTATATGTTTTCACTTAATCTTTTTAAAAACACCTTTTGATGAAAACTTGTAACATTGACTTTGATGAATGTCCTATAAAAGATACTATAAACATATTTTATATAAACACACCATTCAAACACCATTTCAATTATATATTAATCGTTATCTATAGATTTTTTTAGTATCTTAAAAATATTAAATTTTCTCTAATATTTAAAAAATATTTATTTTTTAATTACTTCAAAAGGCGAAGGACATTTTTTTTCTAAATAGAAATTCTTAAAACTCCATAAATTATTTTTCATCCAAGTCATCATTATTTAAAATATATTATTATTTATCTAGGAAAATCATCAAATAATACCATGAAATATAGTTATTCTAATATCATTTGTAATGATATTCTCTTTTAGAATAATGATCAGTCACTGCATTTGCCTTTCCTAATCACCCACTATGAATAAATATGAATTAAAATCCAAGTTGGTTTCTATTTGAAAACTCTACACATACTTCCTATAATTAATGGTTGTTAAATAAGATGTAATATTCCAAAAAAAAATATTATTTACATAACCATATTTCTATTATCTATACATTATAAATACTATTTGCTTTATTCTGTGGATTGAATTTAATTTACCAAAAATGTTACTGAATATCTCAGAAATATATAAAATTTTCATGGGGTTTTGTTGTTATGATTATGAATTAATTCATTATGTGATTCCATTTGAAATGTATTTGGAAACCATTTACATTCCATGGGTTATTTATGTGATAAAAATTGAATAATTTTTATTTTAATGTTTTATGAAACCAATTTAATTTCCAATGGTTCATTATGATGTGATACTTGAATGATTTTCAGGTGGAACTCATATATCTGGATGATGATGGGAGGGTTCCTATATCACCCTCCAATTCATTAGGTAAAATATTATATCTAATGATATAATTATGTGAGTAAATTTTATTTTCTCATAATCCTAGGCACTAAAGGTGTGGATCATGAATATAATGTTTCCCTATAATAATGTTTGTACTATATTAGAATTATGTCATAGTTTTATGATTATTATAATTTTTTGATTATTATCTCAAGGATCATGTTTATGAACACATGTTTACATATTATTCTGAATCATGAATTATGTTATGCCAATCCTTATTCCATGATTTACGATATATGTTTATTTTTGTTCGATTTTATTAACTATATTTATTATAATTATATGCTAATATTATTCTAAATAATAACATTAAATTATTATCTGTTATGTTTACCCTTGATTTGAATTTGAGCTCTCTTGTTTCTTATGTTTCCATTTTACCATGTTATGAATACGAGTTCAAATTATGGGAAGTGTAGATAGAATATAACATGGATAAATTATAGAGCAATTTTCTCAAAATTGTAAAAATACAATTTATTATATTGCTAGTCTTGAAAATCAACAAGCCTTCTTTTCCTGGGATTATGGTACGATTTTGTGAAATAAAATGTTTAAATTTTGAAAACAATGTAAAATTAATATATTTTTATCTTGAGTCTCTAAAGATTTTATCATAGTATGGTTTTGTAATTTTTTAGGATTAGTTGATATTTTTTTTGGGATTAAGATTATAAAACTTTAGTGAAAACTCAAATAATGGGTCTAAGTGTAGGATAACATCATGATTTTTATGTAAGGAAAGAATGATGCGGTTTTCCTAGGAATTACAACCTTTTCATTATACCTATAATTAGATATAGTTGTTGAAAAGATTCACCTTTGGGTAATAATTCTTAAAAGGCTGATTGGGTGTGAACTCAATCTTCCCTCTAGTAATCAATGAGTGGGCCTAAGAATAAACAACTATATAGGCACTCTAGGGGGAAATATTTTGGTTAATAACATTGTATTAAAAATCTATTATGATAAATTCATTTTATAATTACATTAAAACATTAGGTTAAGAAGTGTGAGAGAAATAAATATAATATAACACAGAATAAACCAAAATATTTTTAGGATAAAAAATGTTTTGAATTGTTTAAATGAAAGTATTATCAATTAAAATGAAGGTTTCATTAGAGAATACATCTTATTATCGAGGTTTAATATTCATATTATCATTTACTTTGATTATATTTTTTATTATCATAATAATTTTAGTTATAATATTTGTTGGAATATGGATCTTGAAAATGATGTTGCATAAGGAATGTCTCTAGAAACTCATAAGAATTAGTTAAAATGATGCCGTAGAAGGAATGTATCTTGAAACTCCTAAGACTTAGTTAGATATTCATATTTATAATAAATGGTTGATAATGTTAATATATTTCAGTTATGAGGGATATATATATTACATTGTATTGATTAAGATATAAAGGATTGTATCTTATAGAAACTATATCTTGAGTCATGATTTTCATTAGACAACCTTATTTATTTATATTAATATTTGATAATTAAAATTGTGAGGGTCAATTTTATTTAATGGGGTAAATGGTAACACCTAGGTTTTTAGGAATCATATTCTTCCCATAAATTTTATGTTTATAATTCTAAAATATATTTTCTAATTTGTTCAAAGGAATTTAAATAAATTAGGAAATGAGTTAATAAAGAGAGGATATAAACCGACAACACATTATTAATTCATATCAAAACATTAAAAGAAAAGTGTATATAACTATATATTTTATGCGAATTATTATTACTCTCCATTGATTATTATATCCATTAAAAGTTCATAAATTTCATAGGGATAATAAATAGAAATGAATAAAATCATCTACAATTGGAAATCTCTATGATCACATTCACCAATGAGGATCACTAATAGCCTTATTAAATATATGTTGAGGAAGAGAATAATCATAGGGGAAAGAATGTTTATAGATAAAAAATTAAAACTATAAAAATGATATATCTAAAATATGAATTTCGAATGGATTGAATGATTCTAGAACATCTATATATTTGTAAAAAAAATATGTTTATTAGATATATGGCCCTTGGAGATATGGTCATTGAGAATATAGTCACAAGATATACATGTATCCTATATATATACTGATGTTTTGTATTGTTAGCAGTATATTTTGAATTAAATACCTCACAATAAAATTAAAATATATTATTTAAATATTATAAATATATATTTATTTATTATATGTTAATATTAATATAAATATTTTTAAAATATGATATGATGTATTGGTAAATTTCAAATATTTTTTTAATAAAAATGGATTATTAAAATTAAAATTTTCAATATAAATAATTAATTTCAATGGTATTTTGTTAATGAATATAAACCATAGTAGTAAAATGTTTTCCCCATAAATTTTTTATTAATCATGGTAAATTTTATAACAATAAATTGAATTGAACAATTTTAAATATTTTTAATATATTAACATTATTTTAATTTGAAATTGAGATGAAATAATTTTAAGAACATTTAATGTATAAAAATAACAATATTTTATGGATAAATTTTATCTTTATTATATGAATTTCCATTTAATCAATAAATTTATAAGTTTTAGAATTGTAATACTAAAAAATGAACAATTTATTTTTACTTTTAATAACAATATTATCTTAGAAAAAAATTGGGATTTTTCTAAAATTGTTAATTTTTAAGGCGAATAGTAAAATACTATTATTTTTAATAAATTTTTATTTTTTATAACATTTCTAAAAGATAAGCTTGAATTAGAAATTTATAAAATATTGAATATGTATTTCAGTAATATTATATATATATTTTAAATTATTTTTCTGAGATTATAAAAAATATTATTTATATTTGAAGGACATAAGTAATTCCTTCCAATAAAAATTGTTTTTGTTCTTTTATGTAAATTAAATATTATTTTGGTAAACATAAATTTTATATTAATTTTAAATACACATATCATTTTCTAAATAAAATAATTTATATTGTAACATTTTAATACATTGATAATTTTACCATATATAAAAACATTAATCTTAAGATAATACTTTTTAAAAAAATGGGTTTTTTACTCGTTAGAAGAGACAATGGTAAAATTGAGTTTTTTTACACATAAATTTCAGATGTTAAACTGTATTTTATTTTTAGAATAAATAGGTTTAAATTATATAATAATGTTATTTTTATATTTATAAATTATAATTAAATTACTTCGGTAAATATTTATTACCACATTAAAACAAAATTACTAAAAGTGAAAATTTAAATAGTATACGACATAGGAACATATGAAAACATATTTAAAAATTAATTTTTGAGGGTTTATAAACCTTATATCATCTAAAAAACCATTATTATCCATTTTTTATTCTTCTTTACATGTTAATTCTGTGCACCCATTACAATTTGTTGAAATATTTTTAAAAAATGCTTTTCTCACCATATAAAAAAGGGTAATATCACCATATATTCAAGGACAGTCGAAAAATATAGTTTATAGATATGAATTTTACCATTCCACTTAATATATTACCCATTTACATTTCCTTGAATGACATGTAATGTGACATTAGATTAAGACCTCCATTTTGAAGGAGCCTTCCAAGGGAAAGAAAATGATCTAAAATAGGAAAATAATGTTTGATAGTGTATATAAAATAAAACACCAATAATAGAATAAAATATAACACCCCATGACTTTATGATTTATTTATTTTTAAATAAATATAATCTATTTGAAATCTTGTGATACACACAACATTGGGTTTAAATGAAATGCGATACTCTATTAAAATAATATTATTTAAACACAACCATTATAACTTAGTTGTTCAGTTCGCAGGTTGAATAATAATATATAAATTATGGAAATTATATGGTATACACATGTATCAAAAAACTTAATGTTAAAAAATTTATTATAAACAAAACAATAACAATTTGAAAGCAAAATAAGTTTTTTTTGAAAAAACCATACTTTTCTAAATGACAGATTTGTCACGCTTCATGCACATAGTATAAAAATAATTTTTACAACATTCAAAATATTTATTTGAAAATATAATCTAAAATTTTTAAATCTACATTCCACAATTATCCTTTGGTTATTTTTTTATGATTCTCTGAAAATATTATTTTTTTGATGAATAGTGAAAAATATATAAATTTAATTGAAAACTACATTTTCAATTTAAATTATTTATAATTTTAAATTATATTTTAAATTACTTTTAAAATAATATCAGTTCAATAATATTAAAATTTTTATATTTTAGGTCATTGGAATCGATTAAATATTTAATTTTGATATTGAGACATTCTATACTTATCTGAATTTTTTCTTTGGAAACCCACTTTCTCATTGATTTTACTAGTATAATTTTGAATTGGATTATATATATTCTATGAATTGAATTTTGTAAAATGGATTCAATATTTGGATTAAAATTAATTTATATTTTTCAACAATTTTAACTTAAATTTTTACCATTATGAATAGTAAAAAAAGTAAAAATTAATTACCGTGAGAAATGTAAAAATGGGATTACTGAGGGTTAAACTAAAATGATAAGTGTTAAAATTACTTAAGAAATAAAAAATCACCCATTTTATTGAAATATTTCAGACCTATAATCACTATTATTTGTGAAATACCAAATTTTTTAGGATTTTTTCATAATTAAAACATGGGTGTAATTGATTCTTTTAAAATTACTTATTGCATCCTCTCCTCTAATTATAAAAGGACACCACTATACTCCCCTATTAAAACTCCCAAATTCATCTGGTAAAACCAATACCTACACAAATTTAATCCTTCCATCATCAGATTCTAAATACCCAAGTGTGATCATAAATCCAGTATGAGAAGGATTTATGTTAAACATAAAGATGTTGTCTGATGAAGAGTTAAACATTTTAACTATTAATTTCTATTTTACATATTATTTTAAATCATTATAATATTTTCCAAAAATGTGGAAATAATAACACCATTATCTATTATTTATTATAATTTATTTTATTAATTTAATATCATATATCCATGATCACTTCAATCAAATGGAAAATGAAACTACCAATCACGTGTACGGAAGACTACCACTTGGCGAACCAATATAGTTTGTTTCCCATAAACACCATGAAAGGATTGATATAATGATGTATTCAAAAAAAATATTTGTTAGATATTTACGAAATTATTATACTTCTGTAAGGTAATGACCCGGAAATTTTAAAATGATATTTGTTTCCTAAATATATGTATGCTTCATTTTATAGTATAAAAAATAAACATAAATCAACAAAATTTTATCTCTAACAATTATCATTACATTATTCAGGTATGAAACCAATTAAAATTATATAAATTACAACTAAAAAAAATATAAAATAGAACAAATAAGATAAGAATTTAAGGATCACCCCAATCTACTAGAATCATTTCTCCCATAAAAAATGTTATAGGAATGAAAAAAATATTATTAAACGAATCAACTTCTTATGAAAATAAAAATATAACCTTAATAATAATTATAGTGAATTTTTATTTAATGAATGAAGTGGTATTTATAGGGTGTAAAGGGAAATGTGACCATTGGGATTTGACCATTATATGACCATTGAACAATATGACAATTGGAAACTATACCCATAAGTGATAATTATACTGTTATAATTAGTGTTTATAAGTAGTAATGACAAAGTATAATTGATATAGAAAAGAGAATAGATGGCCTCAACCAATTGATTTGTGATTTTTGAAGCCCATTTGTCAGAACTTGGGAGGGTGGTATCATCACTCAGGCTCTCCCCTGACCAAACCCAAATTGAGATTCAAAAAGTAAAGCTTGAATAAAATCACATATGAGAGAAGTTCATTTTAGTAGAGATTACCACTCAGTCGATGTTAGTCGAGACACCCCACGAAACTACCACCATCACACACCTTACCCTTAGGGTGTATGTGAGTGTAATAAGGGGTTATGTGTCCAGATCATAGTTAGATAAAGTGTAAATTTATTTTTATAAATAAAATTTTTATTTCATCAAATCCTCTTAATAATAGTTTTTCTTAATAAAATATATGTTTAATTGAGATGAATTTGATAATTTAATTTTTAGATGCAAATAAAATGTAATTGTATTTTTCTTAAAAATATATACAATTTTTATATATAAAAAATGTATTCTTAATATTTTTTTATTTAATGAAATATTATTTTCAAACACTTTTATTTAAATAAATAATTATAAAATCATTTTATAAAGGCCTTGTCAATTTTTCATAATTCTCGAAAATTTGACTGTGCCTTAAAAATGATTACATTTAAATAAATAAGGTTTTTTATATTTAATAGTTAAAATTCTCATATTTATACATATTTTTGATAAAAAAAGAATCATCTATAAAACCATCATATCAAAATCTAGGTTAGGGTGAATTTATAAAAATTTCCTAAAATACATTATATTTTTTTAAATAGTAAAAAATATAGTTTTAGGGCTTCAGTATATTTTTTGAAATCATATTTATGTTATAATGATGAAATAATTAATTAAACACAATCCATGGCCCAAAATATGTTATTTTATTAATATTAAGTATTTAATAGATTTTATTCCATTTTTAGAACTCTAACATACCTTCCAATGTCTAAAAAATTGATTTTTAAAACATTACTTTATAGAATCATTAATTTTACATGCCAAAATAAGTGTTTAAAAATAAATTTAGGTTTTGGTGTATTAAAATAACATTAAATTTTACCCAAATTTCCAATACCGTGAGAAAAAACCATGGTTAATTCAATGGTTTTTAATTTTCCACAGCCTAGTTTTCTAAGACAAATATTTGGAAATTATTAAACAATTCTTCCACTTATCCTAGGAATACCCACCCATTTCTCAATTTCTATTCACTCAAAATCCATCCAATATGATTTTTTGGTGATATTTCCTCCCACGTAGCCCCCAAGGTTTCCTCAAGCCCCAAATATTCCATCCTTAGGTTTTAGGAACAACTTTTCAAGGTAAGGTAAATATAAACTTCACTCTTTCCATTCAAGTTCCATTTTTATGTGGCATTTCTTCAAATTTCCAAACTAATTTATTTTTTACATTTTATTTTATCCCATTAATGTAATAATATTTTTTAATGGGTTACTATATTCCCCTCCCATTTTTCGATTGTCTATAACCATATTTTATACCTGTCATGCAGCCAAATTTTCTTCTCAAATTTTCCTCTTTTACATGAGAAATTATCCTTTTGATTTTATTTGAATACAAAAAAAATCTTTTATTTTAATGGATATTTAAA
The DNA here is from genome assembly GCA_963277665.1 of Viscum album. Classification (NCBI taxonomy): domain Eukaryota; kingdom Viridiplantae; phylum Streptophyta; class Magnoliopsida; order Santalales; family Viscaceae; genus Viscum; species Viscum album. The sequence continues at coordinate 1,144,207,522 of OY728140.1, forward strand.
TATATTTAAAAATTAATTTTTATACTAGGATTTACATATTATAAACCCACCTTTCATTTCATGGGTTAAAATTCCATAATGATCATGTCTTTAAGCTCTTTTGTATGCCAATAATTTTGATAAGAAACCCATTATATATTATCCATGACTGACTAATGAAATGATTTATTATGATCTATGTGTCTCACATGAAATTAATACATATGAAGGTTTCACCCTGATAGTTCTCCTATGAAATGGGTGAATAATTTAATCTCTTGAGAGGACATGTTTTAAGATACCTTGGTGAATAACCTTATTAATTTTTATTTACGACACCCTAGTAAAAAACCTTGGTGATATGATTATAAATGTATTATTTAAATGTTTTAGACACATTTACATGTTATGATTCATGTTATTATTATTTTTATATTCCTATTTCTCATGGATTATCATTTGGCCTTATGTTCTTATTGTTTTGTCTAAAGATCAAATTTTATATGTATCTCTTGTTTTCTTCCCTTAATATGATTTATGATCACCCATTTACTTTGATGTATGTCCCCAAGTTATAAGATGCAGTGAATATAAGTTATCATCAATCCATGAAGATTTATTTTAAGTTTATTTAAAATAATGTTTTATTTTTTCATGTGTTACGTAGCTTATTTCCATGAAAATAAACATGAATATATCCTCTATTTTTTACGATGTGATGAAATGTTATGTATTAAAAAGGAGGGATTTCATAGTTGGTATCAAAGGATGGTTTATTTATTTTTGGAAATTAGTAATTTAAAACCTTATTAAGAACCATATGGACAATTTCAAATATATGAAAACATCATGTTATTTTTATGAAGTATTACATAAATGGTTTACAAAAAAATATATACCCATCTAAATACAAAAAAGTTGATGTGTCTCTGACATAAATGTATCTATGGGTGACACTCAAAAACATCACTTTGGGATAGACTTGAATAAGAATTGGTGCACATAAATGGGCCTTTCTACACTCCTGGTTTGACACTACTAGGGGATATGTTTAGTTAATCACAAGTTTTTAATGAGACATTATAAAGGATATATATAAAATTTAATTTTTATTAGAAGAGATTAATAAAATATTTAATCATGATGTCTTAATTCATAAAATCCTTTTTGAACTATAATATTTCATAGAATAACATGTTTCTCACCAAGGTTTTCTTCTTTTAGTAAAATGGTAGAAAATAGGAGGAACCACATAAATGATGAGTTCAATAGACAATGTACTGATGGAATTCCAATGGAAGCTAGAATGGAAAACAAAATGAGAATGGGGAATCCACTAACATGAGTTATGAATAATAACTTGAGTCAAGTCGAGTAACTAGATTTATCTCAAAGGGGAAAACATTATATTTGGTCCTATATGATCCAATGACCCCATTATTTCAATGGATCTACCAACCCATTAATTTATGAATAATGGATAAGATATATAGAAAATATATTTTCTTTACTCTGTTTTTAGGAGCAAGAGAAAGTAACCCTAGAATTATACCACTTAGAAGGAGAAGCTGATTAGTTGTGGAAACTGATTCAAAACATGAAGTCAAGAAGGTAGATCAATGATATAGAGTGGGAAGAGTTTAAGGAAATATTTTTCAATAAATATTTCCCCCAATTTTTTTTGCGAATGAAAATAGAGAAGGAATTACTCAAGCTAAATTAGAAGGAAAATGAATTGGTGGGATTTTATTAAATAAATTTGTAGGACATTCTCAATACCCCTGTAGTGTAATTATGGATCATAAGGGAAAGGTTGATATATTCTATAGTATAATGAGACCCCATATATGGAGGAATCTATCAAATCCTGACTTCAAAAGCTATGAAGAGATATTTTGGAGTGATATAAAGGTTGTAATAGAGTTCATAGAGATGTATTGGTCACATAGATCTAATGAAAGGAAGTGATCAATAGATCCAAAACTCAGGGGGAAATTTTAACACCAAAGAGGGGGAAACAATGTGAAACACCCCACATGCAACAAATGTGGGAAGAAGAATTTGGGGAACTTCTTAATTGGGATTGTAAACTACCAAAAGTGTGAAAGAGATGGAATAAACCTTGAAACTATTATGGTGAGGTGAAACCTCAACTTATCTACACTAATGAAAAACTTAATATGGTGCAGGTCCTATTATAAGTTCAATGATTCAAGTATAGAAAAATTTGGAACTTTTCTAATTAATGTCCAAATATGAAGATAATGTATGGTAACCACCATCATCTTCATCTTAGGATTAGGGATATAGGTTAGGAATTTCTAATCATGATGGCTAAAGTGGAGGTTCTAAATGATATGGTGGCCGTTACAATCATTGCTCTCTAAAAGATAGAAAGTACTTTGTTTGATTCTAGTTCTACTCATTCCTTTATTTCATCTAAGTATTAAAATAATATAGAATCATTCTCTGAACTATTATAAGTATAGATTTCTCTCAATACTCCTTAAGGGATTATTCTATAATAAACAACATACAATAAATATAGTATTAAAATGGGTAAGTACAATCTCATTTAAAATCTAGTAGTCATTCCCATGGTGGAATTCAAAACTATATTAGCTATGGGGTGGATCTAAAAGTATAATGATAAGATCAACTATAAAAGAAATAAAATTTTAATAGTATTGAATGGAAAGCCTACAATCATTTTCAAAGGAGATATATCTTGTCCTGAGATTTGTCCAAAAGCACCTCCCATAGCCTTATTTATGGAGATTATTAGTGAAGGGGTAGAAGGAAATGAACGTATAAAGATATATATTGTCCCTATCATTTAGGAATACATCGACATATTTCCTAAAGTGTTACCTGGACCATCCCCAAAAATAGTGGTAGATTTATCCATTGAACTCATATCTAGATCTAAGATGATATCAAAATCCCCATATATAATTGAAAATATGGAGTTATGAGAATTAAAGAAACATATTCAAGATCTTATGGAGGATTTATTTATCCAACCAAGTAATTTTCCTTGGGGATCACATATTCTATTTGTAAAGAAGAAGGATGGATCAATGCAGCTATGAATTGATTATAAATAACTGAATGAGATCACAGGGAATAACAGGTACCCTCTTCCAAGTATTGATGATTTATTTGACCAACTTTTTGTGGATTAATTTTTCTCCAAGATTTAAATTCAATATGGATATCATTAATTGAGGGTAAATAAATAAGATATTCCAAATACTTCCTTCTAAAAAATATATGGGAATTGTGAGTTTTTTGTTATTCCCTTCATCTTGACTAATTATCCTTCTATATTTATAGATTTGATGAATAGAGTCTTTAAGGAATCCTTTCATAAATTCTTTGTAGTTTTTATTGATGAAAATATGATATAGTCCAAAATTTTTGAGGGGAATGAGGATTATCTAAGGGTAATATTAGGAACTTTGAGGAAGGTGAATCTTTTGGGAAAATTTAGAAGATGTCAATTTTGGTAACAACAGGTTACAATCTTGGGGAACATTGTAACCAATGAAGGAATATCAATTAACCCTATGAAGAAAAAGGTTTTATATTGTCCTCATCCTAAAACTATAACTAAGATTCATAGTTTTCTTGGTTTAATAGGATATTATAGAAGGTTTTTGAAAAACATTTCATGAAACTATAATCCACTAACCTTGTTAACTCAAAAGGGTATAAGTTCATCTAGACAAAGGAGTGTAAAGAAAGTTTCCAAGAACTGAAAAATAGATTAGTTATTGCACATATGTTAACTTTCACCTTGTCATACTTTGGAATATTCCAATGAATAATTCTAGAGCTAGGTTTGGAGACAACATGCGATTCTGATCCCTGGTGTGACCGTAATAAAATTTATAAAAATATTAAGTGTTTTTATACTATACACAGGGAATATGTGGTTTATCTATCAAACAGTATCCTAGATTATAAATCCTAGAGAATGGTTGTGGCTGGAGCGTTCCTATTACCCTAGGGGGTATAAGTTTTTCCGGCGTAGTCTGGTTGTAGAAAAAGTTATTGAGGGAATTTTCGTTAATAAATTAAATTAATTTATTTTGGACATCAGATTGAATAAATTATGAACTGAGTCTCAGATCAAATTTCTGAGACCACATTTCAGTTCGGAATGTCATTTTTACCCAATATGTGACATAATTTTTGTTAATTATGGGTGTTTGATCATAGGCAAGACGAGCCGAGGTGTTAAATGAATACTTGTTTTAATTTTAAATAAAACAAATATACCCCCATCTTCTTCCTCCTAGTGCACAGTAGACAGAACTCATCCCTCCTTACTCTTCAAAGAAACAAGGTTCTATAGAAACTATTTTCGACACCAATCATCGACACATCGAGCTTCAGTGCATCGAAGGATTCATTATGCACCCGAAGCTTCGACGATCTGCCAAGAGGTAGGAAAATTTTCAGTTTTTCACACATTCCCCTCTTTGAGCTTTTTTTGGATTGATTATTCAATCAAATCATCATTTCAAGGACATGTTTGTATAGATTGGGTCTCGATCTTTCTGAAACATCTTTTAGATTGATTTTTGGATCCCTGGAGTGCTCCCGATGGTCTGTAGAAGGTCCAAAGGCGGATTTCGGCGCAACGCTGTAGTTTCCGACGATGTTCCAATGAGGAGCGACTCCATCTAGAGGTAGTGTGACAGTTTTTTGAAGTATTGTCTATTCCTAAAGGGTTATGCAGTAGCTCCAGTTGGGTGGCACGATGGCTCCGGTAGGGCCTGCGACAGAGGGACGGCCGACCGATGTTTTTATTTAAAACCCCATATCTTGCAAACCATTGGTCCATTTTGTCTGCTGTCTATAGAAATGTGACCCTTTATTCAAGTTATACATTTTGACATAACTTTGAGGACTTTTTGTTCTAGCCTCAAGACTTGGTGGCATAAAACTTCCATTAATAATAATAATAAAATAATAATTATTATTTGGAGATCCTTGAATCGGACGTATCTTCTACGTCCAATGTCTGATTGATGCAACATCATCAACCTTGAGACCCTGACTTTAATGAGGATGTTTCATGAATTAATTTAGGCTCTTATACTGAAATCATGGTGCATGCCCCACAAGCCCCGATTTTGGCGTATGTGGTGAAATGTGACTTTTTCACCAGGTGTCTGATTTGGACAAATTAGTAGTCAACCTCATGTGTTTTTCTGAGAGGATTGCAATGGAGCAATCCATTCTTTATGTTCCAAGATCGAGGTGCCAACCCCATGTGAACTGTTTGGGTTTGCTGTAGTGAATAGGGCCCATTTCACCAATAGTCCATTTTGGTTGAGTAAATAGCCCATCATGCGTGTTTTTCTACATAGAATGCGATGGTGGCCACCGTTCAGGCATAAGAGATATGGTGTGCAGGTGATGTTGTATGGGTTTCTTGGGTTAGCGATGATGACTAGATGGGTTGAGTGGGTCCCCCTGGTATATTTAGCAATATTACTACTGTATGGGTTGAGTGGTTCCCCCTAGTCTTAGATGGTAGTGTTACGATTAGCTGGGTTGAGTGGGTCCCCCTATTCTTTTCTCTATGTGGGTTTTTGGTATCACATCAAATTTTATGGATTATGACCCATATTTGACTACTTTACATTCATTAAGCATAACGGTACTCCCTTATCTTGTTAAGGAGTGGGTTCAAATTTTGTGGAGTTATGCTCCCCTGCTGTTCTAGGGAGTAGGCTCACATTTCCTCTTTCTATAGTGAGTTTCCTTAGTTCACTTCGACTGCAGTCTTAGTGAATTTGGAGCATGCATCACCCTGAGAGGCTCAGTGTGATCCTCATGTCCCTTCGTGTTTCCTTGGCGGAGTTATCATAATCAATGTGGCCAATATTTAAATGGGAATTAATCCTCTACTAAGGATATTTCAGTAGGGGATAGATCCCTATAGTGCCCTGGGAGATAACCATCTAGCTGTGTATCGATATCTATTCTTTCATATTTTTTCGGTTCATTTCCAAAAGTTACCAAGTTGGGTTTGTTGTATCTTTGTGACCAGAAATACATGGGTGATGACCCCCTATATGAGAAATATGATCTCTAGGGTGTTAGATCGAGATCATGACGTTTTCCTTAGTGGATTTCTCTGTATCGGCGTGACCAAAACTACTCAGGTGTTGATCTTCTATGAGATGAGTTGTTCCAGATTTGGGTTGCACGATACCACTTTCTATGTTTGTTATTTTTGGCTAGGGCTTTGTGTCCCCCAACAGACCCTGGGTGGGATCCCCTACCTGATAATTTTGTGGTAGTTTAGTCACTGAGTGAATTTTTCTGTGTCATTTTTCATTGTGCATTACTTTGTGGATAGGTATCATGAGGGTTGGACATGTGTGATGTTTATTATTATTACAAATGGAGTGGAATCTATCGGTAGTGTTCCATATGGGATGGTGTGATTGGATCAGATAATTTTATCTATCAATGCTTTCCACCTTTTGTTTTGGGAGTTATCAAGGATGGCTTGGCTCTTGTTGCTGTCTATGAGGTCGGTACCTTATGAGATCATTGCGAGTGTTTCATTTCAACCTCTAGTAGTTCATCGAGGATAGTATAGTGTTAGGACCATGAGATTTGGTAATGGTGATGAGTATTTCTAGGTGTGTTATGGAGTCTTGTGATATGTGTTGTTTTGTTGACATGCTAGGGATGTCGAGGTGACTAGTCGAGTATTGCTTAGGATGGTCTCGAGATGGATCTTCTCTCTTGTTTGGGTTCCCTCAGGCTTGGTAGAGTTAAATAATTACTATTAGTTACCCACTTATTGATTTGGGGGTTTTGGGACACCTACTAAGTATTCTTATACTCACCCATGAACATTCTTTTCCTGCACATGTCTTGTGTCTTGTGTAGACCACAGGTCCTTCAACAGAGTCCCAATTGGACCCAGAGAAGATAGAGCATAATAGATGGACTAACTTGGGTGTTCAACATATATTGGATGAGGATCTTACTGGTAGGTGTTTGACAGTGATCCCCTCCTTTAAAAAAGGTTGGACGCTTTTATAGCTTTCTTTAGTGGGCCTTGTATTTTCACTTTTTGTACTTCTGTTGTACTCTTCTTTGGGTTAAATGAATGCATGAATTTTAGTTTTTAGTTTTTATATATATCTCTGAACTATTTCTTGGAGGTTTATGTGGGTATGTGCATATAAGTAATTTAGGCTAAGGTCTCCTTCTGTGTGATATCCTACTCGGTGCATGTCGCTATCCCCTAGCCTATAGAGACAGGCATGGGGAGTCGTGGCTTGAGCCCCATTGGGTTGGGTCATGAAAACGTTTTATCAGAGGAGGTTCCACCTTTGGGATCTCATAGCGTAGTTGGTGTATCTGTGAGCTTGGTTTGAGTTTCATATCATTAGTGTTAGGATGTTTTGAGTTCAGATTCAGGCTAGGGACTCTAGTGTTGGTATGAGCGGCTAACGTATCCATACACTAGGACACCGATAACCTACCTTTAAAATCGATACATTAGGGAACTGGTCAAAGGGGAATAATGGTACATTCATCATATAGGACTATTTTTTGGGTTTCTACTATCCTTATTGAGTCATCTACCTAAATATACTTATTGATCATGGTGCATCTTAAATTTTTTCAGCATGTTTCTATGACTGTAGACTTCGAGGGTTCTATGTTAGGGTTTTGATCAATAGTGGGAGATATGCATTGGAAGGACCTTGGGTTGGTGTTTTTTGGCATATATTTTACTATACGAGGAAGATGGATCCTTCCCCCACTGAGACACATTTTTGTAACACGATGAAAACCATGTGGGCAAGTCAATGCCGCCCAAAGTGGGCAGTATCGAGGTATAGTGGTTGAGTCCCTTTGACTTGTGTAAATGAGGGTTGGAAGAATGTTTGTAGTCAATGGCCTGATAATACCCAGTGTGAGTGTCTGGGTAGGACTTCATTGTTCCTAATTTCCCTCTCATGCTTGGAATTAGTTTGAATGGAGGATGCTTGAGGAGGTTGTGGTGAGGTTTTTTGTGGATTCAAATTCACAGGAAGGATGGAAACTTCTCCCACTAAGACATGTCCTTGTGGCGTGATCCAAAATTGTGTGGGAGAGTCATTTTTGACCAAAGAGTTTAGTGTTGAGGTGTTGTGGATGACTTCCTTCGACCTGTGAGTTTGAGGTTAGTTTCGTGCTTTGGAGATGGTTTTGTAAGGGATTGTATGACCCAATGTGTACACTTAGGTGACCCTGTTTGTTCTCTAGGTGGAAGAGAAATTTTCCTTGAGGTGTTACGATTTTTTGCGAGGTCTTGAGTGAAGGGATATTAGGTGGGAAATGGAGTTTCCTTAAGGTTGGGAGTTCATCAACCTTTTATGGTTTTTCATTGGCACTAGTCCTATATAGAGACATGGTACTAAGGTTGTTTTTTCCTTGGCATCATGTTGGTGTTGGAACATACTGTTAGGAGATTATTGAGGTATATTAGGGATCATCTGGGGTGGTCATATACTGATGAGGGTGACCCTGGGTGTTTGGTTATGAGCTCTTGTTTTTAGTTGGATCTCGTTGAGGGTTCATAGTGTTAGTTGGGGGTGTCTGGCTTTCTCTAAGGTTTTTAAATCCTCTCTTTCGTTGTTGGTGTTGTGGTTCTTCCTAGTGTGTGTTTTTTAAAGCACAAGAACCTTTGGTGAGCTATCTATTATGGGAGTCCTAGTTGATAGCTCAGATCCTTTACCATGTTCCTAGGATTTTTTTAGGGATGAAAATCCTTCAGATGGGGAGGATGTATAGACTCAAGTTTTACCTTGTCAGACTTTGGAATATTCTTACGAATAACTCCAGAGTTGGGCGTAGAGACGACATGAAATTCTGAGCCCTGATGTTCCCAAAATAAATTTTATAAAAATATTAATTGTTTTTATACTATACACAATGAGTACGAGGGTTATCTATCCAATGGTAGCTCAAATCAGAAATCTGAGAGCATGGTTACGTCTGGATCATGCTGTTTACTGTAGGCGGGGTATAAGTTTTGTCGGTGCAAGCCTGCAGTAGAAAATTTTATAGAGGGTGTTTTCATAAATAAAATAAATTAATTTATTTTGGACATTGGCTCGAATAACTTTGTAAAAGAGTCTTAGATTGAATTTCTGAGACCATAGTTGAGTCCGAAACACCATGTTTACCCTAGAATCGACATAATTTTTGTTAGCATTGGGCGTTGGGTCACAGGCGAGATGGGCCGATGTGTTAAACAAATATTTTTTTTAATTTTAAATAAAAAAATATCCCCCCATCATCTTCCTCCCTTCACATGAAATAAATCCCTCTTCCCTCCTTCCTCTTCGATTAATCAAGGTGCCACAACATCCATTTTCGACACCGATCATCGGTAGATCGAGTTTCAGCGCATCACATGCGTCGTTCTGCACCCAAAGCTTCGACAATATGCCAAGAGGTATACAAATTTTGTGTTTTAATCCTATATTCTCCTTCATTCAATGTGATATGTTATTTCTTCTAAGGATATCGATGATACCTAGAATGAATCCACCAAAGTTGGAGCCTAAATGGGAAGGACCCTATGTCATTCACAAGTTGTACCCTAACGGTGCATACTCTTTTGTCACCATGGATGGTGAGTGAGTTACTCCCCCCACCAATTCCAAGTTCCTCATGTAGTACTTTCTATAAGAGATGATTAATCCTAGTTTCATGATGTTTAACTGTGTAACAACTCCTAACCTTCATGACATTAAACTACTTTTTCATTCCTCATGATGATAAATTGCACATGGTCCAAGCTCTACGACCTTAAACAAGGATATTATTTGTCCTTACCACCTGAAATTAAACTACATGTAATATTTTATAACAATGTTTGTCATTATTACTATATTTATGGGATACATAGGAATGCATGGACACTTCGTCTATGGCTCAGCCACCAATTCAACTTTTCAGCCTTATTGTATGAGTTCTTCCTCAATAGTGTGTGGTACGGCACTGAGACCTCATTGTTCCTCATTAACATTGGATTACTTTATGACACCATACTAGACACCCCCATGTTGGAATATTCACCACACAATCTGAGTTCTATGACCTTAAAATAAGATATCTCTCATCTTTCATGACATTAAACTGCTGCATCCCACCTGCAAGACATTAAACCGCATAGAATTTATGGTCCTTTTTAAAAGACATTAAAAAGAAAATACCTTTTTGTACTGCATGATGTTAAAATTACCTATCCCGTAGGATGTTAAAATTGTTACTTCATCCTAGTTCTATGATGGTAAACTGTACAACACATTGATGTCCTCATCTGAGGGGGTGTCACCTTTGGCATTGATCACTCGCCATGCCATTTCCATAACCATGTATGGCTTGATTCCCATACTGATGGGATACATAGGAATGTAAATACCTTTAGTCTTTGGGACTAGCCAAATTTTCATCCTTTCAGCCCTTTTTCCTGAGATATCTCTAGGGAACACATGGTTTGGTGTATATTTCCACAATCCTCGTTCACATCTGGTGTATTTTTTCACACCTTGTGCATCCCCTTTGGGATACCTTTCCTCAGATTCCTAGTTTCATGACATTAAACTATATAAAAGTCCCCATCCTTACCGTAAGATGTTAAATCCCACAGAGTTCAAGAACTATGTGTGGCTTGATTCCCATCTTTATGGGATATGTATGAACACCTAGACATTTTTTTATGGTAAAGATGAAAGATTATTTCATATTCCCATCCTAGTTTCCTATTAGGAGTGTGTGGTTTAGTGTTGATACCTCCTTGGTTCTTATTCATTTCAGTCTATAATAGTTTCACCATGTATCTCTCTCAAGAATTCCCCTCCTTACTTTTTCCTTAACACACGACGTTAAATTTCACAAATTTCAAGAACTACATATGGCTTCATTCACATGCATATAGGATACTGAGGAATGCTCTTACATTTTATATTTGGGTCAATCCCATGTTTAATAACCCTTCTCTTGGGAGTATTTGGTATGACGATGAGCCACCTTGGACCTCATTTACATTAGTGTCATCACCTCTCCAAGCCATGCATATCCATTAAAAATGACTTATTAGTTTTTCTGAGTTCTATAACCATAAAATAAGATACCAATTTCATTTTCACATGATGATAAACTATTTAACAACGTCATCCTTACTGCAGAACGTTAAACAACATGGAGTTTAAGAACTACATGTGTCTTGATTCACATCCTCATGGGATACATAGGAACTCTAGTGTTTTTGTCTTCAGTTCCATACATTGGTTCATTAAACTCTATTTGTTTCTCCCCATCCTATTCATTTGGTATTGGTCCATTACAATGTCCAAGATCACTCTAAAATATTCTTTCATTAATAAGGGGTCTAAATCCCTCTATCTGATACGACTTACTAACATTCTCATATGTGTTGTGGTGTAGGAATTTTAATGTTTGGTTATGTATGTACATTCCCTCATTCCATATCCACACTTAACACATTCCTTTATTTGGGTATCCATCCTCTTTCATGTCTAAAGGGACCCCCTTGAAGCATGGTGCTTGTCCTCATGGCTCACTTACCATATTAGGACAATGCCCTGAAAGATTTTTAATGGTATTTTGAGACATATCTTCATTGCAAACATGGTCTGTAGCTAAGCCTCATTTTTTTATTCCCATTATTGGTTATGTGATATGGATATTGTGTTTGGAATAAGGTGAGTAGTTCTTCTCCATCATTACACCCCCCCATTGTGTCCCAAATATTGAATGTTGTGATTCACATCCTTTTCTACATTCTTATTTCAAGATGAAACTTCAGCACCCTCAGTGTGACCCCTCCAGGAACCATTGCGCATTGAGCAGGTTGATCAGTATCATTGGGACATCCTCATCCCAACTTCACAATTCCCCTGATGTGTATCTCTATGGATTATAATAATCCTCTCTTCCCCTTTTTTCCCACACCGAGCATGGCTCATGTGGGATTAGGGGTCATGGTAGGGTTTGTACCCACATGGAAAAATCACACCATCTTATTGTCCAGACACGATGACCTTAAACTAGGAGTTCACATCCTAAGATCACGATGTTAAACTAATCATAAAAGTAAAAACCTTATGGATTCAAACTATGTGGTGGTTTTCCATAGAGAATGTGTGGTGTGTTGTGGATATATTTGGTCCTCATTCGTGTTTGGTTACTTCATGGAGGCTTACTACACATTTCCCCTTTGGAAGACCCATTTTTCAGTATGATCTCTACAACCATATACTAAGATACTCAATGTCTTAGTCAAAAAATGATAAAATATATATCATCTACATCCTCACCACATGACGTTAAACTATACGAAATACATCCCATGAACAAGATGCTAAACTGGACGCCTGTGGTTTAAACTTTTTGACCTTAAACTAAGAGCCTCTCCACTATTCCTATTGGGAGTGTGTAGTGTGGTGTGAATATTTTTGGTCCTCATTCACTTTGGGTTTCTCATATCACCACACTACATATTCTATAATTGTATGCACAATCCGCATTGTCTAAACTCTATGACCATTTAAACTAAGAGATTATCTATGGTTATTTTTGGAGTATGTGTGGATGTGGATATCTCTAATCCTACATTTGGTTACCAATAGCCATGCCTCCCAAATCCATTTTGTAACACCCTTTCCTTCATCCTTATCACATGAAATTAATCTAGTTAGAGTTCAATAACTACACGTCACTTGATTCCTATCATTATGGGATATGTAGTGATGCCCAGACACTGTGTCTTTGGGCCTAACCACAAACTCTCTCAAACCTTCAGCCCCTTGGCCTCAATCATGGTCCAAGATCTATGACCTTAAACTATACACATATAATCTTGAGATGCCTATGTTCCACATGAGATCCATTTGGCCCTCATTCATTCTAGGTTTTACTTCTTGCGTGATGCATGTGTACTCACCCTCAGGATGAAATTTCCTCATTATAGTCCAAGTTGCATGACTTTAAACATTACGCAAGCTTCCATAGGAATGAATATGTGGTGTGTGTCATACTCTTGTGGATCATTCACATTGGAATTTTTATGACACCACATTATGAAAATTCCTCTTGAAGCACCCCTATATGACTCAAACTCTATGAATATAAACTAAGATCCTATGAATATTATTCTCTTTTAGGATATATTGTGTGGTGTGGACCTCTTTGGTCCTTATTCACTTTGGGTATATTAGGACGTTGTGTGATGTACTCCCATTATGATATTCCTTTATGGTCCAAACTATATGATATTAAACTAAGTATCTATAATCTTTAATGCATGATTTTAAACTATAATCATGCCCTAGACATGTTCAAGATGTCTCGTGATGATCATGGGATTCTTCTGCCACCTTGCTAGAGAGGATTTCCTTTTCCAGTGTTAGTCTTATACTGCACTGTGTTTGGCTTGATTCTCATCCTCATGGGATACATAGTGACACCCATACATTTTTTTCCCAGTTCCATCCATAGGTTTATCAACACTTTTACTCCTCAACTTTATTTATAGTCCAAAATTCATGACCATGAACTAGAAACCTCACTGTGGTATTTTCTTTTTTTCCCCACACCATGTGTGATTCCTTCCTATATGTTCCCTAATACTTGTATGGTACCCAAGACCCATTGGCTCATTTATTCTAGGATTATTTCCTCTATATCACATGACTATGATAGAATATGAATTACTAGGGTTCAGCCAGTATGGCCTTAAACTATTTTTAATGTCCTTACCACATGATTATAAACTGCGGAACACATACTAATCATATAATGTTAAACTATACTATGTATTTTCCTCACCGTATGATGTTAAACTATGTGTTCACCATCCTTATTTTCATTATTTAAAACCAAAATGAATCTTAATCCCTCATCGGAGAGGCTTCCCTCCCTAAGCCAAGATAGATCTTTGTTTATACCAGTACGCCTTCACCAATGTGCTCTCAGTCGTAGTGGAATAATTTAAATAGCATTTGAATCATTTCAAACATTCCATCACTCCAAATCACACTTTTTTACCCTTATTTGTATCCTCATCCACTTTCATGTATAAAGGTACCCTTTATGGAATGGTTTCATATCATTTTAGATCACCTACCGTTCTGGTCCAATGCCCCAGAAGGCATTAAACAACACATTGAGTTTGGCCCAAAGTTTTCAAATACAGTAAGAGGTTGGCCCTCATTTTTTTGTTTCTATCCCTATAGAATGTGATGTGGATGATTTTCCTTGAATATGGCTAGTATTTATCCTCTATTTCCATTCCACACTTATTGTGTTCCGAATTTTGGGCATGTGATTCAAACATTTTCATCCCCTTTTTTCAGATTGATTCCAGTTCCCTTGGCATTGTCCTGCTCATGCATTAATATACATTGGGAATAGAAATTTGGATGTTCTAAGAGCCATGTTATCTATACATGACCTCTCTTATCCTGAATTACCTAGGTGTTCAGTCAGTAATTAAAGACCCTGAGTACTCGATAATTATCTGGTAATCTCATATGGAATGAACAATTACATGGTCATTCATTATTTCTCACACCAGGCATGACCCACATGAGATTTGAGATTGATTTTCAATTGTTTCATAGATATGATGGAGGTGTGATAATTTAAAATAAGAAAGAAATGTGTATTTAGTTTAAAATAAACAATCACACATGAAATATGTTTTATAATTTTAGAAAAACACATTCCCTAGGGATTGGCCCCTTTATGGAGCATTTCAGTTTTTCCACCCTATAGAGTGTGGCCTATAGGATCTAATGTTTCCATCTAAGATACATTTATTCCTCTTTTTCCACATGGGTGAAATCATAAACCCTAGTTTTCACTTGATCCCACTCAGTTTGAATATTGGACACTGCATGAGATACTTCTACCAGCTACTCTTCAACCTGTTCCAACTGGACTCTCAATCATGATATGAGTTTTGATTGAGTGTTAGTAAAGGAAGAGTGCTCGTTCATCCATGATTCCAAGAACTAGACCTCCTCTTCATCATCCTATAGTTTTAGAGTGTCGAAGGACTTATTTTGGTTCCAAGAAACATCCAACTGATGATCTATTTACCATATTCTATTAGTGACGTAATCCTAAATAACCATATTCAAACCTCATGCATCCACCCCTACAACACATATATCACATATCTGAGAGAAATGTGATCCCATACATCTTATCCATTCTGAGTATGAAGTGTTTTTTATAAAACTTTTGATGAACTTTCAGGACCGGTGATGGACAACTTGATTGTCCTCCACATCAAAATTAGACTCTTCCTACTCCTCTAAGTCAACAGGTTCATACTCTAAAAATGCATCTAGGAGTTTAGTGGTAGGATCCTCCTCTGGCATTATATCAGATGAGATGGTATACATATCATGTTTTCAATACTCATCACTTGATCCAACATTTATGAGGTTGTTCTTATCATCTTTGGGTTCCATCCCACCAGTGGATCTAATCATAGCAACAATTTCATGGTCTGATCATCTTGGGAACCCGGTTCCGCATAAATCATCATTCCTATTAGGAAAGGGTCCCTGATACCCCGACCATCCTCACTAATAGTATTCTTGCTTCGTAAAGAACTTTCCAAACATAGAATATTTTTAGTTATCCTAGATGAGTAAACAAAAGATATGAGTCTATGTGGAAGGAAGCTTACAGAGGTCCAGTGATGATTACTTGCGTCCTAGGTTTCATATAGTTAAAATACTAGGATGTGGTCCCCCATATATGGTTGGAATATAAAAAATTCTAGATAAGATAACCTGATTCTCACAGCACTGCTAGACTCTGTAGCCCATGGAGCTTGGTCCTCTACGCGTCATAACATCTTTGTCCCTATGAGAGGAGGTCCTTGCACAAGGATCTCTTGTATAGAGAGAATGTCGTTCAAGAAATGTGGATAAAAAAAGAAAGATATCGTACATGGGAATGGTTAGGATCTTACCTCAAGAGCTTCGGTGAACCCTCCCAAAGAGGTTTCGTTTATGTTCCCAACCTCGCCTTTCTCTAGAGGGATCCCTCTATTAGTATCTTCTCCCCAGGACACTTCTAATTACCCAAGAAGAGGAAAGTGATATTCCATCTCAGTAGAAGATAGTTATGGTGGAGATATAATTTTTATCAATACTTTCACTTTATTTTTCATTTGACGTGGAGTACCCCGAGAGTGCACTAATTCCTCCACTCGACCACATATCACTCCCCCTATGCTTAAGATACTAAAAATACAACCTCTGGCATGACCAATGCATATAGTTTCTATTCTGAACCAGTTAAGGAAATTAAACATTTAGTAATGACTTAGGAATTTCCTTCTAGTTTCCCAGGAGTCTCATGCCTTGGGATAAATAACATCCTCAGGTATATCCACACAACACATACACTTCCCAAGAGCTTGGGTAGGTTTTCAATGGAACCCTTTATATGGATCCTCTCCCTTCCGAGTCTTCCCAGCTAGAGATAATGGGTATACTATTGTTAATCCTCTTTCAATTTTGGCCATTGAAAGCCATAGAACTATTGGAACTACCACTAAATATCTTGCATCACGATGTGCATTGACCCTACCACTGCGACATACTCTTGTCATTGTCCAGACCTGACCTCAAGTTGGGGGGATACTCCATTGTTGTCTTTGGTGGTCTATTTTTTCATAATTTATCTAGGGTAGGTTTCCTCAAAGATCTTTCCATACTCCTCCAATAGCCCATAAGTGATGGTAGATGGAGGCATTTCATTCCATATTTTCCTGTCCTACCACACGAACATGGGCCAAAACTTCCTTATCATGTGTGGGTAATTTTCATGAAGTACCACCAGGTAGACTTTCATGGTTAATCTCTGTAGACACCAGAACTGCCTCATGAATTGATGTGGGGTATACGGTTCATATATCAGTTCGCGATCCACACATTCTACTAAAACTCAACCTATAAAGTCCATAAGATATGATCATTTCTATTTATTTCCACTTCCATCATCAGTGAACACTCCCATTGGAAAAAGGTAATGGAAGGAAGTTGAATTCTTGGGCACTCCAGATTTTTTTCAGCACCATCGTCAAGTTCAGTTTGAATGGGAAACTTCCCATCACATTCAGAATGGTTGGTTGGAAGTCTGACCCAAGAGGGGAGATGGGATTTTGGTATTCATACACCCTCATATGCGCTGCCACCCAACTGTACAGGAAGTAGATAAGTCCTTATATGCATAGTGTCTTCTTCCCCTTACTGATGTTTCAAATCACCTTATATAGATTTTCTAACACTGAAATCTTGAGGTTGATATATCGCCCCATTGCTAGTATGGATGCCACAATAAATGTACTCGATCGCACACCAATGTGTGCATCTCTGACTGGAAACATCCATCCACATATGAGCATTGATATAAACCCATCCAACCTAACCACTATTTGATGATCAGTTTTGATGTTGTATCCACATAGCTTCTATTGGATATCCTAAATGATTCGCTAGTAGGAACCTTCCTTACTACGTTGATCCCCTCTTGGGCAGGTATAGGGCCTTATGGGTAGTTTCATGGGCACCTCCTCTCCGTCAATGGGAATTTCCAAGGAAAATTTATAATTCTGTTGAACAACAACTTGAAGTGGATGTCCCTCTCCATCTTCTTATCTTCAACTGACACCTATTCCAACAATGCCTTCACCAACCATAGAATCTACTCTGGATCCTCCCATGGATTCTACACATAGAGAAATTCATCATACATTTCCCTAAGAATGGGAATCCCAAAAATATGATGGAGGGACCATGCTACCTCATACTGGCCTACCCACCTCAGTTCTTCACCAAATTCTACACAAAATGAACTTTCACAGTAGGCCCAGGCCCATTCTTCAGTAATGTTTCCACCCTGGTGTATGTCCCAATTATCAGTCCATTCTTTCTCCAGGTTCCCTAAACCCTCCTAGAGGATAGTGTGGTGATTTGGTGTAGATACCTCTAGCTATAATCATTTCCCATAAATGATGTTGACATAGTTCTAAAGATAGTCTATGGTGATAGGTGTATAATCCCTACAGTTATGGTCGTCAACATCTCTGAACCACTGGTATTGATTTGGTGTTCCCCTAAACTAGTAATCTGATTTGTCCCTACTCAATTCTGGGATGAAAACATCATCCCTTAGGGAAAATCCATATAATTAAAATCTCTTATAAAAGGGGTAATACTTTTTCAGTTCCAAAAATAGTACCAACAAATATTCATGTTCAGAATAACTCTGAATATGCTCCATGATTAGGATGTTATTCATCTTATCTTCTCTAGTAATGATGGTTGAGAAATCATTTGGGATAGGGTTGATGAGGTCCCTTTCCTTACGGCTGACATGTCCATTTTTACTTAGTCCTTGATCAAAGGATCTCCTTTAATCCTCACCATCTCTAACACAACATGGTCTATAACAACCCAAACAGTTATAAATAAAAAATTCAATTTTGATTTAATTAAATGTATTACTATATAAAATGGTTATAGAAAAAACATAAAATTATCTTATCTTATTATATTCAATTGAATTTAAAATACCGTTAATTATATTTAACATTGATAATATAGTCATTGAATAGGGATCACATGATTAGTATAAATATGGGGTTTTATCAAATCCAATTGACACAAACAAAGAAAGTGATGGCCTAAACTAGTAGGATAGTACCCTATGAAGCCCATTTATTGAAGATTTTAAGGGATATATCATTTCTAGGATTTTATCTTGAACAATCCCAAGATGATATCCAACAACTTAAGCTGATTGAAACTGTTTATTGGAGAAGTTCAAGCTCATCAAGATCACAACCCAAACCATGTTCATCAAATCACCCCATGAAATTTCCACCATCATTAACCTTACTATTAGAGAGTTTTCTAGTGTATTAATGGGATATGTATCAATGAACTATAAATATGAATATGTACATTAATTTTTATAGAATAATGTATATATTTTCATCCTATTTTTGTTATATTGTAATTGATTTTTATTTAGATTCAATAAAACACAAATAGTATTTTTGGTTAACATTCAAATTAAATCAAGGAATTTATAGATTTTTTAAATAAATAATATTTTAAAAAAATATTATTATTAAATAATGTTTCTTAATTATAAATAATCATATAATTTTTATGAAGTCAAATTTAATTTTTATAAGGGTTCAAAAAAATGTTATTGTAAAAAATGTAGTTTACAATAAATGTTGGTTGTTATTTTAAAAGTAAAAATTTGCATATTTTAGAAATTATTTTGAAAAAATTAATTTTTTTTGGAATAAAAACATCAAAAAATTATAATTGTGAATGTTTCATAATTTTATGAGACATTTTAATTTTTGTGTAAAAATTAAATATCATATAAATATACTTTGTGTTTTATGACATCATAATGAACCAAAAGTGATGTAATAATTACTACAAATGGTATCCAAGAACAAATAAAGTTTTTACCTTTAAAATAACATGATTTTACATTTATTTTATTTATTTTACAAATATATTAAGAATCTTCCAAAACCTGTAATATATTTTAAGGTTTTAAAATCATTTCTTTAAGAGTGTGACTCACTACCAAATAATATAGGGAATTATTTTAATAAGTTAATACCTTGGACCTATAAAATAATAAAAGACATTCCTATTTTGAAGAAACCATGGGAGAAAACCATGGTATGGTTTGTGGTTTTGGATATTTTATTATGTAGAGTCTACAACTTCCTCATTTCCTATATAAACCCACCCAATATCCCATTAATCTTCACTCAGACTCCATAGAGAATGTCCATACTCTTCCCTACACTCTCTAGTTTCCTCCCATGGTTCCCCCAAACTCTGAATAATCCCCTCCCAAGTGTTTGGAGTCCCGCACTCAAGTAAGGGATCCTCACCTTCATTTCCTCCTTTTAATTCAAGAAACTTCTTCAAAATTTGTCTTCTTAATTTCAATTGTTTATAACATAAATTATTTATAAACATTTCCTTACTATAAAATTTATGTTCTATTATTGAGATATTATTTATCCTCTCTCATTTTTACCTTTATTTAAGTGGTTACTATGCTGAAATTTTGTAGAGTATCTTCCACTCTCTTTTTTATTCAAGCTTATCCTTTATGTTATGCTTCTTAATTTCCATTTGTTCATTTTGGGTATGTTATTCCATTTTCCAAATACTTTCATTTTTATGTATACATTATGTTATATTCCTTCCAATCTCATTAATCCTCCCATGATCCTTTATGTTCACCTGTTACTATGATGAAATTTCATAAGTGATTTCTATCTTTTAATTTCAATTCAAGAACTTATTTTATGTCATGTATCTTAAATTCCATTTTACCATGTTATAATATTTTATTACATATTCCCCTTATTGTAAATTTAATTTATAAATGATGAGATCCATTTTCTCTCTCATTAAGCTGCTTGTGATCCTTTATGTACACCCGTTATCATACCAAAATATTGTTAGGATTCTCTTCTCTATTCAAGTTTCTTCATTACCTTATCCCTTATATTTCCAAATTTATATTGTTGGGATATGATTTTACATGACCATATTACTTCCCATTTTATTTATATGTTATGAGATACCCCTTTATATCTTATCAAATCATTTTTATGAATATTTAAGTAACATCATTATGCTACTAAAATTTCACTGTGATCTTTCATACCGAAAAAATTATATAGTGAATACCATACCCATTTCATATCATTGGTGTTCACATTTATGAACATATATTTTTTTACTGTGGAGTTACATATGTTTTTTTCAAACTTATTAATCCTATAATAAATTATTATGTTCAATGAATCCATGTTTTATTATCTGTGTGGCACACTTAAGAATGAGAATTAAATGAATATGATGGGTGCACCCAGATAGCACTCCAATGCATTGGGTAATGTTTTGCATAATGATACATCACAATGGGATAGGTATTAAACATGATTACTTTATGGTAATTTTTCCACCATGATGTCTTGAAGGTTTTAGCCTTGATCTATGTTTATGATTCAGTGTTTTAAGTAGTTTCCACATTTCCCATGTTGCCTTTAGGATTTTCATGCTATATCATGTTTCATTGTTCATTTTTATGATTCATACTCTTTTTATGCCAAATATATATGCCTATTGTATAACATGTACCACCTTATATAATGTTTATTCTCTTAATGGACTTTATAACTGGCCCATTTATTATTTTTCTCCCTAGGTTATCCCATGAAGTTTTATGTTCGAAGGAGTATTTTGAGCATGATAAAGAAGTTTTCAATAAAGATGTTGTATTCCATATTTTATATTGTTATGTAATGTGCCTAATTCCAAAACACACTATACTTATTGATCATCAAGGTTGTATTAATTATAGTTTGGTGTAATAAATCAGTTATTAGTGTGAAATAAAGATAAGGGTTTTTATAGTTGGCATAAAAAGAAAAGTTTAGTTATTTTGGGGATTATGATTAAAAAAACTTTTAAAAATCCATAGGTATAAGACTAAGTATAAAAAATCATTCCAAAATTTTGGTAAGTATATAGTAATTTATTTATCAAGAAAATACATCATTTTATAGATACAATAATTGGATGTGGTTTTGGCATAGATGTACCAAGGGGTAACAAATTTGAAAAGGTTTTCCTTCCTTAACTTGGGTTAATATAGTACATGAAAACAAGACTTACTATTCACCTAGTTTGATACTCCTAGGGTATATGCTTTTGTAAATTCATAAGATCATTACAAACCATTATTATGGGAAAAAATAAAATAATAATATTGTTGATTAAATAAGGTTATATTACGACTTCTCCATTCCTTATGGTTTTATGTTTTGAAAATCACAAACACTTTTTCTTAAGTTCTGTCTTTTTCTTAAGTTTTGTTTTTTTTAATCTATAATTTTCCATTCTGTTATACTTACATATATATTATTACAATTTTTCATTCTGTTATACTTACAGATGTATCATTATGATTTTCCATTCTGTTAGATTTACAGATTTTTCATATCGCCTCTATGATACTGAATCCAGTGTATAAGTGATACCGCCTTTATGATACTGAATCCAGTGTATAAGTGACACCTCCTTTATGATACTAAATCCTATGTATAAGTGATACCATCTTTATGATACTGAATTTGGTGTATAAGTGATTCCGATTTTATGATTCCTATTCTGGAACAAATGAGATATCGGTTTCACAATCCGATTTACTTTTCCTTAATGAACCCATTTTCTTGATAATTTTTTTCTTAAGAATATTTTTATCTTAATAATGTTAGATTTGTTTAATTTATAATTCCAATATTATCGGATTCCAAGTTTTTCTTACATAATGTTTATCTTTAACTTAACATCTTTTCTATTACTTGAAACGATGTCGCACAATCTGTTACAAACTAACTATTGTATGTTTGACACATGTCTAGGTCCCTCTGATATTTAAGGAAAATATGACCATTGGAGTGGAGTCGAACGTTGGGAATCTTTTCCTATAAATACAAGTCCATTTGAATGATCAGAATATAATGTAGAGAGTGGATGAACTTGACGCATGTGAAAAAGTTGTGAAGTGATTTCTAGAGAGAGAGGCTCTTTCAACTCTCAGTGCTTTTTGTGGATGTCATGAACAACTTGTTCGGGTGTTAACAACTTGTTCAGACTTTCTTTGTGCAGACTCCAATCATGCGGATCATGGGCTTCCGGGTTTGGAAGACAGAGGTTCTGATTTCCTTCTAAATCGAGGGCTTGCGGGGATATCAAGACAGATACCGATCTTTGGATTGAGGGCTTACCTGGGTTTGTGTAGGATAGAATTTCTTGAAAGTATAAAAAAAAGGAACCTTTATCCAAGGTTGTTGGATACCCTTATCTTTGGGTTAAAATAATCTTATTGTTACTTGTTTTCTATTTCAAGTTGTTTTTTTCCGCTGTAATCTTAACTTTGTTAAAGATAGAAAGTATAACTTTCTTATACTTTCTAATTCTATTACTATGATTATATTATAGATTCTATACACTTTAAGGTAGAATCTTTCATTTAAGAAAAGGTTTCTTTTAGAGGTGTTGTGTATATTCATTTAACTTTGTTAAACTAAACTTTAAAGGTTCCAAAGGAATTTTTAAAGAATAAAATTCACCCCCTATTTTATATTGAGAATATACATTCATCATTTATATCCTAAAAATATATGTTAGTAAATAGATCATGGATAACATAGATTGAAAATTATAAATTCATAAGTTAGGTAAATAAATGTAATTTATAAGTTGTCTCTTTAATTTCATTGGATTCCCATTTTTTTAATAGATTAAAATAATCATCCCTAATTTTCCTCTTATTTTATCCAATGGATGGAAATATGATGAATCAATTTAACAATCAATGCGAAGGGAAATGTGATGAATATCCCAACGAGATGCCAAACCTGATGGGAGTAGTAATCGAGAACATTATGAAGGTACTCTATCAGCTGAATGAGGTTATAAATAAAAACTTAGATCAAGAGGAGTGTCCATACCCCCCCCCCAAATAGAGAACAAGATGCGATTGAGAGCTTTATGTGATAATGACCTCCTACTTTCAATGGATCATCTGATCCCTTAATCATAGAACAATGGATTGAGTTCATTGAGAAGATCTTCTCTGTTCTTCAATGTTCGGAACAAGAGAAGGTTATAATATCTATTTATCATATAAAGGTAGAGGATTATCAGTGGTGGACATTGATCAAGAATATGAATCGTCTGGAAGAGATCGAAGAGATGGAGTGGAAGGAATTATAGGAAGTGTTTTTGATAAATATTTTCCATGTACTCTCAGACGTAAAATGTAAATATATTTTCTCACCCTCAAGAAAATATATGATGAATCTATTAGGGAATATGAGGAAAACATTGTATGACTTTCATGATACAAATCCTATTTTTTCATTACCCCCGAATTCATGGTTGACCTCTTCTTTGGTGGGATAAAACCTAGCCTATGAAAATCCCTCGTAATCTATGACTTTGATAGTTATGTGGAAATTGTTGAATGTTCCCTCAAAGTCAAAGTGAACATTGGTGAATCTAAACTATATCATGGTGATATGAAGCATAAATTAGAGATTAATTTTAGAGGCCCGATGGAGAAATATAATAACGTCAACAAATTTCATCATCCCACTTATCAAATTTGTGGAAATAAGCACCCTAAAAATTTATTAATGGGGGTGAAGAAATGATTTAGATGTTGGAAGAAAGGGAACCTAGTTAAAAATTGTTTATAGGAGAAACACACTAATGTGATGTAGGAAAGGAATTATCCAGTAAAACCTCAGTGCATTGTTTATTTATTTAACTATAAGGAACCAAGGCACTTTGAAAACCAATTCCCTAAGCTAAGGATTTTCAAAGACAACCAAGAACCTCCAAGGTAGCAAGGGTGATATTTTTCTAGCACATACTTAAAATGAAGTGGTGACAGGTAAGCTAATTATTCATTCAAGAATAAAAAGGGAATTTTTTTATTCTGGTACTACACATTCCTTTATATCACGAAAGTTTAGTAGAACTATTAAAATACCACCATAAAGAATGAAAGTATATTTGTTGTTGAAAATAATAAATGGTAAAATTATTCCATCCCATGTGTATAACACCTCCCTTGTCAATGTTTGTGGGATGAACATCCCAACAAACCCTGTCATGATTCCTTTAGTGGAATTTGAATCAATTCAAGTCATGGTTTGTCTTTCCCTATATATATCTAATATAATTTTTCATGAGAATTAAATCACTCTTCTTATTGATAATTGACCCCTGATTCTGTACAAGTGAAAGAAGGAAGATAATTCTTCTTTATAACCAACCTCTCAAGCATAGGTATTATTGCCCTATTATCAAGTGTATCTATATAAAATGATTTATTCTAAGGAAGGAATCATCCTCAAAAACATTCCCATTGTGTGAGAATATTTTGATGTGTTTCCTGAGGAATTTCTTGGTCTTTCTCTTAGCCAAGAGGTTGAATTTTAAATCGATCTTATACCTAGGTAATTACAAATATCATAGACTCTATATATAATGGCTATATGGAACTTGTAAATATAAATAAGCAAATATATGAGAATTTGGATAAAGGGTTTATACACCCAAGTGTTTCACCATGGGTTTCACTAGTCATCTTCATCAAGAAGAAGGATGGGTCAATTCACCTTTTCATTGATTATTATGAGTGCAATAAGATCTTGATAAAGAAAAAGTATCCTTTACCTAAAATTGATGACTTGTTTGATCAGCTACATGGAGAACAATACTTCTCCAAGGTGGTTCTACAGTAGGGATATTACCATGTCAAGGAGAAGAAGTATGATATTCCCAAGAATAATTTTTGTACAAGGTAAGTGAACTATAAGTTCATAGTGATGAATTTTTTTCTCACTAATTCTCTATAAATCTTCATGGGAATAATGAATAGAATCTTTATGTATTACATTGAAATTTTTTTTTAGTATTTATAGAAGATATTCTAATATACTCCAAAACCAAGGAGGTTAGTGAGGAGCATATGATCATTGCACTAAAGACCTTGTAAAAGGAGAAAGTTTACTCCAAGTAGAGAAAATATGATTTATAGTTGAAGGAGGTATCCTTATCAAGGAATATAATAATAATAAATTGTATATCTATTGATCCTTAAAAAACATAAATAATTAAAGGATGACTGATGGAAACATCCATGATAGATATCTATAATTTCCTTAGATTAGTTATGTACCATCATTGATTTGTGAGAAATTTATCATGATTGTCAAACCCTCTAACCATGTTAACTTGGAAGGGATTAAAGTTTTATTTGAATGATAAATTTGAATAGTGCTTCAAGGAATTGAAAAGGTTTCTTATCACTGCACCTATAATCACACTACCCACAAGTGGAGAGCCTTTCGTGGTATTCAATGATGCTTTGAAGAAGGGTTTGGTCTATGTGTTTATAAATAATTACAAAGTCATATCCTATGATTCAAGGTAATTAAAACTTCATGAACAGAACTACCCAAAACATGATCTAGAGTTGGCTAATATTTTCCATGAAAAAATGGAGGAATTATCTCTTTGGGGAGAAGTTTGAAATATATACAGATCACAAAATCCTCGAGTACATATTCACATAGAAAGAGCTGAATATACACCAAAAAAGATGGTTAGAGCTAATAAAGGACTATTAATCCTCAATACATTTCCATCATGGTAATGTAAATAAGGTGGTGGATTCTTTAAGTATAAAGGATCCAGAAATTCTATCATTTATGAGAATTGATAGGGATATGATCTTCTTAGATTTAGAAATGATGGACATGGGAATCAAAAAGAAAGTAAAATCATCAATACTTTCACAAATAATTTCTCAATCATCCCATCTAGATAGTTTAAAAGATTCTAAAAGAGATTATGTGGGAATTTAGAAGAAAGTGGAAACTATATGAAAAGGTAAATCCTCATAATTCAATGTTAATGAAGAATGAGTTGTGAGATTTGGTTCAAGACTATGTGTAATATAAAATCCTAATATAACACAGACTCTATTAGATGATACACATAGCTCAACCTTCTTTATCATCCCAGGAATCAAAAATATATATTAAGAACTCTGAGAATGATATTGGTGGGATAATATAAATAAGGAGATCATAGAGTATACATCAATATATCTTGTATTCCAATAAGTGAAAGAGGTAAGGAAAAAATACAGGGGGATGATGAAACCATTACCCATACCCACATGTAAATGGGAGAAAAACACTATGGAATTTGTCAACAAACATCTGAATACATCTAGGGGAAACAATGCTATATGGGTTTTGTGGATCAACTTATAAAGACATCTCAATTTATCATAATTATAGATAATTTCTCACTTGATTAACTTGCACAGATATAAATCAGATAAGTGGTAAGGCTACATGGAGTACCACTATCGTTTGTATCTGATCGGGATCTATATTCACCTATAGGTTCTAGAATAGTATCCAACACACTCTAAAAACTAATTTTAACTTCATCACATCTTGTCACCTTAAAACTGATGTCCAGTCTGAGTGAACTATCCAAAAACTTTAGGAAATGTTGAGATCATGCTCAATTAACTTTAAAGGAGGATCATACCAACATCTCTCTCTGGTCTAGTTCTCTTAAAAAATAGTTTCCACTCGATCATCCAAATGGATCCCTATGAAGCTCTTTATGGGAAGAGGTATAGAACACCTGTATGTTGGGATGAAGTTTTGGAATGCAGACTTCTAGGTTTGGAAATTGTCGAGGAAATGGTGAAAAATGTTAAGACCATTTTGCAACACATCATAGCTTCTCAGAGTCAATAAAAGAGTTATGATGAAAATTGTCAAAAATGCCTAGAATTTTATTTTAGAGGCATTGTATTCCTCTGCATATCCCCATGGAAGAAAGTGATGATATTAGGGAATAAGGGAAATCTTATTCCAAGGCACATCATCCCTTTTTAGATCCTTTATAGAATTGGATTAATGGCCTATCGACTAGCACTCTCAACGAACCTATCTCAAGTACACGATGTATTCCATGTTTCCTTATTGAGGATGTAAATACCAAACCCATCACATGTACTCAATCCAGAGATGGTACCATTAGAGAATGATCTCTCCTATTAAGAGCAGTCAGTGATGATCTTAGATCGTGGAGAAAAAGTTCTTTAAAATAATAAAATGAACCTTGTCAAAGTGTTATAGAGAAACCATAAGTTTGAAGAAGCGACATGGTAATTATAGGAGGTGATTAAATATATTTACCCCAGTCTATTTTAATGTTATAAAAAAAATTGAGGATGGAATTTCTTAATGGTGGGAGATTATAATGACCCGAGCTATTATAAATATAAATTTCTCTTATAATTTAATTAAATGTCAATTATATAATGTGGTAATATAAAACAAATGAACTTATTTAATTTTATTATATCTAATTAGATTTAAATGAATATTAAGTGTCTTTACCATTTATAATATATTCATTGAATAGTGATCACATGATTATTATACATATAGGGTTTTAACAAATCCAATCGACACAAACAAAAGAAGTGATTTCCTCAACTAGTAGGATCAATCCCTATGAATCCCATTTATTGATGCTTTTTAGGGAGATAACGTTTTTGGGATTTTCCATTGACCAAGAATAATTTGAGATCTAGAAACTTAAACATGAGCGAAACCATTTATGGGAGAAGTTCAAGCTCATCAAGATCATGTCCCAAACTATGTTTGTCAAACCACCCCATGAAAGTCCCATCATCACATGCCTTACTCTTAAGAATTTTACTAGTGTATTGAAGGAATATGTATCAAAACCCTAGAAATATAAATATGTACATTATTTTTTATAGAATAATGTATATATTTTCATCCAATTACTGTTACTTTGTAAATGATTTTTATTTCAATTCAATAAAACCCAAATAGTATTTTTGGTTAATATTAAAATTAAATTATAAAATTTATTGATTTTTTATATAAATAATATTTTAATAAAATATTATTGTGAAATAATTTTTATTAAACATAAATGAGAATAAAATTTTTATGAAGTCAAATTTAATTTTTAGAAGGGTTTGAAAAACTTTTATTGCCAAAAAACCATCATTTTAAATAATTTTTTTTATTATTTTAAAAGTGAATGTTCAAGTATTTATAAAATTATTTAGATAAAATTAATATTTTTATTGGAAGAATAACATCAAAATTATCCAATGGTTAATGTTTCATAATTTTCTAACACAGTTGAATTTTCTGGGTAAAAATTAAATATCATATAAATATAATTTCTATTTTA
This sequence comes from Viscum album, assembly GCA_963277665.1. NCBI lineage: Eukaryota > Viridiplantae > Streptophyta > Magnoliopsida > Santalales > Viscaceae > Viscum > Viscum album. The sequence goes on from OY728140.1 coordinate 1,144,236,483, forward strand.
TGACTTCATAATGACACATAGGTAATGTAATAATTACTATAATTGGGATCCAAAACCAAATAAATGTTTTCCCTTTAAATTAATGTGATTTTTAATTTATTTTATTTATTTTATTAATACATTATGAATCTTCCAAAACCTATAATATATTTTATGGTTTTAAAATCATTTGTAAGAGTGTGAATCACTTACACATATGAAAGGGCTTTATTTTAATACATTAATCCATTAGAATCATAAAATAAATAAATAAACTCTCATTTGGTATAAATCATTGGAAAAACCCATTATACCATTTGTGGTTTTGGATATTTTATTATGTAGAGTCCAGAACCTAAATAATAAAGAAATCCCCCTTATTTACAATATAAACCCACCTAAGATCCCATTTCTCTTCACTAAAACTCTTCGGACCACATCCATACTCTTCCCTATACTCTCTAGAGTCCTTAAAATATTTCCTTAAGCTATCAAGAATCCCCTCCCAAGCATTTGGTGTCACACACTCAAGTAAGGAATCCTTACCTTCCTCTCCTCCTTTCAATTCAAGCATCTTCTTTGAAATTTGTCTTCTTAATTGAATTTTTTTTAATGTAAATAATTTATAAACATTACCTAACTGGAAAATTTATGTTATTTGAATTATATATTATTTATCCTCTCTCATTTTAACCTTTATCTAAGTTGTTACTTTACAGAAATTTTGTAAGGGATCTTCCACTCTCCTTTTTATTCAAGCACTTATTTTATGTTATACTTATTAATTTCCATTTTTTAATGATGGGGTATGTTATTAAATATACAATATAATTTTATTTTTATGTATACATGATTATAAACTCCTTCCACTATCATTAATTATCTCATTATACTTTATGTAAACTTGTTATTATGCCAAAATTTCGTAAGTAATTTCTCTCTTCTCATTTGAATTCAAGAACTTATATTATTTCATGTATCTTAAATTAATTTTTATTATGTTGTAATATGATTTTACATGTTCCAATTACTTTAAATTTAATGTATAAATGATTATATTCTCTTTCCCTCTCATTAAGACTCCCATGATCCTTTATGTACACATGTTACCTTGCTGAAATTTAGTTAGGATTATTTTCTCTATTCTGGTGTATTCATTAACTTATCCCTTATATTTAAAAATTTATAGTATTGGGATATTATTTTACAATCCAATTTTAATTTCCATTTTATGTCTATGTGATTATATACCCCTTTCTCCCTCATCAATCCATTTTTTATGTATCTTTAAGTGACGTCATTATGCTTCTGAAATTTAACCAATATTTTTCATACCAAAACAATTGTGTACATACAAATTTCCTATCAAGGGTGTTCACATTAATTCACATATGATTTTTTATTAGGGACTCATATATATTTTTTCCACATTTCCCAAGTTTTTTTTATGATTATAATTTTATATCACGTCTCATTGTTCATGTTTATGATTCCTACTCTTTTTATGTCCCATATATATAACTATTGTATAAAATGTATCACCTTATGCCATGTTTATTCCCATAATGATAATTATAGCTCACCACTTGCTTAAGTTTTTCCTCAGGTTATCCCATGCAGTTTTATGTTCAAAGTATTATTTTGATCATGTTAAATAATTTTTCAATAAAGATGTTGTATTCTGTGTATTATTTTGTTATGTAATCTACATAATTCCCAAATACACTAGACTTATCGATCATTTGGGTGTTATTAAGTGTAGTAATATGTAATAAATATAAGTATTAATGGGAAATAAAGAGTAGTTTTTTTATAGGTTCTTTCTTACTTAATGAATCAGTGACTTGATTTTTCTTTTCGGGGTTATAATGAATTGAACATTTATAGTATTTAAGAAGATCCAACCCTCTTATTTGTTTCATATTCAATTATTTTTGTATGAAAATATAATTAAATTTTTTTTAGTATGTGTTTATATCACATTTATCCCCATAAATTTATTGTCTCCATATTTTCATATAAAAATTAACCGCTTTTAGTTCTAGTACATGCGTAGGATAATTCTTTTAATGAGGCTTTAACTATCAAGATTCATAATACATCACCATGTTATTTTTAAATAGGATTCCCCCAAGCCCTTTCAGAGATAAAAATATATAAATAAATAATCCTTCTCTAAATGAGGTTAGATTTAATGTCACAACCTGACCCAACAGGGCTTGAGCCGCAACTCCCCAAGACCGACTCCATAGGCCAGGGGTTGGCGACCAGCGCCGAGTAGGCTATCACATAGAAGGAGACCTTAGCCTAAACTACATGTACTCACGTACCCACATACACCTCCATCCAACAATGCATAGATATATAAAAAAATAGAAAGCTAAAATCCAAGCATACATCTATTAAAAACCAGAGTACAACAGAAGTACAAAAAGGGAAAATGTAGGGCCCACTAAAGAAACCTGTAAAAGAGTCCAACCTACTTTGAAGGAGGGGATCACTGTGAAACACCTACCAGTAAGATCCTCAGTGAAGATCTGGTGAAAACCCTAGTTAGTCCAGCTATTATGCTCTGCCTGATCCAGGTCCAACTGGGACTCCGTTGAAGGACCTGTGGTCTGCACATGACACAACAAATGTCCAGGAAAAGACCATGTAGGGGTGAGTATAATAATACTCAATTGGTGCACCAAAGACCCTAAACCAAAAATGGACTAACAAAAAGGCTTCAGTTAACTCGGCCCAACCTAAGGTAACCCAAATGAGAGAGAAGATCCATCTCGAGACCATCCTTAGCAATACCTGACTAGTCATCTTGACGTCCCTAGCATTTTAACAAAACAACACTTACCACGAGACTCCAAAACACACCCAAAAATACTCAAAACCATCACCAAGTCTCATGGTCCCGAATATAGACTTTCCATGTTGAATAACTCAAGGTTCCAATGAAATAATCGCAATGATATCATGAGGTATTGACCTTATAGATAGAAACAAGAGTCAAGTCATCCATGATAGATCGCAAAACAAAAGGGGGGAAGCATCGATAGCTTGATGTCGATGATCCAACCACACCATGCTAGATGGAACTCAACCAATATATGAAACTCCATTATTAAAAATAATAAATGGAACACCTGTCCAACCCTTGTGATACCCATCCATGAGGGAACTCTTGATGGACAACACCACAGGAAAAGTCACCCAGTAACTAAATTACCACCAACTCCTCGGGTAGGGGATCCCACCCAAGGTCCACTGGGGGCCACAAAACCCTATCCGGAAACACCAAACACATAAAGGGGTACCATGCAACAACCCAAATCTAAAACAGCTCATCCCATAGAGGATCGGTGCATGATTAGTGTTGGTCACACCAATACTGAGAACTCTGTCAGGGAAAACATCACTATCTCGATTCGACACCATGGAGATCATATCGCTCAGATAGGGGATCATCACCTGTGTATTATTGGTCATGAAGATACCACAAACCCCACCTGTTAAATCATGTAAATAACTACAAAAGGACAGAAGAAAAAATATCAATACAAAGCTAGAGGGTCATCTCCTAGGGCTCATTAAGGATTTGTCCCCTACTAGAACATCCTGAGCAGAGAATATATGCTCTTATAAATATTGGTCACATCGATTTTGATAACTCCACAAGGGAAACATGAAGGGACCTAAGGATCACGTCAGGACTCTTAGGTTGATACGTTCTCCAAGTCTATTGAGTCTATAGTTGAAGAGGACTAAGGAAACTCACTCTGTAAATTGGAAATGTGGGCTTACTCCCTAGCACGGTAGGGTAGCAACACTCAACAAAACATGAACTCTCTCCTTAACATGGTAGGGGAATACCACTATGTTTCACGTTCACAAATCAGTGGAAGAGGGGTCACAATATAGAATAGAGGATGTGATACCAAAACCCCTCTAAGAAAAAAGACCAAGGGAACCCACTCAACCCAGCAAGTCATAACTCTGCCATCCGAAACTAGGGGAACCACTCTCCTAGCTAGTAGTAAAATCTCAAAAGATCTTAGGGGACCCACTAAACATAGCTAGTTAGTATCTCTAACCCAAGATACCCACACGAAATCACATACAAACTACATTTATTAGGCGAAAACCATGTCTACCATCATGTTCTATGCGGAAAAACACACAGGATATGTTATTTAATCTACTAAAATATACTACTGGTGAAAAAAGAACTATTCACCATAGCAAGCCCAAAATGGGTCACATGGACCACACCTCAATCCTGGAACACATTGAACGGATTTCTCTAGTGTAATCCTCTTATAAAAACACACAGGGTCGATTACTCATTTGTTCAAATCAGACACATGGTGAAAAAATCACATTTCAGTGCATACGCCCAAACTGGGGCTCGTTGGGCCCACACCACAATTTTTTTTAGCACCCAAATTCAGTATTGAAACATACTCATTAAATTCAGGGTCTCAAATCCACTGATGGTGTGTCAATCGGACATAAGACTCAGAAGATACGTCTGATTCAAGGAGCTCTAAATAATAATAATTATTTTATTATTATTATTATTAATGGAAGTTATGTACCACCAATTCCCAATCCTAAGAAAAAAATCCCCCAATGTAAACACAAAAGGTATGACTTAAATCAAGGGTCTCATTTTCATAGAGGGTACACAAAATGGACCCCTGGTTTGCAAGATATGGTCTTTTAAATAAAAACCTCGGCCCACCGGCCCTCCGCCGCCTACACTATTGGAGCTGCTGCGCCGCCTTGTCAGAACTGCCACTACTTCCAGAAACTGCCATGATACAAATTTCCAGACCCTCACCTCACCAGAACGTCACATGAAACCATCGCACCATGCCATAATCTTCCACTGAACCTTCCATAGACCACCGGGAGCACTTCGGTGGTCCAAAAATCAATCTGAAATCTATTTCAAAAAGCTTGAGACTTGGTATACACAGACACGACCTAAAGATAATTATTTTATGGAAGAATAAAAAAAAAAGAATCTAAAAGAGTAGATGAAATTTATTATTGAAAACTATGTCTATTTTGTTCTGGTGCCTCTCCAGATTATGCAAGGCCATGAGTCTATTCTCATCGAGGGCTTCCAACTAATCCAGACAGAATTGTGACACTCTGTCTGATGTCTCATTATCGTAAAAATCTCTACGGAGTGATGTAAACTAAATGTCAATGGGTAGCACCTCCTCTATTCCATACACTAGGAAATACTAGGTCACCTGGGTGGAGTTTATATTTGTCATCTAATAAGACCATATATTATTTTAGATCTTGTCTAGGAAAATCTTTATGTTTTGGACCAATATATTCTACATAATGATAGATATAGTCTTATTGAATGCCTAGATCTGTCCACTTGCTTGTGCATGGTAGCGAGAATTGTGGTTTGACCAAATGTTGTACTTGTTGTGCAATTTCATCATATTATCTTCTGAGAAGTTAGTTCCATTATCGATGATAATATTGTGAGGGACTCCGAATCAATTGATGATATTAGAGCTCAAAAAATCAAAAAATAGAATGGTCCTTGACCTCCTAGAGAGGAATAGCCTCTATCCAATTAGAAAAGAAATCCATTATGGTTAGAATAAATATACACTGGTGAGCTATATCTGGTGGATATGGTACCACAACATTGATTCCTCAGACTGTGAAGGGACAAGAATACATTGTATTATAGAGGGGATCTGACAGTCGATGTACAATTTTGGGATGAATTTGAAATGTGTGGAACCTCTTGGAGAGATCAATATAGTCATGGACCATGGTGAGACAAAATTATCCCAACCTTTGAATATAGTGAGAGATTTTTGACCCTACCTGATGTGATCCACACGAACAAGAATGAACTTCCTAAAAAACCTTAGGAATATCATATCTCTGAATGAAATAGAGGAGAATTCCATAAAATATATATTTTTAGAGGATCTTTTTGCGGATTAGATTTATATGTAGGCTGAACTACACTACATGATTATATATTCACGTGTTCATGGCTATGTTTGTTAGGAGATGGTCGTACTAGAGATACTCTATGAAAGGAGTTGTTTAATCAGAGGTTTTTCCTACTAAAGTAGGGGTGTTGGAGGATCTGATGTTTAAGAATCAGTGGTAAGGTGTCTTACCTACTGGGTTTCATCATCATCTAGAAAAATGGGAGCGATGACCCTTCAATGCACCACATTGATGAATAGATATTCCTAGATAGGCTTTGTGAGAGAAGTGACTAAACCATCGAGGAATTTGACTCGACCATTCTATGTCTGAGGAACATGAGTGACCTATGGTTGATAAGGGAATTGAGCCATCAGATGGAAAATGTTCTTTATAAAGGGAACGAGATTTTGATTCCTAATGATATAATCACCATTAATCTACTTTATGACTAGCTCAGATTCCCCATTCACATGTAGGTGGGGAACATCACTCTTGATATCCATATCAAGACCAACAATGATATCCTGATACTATACCTCATTGTTGGTGAAACCTTATGAAAGTAAGAATGAATAGGGAAAGAAAGACTATGTAGGTGTTATAAAGACAACCTCTAGGCTTACTCTATTGAGTCGAGGATCATTGAGCCTCCTGCCATTCAGGATTCAGGATGAACCATTGAAAGGAATCTTCCAACATGGAATAGACTAATCCACTGATAGAATGGCCTCATCTAGAAAATAAAGATCCATGAAATGATTTTCTAGGGCCAGATGGTCTGCTAGAAACTATGCCAGCACCTGAGCCATTATGGACATTTGTGGGATGAACCCAATGTCGAACAGCTGAAGGATCACTACCCACTAAGCTAGACAGCCTATCAACACAGGGTTGTTCAGAATATAAATTAGTAAATATACATGGGAGAACAACTATATCTCATGATTCTATAGATAATGTTGCAACTTTTTCACTATGAAAACCAAAGTGAGACAATTATTCTCATAGAAATAATATCTGGTCTCTGTATTGAGGTGCGTGCGAATGAGATAGTATAAACTATTCTCTATCCTTTCATTATTATTCTAAATGAGAAGGGTGAAAAGGGATAATTCCAAGTCCATCACATAAAAGACTAGCAGATTTTTGGATAATTGTGTCATCAGAATCAGAGGTTATAGTAGATACTACTTGATCTCCTTAAAATAGGTTTGGCACTCTTATTCCCATTGGTAGATGACACCTTTATTCATGAGTCTCAAAAAGGACTTACACTTTCCATCTAGATTATAAATAAACCAATATATATAGGCTAAGTATCCTTGTAAGACTTAGTGATCTTGAAGGTTACTAAGAGGAGAAATTTGAATAATGTCTTTGATATTCTATGGGACAATCTCTATGCCTCTATATCTGATAATGAAGCCGAGAAACATCCTAGAGGTAACCCCAAAGGAATACTTCAAGGGATTCATCTTCAGATGGTGGGAGTGTAGGATGCTAAAAACCTTCTCAAGATCTCTGATATGGTCCTAGAACTGATGGTATTTGACCACCATACCAAACATGTATCATTCCACTAGCTTCCTAAGGATCAATTTGATTATGTGGTGCATGGCACACTGATAAGTGGCTCTTTTATTTTTTAAACCAAAGGAAATTACCTGATAGTAAATGGTACCCTATGATTCTATGAAGGTGGTGTAATATTTATCTTTGGGGGCCATCTAGATATGATTATACCCAGAGTATCCATCCATGAAGAAGATGGCTTGGAATCCTATAGTGGAATCAATCAAAAGCTCTGTCATAGGAAGGGAGAAATCATCATTGAAACAGTGACACTTGAGATCCCAGAAGTTGATACTGACTCTGATCTTTACGTTCTTATTCTTGATTGGAACAATGTTGGATAACCACTTTGGGTACTGGACTGACTTGAAAAATATGGGTCTGATTATCTTATCAACTTCGACCTTGAGCATGGAACTATGAGAGGGGTGCATCTTCCTGGGAGGTTGTTTGAACCTGTGATGGCTTACTCAGAGACCAAGGTGGTGGGAAAAGACCTGAGGATCTAGTCCTAACATATCATCATAAATCCACAAAAATACATCCCGATGCTGCTTCAAGAAATCCACATACTAATGTTGTTCTTTTATAGGGATGGATGTGCTGATCAGTGTCTGTATCAGGTTTTATTTGGTACTGAGATTAACCTCTACCAACTAATAAATGGTGGTGGAGTCACCTTCTTCAAATGTAGGTGGATCATCCTTCTAGACATCCTCATTATCTAAAATAGGGGTATCAAGAGAAAAATATTCCGAGTCAACTAACTCTGGTGGAACACTCGTGGACACCTGGGTGGATGTGGAACATTCACTGGGAGAATCTCATATTGAGACCATATCAGAAAAAGATATCAAAACAATCCCATCAGGCCTTCGACAAAGGGGCCCACACTTGATGATATCAAAGTAGTGGTGATAGGTCAGTTTTTACTGACTTAGACTATCCTGGTGAAACAAGTAGGTGTGATGTACTATTTTAGCCATGGGGAGAACGTATCGATACCTAATAGGGGTAATAGGGTTTGGTATCACTCTATCCCAGTCTATATATAAGTACAAGTTAATCTCCCAACATTACCTGTATTTGGGAATGTGTCTTCTCCTCATCTTATAAATTACAAAGCAATGTACTGTTTCTAGGGTTGTGGCCTCCAAACGGTGAGTCGGAAGGATGAAGGCATCGTCTAGATGCATCCACAGTCCAACCATAGTAGTAGTGTTCTCAACCTCATTGTTTTAAATCGACGTTTCTTGGATATTTTAATAGTTGATGTCTAAGTAGCAGGTTTCACAAGATTCAAAGGGAGATGCGTCACCTTGGAGGACAACCAATCAACCATTGAGGGAGTACTTGATGCATTTGTGATACTATGGGGGAACTGCTACATAAAGATTAAGTAATATCCTACCCATAAACATATTGTAGGCTATGTCCTATGAGACAACCTTGAATTCAGTGTTGGAAATCAGGTCACCAAACTAGGTCTTCAGGTGTATCTTTCCACACAATATATTCTTGATCCTGTCATAACCCTGAATTTTCAGGTCCGAGGGACTCAGATCTTCTTCAGACAGTTTTATATTATAGAGTGTCTAGGTTAGGATGAGATTGATCTCAAAACCTATGTCAACAAGACAATTATGGACTTCCATGCCATTAAGCTAGCCATTGATGTACAATGGGTAGATTTTCCCCTATACAGGAGATCCCTTGTCTTCTCTTGGGAAGAAAATAATGGATTGACATTCTTCTCACTCATCTTCCTCAGCATAGAATGCTTCTATGGCTGCTACCTCTATCTGAAAATAGATGGGGATTTTCAAATCCTCATTGAGGGATTCACGCATATCTTCTGAAAGGAGAAGAGCCACAAGGATCAAGAGATTTTTAGGAATGATGGTTAGGTGATTAATCACATCATACTTCAGAGTTAGACACACATTTATATAAGTATAAAGTTTCACTTCGGTAATAGGTATGATGGGTTCATATGGTCAAACTAGTGGATTCTGGCTAGTATTGAGGATATCCCATTGATCTCAAGCTGAACCACACAAAACTACTAATAGTTGACTATCAGATGACTGTGGTCTAGTCATGGATAGACACGACTAATCATGATGTGGTCACAATAGCTCTTCCTAATCGTGTAGTACGAACGATGGTGATAGTGAACCTAAAAATATGGGATGATTGGGTTTCACATATTGAAATACGTGATGACCTGCTATCTGGTGTTGGTAGCATGCACATCTTGGCACGAAACACTGGACTAAGTATTCAATAAGTTTAAATGTCCCCTTCCTCATCAATGATGGTGTCGATGAGGAGAATTTGGAGGATGTTCTTGATAGCCATCATCGCTGGGAACCATTTAAGGGTATACTAGTTCGACATTATTAACTGAGGCACACTATTGATCATCTCTTGAGGAAATCTCTAATACTGGTCGAACTTTGGGGGTGACTCCCATCTTTGAGAGAATGAAGTTTCACAGAGTGAGGGATGGATTTGGAACCAACTGGGGGCTATGCTTTCCCTTTCATCATTGGCACCTTCTCTTATGAGAAGTGAAACACTGAGATGTGGATATAGAAGAGGAAGAGGGAGGAGGTGTATTAACCTAAAGAGGATTAGAGTGATTCAAACTAGAACAAATGACATTATGGGAACACTCAACTACTTTTATGGATAAAATTTTTTCATACATAATTTGGAGACCTGCTATAATTCACCTTTACTATCATCGTTAGGCTTCACAGAAACGAACACCACCTATGCCAGGGAAGGACCCAATCTAACTATATTATTTTCAATCTAGTACTGAATCCAATCCTTAAAAAAATAGCATCTATTTATGGTGTGTCCAAGGATCCTATGGTAAGGGATGTAGTCAAGGTGATCAGTGAGATAATCCTCTTGGGGATTCCTACATTCTGTAAATTTTAGGATTCCTTGATCCAAGGAACTTCAGAAGTAACCAGGGACCTGAGATTCATCGAATGAGTAGGTCAAATTTCTCCTATATGGGAAATGAATTCTAAGATCCTTGATGAGGGGATGGATCCTAATGAGGGGATTGAGACTGATTGCCTCACCTGTGCAGTGGTGTTTGATGAGGTTGTGTTGACTGATTTGGAGGCGGGTGAACTTGAGGTTGGGGAAGAGGCTATTTTCCTTGGAAAGGCTATAGATGAGGCTCCACCAGTAAGAATTCTAATGGTCTATGATACTCAACCTGTGTGATGATAGTAGTCTCATCCTTGTAGGATCTTCTTACAAAAGTTGTGGGAGGCAATGGGCATACCTGTTTAGCTTACTGCAAGGCCTCCTCTAGGTGTTAAGACTTGTCAGAAAAATCCTAGAATCCACCTGGGAATTTATAAGTGATGTGGGAGGGAATCAATTAAATATTTATATTACCCACATACATCGTTAGTATCTATTCTTGAGTTAACAATATATCTAGTGAGTATGCAAGGCCCTTCCACCTAGAAAAAAGTCTACGACTCATTCTTCTGGTTGTTTCTTTCACTTGAAGAGGCTGACAATGTTGGACTTATGAGCGGTGGAGATGTATCAATACAAAAACTTCCTACAAAGGTATTCCTTATCGACTATAGACCCAATGGATAACTAGTTGTTCCCGATGAATATAGGTCCTTCCAGAGTCTGCATGAAACACCAGAGCTTTGCGGCTTCTTGCTGTGTTAGAGTCCCCAGAATGGGTCCACACCTTGAAATAAAGTGGGCCAGATACTGCAGTAGGTTTCCTAGCTAGTTTAAATGGGAAACAATAGGGTTCCCAAAATCTACGGTGTCATCATATCATACACCCATTCCAGATACATCTTATTATCTGGAGGAATTTCCACCTATCCCGTTTCAAGTGCATAGTGGTGGGTGATGAGAGTGGCCATCAGATCACCTTGAGGGGATTCCTAACCACCAATGTATTATAAGTATCTTCAATGTGATAGGTAGGATCAATGGATAATGGAGAAACTATAGTGTCTTGTGGAGTCACTAGTGGAATAAATTAATAAAATACTTGGGGAATGACCTGAGTTGGGTCCCAAGGATGATTCTCTCATAGTTTAGGCAGATTAGGATATGCATACCATGGCTGTTTTCCATAAGCTCCAACCGCTACCTTATTTAGAGGTGTAGGGTTGTCAGGATAAATGGGAGGCAACTCGTTGGTAAGAACATGTGTCTGCACCTACTTCCCCAATGGAGGATAGAATGGATCATACTAAGGATCACCATATTCTGGATGTGGTTTTACAAGGTGCCAATCAAGGAGCTCATCAATAAAATTATTTTATTCTATGAGCTATTGGAGAAAAAATGACCTTATCATGAATATCCTATATCTTTAGCATTGAACCAGACGGGTCAGAGGAATTGAGGGTCCCAATATGGTTTTTACCCTTGTTGGTGTTTCAGATAATGGGAAATGATGCAGAAGGGTCCCCAAGGCCAAGAAACTATCTATGATGATGAGTGTGGACACTTGTAGGGTCTACTAGGAGTTGTGTTTCCCCAAGGGGTGGGTCATACTCCTCATACCCTATGAAAATGATACCTTTTAATTATATATCAGGTAAAACCATGTATATCCTAGAGGTTTCTAGATTCATATCCTTAATATCACTGGGTAGGTCTGGCTTCCGCATGAGCGGGCTAAATTGGAGAGCAGCATATTGCCCCCAACCCTAGATCATCACATTTAGAGATTCCTATTTGATAATTTTTCAGAGAATAAGGAATCTCTAGATGAATCTCTACTGAATATTTTGATGAAAACCCTTTGAAACAAGGTGCTGAGCCACATGAATCACATCTAAGTCAACCATGCGACACTACTAGCCTATGTTGTTGAAGTGCACCGTACTCTTCTAATAAACCAAATCATAGTTACGGATGTATAAATGTGTTTCCTAGATGGTTTGGAATAATTACATATCTTGGGTGATCAATTCCAAAATTTCAAATTCTAGAGTCACGATTAACCAAAACATCTCAGGTAACTTATTTACCGCAAGAATGTCCCATAGAATTATTCACTCAGCATCGGGTTCCAGCTCCCGACTTCCCCATTATTCTACTAGGGTTAGCTAAGGAACTAGAAATGTCACTGATGTAGACCATTGTGGTGGTAGAATAGTTTGTTTAGAGAACACCACACAAGTCGACATGCCATTTTAGACTGGGTCGTCTCTTAGGGACAATATCAACTGCATCTTCATGCCCCTGTAGGATGGGGTGTTGACCACCACTTCATGCACAGAGGTATCGACTGTTAGTGGAAGATCTGGTTGGTTCTCATAATCTACCAATCCCTAGAACAACTCTTCATGATATAATGTTGTGGTAGTGAATGAATCTGGTGACGATAGATAATACCGCACAATTAGACCTTATAAGGGAGCCAAATTTTCCTCTTCCAACATGTACCTGCGAAGTGTTTCAAGGATCTGGAACATAATGATTTCTAAAAGGAAAAATCTCAAACATCGAGTTCCTACCCCTGACGATGATACAGAGGATCGAGGTGATGGATCCATCATTGAATCACATTACACTTTATAATCTGAGAATCAGACTAGATTGACAATGATATGAAGCTTCTTAGAGTTCTTTTATAGATGGTGATGGTTCACCCTTCTGCCCCAGACAGTTCTTCAGGGAAGGGTAAATCTATGAAATAGGGGGGGAACTTTTTGAAGGTTTTCATTAGAGTGGGGAGGACCTCTTATTTGGTGAGATGATGTGCAAGGACCACCTGGGCTTATGTTGAATGGAACATGGGGAAGGCCTCCGTGTTGATTAATTGGTGCGTGTGGATGGCCTTCTCAGCTGGGAGTGCTGGAGTAGGGAGGAAATATATTGGATCTAGTAGAAACATGGGTAGGATCTTGATGTCTAATTCCTATGAAATGGGGAGGAAATTCATGCCAGTTGGTAGTGGTAGCACGGTGAGGGCCTTCATATTGATCAAACTAGATATCAGATGACCTCAGTGTTGACTATTGATTAAGAGGGTAGGACCTCCACTTGGATGGTTTTTGGAGCAGGGAGGACCTCCGATAGAGATAGTGAGAACATGTGGAGGTCCTCCATGTTGACATGTGACAAAATAAGGAGAACCTTTACTCAGGTCAATAATTTTGTGGGGAGGACCTTCAATTGAACCAGGAAGGATGCAAGGAGGACATTCATGTTGATGATTTGAGACATGGGGAGGACATCTGTATATGGAATAATAGGTATAGGGAGGACCTCCATGCTAAATGTAGATAATATAGGGAGGGCCTCCACTTGGATTGATGTCTGTAACATGGGGAGGATCTCTATGCTGGGTGTGAGATCAGAGAGTACCTTTACTATGGCTGATGATGGTATGAGGTGGACCTACGTACTGGATATCATCATCATGGGTTGGCCCATGATGGCCACTGATCATGCTAGATACTGAAAGAGGTAATGTAGCATGCCCATGGGGTTGATGAGGTCTCAATCCTGAATAGGAATTGAGGTTCCCTTGGTCTATAGTATAAGGGAACTAGCAGTATGATTCAGTGGGGGCATGGGATATTGAATCTATAGAGGACGATTCCCCCTAATGGGAATCTTCTTGAGCTTGCGCCCGACGTTGCCCTTGGGTAACCCGATCTTGAGTCGATTGAGCAGTGGCAAAGGCCACCTATTCTTTGGCCTCAGGGACTAGAAATTTTTGGTGTTGACATGGCTTGGTGGGATCCCTCCTTTGTAGGTCATGGGTAGTAGTCATCTCTGAGGTGACTCGGATGTCCCTTACCACATTGGAGTAGGGGATCGAGTCATAGGAACGTTCCAGAGAGAGGAACCGAAATGGTTAAACATTGGTGTGGGGAGTAGAGGCTCCCTACCTAGTCTTGGGACAGAGGTGACGATGAGGCACTAAAGAATCTAGGTCTTGGTGGGATATGACTCACTTAGGAATGACCCCCTCCTACTCGTATCGATGAAAAAGGTTGTCTATCACCCTCCTCTGAATAATTTTGGATGGTGAGATGGGGTGAGGGAGCCTGGTAGTCATGGTAGTAGATGATGTTGTGATAGAGGTTGAGACATGTGGGATTTACACATTATCATTTCACATGTCCCTACATCTACAGGAGAGAGGTGATTGGATTCCTGTAGTTTGGGTACTTAAAATAAAGAAGATTCATACATTAGTATAGATATTAGGAAAGAAATGATCAATTCCCTAGTACAATTAAATATTCTATAGTTGGAGAGATATATCCACACTGATAAGGACACAGACCATAATGCCCAATGATTAACTACCCCAAATTCTGGTGAGTTCCACTGTAGGAAATCTATTTTCCTAGAAGTACCTGGCACTAAATATTTGGATATGATGTCACACACATCTATTAATGTCTCAAGTGATACTAATTACCATATTTAGAGGAGAACCAGTTAATGTTAGGTTCAACGTTTCTGTTTCTGATGATTTCTGCTGAGGCACATCAACCTGAGTTGTTGTTTCGATGATCACTGGCGGTGCATTGTACCCCACATTCCTACTTTCCAAAGGTGGGTGACATTTATCACTTCTTCAGAGATGTATAATATTTGATCGAAATATGATGATGGGATGTCTGTTACTCCTCCTGTGGATTTATCCCTAGAATTAATCACCTAGTTCGGGTCACCCTCATAGATTAAAGTTTTTTTCAAGAAACTCATTCCTGATGCCATCTCTTTCTGAAAATCAGTTAATTAAGATACTTATATTAGGAAATTCCAAAAGGGTCAAGTCAGGGCAACAATATTCAATCAGGAGAGTAGTCACACTGGGCATCGATGACATGTTTGGATGATGAAACACTAGAACACATGTATTGTTCCTCATCATAGGGATTCTCAAGGGTGTAGAAATCTGAGGTTTCCTATGTCAATCTTGGGGGTATCTTATGCCAGAGGCACTCTAAGGTTTTCATCGGCTTGACATGTTTAATCTGGGGTATTCTGTGAGTTTAGCATCCCACAGAGACTGATTAGACTGACCGTAACACTTATAAAGGTGGATCACATTGGTACATACCTATGAGGGAGAACCTAGAAGGTTTATTGAATAGTTGTTTTAGAACACCCAATGAGAGATGATCTGAGGTGATGCGTCTCATGAAGAGAATGTTTTACACATTGAAAGCTGATCTGGACACCACTGAGGGAGGATTAGGGAGGTGAACCCCAAAGAGGGGGACACTAGGTGGATGGATTAGAGCACCCAATGAGAGAATACTCGAGGTGGTGGGTCTCATTAAGAGAAGGATAACCACTGTGAAGGATGATATGGACACCACTGAGGGTGGATTAAGGAGGAGGGCCCTGAAGAGGGGGGGCACTAGGTGGATGGATCAGAACACCCAATGAGAGTGAACCTAAGGTGGCGTGTCTCATGAATATAAGGTTTCACACCATAAAGGTTGATATGGGAACCACATATGGAGGATCAGGGAGGTGGTCCCCAAATAGGGGAACACCATGGATTACCCTTGGCTAGGATTGAACCTTGGGGAAGATTCCTAGGTACCCTATATATGATACATGGATAAAAACCCACATAGTTTTAGAGGGCATGTTTTGGGGATTACACATGGATAGAGACGCATAAAATAGGATCACTATTGGTTGAATGAGTGTAGATTGTGTGGGAAATTTTTCATGGTTATCAAACCACATGCCGTAAGGAGAAGCAATGTGATGAATGGGGCTTATGCACTGAGATGACCCATGTGATACTGAGACCAGTGAAGGGATGAATGGGGTGTTTTCACTGATATGGACTATGGTGGATGATGTGACCTCACCATGATAAGGGTGAGGTGATAGAGTAGTTGACTGTGGCTTATGAATGGTTAGATGCCCGAGTGAGTGGAATGATCCCGCTCAGATGTGGTGGCCCGGGAAAGAATCAGGATGGATGATGGGGGGTTGAATGAAGTGGATGAAATGAATAGGATGGAACTAACATGAAAATTATAGTTCTAGGATTGAACCTATAAGAGGTTTTTTATGTATTCTTGATAGTTTTTAATTAATGTCAACATAGTTCTAATGGAGGTGTTGAGTCACCAAAGGAAGAGTCCTATGAGAATGAATTCATGGGTGGGGACCTGAAGGAAAAGGAACATCCAGGTGAGGGAATGACCATCCTGAGACATAAAAACCTAGGGTAAAGGTCAAGATGGGAATGGATGATGGGATTGAATCTCAGAGAGGCTTCCTACGTACCATATTTATAAGACAGGGATCGAAGTTCACACAGTTTATGATGGAGGCATAGAATTAGGGCATACGCATAGAAAATGACCCAGTGAAGTGCTTGGGGCTTACACATGGTTAGATTAACTTTTCAAGAGGATCACTATTGGTTTGATATATATGATATGTTTAGGGCCTACACATGGTTAGTATCCAAAGTGGATGGATTAGAACACCTCAGGGGGTGGATTAATGAGATGTTTCCCAAAAAAGGGAGGTGTTACATCAGGAAGATACTTCCCTTGGAGGGAGCACCAGATCTTAACATTAGTTGGGATTGAACCTCAAATAGTCTTCCTACATACTGGAAAGGGATAAAAACCCATATAGTTCAGAGCATGTAGTTTAATGTCATGTAGGATGAGTGGACCAACATGAAATATATGGAACAAATGGATTGTGGGGAGTGGTGGGATTAAACCTCCAAGATGATTCCTATATACCATGTTGAGAAGGTAGGGATAAAATTCCACATAGTTCAGTATGTGGGGGGGGGGGATAGAATCATAGAAAACACATGGCTAGTTACTCAGAAACACGTTGGGGATTATGCATAGTTAGCAGCCCAAAGACGTGTTGGGCCATACACATGGTTGGAATCCCAAATAGGATTTCATAGCCACTATTAATCTAATCCCATCTGAGTTATGATCGGTGTGAGAAACATGAAGTAGTAGAAGACTTGATTATTGTATCATGAATGGTGCAACTCTGAGAGATGGTGTGGGGATTATGCATGGCTAGTAACCTAGGGAGATGGGGATTGAGACTTACTCTAGGGGAGACACCTGAGGAGGATCTAGTCCCATGAGAGGAGGATATCAGTCCATGCTAGTAGAGAAAGGAAGATATCGCTCCCATGGAGACTAGTGGTCATGGAGAACGATTGAGATAGAACACCCCATGTGCATTGCACGAGGCGAGACTACAATTTAAGGTCATGTGATGAGGAGGATGGTGATTGATAGTTTAACATTCTGTAGCTCAGATGAGGAGGATACACTCCCAACCCTATACATACATGAATGATAACTACCGAAACTCAGGGAAGAGAAGGCATCAATAAGGCCTGGTATGAGGGGTTTAGAGGAATGGTCAATCATGAGGTCCACATTAGCACAAATATGACAAAAACGAAGTTCCATTAGTATCCTGATTCTAAAAAGGAAGAGGTAGGACAACACGATAAGGGAAAATACATGAGGAATCAGGAAATCACTGTACATAATCTTGGAGGGCCTCATGGGAAAGGGGTTCGAAAAGTAGGAGGCCTTGTTGAGTGTAGATTCATAAAGCTATGGTGCTTCATTAAGAAAAGAAGCTTCATGAAGGGAGGTGCTTCAGAAATCATGGAGAAAAGGATATCCACGAAGGGAGGAGCTTCACAAATCATAGAGACCCAACCTAGGAATGGGGTCCACATGTATTAGAGGGGTAATTTGAAAAGGAATAATGCTCTGTGAAGTCCTGAGAACCCAAGATGGACTCCTATCTTTGAGATGGCTGTGGTTCTTAGTGAAGGGATTCTACACTTTAAGTGGAGGTAAATAGGAAAAAAAGGAAAGCTGTTTCATGATGCTCAAATACCTTGGGTGATGAATTTTCTCACTCATTCTTATATAAAAGGAATATTTGTGAAATATGATCTTGGAAGGTGAAAGGTCTGGGTAGTGATGCTTTGTGGTAGGGGTGAGCCACATATTTATAGGCACTGGGTATCATGATGCTCAGATGTGCACCATGAAGGAAATTGAGCTTCACGAACTGAGGTAGACCAGTCAGACTCACGAAGTGTTACATCATGTGGCTTCGTAGAGTTCATAGAGAGCATCAGACTCGTGGTGGATTCCATTAAATGGCTGTTTGGAATTCATAGTGGTGAGGTTATTGGAAAGGGAGCTTCTTGAAGGAGGCCCCTTACAGTGATTTTTTGACTTCTGAGGATTGAATTTTATCTCGAATGGTCGTGTCCTTCCTCAATCCACCTCAGGCACAAATTTCATCACCAACATGGATAAAAACAAATTAAGTTTGGTTATAAATAGTAATTTTATGGGATTATTACTTTTATATAATTATATTTTTTTTCATAATGGAAAGAATAAATATTTTTTATGCAACACTAACATGGTACATATTCAATTATTGAAAAATAAAATTAAATAATTTTAAAATAATAAAATTAATATAATTTGAAAGAATTATAGTATCCATAAAATTTAATAGATAAATATAACATATTATTGATCTTTTAAGGGTGTAAATTTGAATAAATATGACTTCATGTTGTTTTCAAAGTCAAAATAAATGATTAGTTCTGAAAATGAAATTAATTTTATTTTATAATAAACAATAATTTATTAAATGATTTAAAATTAATAAAACCAATACATTCCACCAAGTTAATAGGATAATGCTTAAAATATAAACCATGGTATATTTATGTATTTATGACTTTTATGGTAACATTCTTACCCTTAATTTATAGAAAACTTTAATATTGCAGTAACTATCTAAAGGGTTAAAACTAAAAAATAAGGGTGAAAAAATAATGAAAACATCCCAAAATTATATTATATTATATTAATTTGACTAATAATCCTATTTATTTGAATAATTTTAATTTTTATTCTTTTTTACATGAAAAATAATTTATATGAAATTAATACTTTAAAAAATTCCCTGAATTCCCCTCCCCTCACCAATAAAAGGACACCCCATATCTCTTTTTATTAGTCCAAATTGATCACACTATCTTAACCACAGAATATAAATTTGTCTTATAAACACCCATATAAAAGTTTTATAGTTTTAAATCTTCCCAAACCACCATCCCTAAGTCATTTAAAAGGAGATCTAAATGAAATCTATCAAAGAAGTGGTGATCGTCTTTATTGAATATTTCATGTTTATTTCATCATGTACATTAGTTAAATATGTTTTAAACATAATAAAATATTAAATATAGTATAAAAAATACATGTATATTTATTTTGGTTATGTGGAAACATTATTACATCTATTACACATCATAAAAAAAATAAAACACAACTTGTCTGTAAGTATGGCTCTGTCTCTAAGTAGCGGTGTCATTAAATTTTCATCAACACATTACTTGGAAGGATATAAAGATGTAAAAAGGGTATATATATATAAAATTAATGACATAATTATGAATTTTGGACTTTAATATCATATATTACTTCTTACATTAAAATCTGTTGGAAAACAATAACGTCGCTCATGCGTATGTTTTGACTACCACCTCAACAAAGTGATGTGATCAATTTTTCATTTCCGATTTACATGGATGGTAAGAAGTATATATTTAATTAATATATAAATGATATTTATTATATAAAAATTCAAATTTAAAGGTTAAATATTATTTAACTTTATTTTGTTTCATTCACTTAAAAGTGAAAACAACATCTGTGTGTACGTACAACTTTCTGTCTCCCTGAATGGTGGAATTGATTTTTCTATATCTATCATTTATAATTAACTATATATATCTTTAATTATTGAATATATGTGATATTTAATTCATAAATAAAACTCTATATTTTATCAAAAAATGATTGGGATCCAAGGACTACAACTACTGAATCAAAACATACATGAAAAATGAAGTAGTTAACACACAAAATAATGAGAATAATAATTGATTAATAATAATTTTTTTACTGAAATTTTATAAGTAGATCATATATGATATTATATTTATTTCATTTGATCCTATATAGATTTATAAAAAATTAAAATTTATTACAGAAGAGGTGAGATCACGTACGAGGCATGTCAAACATGATGTAATGGGTTCCATAACTAAATTTATTTTCATTGGGTTATATTAATTTTCTATTGTTTATTTCAGGAAAATATTATGTATGTAATGAAAATTTATTATTTTATGTTTTATTATGAATTATTTCATGTCTATTAAATTTTTTTACACATAATTACTTCATTCATTAATTATCACTTCAATGACATGGTCTTGGTAAGGGATTTCATCTCAATTTCCACTCCAATGAGACATTGTTGGTATTATGAAACTATATATTTTTATATGGTGTATATAATATATTCATGACCCCTCCCACAAAATATAATATAATAAATTATGAGAGATAATTAACACTGAGTCCCACCTCTAGTAGGCATTGAGTTGGTGGCTAGAACTGAGGGTTTTAAAAAATATCAATATGGGAGGTATTACCCTCTATAAGATATATTGATTTCAGAGGTAATAAGTCAATGAACAATAAAATACATTACATAAAATAAATAAATAATTAAAAACTATCCTAATATGAATGATAAAATATAATAGATAAAAATGAAAGTCTCCCAAGTAAAATACCTAAAAGAAGACTAAGACAGAAACCCCACAACAGTTCAGATTCCCAAGCTAGAAATGGAAAGTGTGGTCCATATAGTCCTTCTCAAAACTTGAAAACGGTTTACATATATGGGGGTTGAGAATAAAGGAAAAATCAGAAGGAAAATAGAAGTCTATCATGAAATGTGAAAAGATAATACTAATGCTCCTATGAGAAAACATCATAACTAACAACACCTAAACATGCCATCTAGCCAAACCCAACATCACCAAGGCTCACTCACTAAGTGACACATCAAATTATAATAAAATAATTTTAAGAATATATATAAAAGGTTCCCCTAACCATTTTACCACTAATTATCTTATCTCACACCCCAATATAAAATGTTATTTTCTCACACATCCTCTGTATCACAATATAATACATCACATCCTGATTCTACACACCAAGGCCATCACATAACATCAAATCATATAAACAAGGTAATATTGTATCGTTATCAGGAAGGACATAAAACTAATACCCTCATCTAACCATGAATGAATCACACCATAATCTATCTCATTGGATCTCACCATATCCTTCTCGAATACACTTAGGACACCACACAACAAAATAAAAAATATCAAAAATAAAAAATTTAACTTCTCTCGATCACATCATGTGCATTTCATAATTTCCTAGAAGAGGGATTAATGATGTGGGGGTGGACATCCATCCAACCAAACCATACGAATGATGGAAAAACACCCCCAAAACTATTGGTTATCAGTACTAGGTACTCGACATGGGTGGGTACATAAATAAATTACCAATTAATTCAATGTATATATATATATATAAAGCCACACACATCCCAAACGATTGGTTTAATAAAAATGAAACAACCAACTCATAAGAACACCACTTTTTCCTCCACTTCTACATGTACCACACAACACAACAATCCTCAAAGAACAAGCCACATTTAATTACATCATTACAAGAAAATCCAATTTCTGTATTTCCTTTAAAACCCATTGTAATTAAAATATCTAGTTCATTACACATATTATATCCCACTATTTTATATTCAACATCCCACTATTTATACAACACAACCTATTATAATTTATTCTTCCATTATCCAATTCATTATTCAATTTCCATCCCATTAGCAACACCATGTCAATTCCAATACTACTTAGGAAAATATAACAACACATAAAAACAAGCATAAACCAAAATTATAACAAAAACATCATCATAAACCTCATACCAACAAGATCACACAACACCACTATTTCACTATTATATCACCTTTCCTCCATAATGGCCAAATTCCACTACTTTCCCTCACATGCCACAATTAATCATAACAACCACATCTCCTCACATCGCCCCATCATATTTTCCATAATAAAGCCACTACCCATAAAACACACCAAAATAGAGAAAACACACATCCAATTAAGTCAAAACATTCTATACAAAACACATAAAAATTTTCAGATTCATTCAATGGGATTTATCACATTAAATTTTACTTTTTAGGGTATTCTAAAAAATAATAATTTTCCTAGGGAAAAAATTTGTTTAGATAAGTATAAGTGATTAAAAAATTTCATGTAGGGTGATGTGAAAAAATTATAATAACACGGACTTCATAACACCACAACTATATCTTAAACAAAGTCTCCCAACAACCATGTTTTTTTGTGAGGCATTAACCCTTAAAATTCATAACATCCATAATAACAAAAACAATAAAACCATGTGATTTCATTCCCCTCAACAAATTAATTTCAATTAAACCGATTCATTATCTTAGATAATATGAATAGAAAACCACGTATAGTGATATAATAAGAATAATAACATCCTACTTGATACATTGTGTGAGAAATATTGGAACCCCAACCTAGATGAAAGAAGCATTACATGATTTTCTACCTCAAAATAGGTGTTGTTCACACATGATAGGAACAACAAATAGAGAAATTGAACCAATAAAAGTAACATGGATCCACAACTCCAAGATAAAGGATTTAGAGACTCCAGTTACAATAGAATGAAAGGATATAAGAATGAAGGAAAGATCTTTGTTTTAGAAACAAAAGATACGAAACGATCTGGATTTTGGATCATAGATTTGATTTTAACTGACCATTAATAAATGCCTCATTAAATCCATACAGAAAAATAAATTAAAAGATTTATTTTTTAAGGAATAGAGGATAAAAATATATTTTATTGAAATGAATCTTAATTCCCTTAATTAATACTTTAAAACCATTTTATATAAAAAATGTAAAACCCACAAAACTATAAATTCTAGAAAAATTGAAAAATGATACTTCTAGGAGAAACTTTTAGGAGATACGTCTAGGGGATACCTTTAGGAGATATAATCAATTGATAATATCAGAAGATACCATCATGATCTACCCCTAGATTATACCTCCATAAGATACTGTAAGAATAATTCTACTACTTACATATTCTACAGTCAGAAGCTACCATTATAAGCTACTACCAGAAGCTACCACTGGACTAAGAATTCTACCACCATAAGTTATCATTAGAAGATACAATCGGAATTTACCATCAGATTATACCACCAAAATCTCCTGCCATAATATGTCTCCTATCACTAGGAGATACCATTATAAGATACCATCAGAAGCTACTGCCAGAAGCTACTGCTAAACCATGTCTACTACTGCTAGGATCTACAATCAGGATCTACCATCATGAGATAACATTAGGATATACCATAAGAAGCTACCATAGGAAGATAACATAAGTATATACCATTATTATCATCCATAAATATCTACCATAATTCACTAAAAATCATATTTCCCTCCTAAACACCCCCAAACTCCTTAATACATCCTTTGAACACATCTACCACTATATTTCCCAAAATGAAATAGGGAGAAAAGTCCTGGATATTACATGAGGTACCTCTAAAATATTTATATCCCTCAAGAATAAAAATTAATATAGAAGTAAATAAGCATAAATTCCCAAACAACCATCACTTGAGACACATCTCAAGGATCTTAGTACATCAAAAACCCCACTTTTAACTGAACA
Organism: Viscum album; assembly: GCA_963277665.1. Classification (NCBI taxonomy): domain Eukaryota; kingdom Viridiplantae; phylum Streptophyta; class Magnoliopsida; order Santalales; family Viscaceae; genus Viscum; species Viscum album. The sequence goes on from OY728140.1 coordinate 1,144,260,767, forward strand.
AACCAAACAAAAAAATATCCAAACAACCCTCAAAACCACATTACTCATATCTTCCACATATTAAATTGTAAAAACATTTCAACCCTCAAACATCCCCAAGCCAAAAATTTCTATAAATATAACACAACAGAGCCCTCAGTATACGAATCTAGGAATTCAATCCCCTATGTATGATACTTTCCACTTTTGGAGGAACTGACTCACCCACATGGTTTGAATAACGTCATGGTATATCATGTATCGATTAGGGAACATGTTTTCCATTATTCACATGAATTGATGCTTTAATCACACATCATTTCAATAAGGAATAATCATGTATCATATAAAACAATAGGGTCCAAACATCACATCATTGAACAAAAAAAGGGAAAAAAAGACAAAATAAAAACAAATCAGGGTATTGTGAACAAATTTGTATCTCACGATCCTAATTAATATTATCTATTACACCATTAATCCCCAAAAAATGAACCAATGGGATGTTTCATCCTCAAAATACCTTCTCTTGATGATATTGGGTCTCCGATGGTCACTTTATGATTATTTAATTGTTCTAAATATAAAACTATCACCATTCAGTGACATGAGGGTCATCATGAAGATGAAAACAGATACAAGAGACTTAGAAGATATTAGAAATTTGGTCCATTAAGGGTGAAAGTTATAATAGATATGTTACCTCTCCAATGTGCCCATACACTTAGAAAGTCCCAAAAAATCATGGAATGAACATACTAACTCTATTAAACCTCTTCTACCAACACCATGGGGATACCTTCAAGAACACATGATATCCAAACTCAAACTCAAAGATCCTTCTACTATGGTTAACATAATAATTATACCAGTCTTTTGATGCTTTCACACTCTCATAAAAAATCTAGACCTCTTCCATTGTGATCTGTACCACATTGTGTCCAATAACTTTTGAGAACTTGGCCCAACAAAATGGATAATGACATGGAATCCCATAAAAATCATCAAAATGGGATATGAAAATGGATGAATGATATATTTTATTATAAAAAAATCAACCAATGTAAAGTGTTGTTCCCAATCTCTAATAAAATATAAGATTCATGTCTGCAACATATCCTCTAGTGTTGCGATAATCATCTCTGACTATTCAATTATTTGAGGGTGTAAGGTTGTGCTAAGGTATAACTGAGTAAAAAAGCATGATAAAATATTTATAGAATGAAAGATTAAAAAATGTGTCCCAATATAAGATAATTGATCAATAAACACCATGAAAATTAACCACTTTATCCACATACCTCTTCACCAAAACATCCACTGAACCAGACTCCTTGAGCTCTAGGAAGTGGGTTGATTTCGTCGATCTATGATTACCTATATAGAATCACTAAATACCTATACTTAGGGTAACCCTATAAAGAAATAAATATATATTTCATCACATTCACACTCAGGAATATCCAAAGGAAACATGAAATGACTAGGAACATAGTTCATGTCCTTTAACTTCTAGAAAACTAGACACAGAACCACAAAATCTACCACAACCCATTTCATCCCAAACCACAAAAAAATCCTAAAAACAAGGAAAATATTTGAAAATCATAGGTGTAACTCCAAAGTTAATCTATGAAACTCATGAAGGACACCCTCATGCATCGCTACCAGAAAAAATCCTCCCCTAAAATAATATATAATTCTTTCCATCCCATGAAAATCACTCTAGAGCATTACCATGTCCATTATGATCACTCTTCACCTATTACTCCAAGTCCCCCTATGAGACTCCACCACATGATAAAACATAGAATATATGAAAATAATCACATATAATATTCCAAAACTATAAACCATCCATACATCCAACTATAAGGTTTCCAACTCCTCTAAAACTTTCTAAGCATCCCCAGACTCCAGAAAAACATCCATTCACGACTTCCTACTCAAATTATCAGCAATAAAATTCACGTTTAATGAGGTGTAGGATATATAAAAATCATAATCCTGAAAAAATATGTCCACCTCTACTATTTTATATTTATATCACTCTGAGAAAATAAATACCTCAAACTCTTGTGATCTGTGAAGACCACAATGCCCCCCCAATGAGGTAATGATGCCAAAAATTCAGTGTAAAAACAACCACTGTTATATGTAGAACATGGGTAGAATAGTTAAAATCCTGAAGTTGTAACATACTATAACCAGTTGATATCAGTTATTTTTTATTCATAAAAAACACTGAAATCCCATACAAAAAGTATCACAATATACCTCAACCATCCCAGGCAACTAGAGTGTTGGAGTACTGGTCAACTTCCCCTTCAGGTAGTCAAACATAGCCTGACATTAATAAATATAGATAAAACCCAAGTCCTTAATAGTAAAACATGTCAATGGGGATGAAATAAGTTATAAATTAGACACAAATATCTGATAAAATCCTACATGACGTAGGAGACAATGGACCTGTCCCACATTCTGGGGTGCTTCCCAAGAAATATGCCCAACCCCGAGATTTTGAAAGAGGATCATCATATTGGGTAGAATATATAACATGAAAAAAAAAAGATTATAAGAGAATATAACACCTTCTAACTTTACAATATATTTATTTTTAAATAAATTCCTTCTATCTGATAGCCTGTGATTCACACAACACTAGGTTTAAACAAAACACAACAATCTATAAAGATATTATTATTTAAACATGACCATTATAACCTAGACTCTAAATTGGAGGGTATGAATACAACTAACTAAATTAAGAAACTTATTTTTTAAACATGTGTAAAATAAATTAAATGGTTATCTATTTATAATAAATAAATTATAAACTAGTTGAAATGTAAAAAAACCTTTTCTAAAAAATTGTATTTTTATGAGTGGTGGTATAGTCATGATTTTTACACATAATTGTAAATTATTTTTTATCTCTTTTAGAAAATTTAATTTAATAAAATAAATTACTTTTTTAAAATCAGTGTAAAAAAATTATCTTATAGTTCATTTTTTTATTTTTATGAAAATATTCAATTTTTGATAAATAGTGAAAAAACTAGTTTTTATGAAAAAATTATTTTTAATTAAATGAATTTACAAGCCCCATTTTATTTTATTAAGGATTTTAAAGTAATAATAATTTAATTATATGTTAATTAAACTAAATTAATTCATTTTAATAATTTTATTTTTGAATTTTTATATAAAATTCATTTCAACTTGTGAATGTTTTTCATCAAGAAAACCAATTTTTCTACACGTCTATCAGTTTAATTCTAAATTAAATTATGAAAATTAAGTGATTTTAATTTTAAGATATTAATTACATATTTTTAATTATAATAATATATATTATATAATTTCTTAATGTTAAATTTTTACCATAATGAATATTGAAAATAGTAATATTCACTTACCACGGTTAAAGAAAAAACTTTTTTACGGGGGGTTTAACTAAAAAGATAAGGGTAAAAAATGACCCCAAAATGTCTAATTAATATTTTATTATAATATTTCAACATTATAATTTATATGGTTCATAAATGGACCATTTTGGATTTGGTTGGTGTGATAAAAACATCATTTGAATTATTTATTTTAAAAAATTCTAATTTTTTCCTCTCCCCCACTTATAAAAGGCCACCTGCTCACCTATCCTTTACAGAATTTCCAAAAGCATTGGATTATAAAATACCTACCCATATCACATCCTTATATAAAATCTTCATGGTTTCCAATGTTTGGTTATAAATACATCTTTGGATGGATTTTGGTAAAAAACCAAAATAAGTTATCTGAAGAACAAGTAACATCCATAACCGAGTGTTTAATTTTATTTCTTATTCCACCTAATTCAAATCATATATAACCATGATTATATAATATAATAATTATAATCCATATAATTATATTTATTTAGGTTATCCGTTTGACCTATAACTGTCTCCTCTTTCCTCAAATGGAAAATGAATATGTTGATCATGTGTATGGAGGACTACTGCATCACGAACCAATGTAATTTTTCCATCACCACTTATCATGTATAGATATAATGATGTATATAATGTTTATTTATATGTTATTTATGATATTATTATACTTATGTAACTATAATATCATATATACCTTCATACATTCCATTCCATAGAGAATGCGATAACATTGTTCCTGTGTATGATGAACTACCACCTAACAAAGAGATGTGATCCATTTTTCACATACAATTTATATGGATGGTAATAAGTATTAATTTCATGTTTATATATGATATTAAGGGAATATTAGTCATTCTGGAAAATTAATATACCATCCACTTCATTACCCTTTAACTTTTTAATGAAATGATAACTTTACTTCTTCGTACGTACGACCTACTGTCTCCACAAAGCGATGTGATTCATTCTCCATGGTCAAATTTTAATAATTATTATAATGATCGATATAATGTGTAAAAAATGAAATTTATAACATTAATATAAATATTTATAAGATTTAACTATAAAATATGTTCATTATATTGAACATTCTCAATGAAACATGCATGAGAAAACAAGGCAATTAACACCCGAAACAATAGTGGTAATGAATGATTATTAACAAAATATTAATAAAATGTTATTAAAGTATCATATATGATATTATAAACTCTAATAAAATTATTTTACAAGTATATAACATGTTTAAAACCACTATAAATGATATTGAATAATGCTCAACTAAAGGGAAGTGCAATTTAATGGGTTTTTTTAACTCAACTTCCATTCATTGGGTTATACGACAACATCGTTGATTATATTATTAAAAAATTATGTATGAAATTAATTATGACTTATTTATGTGTTATTTAAAATTTTTATTATTTGTATCTACATTTTTTACACATAATAACCCAATTATCTAACTATCACATCAATGATACTGTTTCCCTCAGAATTCGGGGATGACCTCCTGGATGGGAGATTCAAACGTTCCGATCAGTTTCTATCGGGTTTGTTCGTAGAACTGGAAACATCCAATGATTCCACATCCATTTGGACCTACTTTCCAAAGGTAGGCGCTCATTAGTTTGTGGACTAATGAGGCTTAGGAATTTTCATTGGTCGAGAGGATGGGAGGTCGGACTCATCACACCTTTTTGAGGGGAATTATTGTCTACTCCGGGACTCTCTTTATAGATTTAAGTTATGTTCGTGAACCCTTATTACATTACCAAGTATAAAATGAGCTTTCATTTATTTTTAACAATCAATGATTAAATATGTAAGAAATTTAGAGAATCTTTTATATGTATTCGAGGTTCTTCATCAATAGAGAATCATCTGCATCTATTTAGAGATTCTTGGTCAATGGTATCCTTCGAAACATTTATATAAAAGTCACTTGGTCATTATGATGACTAGGATGGTTTTAAAGCCACTCAGTGGGGCACTTGAAGTTTATTGTCATTCAGAAGGACATGGATTATTTCAAAGTTGGGATCGAACCCGCAGATGGGCTACCTACGTATCCTTTGTTTTGGAAAAGGAATCAGAACCCATGTAGTTCGAGAAATAGAGTATGATATTTATGATTAATGGCTCAAAGAAGGATGTCATAATTACTTTTACCCTCTAAGCTCATGTGATTCATGCTCGGTTTGAGAAACAAGAGGTATTGGTAATAAGATAGACAACTGGGCCATGAAAGATGTAATCATAAGAAATGGTTTGGGGCTTATGTATGTATGACTACCCAGATAAATAAAGGTTAGGATTTAATTTAGGGAGAAAATCTAGGAACAGGGTCCATAAAGGTATATGTGCTTCATGGAGATTTTAAATACTCTAAATTGGGACTTATTCTTGGAAAGGAAACCCAAAATTAGGAGAGGATTGATAATTGGGTTTTACTCCTGAGAAGGAATCCCATATCAAACGTAATTTAGGACTGGTTAAAGAGAATTTGGGGGACTTGGGGATTATTCCTAAAAAGGAAGCCCAGATTTATGGCTGGGGATTATTCCTAACAAGGAAGCCCAGATTAAAGGATTATGATTGGGACTTACTCCTGAAAAGGAGGCCCAAGTTAAGGAATTAAGGTTTGGGGCTTACTCCTAAGGAGGATGCCCAGATTAAAGGACTTATAACTGGGGATTATTCCTGAAAAGGAGACCCAGGTTAAGGATTCTCTCATCTTAAAGGATGAGGTTGAATGAATGAACTCTCAATCTTTGGTGACATAAATATGTATAAATCACTATGTTTTGAGAGATATTCCACAGAATTCCTTTCAAATAAGGAAGTCAAATCAAGAAATCATGCCATAAATGGATTTGAAGAGTATCTTGAAGACTGAATCTTGAATAGGAAAGGTGAAATAACTTAAGAGGGGTAAAATAGGCAAGATGGGCACCCAAAAAAGGCAGGGGAACGCATGTCTTGAAAGGCGCGGAAGTCTTACGTGGGCGCGCAAGTATTGGTCGCGCAGGTATACCTGTGCGACATGTGGGTACTTGCGCGATTTTCAACCAGCATTAAAAATACTTGAGCGACTCTTTCTTAAAGCCTTTATAATCGTCCTGAGGTTCTTCCAGTAAAGGGACACACAAGTTCTATCGAAGGAGTAAAGGTGGCGCGCAAGTGTGGCCACTTCCCTTAAGGGCTGGCCACTCAGGCGCGCAAGTGTTGATGCATTTCAACACTTAGGCCTTCCTCCTTCTCTTTAGATCTTCCGTTCTAGGTAAGAAATTACCTTAGAAGTGTTCCGGAAGCTTTGAAAAGAGACTTGGGTGTTGAGAGCTTGAATCTGAGTTTCTGGAAAAAATCCTCCCCGAATGGGGGGCCCACAGGGTCTATTTATAGGCAGAAGGAGACCCCGAGCAGTTACGTGGCGGTTATCACTTAGGTCGAATAGATTAAAGGATTATGATTGGGACTTAATCCTGAAAAGGAGTCCCAAGTTAAGGAATTAAGGTTTGGGGCTTACTCCTGAGGAGGATGCCCAGATTAAAGGACTTATAACTGGGGATTATTCCTGAAAAGGAGACCCAGGTTAAGGGTTCTCTCATCTTAAAGGATGAGGTTGAATGAATTAACTCTCAATCTTTGGTGACATAAAGATGTATAAATCACTATGTTTTGAGAGATATTCCACAGAATTCCTTTCAAATAAGGACGTTAAATCAAGAAATCATGCCATAAATGGCTTTGAAGAGTATCTTGAAGACTGAATCTTGAATAGGAAAGGTGAAATGACTTAAGAGGGGTAAAATAGGCAAGATGGGCACCCAAAAAAGGTAGGGGCGTGCAAGTCTTGAAAGGCGCTCAAGTCTTACGTGGGCGTGCAAGTATTGGTCGCACAGGTATACCTGCGCGACATGTGGGTACTTGCACGATTTTCAACCAGCATTAAAAATACTTGAGCGACTCTTTCTTAAAGCCTTTAGAATCCTCTTGAGGTTCTTCCAGTAAAGGGACGCGCAAGTTCTATCGAAAGAGTAAAGGCGGCGCGCAAGTGTGTCCACTTACCTTAAGGGCTGGCCACTCAGGCGCGCAAGTGTTGATGCATTTCAACACTTAGGCCTTCCTCCTTCTCTTTAGATCTTACGTTATAGGTAAGAAATTACCTTAGAAGTGTTCCGGAAGCTTTGAGGAGAGACTTGGGTGTTGAGAGATTGAATATGAGTTTCTGGAAAAAATCCTCCCCGAATGGGGGGCCCACAAGGTCTATTTATAGGCAGAAGGAGACCCCGAGCGGTTACCAGGAGGTTATCACTTAGGTCGCGCAAGTCACTTGCGTGCCAAGTGAGTCGCACAAGTCCACTTGCGTGACCATGGGGAAACTTGCGCGGCACAGTTGCTTTTGATCCTTTGTTCATTCCTTTGTCGATTTCTGATATTTTCTTCAAAGGTTGAATCACTTTGAGCTCAGATATTCCCCTTTTCTGATTTTTTAGATCTTATGACGAAAGGAGCATCAACAAAAGTCCCCCGTCAGAGTTGGATCCAGAGAGAAATGAGGATTTGACTCTGAGGAAATCAAATACATCCAAAGGAAAAGGGGGAGCGCCAGTCTTCAGGGCACAGAGGGCGGCGCACAAGTGTGCATCGCGCAGGGATACGGCCCTCCGCTGTGCAGGGTCCGACGCGAAGGGTCCCGACTGCGTCTATAAATAGAGGGCCTCACTTCCGTACAAGCATCCGGATTTCCGGACTTCATACCTTGGAGCTCTCTCCGCACAGGTCACCTTTAGCCGCGCAGGTTTGCTCTGTTTTCTAGTGTTTTCCTTGATGTCGCGCTACTGTAAAGGCATTTGTACTTTCATGGTAAGCATAGTTTTATTTTTACTAGGATTATTAAAAATAACCCTACAAACATTGAATCTTTTAATTGCTCAATATTACCTAAATCATACAAAAAATGTATATTTACTGAGCTAGAACTTGAATTTTATTCAGAGTTCCTTTGTCTTCTGTGGGCAGTTTAAAGTCATGTATGCCGGACATAAAGGGGCTAATGTTTAAGGTTGAAATAGCTTTGACCATAATGGATTAAAATTGATTCAATTCCTTGACAATTTACCTGAAAACATATTACCATACTCAAGTATGAGGGAGAGGGAAAAAAAATGTAAACTATGGCTTAAGAATATTTGAATCTGAAGAATGATATAAAGAAGAGCTAAAAGGCATCATAAGAAGTAATTTCCAATAATGAAGTTACTATTATTTAACAAAACCCGTTAGGGGGTTGAATTATGCAGGGCCACCTAAGGGAATTGGCTGCATAGTTAAATAAAATAGTATCTTTTGGCTAACAAGTCTGTTATGTAGACTGTTTATGCAAGGCCACCTATGGGCACGTGCTGCATGGTTAGGAAAAAGAACTCTCAGAATTTTACTTTCCTAGTGCTAAAATCCAGTGAAAGTTTATGGAGATTCAAATTTTCCAAAGTATAGAGTTTGCTGTATGGAAAGAGGTACTTGAATATAGAGAAGATATTTCCAGACAATATTATCGAAGAACTGGATGAATATCACTCCTATGAAGGTCTGACCCATAGGGAAGAAGAATAAACCATAGAATTGAATACTTTCAGATCATGAAAAAGGATATGGGAAAAATATGTTAAGGATGTCTATTTTCTTGCAGATCCCTACATACCATCGTTTAAGACAAATAAGGACAAAAGAGGCATTCTTCCCAAGAATAAAGTTACCATCATTTAACAAACCCGTTAGGGGGTTGAATTATGCAGGGCCACCTAAGGGAATTGGCTATATAGTCAAATAAATAGTATCCTTTGGCTGACAAGTCTATTATTTAGACTATTTATACAAGGCCACCTATGGGCACGTACTGCATAGTCAGGCAAAAAGAATTCTCAGAATTTTGACATTTTTGGGACTAAAAGTCATGAAAAGGGTTATGAAGATCTGAAAATATTTAAGGTTAGGATTATAACACATAAAGATGGGTATTGTCCAATGTATATAGAGATACATAGGTCAATGATAACCATAATTATGTTGTGGCTGGGTCCTGAATTAAAATTTTGGACTTCACTATGTATCTCATAAGAATGAAAATCAAGCCATACGTAGTTCTTGAAATTTAGTTTAACATCGTGCAGGACGAGAGTATGAGAGATCTTAGTTTAGGGTCATAGATTTCAGACCATAATAATGAATACACAGTGTGTGTTTTCATGAGGACTTTTTAGCCAAGGGATTGAAAGTGAAATTTGGGGTTAGGCCCAAAAGACTTCGGGCTGGATTCGAGGGATACTCGAATGTTCCTATGTATCCCATAAGGATGGGAATCAAGCCCACGTAGTTCTAGAAATTCCCTTTGTACAAATTTGGTTTGTACATGTGAAGGGTGAAAAGGGGACTTTAGTACAATGATGGTTTAAACCAAGATAAAAAGTTTAGGCATTGCCATGTATGCACGTAGTCTTTTGAAATAAAACATGATTGAAAAATCAATGTAAATAATGGTTCCCTCTCAAATGAGGAAATCAAAGAATATTGTAGTTTATTGTCATATCGGACAAAAGTGTTGTATAGTTTAACGTCGTATAGCAAGGACGAATGTGAACCAATGTAAAGATATTGATTCTAGGGGCGGTTTCACGAATCAACATCATATGAGATGGAGGTGAACCGATGTGAAGAGATTGGTTTTGGGCTTGAACCTTGGGAGGGTGCCTACATACCCAGCCTAGAAGGCAAGGATCAATGTCCGTGTAGTTCAATTAAAGAATGAATTAATGATCAAGTTGTTCTTGGGGTCAATGACCTAAAAAAAAAGTTTTTGGGACTTACACATGATTAGTGGCCCAAAGATAGTGTTATGGTTGAAGTTTTCTCTAAGCTCACGTGAGTCATACTCATTGTGAGAAACAAGAGGTAGCAACAACCTTAACGATGCACAGTTTAATGTCATGTAGCAGGGACAATATGAAGGGACTATGCAGTTTAAAGTCTTGCAGTTAGGAATATTGGTGCTGCACAGTTTTAATGTCATGTAGTAGGGACAAAGTATAGTTTAGCATCATGTAAGACATATCAAGGATTTTCTGTACAGTTTAGCGTCATGTAGTTAGGACGATGGGGACAATATAGTTTAACATCATATTGGATGAAAGGGGGACTGTGCAGTTTAATGTCATGCAGTGAGGATAGAAGAGTGCACCATTTTAACGTCATGTTGGATGCATTGGGGATTTTTTCATAGTTTAACATCATGTTGGATGAAAAAGGGATGATACAATTTAGTGTCATGTTGGACGAAAGTGCAAATAGTTTAAGGTCATATGCATAGACCGTGGATGGTGCAGTTTAAAGTCATACATGACCTTTAAGCGCTTATGTAGTTTAACGTCTTTCCGGATGTAAGGGACTTTCCTACAATTTAACGTCATGTTGGACGAAAAAGGGACTTTCCTACAGTTTAACGTCATGTTGGACGAAAAAGGGACTTTCCTACAGTTTAACGTCATGTTGGACGAAAAAGGGACTTTCCTACAGTTTAACGTCATATTGGAAAAAAGGGACTTTCCTACAGTTTAACATCATGTTGGACGAAAAAGGGACTTTCCTATAGTTTAACGTCATGTTGGATGAAAAAGGGACTTTCCTACAGTTTAACGTCATGTTGGACGAAAAAGGGACTTTCCTACAGTTTAACGTCATGTTGGACGAAAAAGGGACTTTCCTACAGTTTAACGTCATGTTGGACGAAAAAGGGACTTTCCTACAGTTTAACATCATGTTGGACGAAAAAGGGACTTTCCTACAGTTTAACGTCATGTTGGACGAAAAAGGGACTTTCCTACAGTTTAACGTCATGTTGGACAAAAAAGGGACTTTCCTACAGTTTAACATCATGTTGGATGAATTGTATGAACCAATTGTAAGAATCTCGGTTTTGGGGACCATATTTTCTGTTTATACAAAATATTTCTTCAGAAATCTGGCATTGGTTGGAGTCGTGATGAGTTCTCCATCCATTGAGATTAATGAATAAGCTCCATTGGAGTAGACCTTATGTATTGAATAAGGTCCTTCCCATTTTGGTTCAAGCTTGGGAGGCTTCTTTCCTGGTATCATTGGTGTTCTGAGAACCAATACCAATTCTCCCTGAATGAATGAACGAAGACGAAGTTTTTTGTTAAAAGCTCGTGCTATTCGATTCTGATAGATTTCCAAGTGGTGAAAAGTGCACAATCTTTTCTCATCTAACTATTCCAATTTATTCAATCGCTTTTGGGATTGCTCATCTGTAGATAACTGATCACAAATGGCTACTCTGAGTGAGGGAAATTGAACTTCAATTGGCAAGACTGCTTCCGTTACATATACCAACGAATATGGAGTTGACCTCATTGCATTGCGGATGGTAGTTAGATAAGCCCATAAAGCATGAAAGAGTTTATCAGGCCATGATCTCTTATCTTTATCCACCATCTTTTGCAGTATATTTGAAAGAGTCTTGTTAAAGGATTCTATTTGGTCATTGGCCGCCGCATGATACCAAGATGAATGGTTGGATTTAATGTTGTATTCTTGATACAATTTCTTCACCTCAGAAGAACAGAAGTTGGTGCCGTTTTCCGTCAATATGGTATGAGGGACACCAAATCTAGTAATGATGTTAGACTTGATGAAGCTAACAATGCATTTAGAACTGACTTCTTTGAGAGGTACTGCCTCTGCCCATTTGGAAAAGAAATCAGTAGCAGTAAGAATGTACTTAAACTGCTTGGCTGTAGCTGAAGGGTAAGGTCCCACCACATCCATTCCCCATGTAGAAAATGGCCATGAGTATTTAGCTGTATGAAGCAACTCTGGAGGTTGATGAATGAAGTTGGCATATACTTGGCATGAATGACACTTCTTTATAAAATTAACATAATCTTGTATCATTGAAGGCCAAAAGTATCCAAGCCTTCGAATTTGATCAGACAGTCTATGTCCAGACTGGTGGGCACCACAGACTCCTGCATGCACTTCTTTTATGACAGCCATTGTCTCTTCACCATCAATGCATCTGAAGAGAACTCCATCAAAACCATGTTTGTAGAGAATTTTCTCTAAGTGGTTTGAGCTATCATAAAGAGTAAAATTGACCACACGTCGCCGAATTTGTTCTTTCTTGGCTCTATCAGGTGGAAGTGTTCCATTTTGAAGGTATTCCCTGATAGGTGACATCCATCCTGTAGTATGACCATATAGTTCAGGAATGGGACTAATTTCATTAATTTACTCTGTTTTAGCTTGAACATAAGGTGAAATTGCACGACGGTGGGGAATACTGATGGTTGTCTCGTCCTGGTTTGGATATGCTAGAGCTGTGGCTATATTGGCTAGCGCAACAGATTGAGCATTTTGTGATCTTGGGACATAAGAAAATGTCGGTTCTGAAGGGAATTCCGCCATTAACTCTCTGACGTAATCATACAAAGGGATTAATTCTTCTTTTCTGATGGCATAATCCCCATTGACTTGTTTGATTACCAGGTCTGAATCACCTTTCACCTTTAAGTGATTCACTTGTGCTTGGAGCGCTAACTCCAAGCCTGTAATGAGAGCTTGGTATTCAGCTTCATTATTGGTACCAAATTTCCACAATAAAAAGGAATAAGGTAACACTGCCTTATCTGGAGAAATGAGCACAATTCCTAAACCAACTTTGTTGAATTTAGGATTTTCCATTTTCTTCCCTATTGGACTTCTGGAAGCACCATCAAAATACATTTCCCATATTTAAGTATTATCTTGAATAGATAAAACTTCATCATCAGGGAGTTCAATATCTGAAGACGTGTCTTCCACTGAAGGATGTTCAGCTAGGAAATCAGCCAGAGCTTGGCCCTTTATCTCCTTTTGAGACACATACTGAATGTCGAACTGCTGCAAAATAACTTCCCACCTTGCTAGACGTCCTGTAAGCATTGGATGACTAAGGATGAATTTGAGCGGATTATTGCGAGATACCAATTGGACCTCGTGATGTTGCAGGTAGTGTCTCAGTTTCTGAACAGCAAAGATTAATGCCAGGCAACACTTCTCAATACTTGAATACCGGGTTTCTGCTTCAAGCATAGTTCTACTGAGATAGTAGAGGCTATTTTCATTTCCAGCATCATTCTTTTGAGCAATAAAGGCACCCAATGATCGCTATAGAGCTGTCACATAGAGGATAAGTGGTCTTCCTTCAATAGGTGGCATGAGTACCGGTGGACTCAAGAGGTATTTCTTGAGAACATCAAATGCTTCTTGACATTCTTCAGTCCACTGGTAAGTGAATTCTTTTTTCATTAATTTGGTAAAGGGTAAACTTTTTCCTGCCAAATTGGCGATGAAACGCCGAATATAGGATAAGTTTCCTTGAAGTCCTCTTAATTCTTTCAAATTCTGAGGAGGTGACATACCAAGGATTGACTTGGTCTTCTCAGGATTGACTTCAATATCACGATGGCATACAACAAAGCCAAGAAATTTTCCTGAGGTTACCCCAAAAGCACATTTTAAGGGGTTCATCTTCAAATTATGTTATCGAAGCTTGTGGAATGTGACTTCTAAATCAGCCAAGTGATTAGAATTTTGTTTGGATTTAACCACCAAATCATCCACATAGAACTCAACAAACTTCCCTAATAAAGGTTTGAAGATACGATGCATGGCGCGTTGATACGTTGCACCTGCATTTTTTAAACCAAATGGCATTACCCGGTAACAAAACACACCTTGAGGGGCTCTGAAGGCTGTAGATTCCTCATCTTCTAGGGACATTCGGATCTGATTATATCCGGAATATCCATCCATGAAAGAAAGTACTTCATAGCCAGTCGTCGCATCAATTAAGAGTTCTGTAATTGGAACTGGGAAATCATCTATAGGACAATACTGATTAAGATCTCTGAAATCGATGCAAACCCTAATTTGTCCGTTCTTTTTCTTTACAGGGAAAATATTAGCCAACCACTTGGGATACTGAACATCTCTGACGAAGTTAGCTTTGATCAGATTATCCACTTCAACTTCAATTTTGGAAGCATAAGTTGGGTGTGTTCTTCTCGCGGCTTGCTTAAATCCTCGATGTTCTTTTGGTAAACCCAAATGATGAGTAGCAACATCAGGATCATGCCCAGGCATTTCTATATAGTTCCAAGAAAAAATATCTTTATTTTTCTTTAGAAAAGAAATATACATCTCTTGCTCTTCAAGGGTCATGACCGCACTAATTAAAGTGGGTCGTGGATTTTTCTCTGTACCCAGATTTACTTCTCTGAGTTCATCCACAGTGGTAGAGATACCCTCTTCAAATTCTGGGGGAGCATCTCTAAGATCTTCCTCTTCCTCTTCATCACGTGCTATTTCTTCCGTTTTCACTTGCATAGTAGATGACAAAACTAAATTCTCATGATCATAAGAGATGTCAAAATTTTCACATTTTGAAGAAGAAGCTTCCATTTCCGACCCTATTGATAATAAAGGGTCTTCTTTGGGAAATAAAGAGGAGATGATGGATTGATAATCGACATCATTATTCACCTCTGATGTTGCTATAACTTCTTCTGGCCTGATTGGCGAAGTATAGACTTGTTGGACTTCAGCAGATGAAATGAAAACATCACCACTTATGCTTTCATCACTGTTTGGAAAGTTACCAATTTCTCCCATGTTGTCGGGCTCGATTTCCGTAATTGACATTATGGATCTTTCCATAAGAGTATTTAGATTTGGGCCTATTTTGTCAATTTGACTGATAGGTAACACATAATCTGTACTCACATGTGTAAATGGATTTATTGGAATCTTCTCTAAACCATATGGAGCATTAACTTTGGTACTTTACTTTATTGTAGATTTCCCTCTTCCCTTTATGTGATAAAATTCCGCCTCAATGTATTGAGACTCACATGTCTTGAACGGGGCCTTATCACCATACAATGTTCCAACTTGACCATTGAAACAGTATTTGAGACATTGATGGTATGATGAAGGGATAGCTGCATGCTGATGTAGCCAGGGTCTTCCAAGCAAGACATTGAAAGCTGAGTCTTGATCAACAATCATGAAATCCGAATTGGATACAAGATCTCCAAACTGAGTTTTGAGTGTAACTTCGCCCAGTGGTTCTTGTTCATTTTTATCATATCCTTGTAACATCATGGTAGAAGGAGATAAATCAGATTCCATGAGGCCCAATCGATGAAGTGTACGAATGGGCATGAGGTTGACTCCTGAACCATTGTCAATGAAAACTCTTTGGATATCTACATCATTGACTTTGCCAGATAAGTATATAGGTTTTATGTGCCCATGCACAACATCATCTTCATCTCTATCAGTAAAAGATATCACTGCATGGAATTCTGCAGGATTATTCTCTATGTGATAGACTTCAGCTGCAGCAATTTCAGCTTCAAACTCATGAGGACTTGACAAAGCTTCGATGAATGCTTCCCGAAGATCTTTTGAAATATTCAAAGCATCCAAAATTGATAACTTGGATGGTACTTGGGACAAGTGTTTCAATATATCCTACTTTTGATCTAGAGGTCTGCGTTTCCCAACAGGAATATGCGGTTTAGCAGGTACCTTGGAAGCAGATGTTTTGGAAGCTGATGCATCTTGTATTGGGATAGAAGTTGGAAACATCCTTGGTTTTGGAAGATTAGACTGATTAGATCCATTTACTTGCTGAGATAAAGAAGATGGAACCTTTAATCGGTCTTCCAAAATAACTGTGCCAAAACAGAGTTGGCCATTGGCAGAAGAACTTGCTTGTTCTTTTTGAGCTCGCTGAAGGGCTCTACCATGAGTTTCTGCTGCATACACAGTGCTAGCAGGGGTAGAATTGGAGTAGTGTCTTCGGAAAGATCCACGTCTTCCCCTGTATCCTGAACCTCTAGAAATTCCTCGGATTCCCTTATTTGATACGGGGAATTCAGGCTCATCAAGACTGGAATATGGATTTTCTAATTGAATCATATTAACAGAACCGAAGATTAATTCTTCGTCTGATAAAGACTCTACCTGATTAGCCTGTTTAGGCTATGCCGTTTGATGGGGTGGTGCCCGTGACTTTGAAGTAGATGGAATAAAGTCTACCAGAGTCAAAGACAATTTAGGCTTTGACACATACTCATCTTCTTCTGATTCTTTTTTCTTCTTTGAATCAAGACGTTTCTTTGAGGATTTTCCCTCTGATGAAGAGGGTTTTACCACAATATTCATGGTAGAAGACACAATTGGTTTCTTTAATTGTGTTCGCAAAATGGCATGAGTCCGATTGATTGTCTTTCTGACCATCCAATCATCATACTTCTGTGCATTTCTGCTTTTGACTTCTTTCCATTCACCTTCTTCCTCTGGAACTGTAGCAGTGACACATGCTACCTGAGTCGAAGAACCTTTCAACTTGACTTATCCCAAGTCGACCATCTTTTATAGGAGGTCTTTAAAGACAAAACACTCCTCGATGGGATGCCCTAACATTTGATGAAAGGAACAATAATTGGGACGGTCTTCATCTCCTTCCTTGTTTGGCCTCTTGGGCACTGGTAATTGAACCAAATTATTTTCCAGAGCTGAAATGAAGTAACCAGGAACCTGATCATTTTGGAAAGAGTATATTTTACTCTTCAAATCCTCAAATTGTTTTCATCGTTGGTCTTTTTGATCAATTGGACGAAACAACCTTTTTTGTTGGTGTTTAGGAGGTGGAGCTCTTCGAGAAGATGAAGGTTTTGAAGTAGAAATAGGTACAGGCGCTTGTTTAAGCATAACTGTAGTAGTTTCTGCTTTACCCATTCTCCTTCCTGGAGCTGATGGAATAACACGAGATTTAGCCTTAGCCTGTATAAGGTAATCTTCAATCTGTTGAGCGATTGAAGAAAGATCTCAAAACCCTCCTGCGTATTTCACATGGATCAATGGCTTGCGTAATTTGTCACGCAAATTTTCCACAGAGATTGTAACGACCCAATATTTTTAGGTATTATATTAACTTACTCTTAATGATTTAATAAGATGTTAATGGTTAATGCAGAACGAGGAGTCTATGGCTTCATCCAGTAGACTCGACCCTTATGAAGCCCACTTATCAGAGCTTGGGAAGGAGGTAGCATCTGTGGGCTTCGCTTTGGACCAAGCCCAAGCCGAACTCCAGCGTGTCAAGCTTGAATGGAAACGCCTGCGGGAGAAGTTCAAGTTAGTAGAGATTACTACTAAGGCAATGTTATCTGAGCCTCCCTCAGATTCTCTCACCATAGCACACCTTACACTTAGGTCTTATGCCGGTGTTATAAGGGGCCATGTGATGAGACCCTAGCTTCCTTGTGTAATCCTTTCGAGCGAATAAATTGAGATTTCTTCCTTTAGTGATGTTTGTGAAATTTCAAATGTCTAGATAATTTTAGAATGTATTTTATTGATGAATTTTGAAAAAAGGATATTTTAAAATATTTATGTAAACCCTAAATAACTAATGATGTGAAATTATTTTCAAAAAATGGTCTTCTACAAAAGTGTTCAGTAAGGAATTTGGAGTCTAATAAGATTAACTTAATTTTTGATGAACAGTAAATTATGAATAGTGATTTTATGCTTAGGATTAGTAATGTGACCAAATGGATTAGTAATTTCACTCAAAGAAAGTTTTAATATAATTTAGACACCTAGATTAAGTAATGTGATTCAATAAAATGGGTAAATAACGGTTTCATAAATTATTATTCAAGTATTAGTTTTTTCGAATGAATAGTGTTTTTTAATTAAAAATTTAATTAAAAATAATTAGAAAATTATTTTTATAAAAAGGAATTTATTTTTGAACTCAGAGCATGGATATTATGTTAAGGTAATTTTTGGGGATTTTTCTGAAAAAAATGAATTTTCAATGAATAGTGTTTTTATTTAAAAATTAAATTAAAAATATTTAGAAAATTATTTTTATAAAATGGATTTCATTTTTGAAATCAGAGCATTGATATTTGGTTAAGGTGAAATTTTGAGATTATTCTGAGAAAGTTGAATTTTCGATGAATAGTGAAAATATAGTTTTAAGTTACGGGTATTTAATGACATCATTAAATGATGTATTAAGTATATATTCAATATGGTCGAATTATGAATATTAAGATAAGGTGTGATGTGTCCCTAGTGGCCAATACCATGGGCAAATACCATGGGCAAGCCCATGGTTTTTCCAAAACCATTAGTGAGGCGTCCCTTGGCCATTAATGCCTTGTCCCCTCACTTTCCCTATAAATACCCACCCTTTCCTCCTTTAGTTTCCACTCCCAACTCTACCCCAATGAATTTATGGTCTCCTTACCTCCCAAGGAGTCCTCCCAAGGTTCCCCCAAGCCCTCAAGGTCCAAAACTTTTAGTTTCAAGAGTCATGTTTTAAGGTAAGGGATCCGACCCCTCTCTTTCTTTTAATGTAATCTCTTTTATGTCATTCCTTTTATGCTCCATGTTCTTATGTGAGAGGATGTTATTTTATATTCCTCTTACTGCCCCTTTCATGTTTATATGATGATAGATCCCATCTTACTCTCATCATTTCGTTTTATGAAAGTTTAAGTGACGCCGTTAGGCTGCCGAATGTTTAAGTGATTCTTTCACCCTTCTCATTTTTCAAGTTCAATTTTCATGTCAAATCTTTCAAGTTCCTTTTTATTATGTTGGGTTATGATATCTATATCTATCATACTGATCTATTATGATCATATGATGAGAGACCCTATTTGATCTGTTCAATTCATTTTTGTTGAAGTTTAAGTGACGCCGTTAGGCTGCCGAATTTTCATAAGAGAAATCAAATTTTTGTCTTCCTTCCATGTTTTTCATTTCAAATGGTATGACCTTAAAATTGCATCACCATGTCCATATATACTTCTTATTCTTTCCCTATACTGTTTTATGGGTCAATTATGATTGTTCGACCCATGTCCCCTCTCTTTTCAAAGTTTTCTAAAACCGTGTAACATAGCCGTTATGCTGCAGAATTTTCGTCTCAAAATGCCTCTCTTTTCTCAAAATTATTTTATGTTATAAAGTGAATACTCAAAGCTCCTATTTCTAAAGGGGTATTCACATATATATAAAAATTTTCTATTTTAAATTCTGGGATTTACATACATGATACCTGCTTTCCCTTTCCGTGGGTTTAAAGTAACGTAAAGATCATGTCTTTAAAGCAGTTTTTAAAACGTTATGATTATGAAATGAAACCCATTTATTTTATGCTATATGGGTTATTTATGAAATGTTTGATGATGATATATGTGGCTCACATGAAAATAAAGGCAAATTTAAGGGTTCACCCTGATAGCGCTCCAATGCATTGGGTAAAGACTTAATCTCTAGAGATGACCATTTTAACGACGCCTTGGTGAATAACCTTGGTAATTTTTAACGACATCTTGGGGATGGACCTTGGTGAAACAAAACGATTGTCAATATTAAATGTTTCAGCCACATCTTCAAGTTATGAAAAATGTTATTTTTATTATGATGTATCTCATGATTTATTTCTCATGCCTTAAAGTTCTTTTCATGTCCTTGGTGAAGTATCTCAAGTTCACATGTAAAATGTTTCTCTTGTTTCCCTTACTGGGCCTTCTTCTCACCCTTTCTTTTGATGTATGTCCCCAGGTTATGAGATGCATAATGAACATAGGATGAACTAAAGGATAAGCCTTTCAAGTGTTTAAGAAGAATGTTTTATGTTTTTTTATGTATTATGATCCTTGTTTCCAAGACACTAAACCTTAACGATCCTCAGTTTTGTGTAATGTAATGAAAGTTTATGTTATAAAAAGACGGGATGTTATAGTTGGTATCAGAGGATGGTTTAGTTATTTGTGGAAATTAGGATATAAAAACTTTTGGAAGAACCCTATAGAAAAGTTTAAATGTAGGAAAACTTCCTGGTATTTTGGTAAGTATTGAGTAAGTGGTTTATCAAACAAATACATCCCTGTCTGGATACGAGCAGGTAGAGGCAGCTCTGGCACAGATGTACATAGGGGTAAAACCCGAAAACACCGCTTTGATCTAGACTCGAACGGGAACTGGTGCACGATAACGGGCCTTGCTGCACTCTTGGTTATGACACTCCCGGGGGATATGTTTGGTTGATCAAAAGCTTTTTATGAATCATTATGAAGGAATTATAGAAAAGTGTAATTGTCTAAGCATGAAGTCTTAGTTAAAAGATTCATAAATGAAATAAGTTTCTTACTAAGGTTTTATTCTTTTAGAAGATGGAGGGAAATAGGAGGAACTGTGCTGATGGTGACCGCAATGCACCATGTGCTGACGGCCCTCCGATGGAAGCCGGAATGGAAACATTCATGCGAATGATGAACCAACTAACTCAAGTTATGAGTAATAACTTGAATCAAGCCGAGAGGCCGACCTCACCACGAAGGGAACAACACTCTGTTGAGTCCTTCATGCGTCAACGGCCGCCAATATTCAGTGGATCTACTGACCCATTGGTTGCGGAACAATGGATAATCTCCATTGAAAAGATCTTTTCTGTACTTAATTGTTCGGAACAAGAAAAAGTCACCCTTGCTGTTTACCGCCTAGAGGGAGAAGCTGATCAGTGGTGGTCACTGATCAAAAACACGAAGCCACTAGGAGATATAGAAGCTATGGAGTGGGAAGAATTTCAAGGAATTTTCCTTAACAAGTATTTCCCTCATTCCATGAGAACGAGAATGGAGAAAGAGTTTCTCGAGTTGAAGCAGAAGGAGAACGAATCTGTCGGAAGCTACGAGATGAACATCACAAGGCTTTCCCGTTATACCTCAAGCTTTGTCATGGGCCCTAATGGGAAGGTTGATAGATTCTTTGGCAGACTACGACCTCATCTGCGGAAGAATCTAGCCAATAGGGACTATGATAGCTATGAAGAAATAGTTCTAAGTGCTATGAAAGTCGAGCTGGAGTTTGGTGAGACACAGTGGTCTCATAAACCAAATGAAAAGAAGAGATCGTTGGAGCCCAGTTTAGGGAAGTCTTTTGATCAGGGAAGAGGTGTAAAGCAAATGCAACTTACCACATGCAATAAATGTGGGAAGAATCATTTGGGGAACTGCTTGAACGGAAGTGGCAAGTGCTACAAGTGTGGAAGAGGAGGCCATATTGCTCGGAATTGTCATAGTGAGGTGAAGCCTCAGCTTCCCAACACTAACGACAGAGGAAAGATGGTTTTGGCCCTACTCGAAGTCACATGATTCAAGTGTGGACAGCTTGGGCACTTTGCTAACCAATGTCCAAATCTGAGGGCGGTGGAGGGGAATCACCACCAACCTCAGCAGAGGCCAAGAGAGAAAGGTCGTGATTTCGCTATCACAACAGCTGAAGTTGAGGTCCCGAACGATGTGGTAGAAGGTACTCTTGTTGTCCTATAAAAACTAGAAAGTACTTTATTTGATTCTGGTTCTACGCATTCCTTTATTTCCTCCAAGTTTGCAAGGAATATAGAATCAATCCCCGAACTGCTAGAGATAGAGTTGTCTGTCAAGACTCCAAGTGGGATTATCCTTGCATCAACAGTATTTAGAGACTCTAGTGTTTACTTTGGTGAGCACAATCTTATCTCAAATCTAGTAGTCATTCCCATGATGGAATTATACATTATACTAGGGATGGACTGGCTCTCAAAGTATAATGCTAAGATCAAATGCAGAAGTAAGGAAATCTCAGTAGTCTTTAATGAACGACCTGCAGTTATCTTCCAAGGAGAGATATCCCGAACTGACCCCTATCTAGAAGCACCTCCTATAGCTTTCTTTATGGAGTTAATCGGTGATGATGAAGAAGGAAAAGGGAGCATACAAATAGAAGATGTTCCGATTGTTTAGGAATACATGGATGTATTTCCTGAGGAGTTACCTGGACCTCCCCCAGAAAGAGAGGTAGAGTTCTCCATTGAACTCATACCTGGGTCTCAACCGATATCAAAGACTCCATATAGAATGGAAAATATGGAGCTAGAAGAGTTAAAGAAACAACTCCAAGACTTGTTGGAGAAGGGGTTTATCCGACCGAGTGTGTCTCCTTTGGGAGCATCAGTTCTCTTTGTGAAGAAGAAGGATGGATCAATGCGGCTATGCATCGATTATAGAGAACTGAATGGGATCACAGTGAAGAACAGATATCCTCTTCCAAGAATTGATGATTTATTTGACCAACTTCACGGGGCTCAATTCTTCTCTAAGATTGACCTTCGATCTGGTTATCATCAACTGAGGGTGAAGAAGGAAGATATTCCAAAGACTGCCTTCCGATCAAGATATGGGCATTATGAGTTTACTGTTATGCCCTTCGGCTTGAATAATGTTCCTGCTATTTTCATGGATTTGATGAATAGAGTCTTTAAGGACTACCTTGATAACTTTGTGGTAGTTTTTATTGATGATATTTTGATATATTCAAAAAGTCGTGAGGAGCATGAAGATCATGTAAGGGTTATATTAAAAACTCTGCGGAAGGAGAGGCTCTTTGGGAAGTTCAGCAAGTGTGAGTTTTGGTTACAACAGGTGGATTTCTTGGGGCACATCGTAACCAATGAAGGAATCTCGGTTGACCCTGCAAAGACAATGGTTGTGGAGGAGTGGCCTCAACCCACAACAGTAACTGAGATTCGTAGTTTCCTTGGTTTAGCAGGATATTATAGGAGGTTTGTGAAAAACTTTTCACGGCTTTCTAATCCACTAACCAAGTTGACTCGAAAAGGGGTTAAGTTCATCTGGACAAAGGAATGCGAAGAAAGTTTCCAAGAGCTGAAGAAGAGATTTGTTACTGCACCTGTGTTAACACTACCCTCTATCGGAGAAGGATTCGTTATTTTTAGCGATGCATCTCTAAAAGGCCTTGGGTGCGTCCTCATGTAAAATGACAAGGTAATTGCTTATGCATCTCGACAGTTGAAGATTCATGAGCAGAATTATCCTACGCATGATCTAGAGCTGGCGGCAATTGTTTTTTCTCTAAAGATATGGAGGCACTATATTTATGGGGAGAAATGTGATATATACACTGAACACAAAATTCTAAAGTATATTTTCACACAGAAAGAATTTAACATGAGACAAAGGAGATGGTTGGAGCTTATTAAAGACTATGATTGTTCAATTCATTATCACCCGGGAATAGCAAACAAAGTCACGGATGCATTAAGCAGGAAAGATCCTGTTGTTTTGGCAACAATGAGGATCTTAGGAGATCCCTTGATTAAAGATCTAGTAAAACTGGACATGGGAATTATAAGGAAAGGGACATCATCAACCCTATCCCAAATGATTTCTCAACCTTCATTACTAGAGAAAATCAAGAAGGCTCAAAAAGAAGATCCTTTGCTGTAGGAGAAGTTGGAGGCTGTAAAAGATGAGAAGTTCCCTGATTTCAATATTGATCAAGAAGGTGTATTGAAATTTCGTACAAGACTATGTGTCCCATATATTCCGGAGATAAAGAAATAACTGATGGATGAAGCTCATAGCTCTACTTTCTCTATACATCCGGGAAGCACTAAGATGTATAGAGACCTTCGTGATCATTATTGGTGGGATAACATGAAGAGGGAGATTGCTGATTACACTACAAGGTGCCTGGTGTGTCAGCAAGTAAAGGCAGAAAGACAACTTCCTAAGGGGGTATTACAAACACTACCCATACCAGTATGGAAGTGGGATAATATCACGATGGACTTTGTAACTGGTCTCCCGAAAACATCCAAAGGAAACAATGCGATATGGGTTATTGTGGACCGTCTCACTAAGACAACCCATTTTATCTCTATTCGGGAATATTTCTCTCTGGATCAGCTTTCCAAGATATACGTGAAGGAAGTGGTAAGGCTGCATGGGGTACCACTATCCATCGTATCTGATCGTAACCCAAGATTCACATCAAAATTCTGGAGAAGTCTTCAACATGCTCTGAATACTGAATTGAATTTTAGTACGGCCTATCATCCTCAAACTGATGGCCAATCTGAAAGGACTATTCAGACACTCAAAGACATGTTGAGATTATGCTCAATGGAATTTAAAGGTGGATGGGATCAGCACCTCCCATTAGTGGAGTTCTCCTATAACAACAGCTTCCATTCGAGTATTCAGATGGCACCCTATGAAGCTCTATATGGAAAGCGGTGTAGAACTCATACTTGTTGGGATGAAACTGGTGAGAGGAAGATTCTTGGGCCTGATCTCGTGCAAGAGATGACAGAATATGTTCATGCCATCCAACAACACATAAAGGCTGGTCATAGTCGGCAGAAGAGCTATGCTGACAATCGTTGAGGGGACTTGGAGTTTGGTGTTGGTGACAAAGTCTTCCTTCGAATTTCTCCATGGAAGAGAGTCATGCAGTTTGGGAAGAAAGGGAAGCTCAACCCTAGGTACATTGGCCCCTATGAAATCCTTGATCACATAGGAGCAGTGGCCTATCGTCTAGCATTTCCACCGAACCTAGCTCAAGTTCATGATGTCTTCCATGTATCTCTCTTGAGGAAGTACATACCCGACCCTTCGCATGTACTGAACCCAGAGGTGGTACAACTGGAACATGACCTCTCTTATGAGGAGCATCCAGTGGAGATCTTGGACCATAGAGACAAGGTCCTATGAAACAAGACTACCCACCTTGTGAAAGTGTTGTGGAGGAATCATAAATATGAAGAGGCGACTTGGGAGCCGGAGGAAACAATGAAGCAAAAGTACCCTCACCTTTTCGACTAGGCCTCAAGTATAAATTTCGAGGAAGAAATTTCTTAAGGGGGGAAGAATGTAACGACCCAATATTTTTGAGTAGTATATTAACTTACTCTTAATGATTTAATAAGATGTTAATGGTTAATGCAGAACGAGGAGTCGATGGCTTCATCCAGTAGACTCGACCCTTATGAAGCCCACTTATCAGAGCTTGGGAAGGAGGTAGCATCTGTGGGCTTCGCTTTGGACCAAGCCCAAGCCGAACTCCAGCGTGTCAAGCTTGAACGGAAACGCCTTCGGGAGAAGTTAAAGTTAGTAGAGATTACTACTAGGGCAATGTTACTTGAGCCTCCCTCAGATTCTCTCACCATAGCACACCTTACACTTAGGTCTTATTCCGGTGTTATAAGGGGCTATGTGACGAGACCCTAGCTTCCTTGTGTAATCCTTTCGAGTGAATAAATTGAGATTTCTTTCCTTTAGTGATGTTTGTGAAATTTCAAATGTCTAGATAATTCTAGAATTTATTTTATTGATGAATTTTGAAAAAAGGATATTTTAAAATATTTATGTAAACCCTAAATAACTAACGATGTGAAATGATTTTCAAAAAATGGTCTTATACAAAAGTGTTCAGTAAGGAATTTGGAGTCTAATAAGATTAACATAATTTTTGATGAATAGTAAATTATGAATAGTGATTTTACGCTTAGGATTAGTAATGTGACCAAATGGATTAGTAATTTCACTCAAAGAAAGTTTTAATATAATTTAGGCACCTAGATTAAGTAATGTGATTCAATAAAATGGGTAAATAACGGTTTCATAAATTATTAGTCAAGTATTAGTTTTTTCAGATGAATAGTATTTTTTAATTAAAAATTTAATTAAAAATAATTACAAAATTATTTTTATAAAAAGGAATTTATTTTTGAACTCAGAGCATCGATATTATGTTAAGGTAATTTTTGGGGATTTTTCTGAAAAAAATGAATTTTCGATGAATAGTGTTTTTATTTAAAAATTAAATTAAAAATATTTAGAAAATTATTTTTATAAAATGGATTTCATTTTTCAAATCAGAGCATTGATATTTGGTTAAGGTGAAATTTTGAGATTATTCTGAGAAAGTTGAATTTTCGATGAATAGTGAAAATATAGTTTTTAAGTTACAGGTGTTTAATGACATCATTAAATGATGTGTTAAGTATATATTCAATATGGTCGAATTATGAATAGTAAGATAAGGTGTGAGGTGTCCCAAGTGGCCAATACCATGGGCAAATACCATGGGCAAGCCCATGGTTTTGCCAAAACCACTAGTGAGGTGTCCCTTGGCCATTAATGCCTTGTCCCCTCACATTCCCTATAAATACCCACCCTTTCCTCCTTTAGTTTCCACTCCCAACTCTCCCCCAACGAAGTTCTGGTCTCCTTACCTCCCAAGGAGTCCTCCCAAGGTTCCCCCAAGCCCTCAAGGTCCAAAACTTTGAGTTTCAAGAGTCATGTTTTAAGGTAAGGGATCCGACCCCTCTATTTCTTTTAATGTAATCTCTTTTATGTCATTCCTTTTATGCTCCATGTTCTTATGTGAGAGGATGTTATTTTATATTCATCTTACTTCCCCTTTCATGTTTATATGATGAGATATCCCCTCTTACTCTCATCATTTCGTTTTATGAAAGTTTAAGTGACGCCGTTAGGCTGCCGAATGTTTAAGTGATTCTTTCACCCTTCTCATTTTTCAAGTTCGATTTTCATGTCAAATATTTCAAGTTACTTTTTATTATGTTGGGGTATGATCTCTATATCTATCATACTGATCTCTTATGATCATATGATGAGAGACCCTATTTGATCTGTTCAATTCATTTTTGTTGAAGTTTAAGTGACGCCGTTAGGCTGCCGAATTTTCATAAGAGAAATCAAATTTTTGTCTTCCTTCCATGTTTTTCATTTCAAATGGTATGACCTTAAAATTGCATCACCATGTCCATATATACTTCTTATTCTGTCCCTCTACAGTTTTATGGGTCAATTATGATTGTTCGACCCATGTCCCCTCTCTTTTCAAAGTTTTCTAAAACCGTGTAACATAGCCGTTATGCTGCAGGATTTTCGTCTCAAAATGCCTCTCTTTTCTCAAAATTATTTTATGTTATAAAGTGAATACTAAAAGCTCATATTTCTAAAGGGGTATTCACATATATATAAAAATGTTCTATTTTAAATTCTGGGATTTACATACATGATACCCGCTTTCCCTTTCCGTGGGTTTAAAGTAACTTAAAGATCATGTCTTTAAAGCAGTTTTTAAAACGTTATGATTATGAAATGAAACCCATTTATTTTATGCTATATGGGTTATTTATGAAATGTTTGATGATGATATATGTGGCTCACATGAAAATAAAGGCAAATTTAAGGGTACGCCCTGATAGCGCTCCAATGCATTGGGTAAAGACTTAATCTCTAGAGATGACCATTTTAACGACGCCTTGGTGAATAACCTTGGTAATTTTTAACGACACCTTGGGGATGGACCTTGGTGAAACGAAACGATTGTCAATATTAAATGTTGCATCCACATATTCAAGTTATGAAAAATGTTATTTTTATTATGATGTATCTCATGATTTATTTCTCATGCCTTAAAGTTCTTTTCATGTCCTTGGTGAAGTATCTCAAGTTCACATGTAAAATGTTTCTCTTGTTTCCATTACTGGGCCTTTTGCTCACCCTTTCTTTTGATGTATGTCCCCAGGTTATGAGATGCATAATGAACATAGGATGATCTAAAAGATAAGCCTTTCAAGTGTTTAAGAAGAATGTTTTATGTTTTTTTTATGTATTATGATCCTTGTTTCCAAAACACTAAACCTTAACGATCCTCAGTTTTGTGTAATGTAATGAACGTTTATGTTATAAAAAGATGGGATGTTATACAGATTGGCAACAGTTCCTCCTGAGGAAGGTCTAAACTCAGGGAATATGTTAATCCCTTCCAGCGAGCAATTAAATCAGAGACTCTTTAATTCTCCCTTTACTTGCAGTTTGTAAGATCGAAAACTGTCGTTTTTGGAAAAGTTGAGCTGAACTGAAGAAGGAATTTTTGGAAAATATCCTCCCATCCGATGATTGACCGGGATTGCAAGCTTGTATACCAGACAAAAGCTGGTCCTTGCAAGGTTCGCACGAAGCATCTGAGTTTCACTGCTTCTTACTGTTCTGGAGTTCCCATTATAGGATCACAACAAGACACGTAACGTGTCAAATGTTGTTCAGGGTCACCTGATCCATTGAAAGTAGGGAAAATAGGGTTTCCAAAACTGGATGGAGGAGAAATTGAATCTACCCATTCAGGGTAAAATTTCTTTTCAGGTTGAACATGCGCCCGTTTACCTTCCATAGTTTCTAACCGAGCTGTTAATGACTCAATAGTAGTTATCAACTTTTGAGAAATATCTGGTTGAACTTGGTTTTGGGTAGGTGCAATGAATGGAGCTTGGACAGACATGGTGGTTGGTGCTGCAACTGATGGTAGTGCTGCCAAACGTTGTTGAACTTGACCCGTAGGATTAGACTTCTGAGGGTGTACTGATAAAGGAGGATATTCCTGATCCATCTCAGTAACTGCAACAAATTCCTTTGGCTGTGGGACTCCAGCATTTTTAAGAAGAAGACTATTCTGAAGTAGTTCTGCATTCAACCTTCTTAATTATTTCATTTCTTCCTCCTGTTGTTCAAACCTTTTCTCTAATGAGAGCGACCGACCTTCTCCAGAGGAAGGATATGTAACCTGATTCTTTCCCTTCCCTTTTTTAGATACCTTTTGGAGAGAGGGAAGTGGATTACCTAGGTTATAAGTAATCCTTTGACTTCGTGTACACACACCTTCTTCATTTGTATCGGTGCATACATTTTCTCGAGTAGGACACTCTTCATCTGAGTCCCCTGAGTGAACCTCCTCTGGTGTATTAGAAACAACGACATTGATGACATTGATTGATGCATAATGCATCACATCCCTTCTATCAACATTTCTGTGATATTGTCTTCTTTCATGTCTTTGATGAGACATTGCCTTTTGTTGATTTAATATTTTAGGAACTTCTTGATGAGCTATAACTTGGAGGGAATCTCCTGATATTTTGGCTCTTCTTTACTCTTGCAGCTTCTTCCCCAATCGAGAAAAGACCGACATTCTCTGAGGAGGGGATTGATGATTTGAAAGAGTCCCCAGTCTTGTGAACTGGGGATGTTCCTGCTGTTTCCGCTCAACTCCTCGAATCCCATTTGTTGAATCTGAGGGTTGGGTTAAAGAAGTCCCCAGTCAGACAAGAGGGGGTGTCTCTTGATATGCTATGTCTGAGATCTTCTTAAAATATCTCTTGATCTTGCGAACCTTAGTTCGGAAATTAGCTGGATGCATTAACCTGTATCCACTTTTATCACCTGGTTCAACAGACCGTTAGATGATTTCCGAAATTTCTATCATTTGATGATGTGTTTGCTCCATACGAGAGGCTTGTGCAATATTCTCACCTTCTTGATGTAGGAGAAATTCAACAACTTGTTCTCTATATGCTTGACTTTGAGAGGAACTAGTTGAAGCCTGTTCTTGAGCAAGATTTTGATTACAAACAAATCCCATTGACTGTGGTCGGCCATGGGTAATAACATTGCATGAGACCATTTTCGGCGGGCTTTGCTGACCGGAAAGCACTGTGAAATGTAGTGCTCCGTGAACACCCCATCCTCTAATATCAACACCAGATGGAGCATTGACAATTAACTGACGCAATTTTCTTAGTGCGCCCAGGCATGAACGTTGAAGGGTTCTCTGCTGCTTTTCAGCCTTCAGATACCGAGAGACTGATAGAGATGCCAAATCAATCTGACGTTGTAGCCCTTATATTATCTTAAGATGATGTTCATATTCATCATAAGATAATACCTTCTTCTTCAATTGACAAAGAGTTTTCCATATGTTGAGACGAATATCATGGATTCCATCATCCGTCAACATCTTTGGAATGTCGTACTCGGAGTCAGCCAAAGGCCAAAACATGACTGGTACCTCACCTTTCGCCAATTTTTTTCTCATGTTCAACATTTCCTCTTTATCATTAAATGAAGATTCTTCTACCTGTTTTGACCATAGTTGGTGTTTCCTTGTTGCTTCATCGGATTCAACAAGATTGGTAGAGACATCATTGATCAAACTAGAAGATGCATGACTTAGGGGTGGTTAGGAGAATGACCTACACCCTGGGCTATCTTCTGATTGAGAAAGTATTTCACTTATTAGTGATAAAGCATCAGACATGACCGGTTTCGCATTTGCAAGTGCCTCAAGATAAGAGGGCTTTCTCGGCACTACATTGTCCACTAGAGTATTTTCCAGGCAATGTGAATCACTACTGCGGAGAGGACTTTCGCAGTGAAGTTCATCATCATGGGGAGGAACACCATAATGGGTTACAGCAAAAGATGAGTTCTCTTGCTCCTTGGTCTTCTGACCACACAGAGGGTTCCTGTGGCTCTCATCTGAAGATGAAACTTCAAGATTGACCGAATTTTCACGAAGAAATCCTTCATGAGAAAGTGTCTGTTGAAGACTTTTGGAATTAATGTTCCCGTTATTGGGAACTGAGGGAGTAGAATCTTGAATTCCAACAGATAAATGTCTGATGGCTTCAAGAACTCCGACATCGAGTAAGGCCTTGTCACAGATTGGCCTTCGATCTCCTGACTGTGCTGGGCGGATCATTTTCTTAGATGCCTTCTTACTCGCTTTGGAAACCACTTGTTGATGAAAGTGGTTGCTATGAGCAGGTGTATGTGCATGATCAGGAAAGATGGTCAGGTTAGGCTAACGACATCCACTCAAATCAGGTGTATGTGCCTGACTTGGTTGTCCGTATGATATGGGGGAATATGCCCCATAACACTCTTGGACTGGAACAGATGTGTGTGTCTGTTCCGGAGTGAATCTTTGATGTGTCACTCTATTGATAGGGATAGATTTATGTGTCTTTCCCTGATATGATGCTGAAGTTGTTATGATATCCTAGCAAGCATCCAGAATATGAGCAAGAATTTTCTTCTGCTCTTTCACCATTGACAAAATATGCTTGGTGACTTCAACTACCAGAACGAGGATATACGTCCATTCTGGGCTTGGAGTAGGTGTATGTGCCTACTCGTGTCCTCCTTTTCCTATCAGTGAATCCTGACAGTACTCAAGTGTAGGGGTAGAGAGTTGAGTCTGCCTCCTGTTTGTCTTCGGGGCTTTCTGACTGACTTCTCCGTGCACTACCAGCGATACTGTTGGTAGGCTTGATTAGTATTAGCAGGTGTATATGCCTGCTGATTACAATTCACCAAACGTGGTTGACGAGATCCATCATATGTAGTCAAACGAGCCTATTGACTAACTGATGATGTATAAGCAGCTGTATGTTCCTGCCTATAGTACTCCGCCGGAATTGCCTGGCGGGATTGGCGTGATGCTGCCAGATGAGTCTGCTGGACATCGGAATTAAAACGGGCAGGTGCGTATGCCTGCTCGTTGTTCACCACCAAGTTAGGTTGGTGGAATTCTCCGGAGATGGCAGGGATGATAACCTGCCCATTGTTAACCGGATTCCACCTCTGGCGGTTCGTCTTGCCTGCTCGGGTTCGAAGAACCTGATCCGAACGCCTGGAGTCGGTACACTCATCATGTTGAGGGCGCACTGCCGCATGAGTCTGGCGGCGATTGTTGATGGGAGCCCTCGGGAAGGACTCTTGTATTTTTGGATTAAGGTCCTGAGGGACCTGCTCATTTACTTCCTTAGAGTAAGGGAGTGAATGGAAATTGCATTCCGGGGATAACGACCCGAAACGGTTGGAGACGGTAGTCAGCATCGCCTGCCTCTTGATCACTGGTCGTCGTTGTCCGGACGACCTGTGTGAGTTGTTCACTTGGAGGGCCTATCGGGCAGCCTCCAGAGTTGGGGTGGTACCATGTTGACGGTACTCCTTAACCAGCGCATTTGATACCCAGCGTTAAAGACGCTGAGTAGGTGATGTCATCCTCAGAGCGGATGACGATCCAGTAGGAATAACAACATTGGTATTTGCATCAGCAATATTCACAAGTGTGAATTTGAGAGCATCCATTATGGAAATATAGAAGATCTTGGAAAAGAGTGCCTGTTTGATATCACAGACGTAATCAGGATAAATTCAGCCACTTCATCCTTTGGATGAGCACATATGTCAATGATTGTTTTTTTATCCCTCTTATTGACTTTTAAATAGGGGCTTTAACAAATAGGTAAAAAACCACTTTAATTTGGTTAAGGATTCACGTCGGGTTCACCATTTTTTGTTTCCCTCGGAATTCGGGGATGACCTCCTGGATGGGATATTCAAACGTTCCGATCGGTTTCTATCGGGTTTGTTCGTAGAACCGGAAACATCCAATGATTCCACATCCATTTGGACCTACTTTCCAAAGGTAGGCGCTCATTAGTTTGTGGACTAATGAGGCTTAGGAATTTTCATTGGTTGAGAGGATGGGAGGTCGGACTCATCACACCTTTTTTAGGGGAATTATTGTCTACTCCGGGACTCTCTTTATAGATTTAAGTTA
This sequence comes from Viscum album, assembly GCA_963277665.1. Classification (NCBI taxonomy): domain Eukaryota; kingdom Viridiplantae; phylum Streptophyta; class Magnoliopsida; order Santalales; family Viscaceae; genus Viscum; species Viscum album. The sequence goes on from OY728140.1 coordinate 1,144,293,625, forward strand.
TGTTCGTGAATCCTTATTACATTACCAAGTATAAAATGAGATTTCCTTTAGTTTTAACAATCAATGATTAAATATGTAAGAAATTTAGAGAATATTTTATATGTATTCGAGGTTCTTAATCAATAGAGAATCATCTGCATCTATTTAGAGATTCTTGGTCAATGGTATCCTTCGAAACATTTATATAAAAGTCTCTTGGTCATTATGATGACCAGGCTGATTTTGAAGCCACTCAGTGGGGCGCTTGAAGTTTATCGTCATTCAGAAGGACATGGATTATTTCAAAGTTGGTATCGAACCCGGAGATGGGCTACCTACGTATCCTTTGTTTTGGAAAAGGAATCATAACCCACGTAGTTCGAGAAATAGAGTATGATATTTATGATTAATGGCTCAAAGAAGGATGTCATAATTACTTTTACCCTCTAAGCTCATGTGAGTCATGCTCGGTGTGAGAAACAAGAGGTATTGGTAATAAGATAGACAATTGGGCCATGAAAGATGTAATCATAAGAAATAGTTTGGGGCTTATGTATGTATGACTGCCCAGATAAATGAAGGTTAGGATTTACTTTAGGGAGAAAATCCAGGAACAGGGTCCATAAAGGTATATGTGCTTCATAGAGATTTTAAATACTCTAACTTGGGACTTATTCCTGGAAAGGAAACCCAAAAATAGGAGAGGATTGATAATTGGGTTTTACTCCTGAGAAGGAATCCCATATCAAACGTAATTTAGGACAGGTTAAAGAGAATTTGGGGGACTTGGGTCTTATTCCTAAAAAGGAAGACTAGATTTATGGCTAGGGATTATTCTTAACAAGGAAGCCCAGATTAAAGGATTATGATTGGGACTTACTCCTGAAAAGGAGGACCAAGTTAAGGAATTAAGGTTTGGGGCTTACTCCTGAGGAGGATGCCCAGATTAAAGGACTTATAACTGGGGATTATTCCTGAAAAGGAGACCGAGGTTAAGGATTCTCTCATCTTAAAGTATGAGGTTGAATGAATGAACTCTCAATCTTTGGTGACATAAAGATGTATAAATCACTATGTTTTGAGAGATATTCCACAGAATTCCTTTCAAATAAGGAAGTCAAATCAAGAAATCATGCCATAAATGGATTTGAAGAGTATCTTGAAGACTGAATCTTGAATAGTAAAGGTGAAATGACTTAAGAGGGGTAAAATAGGCAAGATGGGCACCCAAAAAAGGCAGGGGCGCGCAAGTCTTGAAAGGAGCACAAGTCTTACATGGGCACGCAAGTATTGGTCGCACAGGTATACCTGCGCGACATGTGGGTACTTGCGTGATTTTCAACCAGCATTAAAAATAATTGAGCGACTCTTTCTTAAAGCCTTTAGAATCATCTTGAGGTTCTTCCAGTAAAGGGACGCGCAAGTTCTATCGAGTGAGTAAAGGCGGCGCGCAAGTGTGGCCACTTCCCTTAAGTGCTGGCCACTCAGGCGCGCAAGTGTTGATGCATTTCCACACTTAGGCCTTCCTCCTTCTCTTTAGATCTTCTGTTCTAGGTAAGAAATTACCTTATAAGTGTTCCGGAAGCTTTGAAAAGAGACTTGGGCATTGAGAGCTTGAATATGAGTTTCTGGAAAAAATCCTCCCCGAATGGGGGGCCCACAGGGTCTATTTATAGGCAGAACTAGACCCCGAGCGGTTACCGGGAGGTTATCACTTAGGTCGCGCAGATTAAAGGATTATGATTGGGACTTACTACTAAAAAGGAGGCCCAAGTTAAGGAATTAAGGTTTGGGGCTTACTCCTGAGGAGGATGCCCAGATTAAAGGACTTATAACTGGGGATTATTCCTGAAAAGGAGACCCAGGTTAAGGATTCTCTCATCTTAAAGGATGAGGTTGAATGAATGAACTCTCAATCTTTGGTGACATAAAGATGTATAAATCACTATGTTTTGAGAGATATTCCACAGAATTCCTTTCAAATAAGGAAGTCAAATCAAGAAATCATGCCATAAATCGCTTTGAAGAGTATCTTGAAGACTGAATCTTGAATAGGAAAGGTGAAATGACTTAAGTGGGGTAAAATAGGCAAGATGGGCACCCAAAAAAGGTAGGGGCGCGCAAGTCTTGAAAGGCGCGCAAGTCTTACGTGGGCGCGCAAGTATTGGTCGCGCAGGTATACCTACGCGACATGTGGGTACTTGCGCGATTTTCAACCAGCATTAAAAATACTTGAGCGACTCTTTCTTAAAGCCTTTAGAATCCTCTTGAGGTTCTTCCAGTAAAGGGACGCGCAAGTTCTATCGAAGGAGTAAAGGCGGCGCGCAAGTGTGGCCACTTTCCTTAAGGGCTGGCCACTCAGGTGCGCAAGTGTTGATGCATTTCAACACTTAGGACTTCCTTCTTCTCTTTAGATCTTCCGTTCTAGGTAAGAAATTACCTTAGAAGTGTTCCGGAAGCTTTGAGAAGAGACTTGGGCGTTGAGAGCTTGAATCTGAGTTTCTGGAAAAAATACTCCCCGAATGGGGGGCCCACATGGTCTATTTATAGGCAGAAGGAGACCCCGAGCGGTTTCTGGGCGGTTATCACTTAGGTCACGCAAGTCACTTGCGCGCCAAGTGAGTCGCGCAAGTCCACTTGCGCGACCCTGGGGAAACTTGCGCGGAACAGTGGATTTTGATCCTTTGTTCATGCCTTTGTCGATTTCTGATATTTTCTTCAAAGGTTGAATCACTTTGAGCTCAGATATTCCCCTTTTCTGATTTTTTAGATCTTGTGACTAAAGGAGCATCAACAGATACAAACTCTGCAAGGGTCTTTTCTCAAAATTCTTTCTTTGAGAATAATGTTTTTTATGCACCAAATTTATTTTGAATGGTGTATATAATTACCATTTAAATAATATATCACTAATCATTACAAAATAATTATATTTTAAATTAAAATTCATTTTATTCATTTATGGGGATTTATAATTCAAAATTTACCAAAGTGATAAGGATTTATGTTTCAATCTCATTTTATTCGGGAATGATTATGCTTGAGTTTCTTTTGAGGGAATTTATTTGATCATTTTTTGATAAAACAAATTTAATTTTATTCTCATATGGTTATTCATGATGATTCCTTGTAATATTAATATTTTCCTCTCTTTGTTACATAAAATTATAGAGAAAATGTTTTTAAGAAAATAAGACTTTATTTCTTTCAATACCGAATATAGTTCTTCTTCCAAATCAATGTTTTCAAAAATGTTTTCAAAAATATTTTAATACGACCATTTAAATTAATTTTTAACCAAAATATGATTCTTCATTAAAATTAAATGAGTTTTCCAATCTCTTTCTAAATAAAGTAATTTTTGAAATTTATTTCAAAAATATTAAATGAATATTGATTTTTTAACATATTAATCATGAAGGAAACTCTTCCACTGTCTTGACCGCACAATATTTTAAAAATTCCTTTTAATGTTTAAAAGTTTATTTTAAAACAAAATTATTTAATTTTTGAGACAATTTTTTATTTTAAATAAGTTTTTTCAAATTAAAAATCATGTTTTCCACAGTAAATCATCAAAGGGATCTTTCAAAATCATTTTCCATCTAAGATGACATTCTTTGATGTTACTCAATGTGAAATGGTTATTTTCCCCAATAATGTTTTTATAAAAGTATTTTCATTAATGAAAACAACCATTACTGTTATGGGTTTCTTCCAAATTATTTTTACATGTCTCCCACATATATAAAAAAAATTCACACTTATTTTTATGGGGTATTACATTCCTTATAATAATTTATAAAATTTATTCATTATGAAATTTAATTTGAGTGTGATATGGATTTGGATTATGAAACCAATTTTCTTTCCGTGGGAAATTATTTTGTTATGCCTTATGATTGATTTACTTTAAATGGAACACCCAGATCATGAACATGATATGATGGGTGCTCCAATATAACACTCTATTTCATTGGGTAATGTTATAATCTATTGAGATGTTTTGCACGAGATTAGGGAGTAAACCAAATCCATTATGGGAATTTTTATACTATATGATATTGTTTAGGAAGTTATCCTTAACTCATGTTTATGTCATGTTATATATTATTTCCACATTTCTAATGATTCCATGATATTATGATACCATTTTCTTCACATTATTCCTTAATTTTATTACTCATGTTCCATATCCTTTAGAATATCATGTTATATATTTGACTCACTTGTTGTGTTTCCTTAATAGGTTTATTCCCTTATTAAAATTTTTATTACACCCCTTTCTTTATATATTCCCTAGGATATCCCATGTAGTTTTAGGAGATCTAATGGTTTTTAGGAGATCATTATAGAGAATAAAATGAAGATTCCATATTTAATTTTCCATTTATGTAATATAATCATATTCTTCCAAAGACATTAGGCATTTATGATCCTTCTTCCATTATAATGGATATTTATGATTATTAATAATGTAATAAAATCTATAGAATGATTGGGTCTCCATAGTTTTTATCAGAGTAAAGGATTATATAACCTTTATAACTATGATGAGAAAACATTATTAAGAACCCTAAGGATAATTATTTGAATAATACTAAGTGTAAAAAAATATCATGGAATCTTGTTGAAGTATAGAGCAAGTGGTTTTTGAGAAATTAAATCCATGTATTGATAGAATAAGTGGTTTTGGTTCTATAGTAGATGTACATATAAGTAATAATGTCAAAAAAGGTTCATAAGACTTGACACGAGCATTACCTAGAACATGACAACATTCCTTATAGTGAACATGAATTTACACAAATGAGGGATACACTTTAGAAATTCACAAACTCTTTGTAAACCATCATAAAGGAAATGAATAAACAATGATCATAAATGACCTATGTTGAACCTAAATTTTCATATATTGAAATAAAGGTTTTTGGATTTAGACATATTGTTAATAACTTTTAATGATTATATTGTTTCCCACCATGAATATTTTTGGTTATAATATGTTTTATGATTTTTCTCAATGGATAAAACCATAATGAAGTGGGTTAATGTTGAATGTGATAGAAAATATGTTGATGAGAAATAAAACTATATAATGACTATAATTAAGGATATCATGATTATTCATAATTTATTATCATGATATATGATTAAAAAATTATTCCATAACTAACTCTCAAACTCACTAAATAAGAGTAGGATAAAGTTATCTGAGAGCTTGGGTGGTGGATATGATAGAGGAATTAAGATTAATTTTTCTATTTGTCAAGAATGTGGGATGATGCACTCATGTGAATGTCATAATAGAATAAGAATATTTTTAGCATATGTAGAATAGAGGTACAAAGTAGGTAATTTTCGAGTAAAATTGAAATGTAAAATTAATAAAATATATGATAATAATGGTTTATTTAAGGAATAATCAAAAGCTTAATGTTTTAAATATTGAAATAACATGCATTATAATAATCGATGTCATAGAGGAAAAGATCAAGAAGTTGTTCAAAAGGTTTCTACCAGTAAAGGTTATTATGTTGATTATGAAGAGACTAAAAATGAAATATGAATATAGGGTGGTATTTTAGAATAATATGTAGAATCATAGTTAGTGGTTTAAATATTTTAATGTATTTATTGTAATGTTTATGTACTAGAATTGATGATTTTTTTTGAATCATGAGTAATATATTTATGGATTGATCTGTAGGTGTTTTATATTAAGGATTTGAAATAATATGTTGAATGAACTAGATATCTGATTTAATTTAAAATTAATACTCTATGGAAAAAAAATTAGTGAGTAAAAGATAATCTTGGAGATGTAATTAATATTGAGGTAATTATTTGATGTTGCATAAAAGAATAAGCAATATGAAAAACCATATTGGTTAAAAAAGTTATTTGATGGATTTTTTTGAATATGATCATCATAGTCTTGATAATGTTATAGGAACATAGAGAGTTATGAATATGATCATCACACAAGTTTTACCATTTTTAGAGAAAAATGAAGACACACAAGCTGGGTGCCCACCAATTGTATCCGAGAATGCCGAGGGGCTTGAAATCACAACCAATGTTTGACAAGGGTGCAACAAAAAACTCTAGCATATAGGATGTAATATTTAGTATAACATTATTTATCCTTATGTCATTTAATGGTAAAATATTATTTTTTTGGGAAACATTTTATAGGATCACATTATTTGATTATTAGGTGTCTAATGATATTATAGGAGACACTTTTTTAGGTTTAAGTATATATAATATTTTTGTTTAATATAAATTATTATTTAGGAAGAATGTTATTATGTTTTTTGAGATGTAATTTGAAATGATACGAGACAAACACTATAGTTAAATACTTATTTCCTGTTGAGGTTGTTGAGTTTATTTGGTATATAAAGTTATTTAGTTACGTTATGACCTAGGTTAATATTTTTGAATGCTAGAGATTAATGTAATGTAATTGAACCGGGAACCACTAAACCGATTCTTTAAGCTGGGTCGTCACATGAACTCAAGCACGCCTCCCCATATGCCATAGGTTTCCAACTAGTAGCGAGGATATAATGAGTCACATGGGGAGACTATACCCTCTTTACCAGACTAATCCACAACAGAACACAATATAAATAGTGGAAACTATATGAAATACCAATAAATGAGCATAACCAAGCATTTCCCAAATAGGGTACAAAACACAAATTAGATACAACCATGTCATGCCATACTAGTAGTGTAAAGTGGAGGAATAAAAAAATAAAACAAATGGCCAAAAATCCAAACGGGTCCCTACATCAAGTGTGGGTCTTTCTCCATATACATCCTGAGCCCAACTCAACATCTCACAGTAGGGCCTCTGCCCTTGTTCTGACCTGCAACCAATAGATCTGGTCGGGTACCCAATGATGGCCCGAGTAGAGTGTGAGTACAAAAATCAGTAGGCCACCACCAACAGTGTCTATAAAATATCCAGTCTAATAGATAGTGCATGAAATTACAAAATTAATGGTAAGTAAGCAAGGGATAGTTCATGTGCCATTATTTAACAAGATTAATTTAATTCACGACTAGTAATTATCCCAATTCCATTTCTTATACCATCTTAATTACATAAGCCACATTGATCACATGTTCCATGGGTTAGGCACAAATATCATCTACACAAGGGTCCAAGGCAATCAATCACAGTGCATAGGGGAAATAAAACAATCCCCTATCTCACTAGGGATACACATATCACATCAACTCATATTATCACCTCAAAGCATCAATCTGGGTGGAATACATCATGTTATATAAATATCATGATCCTTACCTCAAATCATTAGTTCGTGTGGAATTAAACCATTAGGGGAATAAAGCATCAGTCCTCATACCTAACCCATGCATTAGGTGTGGAGTTTAGAGCATCAGTACAACTCCTTCCTCATGCCAACCGTATCCTCACCTTGAAGCCTCAGTCTAGGTGGATGAAACCATTATGGGAATAGAGCATTAGTCCTCATCTCTAACCCATGCATTAGCGGTGGAGTTTAGAGAATCAGTCCAACTCGACCCGTGGGTGTAGAACATCAGTCAATACCCCACACTACTAAGCCATGTGCACATGCTTATTTATCAAGTCACCACAACCAAACCATAACACAACCAAGCATGTTCAATGCCATTGGATATCACAATACATAACACAACACAACATAACCAATGCCATTTGGAATCAACATTCACAATGCATAATAAGAAACATGGTAATTAATACTATTCCATAACTTATTAACACATTTTCCAATTACAATTCATATCCATTCCACCAAATTTTCATTCCCATGCCTTAACCCCTTCGGTGTATTTAAAAACCCCTATGCCTTATCCAAATTCATCATTAACCATTCATTAACCCATTTAGCCCATTTATCATTTCACAATCATTTACCCACTTAGGCATTTCATATACAATTCTCCTGTAACATAACACAATATCTTTGTTATATTAAATCATTTAGGTGCATCACCTAAGTCTCATGTATTAACCCATTTCCCAATTCACCCCCATTTACCATTTCCCATGCTTATCTCACTAAGCATAATCATGTAGAAAGATAATCCCTTAGCATTTCCCTTTGTCTCACTTAACCCCTTTTTAATCCAACAAAAAACCCACATAGGTCACCGCCCAAAATATGTGTATTAATTTGAATCCCATTCACATCCTTCAATATTAACATCATGTTCAACCTAGTCTCTATGTTCTCGCACAATATCCTTACATTTAATTAGCTAAACCCTAAGTCAGGGAATGAGGGCACGCCCCAAGGGTGGCCCTAACATAGGTCACATCATCCTCCATGCATCCCGAAAGGATCATGAGGGTTCCACTAGGTTACTTAAACACCCTAAGAATAATATCACAATAACATCATAATGAAATATTTATAAGAGGGTAAGAATCAAAACACATCATGCACAAACTTCTATAAAACTCAAGGGATATAAATTGTAGACCACCTACCTCGAACCCGATGATGAATGCACTCTTAATCGTGGCCTTAGATCTGGATTTAAGCACCCCTTGAATCCCCAACCTAGGTTACACTTAAAAACAAAGGGGTTTATAGATTCATATGAAAATGGGAGAAACCACAAGCCCTAATCCGGATAATGGAGGGGTGGGAAATATTGGACTTACCCAGAGCTTCAATTTGCAAACAACAGCGCTCCAAACAGCCAAGAATTGAATGAAATCCACCTCTTGGAAGCTTGGGTTGGAAAGGTTTGTCACTAGTGTTTTAGGGTATGAAATGGAGGAAAATACCGATTTGGGGTTTTAAATCATGAGATATAAATTTTGTAAATTTTCCAACTTTTATGGGCCACACGGTTTACCCACACAGTTTGCCAAACCGTGCGCAAACTGTGCAGAAGATACTATCCGAAAACACCCATTTCGAACAATTTCATGTGATACCACATGGTTTTACCTAACCATGCTCAGACCGTGCGGAGGCTACTATCCAAGGATGGCAAATCTGTATGGTTTACCCACACGGTTTCCCCTAATCGTGCGTAGACCGTGCTCGGTGAACTGCTTGGCCCGATTGCTCTTCTCTTCGCACCCTGAGCCCCCAGAAACCCTTGAGACTTCACATGAACCTCGGGAAACACTTACTTAGACACAAATAGAGACCCAAACCATAACACAAACAAAGCATACCTTAAGAAAATCCAGGATCTTACAATCTCCCCACCTTATAACGGCTCGTCCTCAAGCCGCTCTTCTGAGCATCACTAACTTCCGTAACAAGGGATCATACCACAAGGTATACCTATCCACTCCCACTTTCCAAGTTTTTGGTTGTACATCACAAGGCCACCAAAAAAAGTTCAAGGGAATATAATTTCCCCTTAAGACTTCCTCACCACAACCACAACACGAGATGAAAACTTCTTAAGGATTCATCAAATTCAACCGTTATCACCACTAGAACTTTATGGGGAAAACTTAAGTGATAAAAACTAACTCAAAACAGACAGAAACTTAATACACAACATCCCATAGTCATGGGGGAACCAATCAGAACCTCATCAGCCTGATCCTCTATACAAATCATGAACCAAATCACTTAGTGACATCTTCCTGTTCACCCAACTCTAACAGTGACCAAACCTAGCATCACCCTGAGGAAAACACACGACCCTTCCAACCGCATTTTCTGAAAATCTCACTCCATGAATATACATACAATTCAACTCAAAACTCTCAGATACTAGACCAGTTAAACCGTGCCAAATATCTCTACTAGGGATAACTCACTTGAACGGTGACCACTCGAGTCCTTCCAACCCAAAACTATGGTCACATCATCAACCAACCATTTATCCAATATGGTTCCTTCCTCCATCTTCGGTTACTTGGCACCTCCACTTTTGACGAAAGACCATCCAAACTCAAACCAACTTCCCCATCGCCTAATATGTTCCAAATAACAACACCCAAGAATCCATAGGAGCACTACCCTGCCTTGGCATCCATCCGCACCATCACAACCATTAGGAAGACATACCTACACTATAAATTCAAGGACTAGAATCATCCTGACCTCACTCAGGTACAAATTTTCTTAAAAAGGTGCTTTCCACTACAACATAATCTCGGAGGTGGTCACTCTCACCTCACCCAATCAATTTTACCATCTCAGGTCGGATCACCTTCGACTGGCTTTCCCCAGAACACCCACCTTCCACTGATGGTATGCTACCCCTTTCTTACCTTCTCATGGTGTTCACTGACTTGAAGTCCATCATTATCATTCCACGTACACACTGAGGATATTTTCAAAATTACAATAGAATTCAATATCATGGCATTACCACCCTCCAGACTGTCATCAACTTCACCCTTGGCATGACACCACATCACATGGACAAGGTTCACCCAACTTCATGATGTCGTAAAACCACACAAGGAAAATTGACTCAAGTCTAATCCCAATCTCTATTGGAGTTATAAGACCCCAACTTATCTTGACACAACCTAATTTTATAACCAACCACACCCTCCTATGACTTATCACAAAAATCACAAGCTTCACTTAGAACCACCCTGAGCTCAAGCCAACACTTGGATTATTTTTCACCACATCAAGTCCCACATGCCTCTCCATGGAACCAGACACACACCTCACTGGTTCCTCATTTCTACCTCTATTCCACTAAATTTTCTCTATGTTCTCTTTCCCATGTCCGAGGATGATTTATCACTCCCCACCTTAGGAGTGTCGTTACCTTTTCTCACCATGAGGGATTCCAACCACCACATCTTAAAACTGATCACAAACTGAACCCCAAACTTAGATATTGCCATCCAGCCTTTTTCCCAAAACAAGAGAATGAACGTCACCCAGTGCCTGTTATCAGCTTATGTGAATTGAACCCAAGGAATTTTTCGACATTCAACCCATCCTGAGGTCCTCTCCCTAATCCATCAAGGGTGTACATCCCATCATCAAAATCCACACATACCGTTTCCTTGCACATAAACTCCATGATGTCCCTCATCCAACCTAACAACTTCATGTCTCTTGGTGTGAGACAGAGCTTATCAATATACATGGGATGATGTCAAGATGTTGGTCATGCTCATCATTGGCTGAGGTACGCTAAGAAGTCATTAAAGAACACCACTTCCAACTTATCTATTTCTAATGTCAAGCTATGGGACACCATGACTTGCCGGAAATATCGGAATTCTCTACTGAACGCGCCACATCAAAATTTAACCATAACCACTTAGGTGTGATTTCCAACCAGGTTAAACTATCTCTCTATAGCCAAACCATTTATACAAACACGTTCAGCCACATGACCACCCTTACCTCAGGTGTCACCATCGAGCAAAAGTATTTAACCACACTCTATCCACCCATGTATTTTCTGTTCAAACAACTTCCAGACCTCCCTTAATCCTCACTCAAATAGGCGAGTCAGGAATTCAAGCAATATAACCATTTAAAACAAAACTTACCTCTTATTACAAACAATAGGGTGCCCTTATGAAAGAACTAGACACAACTAGACCATCAACCTTCCCACTTATCCTTACGTCACAAAATTGCACCATGTAGCACTCTATGTACCACTTTCAACGTCCAAAACACCCACATGTGTGACATACACCCAAAAGCACTAGAAGCCTTGTCGACTTCTCTCATAGGTCACTTTGAAGGTTGAACAAAATCAACTCCCTTGATTGGAGTCAAAACCATGAAAATCCATTGGCCCTCTTTCCTGACCACACTTATCATGACACGAACAAAGAAAAGCACATGAATGAAACTCTCACTCCCATTCCGATGCACGCGATGATTATCATAAAAAACAAACATCTAATCTTGGTTACACACCAAAAGGTGTACACATTCATCGCCACTATGGAAAAATATCCTCTATGGGATTAGAGACACAAATCACAAGGTCTCTACTCAAAAGGTCACCAAGAGCCAGTCACCATCCTTAGGGTCAAACATGTACTCTAGATAGTCACAAACCACAAGAGTTTCCTCACTCACATTACCAAACAACGCCTCACAACCCTACTAAGGGTTCCATAAACACACCACCTAGGCCATATCATAACTATCCAGGCATCACAATCCAAACCAAAAGTCTCAACTAGGGAACTCTCATTTCCCCAACCCATGATTAGAAGGGTCAAACTGAAAACACCAAGGATACCCACATTTGAACCCAAAATTCTCATTCCAAACTTGTCATTCACTCGAAACTTTGAAGAATGGCCAACAGAATTTAACCACAGTTGGAAATGATCTCACACTATAATCCTTAAACAAACCATTCTTCATACATTATCCCAATGATTATCATCACACTTAGAACACTACCCCTACCATACCTACTACGGTCATGGTCAACATGGGGTAACCAACTTACTCAATCACAAGTCTTTCATCAACACATTTTTAAACCAATTCTTCTTTCACAACATGATCCTTTACTCTTAGGCACATTTCCCACTTCACAACATGTTAAAATCATCATGTTAACACATTTACACCTTTCATTAGGAAAAATTCATTAAAAATTTTACCATCATTATGCAACCCCTTTTTCTGTTGGACACCGAAACAACCCTTACCATTTATCATAACCCAAAACTTTAACCCAGTCACAACATTTCTTTATACATGATATTCCTTAAATCTTCATTTTCATTATTTTAATTCTTTCACTTTCATTACCATTATTAATCATCAGTTTCTTCATATTTATCAAGGAAGTAAAATGCATTCAACTCTCTATGCCCCACACACCTAGCCCATGTGTGTGCCTATAAAGATGCATGCCACCTATACTTAGGAGCCTAAAATGATTAATAAATTCATAAACCCATGCCATTCTAGAAATGTGTTAAATATCATAAATCAATCAAATAACACAACATGTGCATCACCCAACAGGGAAATATCATTCAACTATAACAACACACATCAATAAACAACAATTCCAACCCTAGGTGACTTGGGGTTTCCCTCATACATGGGTTATCTACTCCCAATCATGAGCTCGTTAACAAGGCCTGAAACTGTCCTAATATCCTTTCTACAATCCACAAATAGTAATAAAGAGAAAATAACTCCTATGATAAAACTTTGTAACGTCCTCGACTCAGAAGACACAAAACGGGTGCTCCAAGACGGGTCGTCACATGACCTCAAGCAGGCCTCCCCGTACGCTAGAGTTTTCTGACTAGAAGAGAGGGTATAATGAGTCATGTGGGGATACTATACCATCTTTACCAGAGTAATCCACAGGAAAACACAATATAAATAGTGGAAACAATATGAACTAAAAATAAACAAGCATAACTAATCATTTCCCAAATAGGGTAGAAACCAAAAATAATATACAACCACGTCATGCCATACTAGTAGTGAAAAGTAGAATAATCCCAAAATAAAACAAACGCCCAAAAATCCAAATGGGTCCCAACTCCAAGTTCAGGTCCTTCTCCATGTACAACCCAAACCCAACTCAACATCTCATAGTAGGGACTATGCCATTGTCATGACCTGCAACCAATAGATCTTCTTGGGTACCCAATGACATCCCAAGTAGGGTGTGAGTACAAAACTCAGTAGGTCACCACCCACGATGTCTAAAAAATATCCAGTCTAATAGATAGTCCAAGAAAGTACAAAACAAATGGAAATTAAACAAGGGACAGTTAGAGTGACATTATTTAACAAGATTCATTTAATTCATGACTAGAAATTATCCCAATTTTATTTCTTATACCATCTTCAATACATAATCCACATTGATCAAATGTTCCATGGGTTAGGCACAAATATCATCTACACAAGGGTCCATGAAAATAAATCATAGTGAATAGGGGAAATAAAACAAGTCCCTATCTCACTAAGGATACACATATCACATAAAATCATATTCTCACCTCGAAGTATCAGTCTGGGTGGAATGCACGTTATAGAAATATCATGATCCTTACCTCAAAGAATCAATATGAGTGGAATGAAACTGTTAGGGGAATAGAGAATCAATCCTGATCCCTAACCCATGCATTGGGGGTGGAGTTTAGAACATCAATCCAACTCCTTACTCATGTCAACCATGTCCTCACCTCGAAGCCTCAGTCTGGGTGGTTGCAATCGTTAGGAGAATAAATCATCAGTCTTCATCCCTAACCCGTGCATTAGGGGTGGAGTTTAGAGCACTAGTAAAACTTGACCTGTGGGTGTAGAACCTTAGTCAATACCCCACACTACTAATACATATGCACATTATTATTTATCAAGTCACCACAACCACACCATAACACAACCAAGCATATTCAATGCCATTGGACATCACAATAAATAAAACAACATACCATAACCAATTCCATTGGGAATCAACATTCACAATTCATAACAAGCAACATGGGAATTAATACTATTCCATAACTCATTAACACATTTTCTAATTACAGTTCATATCCATTACACCAAATTCCCATTCTTGTGCTTTAACACCTTAGGTGTATTCAACAACCCCTATGCCTTATCCAAATTCATCATTAACCATTCATTAACCCATTTATCCCATTTATCATTTCATAAGAATTTACCCACTTATTCATTTCAAACCCAATTCTCATGTCACATAACTTAGTCCCTTTGTTATATTCAATCATTTAGGTGCACCACCTAAGTCTAATGTATTAACCCATTCTATAATTCATCCCCATTTACTATTTTCCATGCTTATCTCACTAAGAATAATCATGTAGAAAGATAATCCCTTACCATTTCTCTTTGTCTCACTTAACCCCTTTTTAAGCCAACAAAAAACCCACATAGGTCACCTCCCAACCAATGTGTCTTGCTATGACTCTCATTCACATCCTTTAAGCTTAACATCATGTTCAACCCAAGATCGATGTTCTTGCATAATGGCCCTACATTTACTTACTAAAACCTAAGTCCATGCAACATCCCAGGTAAATAAGGAACATGAAATTTTTTCATATTTATTAATATTTTTTAACTAAATATTAATTCTAATTTAAAGAGGACGCTATTTTCAATGGCGTACCCGATACGCAACATTGAGTTTCTTTGAAATCTTACGTTGCACACTAATAATATAATATTATTATTTTAAATGGTAGTTAATGCCTAGCCATTGTAATGGCATGAATGAATAGAACTAACTAAAAAATTATTATACATGTTTGTTAAATGTTTTTACATTTATCCAATAAAAGTTAGAGGCTTAAAATGTGAATGAATCTAATTTTAAACATAATCTACTTTAAAAGGTTGATTTATCACCTTTTAATGGTGAATCCAATTTAAATATAGTTTTGGTCACTTTTATATATTCCATTTGACAAAATAAAATTCTTCTTTAGACTCCAGATATCAAAATTAATTTGGGTAAAATTTTGTTATTTTTCTGATAAAATTCATTTTTTGATGAATAATGAAGAAATACTATATTTTAATTCAAAAATGACTTTTAATATAATTTAATTATATGGTTTTTAAATGGTTTTAAAGTTAAATTAGATTATTTTTTTACCATTTAATCCAATTCTAGTCATTGGAAGAAATTTCACTTTGAAATTGGGCATAAACAAGTGCCAATCTTTTGACAGATATTGTTTCTTAAAAACACGCTATTTGTTTTGACAACGGAAATTAATTTTAAATTAATTAATGCAAATTATATATTTTTAATTTTTTAAAATAGTCATCATTTTTGAATTCGGAATATCAAATATATCTTAGGCTGAATTTTTGGTATTTTTTTGAAAAACATCAATTTTTGATGAATAATGAAACCACTGAGTAGTAGTTAAAAAACTAACTTTTTCTTTTTAATGAAATTTTACCGCTTCTGTAAATTGAATTTTAAAAATCCGACATACATGGTTGTTATTAGTAAGTAAAATGTGGTTTAATAAGATGAAAATAAATTTTTGGTGAATAGTAACTTTTGACTTTTATTTACTGCAGTTGAAGGTAGATAGAGTAATTCAAGGTAAAAAGTATATTATAATAATAAAATATTAACTTAAAACTTGTCATAACCTTATTGGATGAGTCATGGCCAACCATGGACATCATTGGGTCGATTTTGAGACCCCATGAAGCCACTTGGGAGTGATAATGACACTTTAGATTAATTAATTTAAAGTAAAGACAAAAATGACACGAACAAATATCTTTTAGTAAATTAATTTTTAAGTGGGGTTATATAAGTTATTGTTTCAACTATAAAAATTAATTGGAAATATAAAGAGATTTCCTACATCATGTAATTTGTTTTATAATTTTTAGACATCAAATAAATAAAATTATTTATGACACAAAAATGGTGTAATATTTACCTCATTAATAAATGATTTAAATAAATAAGATTATAAATATTAAAATAACATCCAAAAACTATCCAATTCTCATTGGATTATGTTATTTAGATCATTATTCATCTTATATTCGACATTAATTAGTTTTGTACCTTTATAAACCGAATATCATTATATAATAAAATAACATTTTCACACTTTCCTAAAGAGCCCCTCCTCCCCCTTATAAAAATCCCTCACTTCTAACTCATTACTCACACCTATCAAGCCCCTTGGATCGTCCAAAACCTGCCCAAATAATCTCTCAAGATCCCTCTCTTACACCTAGAAGCCTTACCTTAGGTATAAGGCACTTCAACAAACCCTTTTGGGTCAAACCAAAGGGAGTTACCTAAATTAAAGGTAACAGTTTCTCTTAACTTCTTTTCTTTTATTTTACTTCTACAACCCCTAAAATATTTTTAATTCTTTATTTTACAACAAAACCAGTATCTTAAATATACTAGTATGTTTTTATGAGAAGTATTCTAACTACACTTACACACACCTCCATCTAATGAGTGAAGAACATACTGTTTCTACGGATGGAAAACTAATGCCTCATGAAACGATGAATGTTCGATTATATCCTACCACCTATCATGATGACCATTATAATGTCAATATATTTATATATGATATATATATATATATATTATTTTTATGATTTTTTATTTTTCTTTATTTTTAATTTATAGCATACCTTTATGGTTTCCATTATGGGTAAACATTATAACTTCATTTGAGGAAGTGCGGACTACCGCCCCTCAAAGTGATATGACTCGTTAATTCCATATGTGGGGCATATAAAGGATAGATTTAATGATATTATATATGATATTATACTATAATTATAATATAACTATTTATAATTATGCTTTAATTACATTAAAATATGAAATAGAAATGAAAGTAGCATTCATGCGTATGTATGGCTTACCGTCTCCATGAACGGTGCATTTCATTTCTTACCTTTAAATGTTATGTCATATTGTAAACACATATATATACTAGATATATATGATATATATGATATATAAATCATGAATATCATTCTGTAGATAATGTAATATTGACCACAAGGACAACTTGTAATTATAAGAAGTCTATTTTGACTCAAGTACCAAATATCGACCAAACGACCATTATTAACTTAAATGATTTCATAATGTTTATAACATGGTAATAAGTGATATAAAAATAATAATAAATTTGAAAAATGTTATTAAGAAAGTATAAATTAACTTTAGTTTATTATTTAGGAAGAACAAGGAACAAACGAGTCAAGTTGGACACGAGGTAAGGGATTTCTTATCTCACTTTCAATTCCTTGAGATTTCAATTGTTCGCTACTTATTTATCGCATGTGGTGTATTTTGTAATTCCATTTGATATATATTATCCTGATTATATTTATATTCATGGTATTCTGTGATTCATTTGGTGGTTATTAAATTTTGGATATACGACTCGATTTATTACAACGTAGTAAGGTGTTTTCATCTCAATTTTTATTCCCATGAGGTTCATGCTATATTGCCACTATTTCCTTTTGTATGGTTTATGTTGTAACACCCTGAGATTTTATAAAAAATATTCTTTTTAATTTAATTAATGTCTTGTGTTGTACGCTACACCAAAATGAGCTTGCACAACATGCATCACTGACTTGCCTTGCATTACACGCAATCACGACCTTCCTCGATAGCGTGTGTAGTATGCAATACCGAGTTTCACTAAACGAGATATTATTATAATATTTTTATGAACTAGCCGTTATGAATAGTAATACCCACTTTTTGAAATTTTATAAATTTTATCTTTCAAAATGGACTTCATTTTTGGATTCGGAATATCGAAATTAGCTTAGGGTGAAATTTTGGTACTTTTCGGATAACTTTCATATTCTGATGAATAGTGAAAATTACTAAATTTTAATTAAAAACAACTTTTTTAATCGAAATAATTAATAGTGATAAATTATTAATTTGAGTGGTTTTAAAGTATATTTAGAATATATTTTTACAATTTAATACAATGTTGGTAATTGGATGTAATTTCACATTTAAACAAGACATAAACAAGTGTCAATCTTTTGATAGTTATTATCTCTTAAGAACACGCTATTTGTTTTCACTACATCAATTAATTTTAAAATTAATTAATGCAACTGATATGTTTTGAATTTGGTAAAATAGACATCATTTTTGAATTCATAATATCAAATATATCTTATGCCTATTTTTGGGTATTTTTTTGGAAACTTTCATTTTTTGATGAATAGTGAAACCACTAAGTGGTGGTTAAAAAAACTGAATTTTTCATAAAACTTAATTTTACCGCTTCTGTGAGTGGAATTTTGAAAATCTGAGAGACACGGTTAATATCAAGGACTAAAATGTGGTTCAATGAGATGAAAATAATTTTTGGTGAATAGTAACTTTTTACTTTTTTTTACCACAGTTAAAAGTAAATAGGGCAATTAAGGGTAAATATGATATTATTATTACCCTAAAACATGTCCTAATTCTATTGGATAAGTTTAATTCGGCCGAAAACAACCTTGGGAATAAAATATGACCATTTAGGCCCACTTGGATTAGATTAGGACATTTATTATCAATTTATTTAAAGAAGGGTTAAAATAGTTAAAATCAAAGTTTAATAACTAAATCATTTTTAATATAGGGTTATACATAAGATAAATTCGACTATAAATATTCATTAGAAAGATAAAAATATTTCCTACATAATGGTATTTTATTTTTAATTTTTAGACTTAAAATAAGTTAATTTATTTATGACACAATGATGATGCAGTAATTATCTTATTAATGAAATATTGACATAATTGATGTTATAAATACCCAAATAAATGTAATTTGAGACTTTTTATGAATTAAAGTAATTGTATATTTTCATATGACATATTAGTATTGATTTAATTAATTTTTTTTCGAACTAATCATTCTGTTATGATTTTCACAAAAATCAATTACTAAATAGTGACAAAATTGACATAAAATAGTTTTTAAAACAAATATTATATTATTAATTGTTATTATATTCCTAAAAATCTAAGGTTCAGCAAAGATACTTATATCATGATAGGTGTATTATTAATGGACCACTTGGGGGTCGCTTAGATGTATATTGTAAGTTTATTAACAATATAATATAAAAATACAAAGTGATATGGTAAATGTCAATCTAATTAACTAAGAGTTAAAACTAAACGATAAGGTTAATATAATGACCTAAACTTGTCTAAATTATATTTTATGAGAGGATTTAGACCCATACCAACCTTATCTTTGAAATATATCAATTTGGAGATATTAAAAACTGAATATGACTTTATAATAAAATAATACTTTTAGTTATTCCAAAGGTACCCCTCTCCTCCCTTATAAAAGGGAACCTCCTCCGTCTCTTCCTAACACCACTTTGAGCCTTCGAGCTCAGCCAAACCCTACCAAATTCTCTTCTCAACTTCTATAGAAACATCCTAGAGTTTCTGGTCTTCTTGAAAGACCAATTTTAGTTCCCTAAGAGGAGGTCTAAAAGAGGCGTTTCAAAGAAGAGGTAATGTCCATTACCGATTCTTTCAACTTTATTTCTTCTTCCACTTCTTATTATTAGGTTGTTTCATTATGAAGTAATAACATCCGTATCACTCATATACTGATATGTTATTATAAGTATGAAACAACCCGATTTCACCATCTATCCATCCTATGGAAAACGAAATCACCACGCGTGCGTACGTACGGAATACCGTCTCCACGCCGTGGTGTAATCTATTTTCCACCACCACCTTACTTGGATGGGTATAATGGTGTAAATAATAACTATATATGATTATTGTAAAGTGATATTGATCCTGTAATAGTATACATACACTCCAATAAAATTCCATGATCATGGGAACAATATCATCGCTCGTGCGTACGTACGGAATACCGTCTCCACGACGTGATGAGATTCATTGTCAATGATTAACCATTCATGAATGATTATAAAGTATATATAATAAGTAATCATGAAATATATTACATAATAATTATACTGGATTTATGTATATATATATTTTTGTCATCCAATTAATTCCATTCAATTCAATGAGGAAACGAAAACAACGTTCATGCGTACGTACGACCTACCGTCTCCATGAACGGTGTATTTATTTCCATTTATCGATCTATTATATATATGTAGATTTTGAATATATATTATATATAAATCATGTTTTATATTATGGAATTCATTAATCATGATCTAAGTAATCATATGAATAATTACAAGTCAAAACACGGACGACAAATGAAACGATTTTACCCAAAACACTCTTTAACATGGAATTTACAAAAGAACGGGTAATATAAAGTCATAAGTGAACCATATATGGTATCATAACAATGAATATGATTCTGTAATAAGTCAATGATATTATTTAAATCATTATACATGAGTTTCGGATACGTATGAAGCATATCGTAACTAAGGTAAGGGATAACTTTTCCAATCTCGTTCTTATCCGAGATTGTTTATTCATAAGTATTTACTGGGGTTATTGTTCTCATCCATGTACATGTTTCCTAAAAATGGTTTCATGTATTTTTAATGTCCTTTTTACCAATTTTTGACCTTTACTGCATGGTATGTATGGAATCTTTCTTTTACAGGGCACTTTTTGTCTTTTCCAGCAAAAGTACGAGAAGAATGTTTTTTAACTTATACGGCACGAACGGATTTTTACGGTTTTATAAAGCCTTATTTTCATAAAGCTTCCTCCAAAATATTTCATGACTATTTTCAACAAAATCCTTTTATTTTAAAATTTCATGACATTTTTTTGAAAATAAAATGATTTTGAAGAAAAAAGGATATTTCCTCAAGAATTCATTTCAAGTGTTTTATCAAAACCATTTTTCATCTAAGATGACATTATTTCATATGTGTATGTTTCAAGTATAATGTCTCTATGATTTACATGGTTTCACTTTTATTATTATTAAATGATATCCATTTCTTTTATATGGATTATGTGATGATGGGATGATGTTTATGAAACCCATTTTATTTATTGGGTTTTTATGAATGATGTATGTTTATTTTGTGGCACAAGTAAGAATGATTTCATTATGAGATGGGTGGGACCTATATCTCCCTCCAATGCATTGGGTAAAGATTTATATCTCATGAGATAGACATGGATGGAATGGTAAGTTATTCCGGTTCAGTATTACAGGACTGGAACGAGGAGTGAACTCGATTCAGAAAGGGACTTTGTCCATTAAGATGGTCTTGGCAGCAATGCCTTGACTACTATGGAAATCATTACATGTGCTTAATGGATGCCATAATTACATGTTTTATTCCCATTTTATGTTATCATGATTTATGTTCCGTTATGATCTATGCCTTATGTTCTTCCATGTTTTAAGTCGTTGCTCAAGATTTTGATGTTTAAACATTATGTTCATGTTTTTAAGTTCAAATGTATATGGTATGTTTTATTTTATCCATGCTTACCCTTACTAAGCATTTGAGATCACCCTTTTTATGTTTTATTTTCCCCCAGGATTAAAAGAAAGGTTTTAGGTAAGGAAACAAAAAGTGGAAGATCTTTATGGGAGATGTTGAAGATCTTTCACCACGATTAGAAGATTACGTTCCAAGTTTCCAAAGACACTAAACTATTATGGTCCTTGTGTGTCTGTTTTTGTTATGTATTATGTATTCCAAAAAAGTAATGTATTGTCCATGTATGTCAAGATTCGGGTCTCTAAAGTTGGTATCAGAGGAAAGGTTTAGTCAACCTTTGGAAACTAGGATGCGAAAACGTTAGTGAGATCCCTAGAGATATTTCTAAGATATGTCTAGGGATGTACCTAAGGATAAGTATACGTATAGGATATAGTCCTAGAACTATGGTAACGATCTTAGAATTTAACCTAAGATGTTAGATATTGAGGGTGCTCCCCCTTTACTATGTTGTTTTTCCTAGCATTATTTTTCCTCTCACACTATTCTTTTTGGGTTTTAGAAAATGGCTGGAAACAAGACGATTCACGATAATGGAGGATATTATGGACAATGGAATGATATTATTCATGAGAAACAAAATTAAATGGGATTTGGAAGTCCAAACATCATTATTATGCCGAATCAGCAATCTCATAATATGATCAATAAACTCAAATTTGGTAAGTTTCCTGACTCAGCTAATAAGAGAAAGATGGAGTTTCATGATGATCACAGAGGAAAGAAAGTTCAATTTCCCCTATGTAAATAATGTGGGAAGAGGCATCAAGGAGAATGTTTCAAAGGAACTAGAAGATGATTTGGGTGTGGAAAAGAAGGACACAAAGCCAGTAAGTGAAAAGGAAAAGGTTCAGGTAACACCATGGATGAGGATAATGGTATTGTTACGATATCAACAATGGTTAAATGTTTTAAATGTGGAATGTAAGGGCATTATGCAAACCAATTCCCTAAGGGAAAGTCTCATGAAGAGAATTATTATGGTCATATGGGTAGTATTTATGTTGATGATGATGAAGAGACTACAAATGATATGTGAGATGAAAGAATTGTGGAAGCTCGGTCAATGGTTTAAGAAGGTAGTGGAATGATTACATGTTTATCAAGTGTAATGTTGTATAAGTAATCTCATGGTACTATGGAATAAATAGACATCTAAGGATTGTTACACTATTGTCTTTCCTTATGTTTTGAAAGTGTATGATTAATGGTACCAGTAACCCTGAAAGGTTATTCAGATATTTTTGGAAAGTAGCTGATATGCACATAATGAAGGGATAAGGAGAAAATTAAATGTTTGATAGTATTAATGAGATCATGACTGATATAAAGAGAAGTTTATATCATGGTTTGAGTATATATAATTTTTGGATTTTGGTATGTGGAAAGAGTTAATTTTTGAAAACATTCATGTTTTCACTAAGATTCAATGGGTATTCATTTTTCAAGAGAATACATGATTAAGGCCTTCGAATGTTTGGAATGTGACCAACAAGACATATCTCATGATATATGGGGATCAACAATGGTATTAACATGCTTGTTATATGAACTCTTTGGTAATCGTTTTCACTGTAATATGAGATTGGAAAACAGTATTTTGGATAAGCCTAAAGATTGGAATGGATTATGTTGTCCATAAGTTAGTATTGTTTAAGGATAGAAGTTTTTTTTGATATTATTGATGGGATGTTATAGTAATGTAGTTTTAGAAAAAGGACAACCTGTAGGATGGGCGACATCCCATCGCGTCGGACAAGGCTGTGGGAATCGAACCCACAACCGAAGTGTGACCAGCCTTTATCACCTACCATTGGCCTACAGGAAGTCCCTGTTTAGTAGAAACTAGTTTTATTATATTAATCAATATGATATATGAAGTATAAGTCCATTTTAGGAACCATATATGATTAATCTCACTATAGATGGACTTATGTATTTTTTGATAACTTTTCTAACCTTTTGTTTGAAACAGATGGAATGACCCATCATTCTATCACATGATCTGCTAACACTTCACGAATGAAAAATTCAACTTCATTTCTGTAAGAGATGAAGTGGAAATTGTCCAAAGAATGACCAACGGTGAGACTGTACCAAAATCAAGAAAGTATTTCTTCTAATTCCAATTTCATCAACTTTAGGGAAATGATCTTGAAAACCAAAAATGTTGTCCTAGTGATCTTATATCTGATGAATCAGATGGTACCTTAGATCATCACAAATTTATGGCTTCGTTATTGTTGAATTTTTCATAGCCATGTTCTCTATCACTCTCCATCAGAACTTGATGGTTAGATTTTTCTTCCATATCCATATTTTCACCTATGTTCTGCTACGTGGAAACCCAGTGATGAGTTAATTTGTGTAACCCTTACGTTTCATACTTTAGTTTTTAAATCCAAGTTTTGGTATTACTTTTTATGATGTGGGTTTCTATTAAAGAAACTTTCTAGTAGTAAACCATTTATAACCCTGATGAATTTCGAGGGAGAAATTCATTTTAAGGGGGGTAGAATGTAACACCCTGAGATTTTATAAAAAATATTCTTTTTAATTTCATTAATGTCTTGTGTTATACGCTACACCAAAAGGAGCTTGCACAACATGCATCCCTGACTTGCCTTGCGTTACACACAATCACGACCTTCCTCGATAGTGTGTGTAGTACGCAATACCGAGTTTCACTAAACGAGATATTATTATAATATTATTATGAACTAGCCGTTATGAATAGTAATACCCAATTTTTGAAATAATATATATTTTATCTTTCAAAATTTACTTCATTTTTGGATTCGGAATATCGAAATTAGCTTATGGTGAAATTTTGGTACTTTTCGGATAACTTTCATATTCTGATGAATAGTGAAAATTACTAAATTTTAATTAAAAACAACTTTTTTAATCGAAATAATTAATAGTGATAAATTATTAATTTGAGTGGTTTTAAAGTATATTTAGAATATATTTTTACAATTTAATACAATTTTGGTCATTGGATGTAATTTCACATTTAAACCAGACATAAAAAAGTGTCAATCTTTTGATGGTTATTATCTCTTAAGAACACGCTATTTGTTTTGACGATGAGAATTAATTTTAAAATTAATTAATGAAACTGATATGTTTTGAATTTGGTAAAATAGACATAATGTTTGAATTCATAATATCAAATATATCTTAGGCCTAATTTTTGGTATTTTTCTCAAAACTTTCATTTTTTGATGAATAGTGAAACCACAAAGTGGTAGTTAAAAAAACTGATTTTTTCATAAAATTTAATTTTACCACTTCTGTGAGTGGAATTTAGAAAATTAGAGAGACACGGTTAATATCAAGGACTAAAATTTGGTTCAATGAGATGAAAATAATTTTTGGTGAATAGTAACTTTTTACTTTTTTTTACCACGGTTAAAAGTAAATAGGGTAATTAAGGGTAAACATGATATTATTATTACCCTAACACATGTCCTAATTCGATTGGATAAGTGTAATTAGGCCAAAAACAACCTTAGGAATAAAATATGACCATTTAGGCCCACTTGGATTAGATTAGGACATTTATTATTAATTTATTTAAAGAAGGGTTAAAATAGTTAAAATCAAAGTTTAATAACTAAATCATTTTTAATATAGGGTTATACATAAGATAAATTAGACTATAAATATTAATTAGAAATATAAAAATATTTCCTACATAATGGTATTTTATTTGTAATTTTTAGACTTAAAATATGTTAATTTATTTATGACACAATGATGATGCAGTAATTATCTTATTAATGAAATATTGACATAATTGATGTTATAAATACCCAAATAAATGTAATTTGAGACTTTTTATGAATTAAAATAATTTTATATGTTAATATGACATGATAGTATTGATTTAATTAACTTTTTTTGAACTAATCTTTCTGTTATGAGTTTCACAAAAATCAATTACCAAATGGTGTCAAATTGACATAAAATAGTTTTTAAAACAAATATTATATTATTAATTGTTACTATATTCCTAAAAATCTAAGGTTAGGCCAAGATAATTATATCATGATAGGTGTATCATTAATGGACCACTTGGGGGTCTCTTGGATGTATATGGTAAGTTTATTAACTATATAATATAAAAATACAAAGTGACATGGTAAATGTCAATCTAATTAACTAAGAGTTAAAACTAAAAGATAAGGTTAATATAATAACCTAAACTTGTCTAAATTCTATTTGATTAGAGGATTTCGACCCATCCAAACCTTAGCTTCAAAATATATCAATTTTGAGCTATTAAAAACCGAATATGACTTTATAATAAAATAATATTTTTGTTATTCCAAAGGTGCCCCTCTCCTCCCTTATAAAATGGCACCTCCTCCCTCTCTTCCTCACAACACTTTGAGCCTTCAAGATCGGCCAAAACATGTAAAATTATCTTCTCCACTTCTATAGAAACATCCTAGAGGTTCTGGTCTTCTTAAAAGACCAATTTTAGTTCCCTAAGAGGTGGTCTCAAAGAGGCGCTTCAAAGAAGAGGTAATGTCCGTTACCGATTCTTTCAACTTTATTTCTTCTTCCACTTCTTCTTCTTAAGTTGTTTCATTATGAAGTAATAACATCAGTATCAATCATATACTGATATGTTTTTATAAGTATGAAACAACCCTATTTCACCATCTATCCATCCTATGGAAAACGAAATCACCACGAGTGCGTACGTACGGAATACCGTCTCCACGCCGTGGTGTAATCTATTTTCCACCACCACCTTACTTGGATGGGTATAATGGTGTAAATAATAACTATATATGATTATTGTAAAGTGATATTGATTCTTTAATAGTATACATACACTCCAATAAAATTCCACAATCATGGGAACGATATCATCGCTCGTGCATACGTACGGAATACCGTCTCTACGATGCGATGAGATTCATTCTCAGTGATTAACCATTCATGAATGATTATAAAGTATATATAATAAGTAATAATGAAATATATGACATAATAATGATACTGGATTTATATATATATATATATTTATGTCATCCAATTAATTCCATTCAATTCAATGAGGAAACGAAAACAATGTTCATGCGTACGTACGACCTACCGTCTCCATGAACGGTGTATTTATTTCCATTTATTGATCTATTATATATATTTATATTATGAATATATATTATATATAAATCATGTTTTATATTCTGGAATTAATTAATCATGATCTATGTAATCATATGAATAATTACAAGTCAAAACACGGATGACAAATGAAACGATTTTACCCAAAACACTCTTTAACATGGAATTTACAAAAGAAAGGGTAATATAAAGTCATAAGTGAACCATATATGATATCATAAAAATGAATATGATTATGTAATAAGTCAATGAAATTATTTAAATCATTATATAGGAGTTTCGGATACGTACGAAGCATATCGGACCTAAGGTAAGGGATAACTTTTCCAATCTCGTTCTTATCTGAGATTGTTTATTCGTAAGTATTTACTGGGGTTATTGTTCTCATCCATGTCCATGTTTCCTAAAAATGGTTTCATGTATGTTTAATGTCCTTTTTACCCATTTTTTACTTTTACTACATGGTATGTATGGAATCATTCTTTTACAAGGTACTTTTTTCCTTTTCTGGCAAAAGTACGAGAAGAATGTTTTTTTAACTTATACGGCACGAACGAATTTTTACGGTTTTATAAAGCCTTATTTTAATAAAGTTTCATCCAAAATATTTCATGAATATTTTCAACAAAATCCTTTTCTTTTAAAATTTCATGACATTTTTTGAAAAGAAAATGATTTTGAAGAAAAAAAGGATATTTTCCTCAAGAATTCATTTCAAGTGTTTTATCAAAACCATTTTTCATCTAAGATGACATTATTTCATATGTGTATGTTTCAAGTATAATGTCTCTATGATTTACATGGTTTCACTTTTCTTATTATGAAATGCTATCCATTTATTTTATATGGATTATGTGATGATGGGATGATGTTTATGAAACCCATTTTATTTATTGGGTTTTATGAATGATGTATGTTTATTTTGTGGCACAAGTAAGAATGATTTCATTATGAGATGGGTGGGACCTATATCTCCCTCCAATGCATTGGGTAAAGATTTATATCTCATGAGATAGACATGGATGGAACGGTAAGTTATTCTGGTTCAGTATTACAGGACTGGAATAAGGAGTGAACTCGATTTAGAAAGGGACTTTGTCCATTAAGATGGTCTTGGCAGAAATGCCTTCGCTACTATGGAAATCATTACATGTGCTTAATGGATGCCACAATTATATGTTTTATTCCCATGTTATGTTATCATGATTTATGTTCCATTATGATCTATGCCTTATGTTCTTCCATGTTTTAAGTCGTTGCTCAAGATTTTGATGTTTAAACATTATGTTCATGTTTTTAAGTTCAAATGTATATGGTATGTTTTATTTTATCCATGCTTACCCTTACTGAGCATTTGAGCTCACTCTTTTTATGTTTTATTTTCCCCCAGGATTAAAAGAAAGGTTTTAGGTAAGGAAACAAAAAGTGGAAGATCTTTTATGGTATATGTTGAAGATCTTTCACCACGATTAGAATATTACGTTCCAAGTTTCCAAAGATACTAAACTATTACGGTCCTTGTGTGTCTGTTTTTGTTATGTATTATGTATTTCGCAAAAGTAATGTAATGTCCATGTACGTCAAGCTTTGGGTCTCTACATTTTTACTTCCCATGATTGTATTAATTGTGTAATATACTTAAATTTATGGGTATTTACATCTTCATTGTATGATCTGTCTTTCATGGGGTGTATGTTTCGTAAGTTACCAAATCGGTAAGGGAACCTTTCACCCTCCTCTTTTTAAAAGACTTCTTTTTGTTATGTATTTTAATATACATCTTCTTATGTTGGGATATGTTCTTATATATCCTTATTGATGAAAATATTATGTCCATTTGATGAGATACCCTTTTATCTCTCATCAATTAATTTTCTGAATTTTAAAGTGATGTCGTTAGGTTGTCAAATTTCTGCAAGGGAAATTCTTCACACAATTTCAATTATTTGGGATAAACTTATACTTCTTGATTATGTCGTTCTATGAATACGTGTGAATAACTTCTTATTGTTTCACACTTAAAATCCACTTATATTGAGTGTATTTTTATTTGTCACAAATTATTATGTAATTGATTTATCCTTAATCTAAGGATACAGTTTTTATAAGGGATTTCGTCTCAATTTACATTCTATTGAGACTTCATTGTTGTTATACACCAATTCACTCTTATGTGGTGTATATAATGTCATTTGGAATATTATATCATGAATCCCTTTATTCTCATGATATTATAAAGTTCTGATTAAATGTCATTCCTCAATTAGTTGTATTCAAGCGTCTCTCTTTTTGTTAAAAACACTTTAACTAAAATATCGTTTTAAATGTTTTAAAGATTCATTCTACTATATATTTCTAATTAATTTGCATGTTTTAAAAAGTGGTTTTTAGGATTTATTTATATGTACATTAATGTTTTCAAATGATAATTAATTTAAAATCTTCAAATTGGTATGGGACACTTTGATTAAAAAATATCTTTATTAAATGTTTTAAATGGTTTTGAAAATGATTTGATAAAGAATTGTTTATTTAAATATCTTGATTTGATATATTGTGATTGTAATTTTGAAATTTTATCTTTCCATTATTCTTGTGTTATGTGTTATGAATATGTTATGGTTATTGCACATTGTTTAGGTATACGGGTGGTTCCGTGTTAAACCTAGGGCGGGTGTGCCCTAGATAGCTCTCCAATGCATTGGGTAACAAGACAGAGGTAAACATTAATGTTTCTCCTAAGAGATTTAGGGAATATACTGTGATGGGTATTCCAAATGTGACTCCCTATGTAGCTTTGATAGCTACAATGTATATATGTTATGAATTTCATAAGGTACCTTTATGATTTATGATTTCTATATGTTATTCGTAAATATTATGATTACATGAGGTATGTTATGATTGAAAAGTATTGGTTTCATTTATTTGTATTTATTGATGGGTTAATGTTTACTTTCCTTTTTTTATAACCTTTACTGAGATTTTTATGCTCATCCCAAGTTTTTGAAATGTTTTCCATTGGACTTAAAGATGAATATGGTCAAGGATGGGATCAATGAAAAGTCATGATGTCTAAAACATGGAACTAGACATGTTTCTTTTTAAGAGTTTATATTTTTAAAAAATGGATACTGAGTAGTTTTATATACATTTAATTTTCAAGCCGATATATAATTGTTATGGCCTAATTCTCTAAAAATCTAAACCTGAAAATATCCTTAATGTAAATTTTTCATTTAAGTCAAGATTATGTAATGTTTAAGGACGGGTCCTTATAGTTGGCATCAGAGGCTGGTTTAGACAACTTTATGGATTAAGAGTTTTTTAGACACATGGTTAGTCCCTATGTCTATTATTTCATTTAAATCCTTTTTTATAACTTTTTCAGATCAAGGAAAGTTAGTTACAAATGGAAGGAAGAGGATCTCAAACGACATTCCTATCTCTTCCTAACAACTTTCTTGCAATAATTATTTCAAAGTCATGTTCAGATGATTGTGAAACTTTTTCTAGAATACAACTCACTTGTAAGTAGTTTTTTGAGATATCAAACACCACCACTATACCTTGTTATCATCATAGATCATAGGTTGTTTTTAAACAAATTTTATTTTCACAATATTCTCATATTTTCAAGAAAGGTAAATATTATCAAGGCATTTTTAAATATTTAACCTTATCACAAGATTTTGAAGCATATTATGATTTTGAAAAAGGTGCTGAAGAAGGAGACCCTTGCGCAACCTATTTATATTTTCTTTTACAATATAGTCTCTCAACACAAACCTATGGTATTTTAAAAGTACCATTAATTGAAAGTTTCAACTCAAATTTGGTCCAACTGTTTTATAGAAATCATGTTTTATCAGATGTTTTGAAATTATATGTCATACATGATTATTTTCCGAATTTTTTTTCTGTGAACACCCATATGACCCATGTTGTACAAGGTTTATTTGGATGAAGGAAGCAAATGATTTTGAAGGATCTCTATATCATTGTTTTAATGCATGGACCTTCTACCTATGTGAACAAGATGACGATGAAACCAAATGGACACCATGATCAAGGTATGATGTTCTTTATTTTGGGTATCGTTTTATTTTATCATATGGCAGTGAAATAAAAAAATGACAACATATATAAGACTTCATGAATTAAGATGTTGAGATCATAATGAATTGGGATGAAAATGAGAGGTATAAGGAAACCATTGAGGTTAAAACATGTTAGGGTTATTTTTGAGTTTTATAAAAAAACAACCCATAGGATGGGTGACATCCCATCGCATATGGCAAGGCTGCAGAAATCGAACCCACAACCGAAGGGAAACAAAGGCGCATCACCTACCACTGTCCTACTTGAAGTCCCTGGTTAGCATGACTTATTATTTTAGTAAAATGATTTTATGTAACAAGAATAAGTTGATTTTGGGAACTTATGTTTTATTAAATGGATATACTTAGTATTGGAAAATGATTTGGTGATTAAGTGATAAAGGTTTTTTTGGAAGAAGTTATATCTTTTGAAGAAACACTATATGCCTAAGGAAGATAGAATACTATGGGATTTCAATTGTGGAATAATGGTTGAAATTATAGTTTGGAAGAATCTATGTTTTTATTGTGGACATATGATGATTTGGTTTATTTATGAAAATGGTTAACCTATCATGGAGAATATGTGATTAGGTTAATTAATTTTCAATACGAGACTTTATGAGTAACTTATGTTATTTGGAGATAAATGTTAACATTTATCTTGAAAGAATATGTAATTAAATCCTTATGAGATTTGGGTTTCAATATTAGTTTGGATCAATTTTGAAGAATTTTATAGACAGTTTTTTATTGAATAGTCTTTGTTGAACTTTGGGTTTTGTTTGAAAAATTTTGGAGATTAAGAGTAGTTTTTATTTTTGTAAAATATTGTTCTTTTTTGGATATTATCTCATCTCGCACTAACCATTTTGGTTTTAGTTGATGTCTAAAGACAATAGAAATATATAGTTCTTCTTTTGTGTATTATGTGATTTCTAGAAGATGATTCTTGTGCTTTTGATGTGACCAAGTCTTTTTGAATGATCATTGTTTGAAAAAAAGATTAGTTTTTGGTAGAAAATAATTAAAGGATGAATCTATACTTGAAGGTAAGTATATTTCCTTATGTTCTTATTCTATGTTGTAAATGAATTCATCAAAATTATGAAAAGGAATGTAAAACAAAAACATTTTTGGTTTACATTTCATATTGGGTAATCAAACACCGTTTAACACATCATAAGTTTGTGATTTTATGGTGGTGAACTTTCTCCTAATCATGTTTTCAATCACTCTACATCAGAACCTGATAGTTTGTTCTCTCTTCTATATCCATGTTTTCCTACATGAAATCCTAGTATGGGTTATCTCAGGTGACCTTTGTACTTCTCTTTCTTTCTTTTAAAGTGATAGTTTTACTGACTCTTTTCCGATGTGGGACTTTTAATGAAGTTTCCAAGCCCAGTTTTAAAAATTGTGAGGACGCAATTCCCAAAAGGGGGAAGGATGTAACATCCCAAGTAAATAAAGAACATGAAATTTTTTCATATTTATTAATATTTGTGAACTAAATATTAATTCTAATTTAAAGGGGGATGCTATGTTCAATGGCGTACCCGATACACAACAATGGGTTTCTTTGAAATCTTACATTGCACGCTAATAATATAATATTATTATTTTAAATGGTAGTTGACCTCTAGCCATTGTAATTCCGATAATAAACAGAACTAACTAAAAAATGATTATACATGTTTGTTAAATGTTTTTACAATTATCAAATAAAATTTAGAGGCTTAAAATGTGAATGAATCTAATTTTAAACATAATAAACTTTAAAAGGTTGACTTACCACCTGTTAATGGAGAAACCTCTTTAAATATAGTTATTTAAACTTTTATATGTTCCATTTTGCAAAAAAAATTCTTCTTTAGAATCGGGACATCAAAATTTACTTTGGGTAAAATTTTGGTATTTTTCTGATAAAATTCATTTTTTGATGAATAGTGAAAAATACTATATTTTAATTCAAAAATTCCTTTTAATATAATTTATTTATATGGGTTTTAAATGGTTTTAAAGTGCAATTAGATTATGTTTTTATCATTTAATCCAATGCTGGTCATTGTAAGATATTTCACTTTGAAATTGGGCATAAACAAGTGTTAATTTTTTGACAGATAAAGTTTTTTAAAAACACGCTATTTGTTTTGACAACGGGAATTAATTTTAAATTAATTAATAAAACTTCTATGTTTTTAATTTTTTAAAATAGAAATCATTTTTGAATTCAGAATATCAGATATATCTTAGTCGTAATCTTTGGCATTTTTCTGAAAAACTTCAATTTTTGATGAATAGTGAAACCACTAAGTAGTAGTTAAAAAAATGACTTTTTCTTTTAAATGAAATTTTATAGATTTTGTGAATTGAATTTTGAAAATATGATATACATGGTTGTTATTAGTAAGTAAAATTTGATTCAATAAGATGACAATAATTTTTTTTTGTGAATAGTAACTTTTGACTTTTATTTACCACGGTTAAAGGTATTTGGGGTAATTCAAGGTAAAAAGTATATTATAATAATACAAAATTTACATTAAAACTTTTCCGAACCTTATTGGATGAGTCATGGCCGACCATGTTCATCCTTATGTCGATTGTGAGCCCCCATGGAGCCACTTGGGAGTGACAGTGATACTTTAGATTAATTAATTTAAAGTAAAGACAGAAATGACACAAACAAATATCTTTTAGTAAATTAATTTTTACATGGGGTTATATAATTTATATTTTCGACTATAAATATTAATTTGAAATAAAAAAATATTTCCTACATCATGGTATTTGTTTTATAAATTTTAGACATCAAATAAATGAAATTATTTATGACAGAAAAATGATGTAGTATTTACCTCATTAATAAATGATTTAAATAAATAAGATTATAAATAATAAAATAACATCCAAAAACTATCCAATTATTATTGGATAAATTTATTTATACCATTAGTCATATTATATTTGTCTTTAATTAGTTTTGGACATTTATAAACTGAATATCATTATATAATAAAATAATATTTTCACACTTTCCAAAAGAGCCCCTCCTCCCCCTTATAAAAATACCTCACTTCTAACTCATTCATAAAACCTCTCAAGCCCCTTGGATCATCAAAAACCTGGACAAATAAGTTCTAAAGATCCCTATATTACACCTAGAAGCCTTACCTTAGGCATAAGGCACTTTAACAAACCCTTTTGGTTCAAACCAAAGGGAGTTATCCAAATTAAAGGTAACAATTTCTCGTAACTTCGTTTATTTTATTTTACTTCTCCAACCCCTAAAATATTTTTATTACTTTATTTTATAAAAAAAATATTATCCTAAATATACTAGGATTTTAATATTAGAAGGATTCTAACTACACTTACACACACCTCCATCAAAGTGAAGAACATACTGTTTCTGTGGATGACAAACTAACGCCTCACGAAACGATGATTGTTCGATTATCTCCTACCACCTCTCATGGTGGCCATTATGATGGAAATATATTTATATATGATATATAAATTATATTTATGTTTTATTTATTCTTCTGTATTTTTCATTTATAGCATACTTTTATGGTTTCTATTATGGGTAAACGCGATAATTTCATTTGAGGAAGTGCAGACTACCGCCCCCTCAAAGTGATATGACTCGTTAATTCCATATGTGGGACATATAAAATATGGAGTTAATGATATTATATATGATATTATATTTTAATTATAATATACCTATGTATAATTATGTTTTAATTCCATTAAAATATGAAATAGAAATGAAAGTAGTGTTCATGCGTATGTACGACTTACCATCTCCATGAATGGTGCATTTCATTTATTACCTCTAAATGTTATGTAATATTATAAACACATATATATACTAGATATATATGATATATATGATTTATAAATCATGAATATCATTCTGGATATAATGGAATATT
Organism: Viscum album; assembly: GCA_963277665.1. Classification (NCBI taxonomy): domain Eukaryota; kingdom Viridiplantae; phylum Streptophyta; class Magnoliopsida; order Santalales; family Viscaceae; genus Viscum; species Viscum album. Next base: position 1,144,328,778 of record OY728140.1, read on the forward strand.
GACCACAAGGACAACTTGTAATTATAAGAAGTCCATTTTTGACTCAAGTACCAATTATCGACCAAATGACCATTATTAACTTAAATGATTCCATAATATTTATAACATGGTAATGAGTGATATAAAAAGAATAATAAACTTTAAAAAGGTTCTTAATCAAGTATAAATTAACTTTAGTTTATTATTTAGGAAGAACAAGGAACAAACGAGTCAAGTCAGACATGAGGTAAGAGATTTCTTATATCACTTTCAATTCGGCGAGATTTACATTGTTTGACACTTATTTATTGCATGTGGTGTATTGTGTACTGACATTTGATATATGTTATAATGATTATCTTTATATTCATGGTATTATATGATTCATTTGGTGGTTATTAACTTTTGGTCACACGACTCGATTGATTACAACGTGGTAAGGGGTTTTCTTCTCAATTTTTATTCTCATGAGGTTCATGCTATATTTCCACTATTCCCTTTTGTGTGGTTTATGTACTTCTCATGATTGTTTTAATTTTGAAATATACTTAAATTTATGGGTATTTACATCTTCATTGTATGATCCGTCTTTTATGGGGTGTATGTTTCATAAGTTACCAAATCGGTAAGAGAACCTTTCAACCTCCTCTTTTTAAAAGGCTTATTTTTGTTATGTCTTTTAATATACATATTATTATGTTGGGATATATTATTATATATAATTATTGCTTTAAATTTTATGTCCATGTGATGAGATACCCTTTTATCTCTCATCAATTCATTTACTTAATTTTAAAGTGACATCGTTAGGCTGCAAATTTCTGCAAGGGAACTTCTTCACCCAGTTTCAATTATTTGGGTTAAACTTCTACTTATTGATTATGTAATGATATGAATATATGTGAATAACCTATGATTGTTTCATAATTAATATCCACTTGTATTGAGTGTATTTTTATTTGTCACACATTATTATGTAATTGATTTATCCTTAATATAATGATACAGTTTTTATAAGAGATTTCGTCTCAATTTACATTCCTTTGAGACTTCATTATTGTTATGCAACAATTCACTCTTATGTGGTGTATATAATGTCCTTTGGAATATTATATCATGAATCCATTTGTTCTCATGATATTATAAAGTTCTTATTAAATTTCATTCCTCAATTATTTATATTTAAGCGTCTCTCTGTTTGTTAAACTCTTTAACTAAAACATCATTTACATGTTTTAAAAATTCATTCTTCTATATATTTCTCATTAATGTCCATGTTTTAAAAATGGTTTTTTGGATTTATGTATATGTAAATTAATTTTTTCAAATTATAATTCATTTAAAAGCTTCAAAGTGGTATCCGAAACTTTGATTCAAAAATCTCTTTATTAAATGTTTTAAATGGTTTTGAAAATGATTTGATAAAGCATTGTTTATTTCAATATCCTGATTTGATATATTGTGATTAGAATGTGGAAATGTTATCTTTACTTTATGCTTGTGTCATGTGTTATAAATATGTTATGGTTATTGGGCATTGTTTACGTATATAAGTAGTTCCGTAATAAACCTAGGGTGGGTGATCCTGAGATAGCTCTTCAATGCATTGGGTAATGTGACAGAGGTAAACGTTAATGTTTCTCCTAAGAGATTTAGGGAATATACTATGATGAGTATTCCAAATGTGACTCCCTATATAGCTGTGATAGCTACAATGTAAGTATGTTATGAATTCCCTAAGTTACCTTTATGATTTATGATTTCTGTATGTTATTCATAAATCTTATGATTTCATGAGGTATGTTATGATTGAAAAGTATTGGTTTCGTTGATCTATATTTATTGATGGGTTAATATTTCCTTTCCTTATTTTATAACCCTTACTGAGCTTTTTATGCTCATCCTAAGTTTTTGAAATGTTTTCCATAGTACTTTAAGATGAATAGGGTCAAGGATGAGATCAAGGAAAAGTCAAGCTATCTAAAACATGGAACTAGGAATGTTTCTTTTTAAGAGTTTATATTTTTTAAAAAATAGATACTGAGTAGTAGTGTCTACATGTAATTTTCAAGTTGATATGTAATAGTTTTGACCTAATTCTCTAAAAATCTAAACCTGAAAAGATCCTCAATGTGCATTATTCATTTAATTTAAGATTATATAATGTTTAAGGCCAGGTCCTTATAGTCCAGGAATGAGGGCACACTGCATTGGTGGCCCTAACATAGGTCACATCATCCTCCATGCATCCCACAGGGATCATGAGGTTTCCACTATGTTTCTTAGACACCCTAAGCATCACATCACAATAATGGCACAAAGAACTCTTCGCAAGAGGGTAATAATCAAAACACTTCATACACAAACCTCTATAAAACTCATGGGATATAAATTTTAGACCACATAACTCAAATCTAATGATGAACACACTCTTAATCGTGGACTTGGATCTGGATTAAAGCAACCCTTAAAACCCCAACCTAGTTTCCACCAGAAAATAAAGGGGTTTATATCTTCAAAGGAATATGGGAGAAACCACAAGCCCCAATCCGAAGAAGAGATGGGTGGGGAGGATTAGACTTACCTGGAGCTTCGATCCGCAACCAACGAAGCTCTAAACGGCCAACAATCGAAGGATATACACCTCTTGGTAGCTTAGACTGGGAAGGTTCATCACAAGGGTTATAGGGGATAAAATGAAGAAAAATACAAGGTTGGGGTTTTAAATCCCAGGATGTCAATTTTTTAAATTTTCCAACTTTTCTGGGCTGTACTGTTTACCCACACGGTCTTCCAAACCATGCACAACATATGTGGAAGATACTGCCCCAAAACACCCATTTTTCATGGTTTCCTGGGATCTCGCATGGGTTTTCCTAACCGTGATCAGACCATGTGAAGGCTACTATCCGAGGATGGCTGGTCAGAACGATTTCCCCTAACCATGTGCAGACCATGCACCATGCATTTCTTGGCCTGATTACTCTTCTATTCACACCCGAGCCCCCGGGCACCCCTAAGCCTTCATATGAACTTTGGTAAACACTTACTTAGACACAAAGATGGAGCCAAACCATAACATAAATAAAAAATACCTTAAGAAAATCCAAGATCTTACAATTAATATATTCATAATCATTTTTTCATTATATAACTTTATACTAACCATATTTGTTTTTATATATATAGGTGGAATAACTTTTTACACTTTTTTGGAACATATTATACATTGAAATTTAATTTAATACTTCAAGAATAAAAAAATTCATATTGGATATTACATACTTAGATTTAGAGTTGAAGTGAGAATTTATTAAAGCACAATGAATGGATAAAATTGTGTTTATGAAATAAAAATATACCAGTTAAGTGTATTTTTGGTGTTATCCATCTTAATACTAAAATAATCCATGAAATCTTGGGAAATGAACTTGAAACAAAAATGTTATCATATTACCCTCATATATGATGAATCAATGGCATTTTAATTCATTAAAGATTTATAGTTTTGTGGTTTTTCACTTTCTAAATTTCATTCAATTTATCATGATCAATGATATCTACCACTCTCTATAATTATATATTATTTTCTTTCTTGTCCATATCTTCAATTGAAACTGAAACTTCTAAGGGGGTAAAATTTCCTGTGAGGACAGAATTTATTTAAGGGGGGTTGAATGTAACACCTCAAGATTTGAAAACAAAGACATCATATGGGATATAAAATATGAAAAAAAACACATATTAGAAGAGATAGTATCATCCTGAGAATTTATGATATATTTTTATTTAAAATAAATTCAATATATTAGATAGCTTGTGATGCACGCACCACTGAGTTTAAATAAAATCTGATACGCTTATTTTTTTTATTTAAACATGACCATTATAACCTAGCTATTAAATTTTATAGTATTAATTAGACTAAATAAATTAAGAAACTTATGTTTTATTCTTCTATATAATAAATTCAATTGTTATCTATTTTATTTAAATAAAATTATAACCATTTGAAAGAGAAATATGTGTTTTCTAAGAAACCGTATATTTATGAGAAGAGGATTCATCATGATTTGTATAAAAAATTTAAAATTATTATATAAAAAATTCAGAAAATTTATTTTAAAAAATTAACTTAATCATTTAAATAATTATATAAAAATTTTATAGGTTTAATTGTTTGTATTTTTTGGAAAAGTTTTAATTTCTTGATAAATAATGAAAATTTTTGTTTTTATTAAAAACTGCCTTTTCATTCAATCTATTTAGAATAAAATTTTGATTTTAATGTGTTATTAAAAGTAAAATTATCTAATTTATATATTAATTAATCCAAATTTGATCATTATAATCAATTTAATATTGAAATTTGATATTAAAAAAATTTCATCTCCTAAATGTTTTTCTTTTGGAAAACCAATTTTTTGACATGACTAAGGGTTTAATTTTAAATTAAATTTCACCACTTTTATGAGTTTAATTTGAAAAAATGGATTCAGTATTTTTAATTATAATAATTTATATATCTAATAAGTTATACTTAAATTTTTACCGTAACGAATAGTGAAAATAGTAAAAATTACTTACCACAGTTATGGTACAAACAAGTTTTCCATAGGGTTATACTAAAAACAATAATGGTAAAAAATTACCAAAAAAGGTATAATTACTATTAGTGGTAATATTTTTACCTTATATACTATAAGTTTAAAAATTATTCATTTTTTATCCTTGCTTTATGAAAAAATGTGGGTGGAATTCTTTCTTTTCAAAAATTCCAAGTGTATCATATCCTATACTTATAAAAGGTCCTCCTATATACCCTTCATTACACACTCCAAAAACCCATTGGTTAATAAATTACCTAAAAATAACTTCCTTACTTCTTTACCATAATCCTAGAATCCTTTGTTATCTCATAAATCCAATATATTAAGGCTTTTGTGAAAACCGAAAGACATTGTCCGAAGAAGAGGTAACATCCCTAACCGAGTTTTTTATTTTAATTATTCTTTCACAATTTTCAAATATTTTTAAAAAATGATGATATAATAGAATGATCATATTACATATAAAGAGATTTTTTTATATTATGTGAATGTCATACAACCATACTATACTCCCTAAAAAGGGAAATAAAATCGTTGATCATGTGTATGGTTAACTATCGCCTCACAAACCAATATAATTTATATTCCATCACCACTTCTCACAGATGGATATGATGATGTATCCAATGTTTATATAATTTATTTATTATATAATTATAATTATGAACTTATAATATAAAATATGCCTTCTTACTTTACATTCTGTGGAGAATTCGATAACTTCATTAATGTGTACGACATACTACCCCTCATGAAGAATTGGGATTAATTTTTCAATTACCCTTTACATGGAAGGTAATAAAAATTAATTTTATTTTTATATATGGTATTAATGATATATTTATATTTTCTTAAAATTAATATACAATCCAATTTCTTACCCTTTCACCTGTTAAATAAATGATAACATCGCTCGTGTATACATATAACTTACTGTCTCTATGAAATGATGTGATTAATTCTCCATGTTAAGAATTAAATAATGATCATAAAGAGATAAGTAATTTAAAAAAATTATATTCATAACATTAATATAATTCTATAAATGATGTATCTATAACCTAATTTATGATCTAGAACTTTCACGATGAAATTTGTAGGAAAAAAGAAATTAACACTCAAATTAATAGTGAAAATGAAAGATTATAAAAAACATGTAATAAGATGTTATAAAAGCATCATATATGATATTATAAATAATAATAATAATAATAATATTATGTTATATGTTAATAAATTTGTTAAAACAATTATACATGAGTTTAAATAGTAATCAACTAAAAGGAATCACGAGGTAAGGGGTTTCTTAACTCAACTTTCATTCATTAGTTTACACGATTACCTCATTGATTATATAATTCAAAAATTATGTGTGAAATGAATTTTCATAAATTTATTTGGTATTTAAAATTATGATTTCATGTATCCACATTTTTCGCACATAATATCCAAATTTATTAACTCTCACTTAGATGATATGAACATTGTACGAGTTTTGTCTCAAACATCCTTCTGTGAGACACATGATATTTTATGAAATAAATTTATTTTAAATGATGTATATACTACCGCTTTAAATAATATATCATAGATACTTCATACATCATGATATTTTAAGTTATAAATAATCAACTACATTATTGGGAAGATATTATTCCAAAGTAAGAAAAGTGATAAGAGTTTATGGTTAAATATAATTTTAATTGGGATTTATTATTATTGAATTTCCATTAAAAGAAATTACTTGATCATTAACTAATAAAACCATTTTAATTTTTTTATACTCTCATTATTCATGAATTTTCCATGTAATAAAACCATTTTACTCTCTTTGATACTTAAAATGAATGAAAAAAAATGTTTTTATGAAAATGGAACTAAATTTCTCTCTATAGTTGAAAATACTTCTTTGAAATCAATGCTTTCTAAAAATATTTTGAAAAAATATGTTTCTATTATTTTTAAACTCATTTTTAACCTTAGTTTCATTTTTTATTTTTTTTTAAAATTTATATTAACGATTATTTCAAAAAAGATAATTTTTTAGTTTTCATATAATATGATGAAATTAATATTTGTTTTTTAACATATCAGTGATGAATAGAACTCTTCCACAATTATAACCACTCAATGTTTTAAAGATTCCTTTTTTATTTTAAAATATTATTAAAAAATTATTTAATTTTTTGAATGTTTTAGATTTTAAATAATTATTTTCAAAATGTAAATGATATTTTTCATAATAAATATTCAATGTTATATTTCATAATCATTTTCCATATAAGATAAAATCCTTTGATGTTACTTTAAGTGAAAAGGGTATTTTCCTCAGGAATATTTCAAAAATTATTTTCATTAAAGAAAATAATCATTGATGTTATGGGAATCTTGATAATTATTTATATATGTCTCTCACATAAGTAAAACGTTTATTATACCTTCCATTTATAGGGTAATACATGACTTATGATCATTTCTCAATTGCCTTCATTATAAAATTTCCATTGAATATGATATGAAGAAAGATTATGTTATTCATTTTCTTTTTATGGGAAATTATTATTTTATTCACTATGATAGATTTCCTTTATGTGGAAAACATATAACTTGAACATTTAATGATTTATTCTCTCTGATATCACTCCAATGCATTGGGAAATGTTATTGTCTCATGAGACATCATGTATAGAATTAAGGAGTAAATCTAATTCATTACGGGACCTTGTACTCTATGTGATATTTTCTTGGAATTCATTAACTCATGTTTATGAAATATTATTTGTTGATTATATATTTCCTATGATTACATGATCTTATGTTTCTATGTTATTTAAGCTATAATTCCATATGATTACTCATGTGCATTCTATTTTATGATATCATGTTATATTGTTGTCTTACATGTTATGTTTCATTAATAGGTTTATTCCATTACATTGATTATTATCTCACCCAATATTTATGTATTAACTAGGTTATATCATGAAGTTTATGGAGATAAAATATATTTTAGGATGTCAGTATAGAGAAAAATAACGATCCCAAGTTTATTTTTACTTTAATGTTATATAAACCCAGTCTTCCAAATGCACTAGTCCTTTATGATTCTTATGTAATATTAATGTTTATTTAATTTTAAGAATCATGATATAAAATCTGTAAAAGGTTTGGATTTTCATAAAAAAACTTCATCAACCTTCGATGGGTCCTTGGACACACCCTGATGAGACACCACACGTGTGAGGAAATGCACATCTTGTTTCCAGAATGTACATTTGGATAAATTTCTATAGAGTTGGTGGAATTAGAGAACCTATATAATGGATCTGAGATACTTGGAATTATCCTCCTCCAAATTTATATAGATTAATATTTTATTGATGAACATGACTATGAAATGGTATAGTATTTCATAGAACATGGAATTCATGATTTATATAAACATATCTAGTGAATTAGGGTCACCGAACAAAATGACCTTGAACTCGAGGTGCCCATACCTGCATCTGAAGGCATTCTTCAGGACATCAATATACTTAACCCTCAAATAGTGACTTCAATACTATAGATCAATATTGTATAACCAACCATCTCTCCACAACTAGTAAAAAAGTTCATCGATCCTTATAAGAGGATAAAAATTCTTGATCATTGCATAATTAAACCTACGGTAGTATATACACAACCTCAAACAACCATTAAAATTCTTGGTGAAAAACAATAGATCACTCCATAGTGACGCAATAGGTAACACAAAACCCCTTTTCATCATATAATCTATATTAAAACTCACCTTATACAACTCAAAATGTTATATATGATAAGGATCCATCAAAATCGGCGAAGCATCATAAAAAAATTCAATCCTGAACTCAACATTACATCGAGGGGGAAGTTCCACAACATCCTTGAGGAAATAATATAAGAACTCCCATATAAACATAGGATCATACACTACCCTAGTTTCCACTAATCCCACAAAAAACTTTTCTATCATAGAATGAAGGTGTTCCAAACATCAATTACTTAAATGGTATCCTCTCTCTCCAATGAAAACTAAATATTGGCCATCCACATCTTAGAACATGAATCTACTTCAAAATTATTTGATTAAATTATGTATATAATAAAACTTATCGATTAATATAATGACATCATATGGGTACATCTATAATAATAAATTATACCTATAGGATTAATAATGTCCCATCATCATTCCAAACACCCAACACACATTAAGGAAGCTAGTTTGGCCTTTGACCTGCATAGTTAACACCAGGGGAATGGAAATAATATCTACATCTGGTCCCATTGAATTTAATAGAGTTGGTGAAACAAAAGAGTGTGAAACTATTGTGTCAAAAAGTGTAAAAATTTGTAGATGTTAAACTAATAATACCTCTAATGATCTATGGCCCCTCTGGTGAAACTTACTCTTCTGTATAAAACTGATCCTTCCCAGCTCCTATTTCTCTCTTCTAGTGGCCACCTCAATATCAACAGTCAGTTTGAGTCCCCTAAACACAAGGAATATCCAAAGTCTTGCCTCTATATACATCATATAATCTGGATGAAGCATGTTATGGCTACCATTTCTACTGGAAATACCTTACTGGTAACTAATACAGGCGATGATGCAGAACCTATCCACCTCTACCTAATTGAGCTCAATTAGACATTGGGAAATGATCCTAATGTTTTCAAATAACCCAATAGATGAAACAAAAATTCCCTATCCCCCTGAAATTCATGGAAATCACTGGCCCCAAAAGTCTAACATGGATGATGTTGATTTCGACTCCCTACTTGTCAGAACTTAAAAGGAACCATTTCATGGAACCTTCTACTGAAAAACCAACTCCTCAATAAACCCTTATGGTTCCCCTCTTATGGTAATCCTCCTTAGTAATCCATTTTATCGATCACCGCCAACTTTTTTTTAAACCTAAAAAAATGTTTCCAATGTAAATGGTGTAAATGAATACCAAATTTAAGGGTAGAGAGCCTCCTATAGACATTTCACATGAGAATACTCATCAGGATATAGATCTATGATAAAATGAAGATTGTCCTTGAACTTTATTCCTATATCCCACACTAACATTCTCCCCTTATAAAGAGATTTTACCTTATGCCTCTTCACTTCCTGCATGGTCAATGAAAGAAACTTTTCCCTAAACTCGTTATAAAATTAAAACCATAAAACATATTCCTCCTTCTACTCCCCAAGGTAAAATATCCCCAAATGAAAAATACTCACCATATCAAACTTACTACCCAGTGGAACCGGTAAAAATTCATTGAACGGATCAAACTGAAAGCGATATAAAACTCCTCTAGCTAGATCTCTATCTCCATAATGCAAATAATTACCTCATAATTCCACAAATCCTACCACTAAAAGGAACATAACATCCGCTCCCATAGGTTATCCTCCCTAACTATATTAAACCTCTGATGATCAACCATATCAATATTATGAACCTCTACTGTCTAATCCACATGTGGATGATGACTATGATCCATATTTGAAAAGAGAAATGAGGATTTCCATAACTTATTAGTATTGAATTTTATTAAGATTTATTTAATTAAATTTTAAATATTTTAACATTCCTAGAACCAAAACCACCCAAATAAAATAATAATACAAGTCATCATGATGTATATATATCTCATAGGTATCTAACATGCAAAGAAGACCACTTAACTTGGTCGTTCAATAAGATAAGATTTAACTCATTGGATCATGGGGGCCCTAAAATCCCATGTCTTAGATAGTGTCCCTATCCTATGTCATGCACCAAGGTCAAATAAAACTATTACCATAACAAACCACAAAATCCCCACTATTCCTAACTCTAAAATCCATCTTATCTCTTAAAAATTACCTGCAATACCATTTTTCTTAACCCCCTCCCACCAAATAATTTTCAATTAAGGTAGGGAGATAATGCCCCCCTGAGTCTCGCCTCTAATAAGCTCTAGGTTGGAAACTAGCACCAAGGGTATATAAAAATATCAATATGGGAATAATTCCACTCTATAAAATATATAAGACTGATAGATTGGATATTAATGATCAATCATCTCTATGAAATAATATAAATAAATAACTAAGAACCATTATATAAAGCATGAATAAATAGAATAACTACAAATTAAAATATCTAAAGTAAAATAACCAAAATAAAACTATGTAAGAAACATAGAAATAGAAAAAAGGCCCAAGTTAAAAATGTCTATAATGGTCCATATAGTACTCATAGAAATAAAAAAATAGTATATATATATATATGTGTGGGGTGAGAATACATGTATACTTAGTAGGAAATCCAAAATCTCTTATCCACATGTGAAAATAACAAACTAATTCACCCCTGAGAAAACAGAATAACCAAGAACACATAAATAGACCATCTTTCCAAACCTAGCCTAACCAAGGCTAACTCACCATGAATCACATCAAAGTATAATAAGATAATATGAATCATATCGATAAAGGATACCATAAACAACATTTCCATTGATTATACACTGTCATATCCCAACCAAAAACATCATGGAAGTCTAACCTACTATGTATCACAATATATCACATCACATACCACCTATAGAAACCTGGTTCATCACATCAAAACTCATTATATATTCAAGTTAGTATATTATCATGAACTTGAAGGAAAAAACCTTATTCACTCCTACTACCATGCATGACCCCCGTTATAATCTATCTCATCCCATATCATCATATCCTACCTAATAAAACATGGTTCATCAAACCACTTCAAAAAACAACTTGATAGTGTCACTTATGTCTTATAGACATCACATCCAGGGAATTTCAACATCACTTGAAAGGGGAGTGGGGATTTGTGAGTTTCCATCCATCCATATTCACCACCTTCATGTTGGAAAAACACCCAAAAAACTATTCTCTATCAGTACTAGGTACATGAAATGGGTAGGGTGAATATGAAATCAAAAAATAATATAATGTGTATATATATAATAAATACAAGAACATCCCAACCCATGGATTCACTACAAAGGATGTTAGTAATTCACAGTAACACCACTTTCACTACGACTTCCACAAGCACCACCCAACACCACAAGTCAAAAATCACAAGCCTCTTTTAATATTAACACTACATTCTAAACCAATTTATAGATTTATATTACCAACCAATTTCAATTAAAAAAATAGTGCATTAAAATTTTTCATACACATTAATTTATATTTAATATCCCACCATTTAGACCATATATCCTATTACAATTTATTTTTACATTAACTAATTCATTTTAATTTTTACATCCTATTATCAAAAGCATGTTAATTAAAATACTTGTTGGGAAAATATCAAAACAAATAAAAATAAGCATAAATCAAAATCCAAACAACACCATAATATACAAACTCATTACAATAATCCCACAAAACAAAACAATTTCATATCCATAACCAATTTCCTCCACAAAAACCACATTCCACCACTTTCCATAACATGCCACATTCCATCGCAACAACCGAATCTCCTCAAATCATCACATCATATCCTCAAAAATAAATTTGCTTCCTATTAAACACAAAAATAGTTAAAATAAACCACACATCTACCTTCATCATTGTATTCCACATAAAAAACATAACAATTTTCAGATTCATTCAAGAGGATTTATCATGCTCCACTTTACTTTTAAGGGTATTATCTCACAAGATAAATTCTACAAGGGTAAATATTTTTTTAAATGATTATAAGTGGTTAACCAATTCCATTTTGGGTGATATCATATAAACATTAAAATAGGGACTCTGCAACACCCCACTTGTATCTCAAAAAAAGGATCGCAACAACCTTGATTTTTAGTAGTTCATTAACCTATAATGTTCATAACATAAATAATTTTAAAATTTGGTAAAATAATGATATTTAATTCCCCTTAACCATTCAATTTTATTTAAACTGATTTATTATTAAATATTTTCTAGACATAACCAACTTCTCAAGTGAAAAAAAGAATAAAATTGTCACATATAATACACTAGATGAGAATGGATTGAACCCATACATTGAAGAAAGAGACATTAAATGATTTTCTGTGCGAAAACATTGGTTTTTTCACACAACATGAGAATTCCACATGATGAAATAGATCCAATGAAAACAATAGGGTTCCATGAATCCAAGGTAAAGGCTTTAGAACCTCTAATCTTTATAGAAGAAAAATAAGAAATAATTAAGAAAAGATAATCATTTTAGAATCAACAGATATGAAATGATCAATATTTTTTTATCCTAGATATGATTTTAGATTACCATTAACATGTTTCACTTTAAATACATTAAGAATAGTCATTTAAAAGATATTTAATTTTATGATATGGAATATATAGATAACACATATTGAAATTAATCTCAAATGCATTAATTAAGTCTTTAAAACCATTTTAAATCAAAAAATTATAAAAAGGTAAATACTATAAATTTTGGAAAAATAAGAAAATTCTACTTCAAGGTGCTTCTATTAGGAGATATTATTCGGCGATACTAATAAGAGCTATATTCAGGAGCTACTATTAGGACATAATTCTATAATCTACCATCATAATCTACCACTTGAATATACAACTAGAATGTACCATGAGAAAACATTTTCTACGTTTTGATATTACTATTATAATCTACCATCATTATATACAATTAGAAGATACCATTAGGATCTAACTTAGGTAGAAACCTTTAGCCTCAAGAACACCACCTTTCTCTTCATAAACACCTCAAAACTCTTTAGGGCATCCCCAAGGAACATGTACAACTATATTTCACACAAATGAATATGTTAAAAGTTCTGGGCCATTAAACAACCTCATTATGGAACTTAATTTGAACATCTATTTGTTTATTAATATTAATGACTCAATCAAGTTTATAATTTAAAGGGGATACAATATAAAAGTTACCAAATACATAATAATTTATTTTACAAAATCATTTTTTGGATCTCATTTATTTTAAATGATAGAATATTATAATATATATTGAATAAAATCTAATCATATTATAATCCACTATATCTTGAAGGAGTTTCCATATTTTATCACACCATTTTATTTCAATGAAAGTTAAATAAAAAAATTTAATGTTTAAACAAAAAATATGATCTTATTTCTCTTTTGATTGAGATGATTTTCATCAATGTCCATACTTATCATTTCATACTAAATTCCACCTTATTTTCTCAAAAAAATATGTTTTAATTTTAATTTAAAATTATTAAAAAGTAATATTTATAATGTTTTCAGAAAGGTTAATTATTGAATTTAATTATAAAAAGTAAAATGGAATGTTATATATATATATGGTATTATTTGAATTTCCCATAACCATAACTATTTTAGGCTATTAGATTGATCTAAAAGTTTTCAATATTTTTATATTAAAAAAAATAATGAGTTATTATCTTAATATTTCTATTTACTTTTCTTTACTTATCCAAATGAAATTATTTTATTATAAAACCTATATTTTTAGTGAATGGCCTATGATATTTTATTTGTTATTAATTTTTTGTCCATCAGTATTCTCATGATACATTGAATTTCATGTGACCATTGAACATTTAATTTATATTATATATATATTCTTTATATCATGTAAATTATTTTTTCATCAATGATTTATCTTTTGTAAAAATCGTTCTTTAATTTTAAATTTACTTAATTCACCATGGAAATATTGATATTCCTTATTCATTATTCAATAAATACATATTTTTATAAGTCATATGTTTTTGAATTAAATTAATCACTAAATATATGAGTAATTAATTGTACATAAATTTATGGGTGGGGAATTGAATTATATATCCCTTAATGTATCGATAGGTGTCATGAGAAAAAAAGTTAACTGGACTAATTAAATGGGCTTTTGGTGAATGCCCACCCATAATTGAAAATTTATTTCCATAAAGGCTTTGTGGTAGATAAATCATGATGTTTTTGATTATAACGATAAGAATTTACTTTATGGAGAATATAGTTATTACTATACATGAGGTTATTTCCTTTGATATTATCCATGTATACAATTCATTCTCTAGTTATTGATTAAATGACATGTTTTTTTAGTTATTTTAATTTCCATATTGATTATGATTTACTTATAATATCTATATTGTATGTAACCCATATTGATCATTTTAGCTCACACTGTTTTTTTCCTTTTCTTAGGACATGATTAGAATACATTTGAATGAGTTTCATAATGTCAAACATTTTCTTTTGTTATATTTTATAATTTATTTCTAATTGAAAATAGGAATCAAGTATATATCAAATTATTTAACACTATAAAATAAATCATTACTTTAGGATATGATACCATGTATCTTTTTCCAATGTAAAAAAGTAGATATCATCTCTGTTTTCTTAGAGTTGGTCTATTACACTAGTCATGCATACGTGCAGAATACTATCTCCATGACCAAAAAAATTCATTTTTTATCACCACCTAATATAAAAGGACATAAAATTATTATTATTATATATATAAACATTATTTTCATTAAGATATTTATATTAGGGAGATTATGAATCTATTTTAAAAAATCTTTCACCCTATACATCATACATATGTAATTATAGAATAATTTAACAAAATACCCCAAATGATAGATATAAGGGGAAATTATATTAAAAAATAAATAAAAATAATAATAAATAGACCTTATAAATTTAAATTTATAATAATAATTATTTTAAAAGGTATCTAATAATATTATTTTGATTATTTAGAAAGTTAGGAGAATGTTTTGAATAAATGAGTAATAAGAAAATGAGTTTTGTCTCAAATTTAATTTCTTGAGACATATTTCTTATATTTAACCATGAAATAATTGATATGGTTTATATACTTCCCCTATAATATTTTTTATCACAAATATTTCATATTTCAATGATATTCAGTTTTCAATTCCATGTTATTTTTTAAATGGGGTTATTAATCAATTATTGAAAAGGCTGTAGGAACTTCTGCTAAAACAATATTATTCCATTGAGTAATGAAATTTCTTATTCAAATATATTATTATAAATTTTGTGCAACACGTTTTACTTTTATATATTATTTAATTCCCATCAATTTATATTTTTAATGCATTTTATTTTATTTTATTGGATATATAATAACAAATATTATTTTCTTCATCAAATGGATTCAACTGTGAACATAGTAGTAAGTATATTTGAAAACTAAACTTCCATTTCATGAGTTATGATTATTTCCCTAAACATTTTTCATATAATTTTTTACATTGTACCATTTATTGTATTATGGTGCATTTCTTCATTTTTTTATTTCAATTCATACCACATAAATCCTTTTATAGCATTTATTATGTTATGGAATATGTTTTTTGTAAGAGATATTGATAGCTCAAATATACATTAATTGAGTTAAAATGTTTTATTTTTAACATTTTTCTTATATTTATTGGATGAACCACAATTACATTTTATTATATGGTATTTTATAATTATTTTTCATATTTTTTTAAAAAAAGGAAAGTTTTATTACTCATTATACATTATGAGATTTCTTGAAAGGTAATTTAAAACTATTAAAAAGGTTACTATAAAATTAAAATATTACCCGCTTGACTAAAACTTTTCTATAGACTACATTATGTAATTTTAAAGGATATATTATTAGAGATTCTTTTCTTCTCCTTGATGTAGACTCTCTTTCCATTATTTTTCTGTGAGTCTTAGATTCTTGCTGTCAATTTTTGTTCTCCATGTGTCACTTACATGCTCTTATCACCTAAAACTTCATGGTAAAACCCCAGATAGATTGAATTGGAGGCACTCTAGTGGTTTGGGATACATTGGTATCGATGGCTGGTGGATCTTCTATTGACACGATCACCCATATCTACTATTGCTACCTTTACCATTTTATTGGATGCTAGTTTTTTCTATTATGAAGGTGTTTTTGGTGGTTTGGGATGATGTAGGTCATAACATTTGGTGTCAAGGGCACATATCAATAATGTGTCTCTCGTGCTTGGTCTTAACAGTTGTAGCTCGTTTTGGTTGTGTTCTATTTTAGTGTTTCAGATTTCATTAATGGTCGTGATTTAGGACTTCTATGTATACTGTTGGTCCTTCAATATTGTTTATTTGGTTTGACGTTGAATGTATTTTGGTCTTATGAAACTCTCTTTTGAATTATGTGTTTACTGATGGGTTTTCTACTCAACTCCATTGACATTTTGGTTTTTCTGGTTCGTTTTTTGACAGATGAAGTTGTTTTTGGTGACTATGAAGATGGTGTAAATTTCAATGGATTCCAACTATGTAAATAAGGTTTTGGTTTTGATGGTTTATCGATCTCTAGATGTCCTCTCCACCTTCAGTGGTTCTTATCTCTGTTGCTGATCGATTCTGACATTGTTGGGATCCTGTTTGGATCTTTGGTGACATATTTTGTGGGTATTGATGAAATGGTTCTAGTGATGAGAAAAGACAGGTATCTAGAGAGTGGTTATCGATGGTACAATGAATAACTATGGATTATTGGGTGGTTGAGGGTTCACATCTCGATGAATCAGTTCACAGTTTACATCTTGATGTGATGGTGTGACCTTTTTGTTTTAATTTTGAATTTGGAAATTACCAGATAGCTGTAATGTCACCTTTGTTAAATTTTTTGAAGTGTTTTTGTGGTGTTTTGAAATCTGTATTTGAAATTGTGTGGTTCCCACTCAACCATAAAATGGTTTAACAAAATACCAAATAAAGATTTTTATTTATTTTACAACAACATTAACTATTTATTCTAATATTTATTCCCTGTTTTCAAATCCATTTTCTTTCTTATATTAAAAATTAATTATAATAATGGGATATATTTTCATGATACATTTAATAAAATAAATAAATATAAATAAATAAATAAATATAGATATAATTTCTGGGAGTAAACTCGTGGTATCAAAATATTAGATTCTCGATCCATTCTTGTGTAATACTATTCAAAGCATTTTTTTTCAGGGATGTTTTAAATCTAAGTCATTACCATTTTATGTCCTTTATTATATTAGTTATATTATATTTTACAACCATTAACCTTTTTCTTTATTTTCACAATGTACCATTATTCTCTATCAATTATTGGATCCATCACTTCCTTAATAAATTGATGAAACATTTATTTTGATACCTTTTTTTGAATACTTAATATTACATTTAATTTAATGGTGTTTACCTAGACATTATAAATTGATTTAATAGAGAAATTATTGACTTTAAAATATACTTCTTAGTTTATATGGTGTTATTTTGATGGATTATTACATAGATTTATAATACATTTATTGGTTGGGGAACTATTAAAAATCAGTATATTTAATATTCTAGTATAAATTATTGTTGACTACTGATTAATGTTGACTATGTACTATTTATCTATCGACCTTATTCCTCATAATGGGTTATGATCATGTTATACCTTTTATTAATAATGAGAAAATTATTGGCATTCCATATTTTTTCTTTCAAATATAGATGATTATTTGAAATTTTGATTATGTATTATTTACTCATTATCTCATATGATGAATGCATTGTAAATAAAAAAATTATAGATGGGACATGGTATTATATATCCCCTTGATGCATATATAGGTCTTTTAAGACAATCCTTTTTGGGAATATTCATAGGGTGTCCAAATTTAGTAATATATCTTGAATAAAGTATTCATAAAAATAATGGTGTCTTAGATATGGACATTATGAAAAGAATAATGTATTAGTTGAAGCCATGTTCTTAATATAAAGATGTATTGAATTATGAGTTATATCACCATGAATTAAATTATTGATATTCATGAGATATATTTATCTTCATTTCTATCCATGGATATATTATGCTTTCAGTTTCAATATATTTTGACAATATTTTTGGTTATATATTCATTCCATATTATTTATTCTCATTTTCTTCTTACTTATGGTATTTTATTTTTTATCTATATTTACCCTTATTGAGCATTTGATATCATCCTTTATTATATTTCCATTTATCTAGGTTATGAATAACTATGTCAAATATGATATATCTAATAGAGTTTCTTATTTAAAGATGTTTTTTGGGGTTTTTGGAGACATTTATGGATTTACTAGCTTCTTGTATAAGGGGAATAATTTTATTTAAAGCTGAAAAATGGGAATTATTAATTAATTTATTATCCCAATTATCTAAATAAATAAAACTAAAATGTCATTAAAATGAATATGATTTAGTATTTTTTAGTAATTTTGTAATTATTAGTTGCTAAAATTGGGTTTCTCTAGATAATTTCACATATTGTTTGCAAAGAATTTGTGTATTCATAATGGATTAAAGGAGTGTGGGTCAGGGTGATATATCTACTATCAATGGAAAGGATTACATAACATTATAGGTTTGGATGTTATCTATTGAAGAAAAATTAAGAGTTATAATATTAATTAATAATTAATATGTTATGGTTTATAATTGTTTCATCAGATTAAATATATGATAATATTTTCTAGATAAAGTATTTCATCATTTTAGAGATTAAGATGAAATAAATTTAGTGAAAAAACTATGGATAAATTTCATTACAGGAAATAATTTCTATGTTTTGGTAAAGTCGAGATTATGTGGATCTCTTATAAATGACATATATCACCAGATTCTACAAGTGGATGATGTTCATAGAAAAAATATAACTAGGTATAATAACCTTGAAAAGGGTGTGATAGGTATTAATTAAATCATAACTTGGAGCATGACAAAGAGGCTCAACTATACTCCTAGTTTGTTACTCTTAAGTGATGTGTTATTGTTACTCCACATTATCCATAACAAACAATTATGAAGGATTTGATTATGATCTTAAAAAATTATTTTAGAGAACATAAATGAAAATTAATTACCATGTATTGAATAAATATAGTCATAGGTTAGACTGAAAGTATCATCTTTTAAAACCAAATTTGTCATTGATAAATAAATTATCATATTGATGTTTTTTATTCATATTTTAGAAGTTATATTGACCATTTTGTATTGTTTTTATGAAATAGAATCATGAAAATGAAATTGATAATTTTATGTATCTAGATTAAAACAATTTAATATTACCAAATATGGGAGAATACATATTTTTTTACAAATCTTTGAGTTTTCCTATTATGATAGAAAGTGTGAGTTTCCTAGTCTTACCAATGGTTGTGAGGTTAATATCATAATAAAATCTATAACATGATACTATTAGTTATTTTCATTAAAAAGTGATATTTACCAATGATAATATGATATATTCTAAATGATATGAGGATTGTGAGAAACATCTATGAATTTTTCATCAGTGGTTATTCTTTAATGGTTTTAAGACAAATTTTAAATGGTATCAATAACCCTAAAAGATTTTTTTATGTAAATGTTTTATTTTTTTTGATAACTATTTAATAACATAAAATTGTGGTATGGATAACTATTAGGTTTAATATATACTTTCTTTTGAGGTAATAAATGGTTTATTGTTGTTGAGTAATGTGAGTTAGATAGTATTGATGTCCTAGTAATTTATTATCGATTTAATAAAAATGTAATCCATGATATTTTAGTGTGAATTTTATCTCATTTTTTGAGTTATGATATATATTAACTAGTATATTTCTTTGTAAAACATTTATTAATAAGATCAAGGGTTAAATAAAGAGATAATTTTTAGACAGATATATTATCTTATTTTGGTTCAATGCCTTGGAGTTTCAAATGGTTTTATGAATTTTATTTTATAGAGAATATATTATTAGGTTTTATAAATTGGTGTATAATTGTATGAATGATTAATGTTATTTGAAGAAAGTTAATTAACATTATATATCCTAATACATTAAGGTAGATGTAAAATCAAAAGTGAAATCCA
Source organism: Viscum album (assembly GCA_963277665.1). Lineage (NCBI taxonomy): Eukaryota > Viridiplantae > Streptophyta > Magnoliopsida > Santalales > Viscaceae > Viscum > Viscum album. The sequence continues at coordinate 1,144,349,336 of OY728140.1, forward strand.
GAATGATGAATATATTAATAACAAAATCTTATCCTTTTGTTAGAAAAAAATAAGTTCAATTGTGAGGATGCAATTTACTTGGGTGGTGTACCGACCTAAGATTTCACTATATAATTTTTCCTTTAAATAAAAATTATATTTGATAACTTATTTTATTTACAAGATAGAACTAAAATTATCCATGTCCTAATAGATAAATAATTTTATGAAAACTATAATAACAATAAAACATATTTAAAATAAAAATATATTATTCATCTAAACATTCTTATAGAGAATTAATAATAAATATAATATAATTTAATATTCAAAAATAATTTATAATTTATTATATATTATATTATAATAAGTTAAATATTTTAATTTTAATGAAAATATATTATATTTAAATATTTACTTAATATATTAGCAATATAGGAAATAGAAATTGCTATGAAGTAAGACTAAGGAAAATTATTCTATAATAATTTCATTTTTAATAAAAAATGATTTTATTATATTCATAATTTTTTTTAAAAATAAATTTGAATTTTTGTAAATTTTATTTTGATTAAAAAATTATAATTTCTCAATTAATTATATCAAAATATAATTATTATAATGTTCTGGGATTTTTTAAAATAATTTATTTTTAGGTGAATAATGTAAAATATAGTTTTTTTCAAATCAATTACTTTTATTACATTATCACTATATAACCAAGACTAAGAACTATATAAAATCATTAAACTAATCAAATTTATTTACTCATTAATTTTACTAATTTTGATGATATTTTTTAAAATTGATAAATCCTATGTTTGACCATAAAGAACACAAGTAATATTTTTAATTCTAATACAAATTGTTTTTGATTTTTCTATTTAACTGATCATTGTTTTTTTAAAATTAGGTTTTGAATTGATTTTAAGGAAATATAAAATTTATTTTATTTATTATATAACAATTTTTGTCTCTATTATTAAAAAATGATAATTTTAGCTTATAAAAAATTTAACTTAAAAACATACATTTCTTAAATACTGCTTTTTTAATATATGATTATTGAAAAAATAACATTTCTCAAAATTAGAAATTTTAATTGAAAAAATTATTTTCAAATTTTATCTCAGAATGATCAAATATGGTATTAAGGCTAATATTTGTTTTGGTCAACAAAATAATTCAATGGGGGTAAAAACATAGTTACCGTGTTGAATACAAATTATTTTAAAAATATAAATTAAATGAAAACTGCATAAATAACTAAAAGAATTATATATTAATTGTGTGGTTGAGACAAGTATTAATTAATTCTATTATCCTCTCTATTTTATATTTTAGGAGGAACTATCCTTTGATAATGATTTTTTTACATTAATCCATGAATATTTAAAAAATTCCATTTTATTCACTTATTAAAGGGGATCCTTCCATCATACAACACCAAACTCATTACTTCATATTTCATTCTGAAACTACAAAATTTTATTCATCCTAGTACCATATCCCCCTAATTATGACTCCTGTTAATAATAGTTATCTTAAGGCCTACATTTAAAGGAATATTTCCAAGAGTAAACTATGGCTCTCGACATAAGTATTACCACATTATTAATCAATACTTATTAATCATACCCTTTTAAAAATATTATATCTAAATGAATATAATGAAATAATTAACATTAATATACTAATAATATATCATATTAATGTATAAATAATTATTTATTCTACCCAATCTAATAAAATATATTTGTTTGTTCCTGTACACGAACTACTACCTCTATGAATCGACATCCTCTATTTTCATAAACACCTCTCATGTTTAGTTTTACAAATTAGGTGTTTAAATTATATGTTATATATAATAATTTTTTTTATGATATATGAAGTTATAATATTCCTTAATTCTATCAATTTCATTAAGAAATTCAAATGTTCATTGTTCATACATGCGAGCTACAGTCTCCACAAGTGAAACATTTCACATGTCACAAATACAAAACATGGATGGATTTAAAAATTTATTTAACAAATGAGAACATTATTATCATTAAAAAATTATCATTTTTGAGATTATTATTATATTTGAAAACAATTTTAACCTTAGACAGCATACATAAGAAATTACGAAGGTATTAACCAAAAAAAAAACTCAAGTAAAAGACATCCGTTGAGATTATTTTAAAAAAATATACTAAATAGAAAATAGAAAATTAAATATATAAAAATATTATTCCTAAAAAGGTATATTAAAAACTTAATTTTATTATTCATTAATTTATGTGGTTGTGCGGAATGAATCACCAACAAGATAAGGGTCTCTTTTCTCAAAATTAATATCATTGGCCATATTTTTTATAATGTACCATGAAATAATTTTTTATGGTGTATCTTATTCTCATTTAATAATTTGTATAATGATTCTATTATGTTATAGGATATTAAATTATCTATTATATGTTCATCCTTTCATGGGGTTTGAATTAAATATTACAAAAGTAGTATGGATTTGTGCGCACTAAATTTTATTCTTTCAAGTTAAAAACTGCTTTATAGAACTCGATTGTTCCATATTTGATATATTTTAACTAATAAATACTTTGAATTATATTTTCAATTTAATTATATGTTTTAAAATTTATCATTATTACCTCATTGTATAATAAATGTTAAAAAAAATATTATTCTTATGACAAGGATTTTCTTGATTTGAATTCTTATTATTTGCGACATAATACATTTTGTGCATGATGTTTCCCATGTATTGTGTTTTTAATTCCCATAGATATATATTTTTTCACAATTTTCTTTATTTAAAGGGATATAGATAATCCAAATCATATTACATTCTTTAAATTTCAACTAATTCATTTGATACCCCATTAGTAAGGACTTTTGATGACTCAACATTTTTCATTGGGTTATAAGTGTTATATTTCACATATTTTTTATATGGATGGTACATTCTACCCCCTATTTTATTATGTGGAATCATTTCGTTGATTTATTTATAATTAAATTTCTTACACAATAATACCTTTTGATTCATTCTTACATATAGATTATATTTTCCATAAAGGATATTGATAACTCAAATATACTTTCTCTGGTTTATATTTTTATTATTAAACTTTGTTCTTCCATTAATGGGTTATCCCACAATTAAATATTTTTATAGATTATATTTAATACACCTAATGAAAAATAAATTTATAAAAAAATTACTCTTTTTATAATGTTGGATTCCAGTAATGGTAATTAAAAAGTATTAAAAATGGTTCATTAATTATCAGATATTTTACCTTTAACTCAAAATTTCCTATATAAAAAATTATTCTATTTTTAATGCCACACTATTAGAGATTTTTTGAAAGTAATAATTCTAAAAATCATTTCCTTAAACTTATTAAATATTACTTTTGAACATGAAACATATATATTTTTATTTTAAAATAATTATAAAAACAAATTATAAAAGTAATTTTATATTTTCACTTACATTTTCCTTTTCACATTCAAAATTATTTACCATAATGATATTTTTATTACAAGATTTATCATATAATAAATTTATATATTTATAATTTGGGGGACTAAACTTGTGTTATAAAAAAAATTGATTCTTGATTCCTTATTGTGTGATGTCATTGAAAGAATTCCTTTCCAATGATGTTTTTCTACCAATAAAATATCATTTTTATTTTTTAATTACATGAGGGATATATTATTTTTCCCTACCCACCTTAATTATCTAGATAATTTATGTATCATTCTCCTCTATGAAATATATTATCTATCACTACCTTTTTGAATATAAATAAATTTTCTTAAAATTTCTTTATAGTGTGAATACTCATTTCCCATTTCATTGATTGAATACTGCACCTAAATTCCATAAATAAATTAATTTGGGAAAACATTTTATTAACCATATTACCCTCAATCTATATGATTCTATTTTTAGACATTTCCATATATTAGAATATTATATTTATTTCTTTGAAAATTTTTAAAAATTAATTTTTTTTATTTTAATACAGTTTCTTATTCATTATATAGGAAGGTTGACTATGTATTATTTAACTATTTACCTACTTTATCCAGGTGGGTTATGATCATTAAATCCATTTTATTGAAATGGGTAAATGTATTAATTTTTATTATATTGTTATTCTAATATATATGTTTATTGTAATATTTGATTATTTATTTTTTACTCACTATCGCATATAATTAATGCTTTAGAAATAAAGAAGTAATGGGTGGGGATCAACATTATATAGCCCCTTGATGCATTAGTAGGTCTGATGAGACATACATATTATAGTATTTGGTATATGTCTCCCTAATCCAGTAACATGTATTCACTGTAGTCTTGATAATAAGAATGGTGTATTGGATATCGCATTCAATAAAAGAATTATGAGGCCTTGATGGTAAGATGATTATGGCTAACATTATGAATTCCATAAAAAAAGAATTATAATTTTTGATATCCATGTAATATATTTATTTCCATTATTATCAATATATATATTATGATTTCAGTTTTTTTATTATGCCATTGTTTTTATATATTCTTTAAATTTTATTTATGATAATATTATATTCAATTATGGTCTTTAATTATTATCTATTAGGATTATGTTTACAATGTATTTGAGTGGACCCATTTTTTTGTTTCAATTTCCCTAGGATACGAATAAATTTACTAAACTATATTTCTTTAATAATCTATCTTGTATAGAGATTGGGGGGGGGATGATGAATTGTTATAGATTTTGTAATTTATTATATAGTGAAAAAATTTATATTAGTTTATAATGTCATGAGATTTATTAAATATTGTTTTTCCTAATTTTATAAAAATCTAAACCTTAAAGGCCCATAAAATGTATTTGAATCAATATTTTTTTGTTACATTTTAATTATTGATGTATAAAATCGTTTTGGTTTAGTTCATTTCAATTTTTTTTGGTAAACAAGGTTATTATTCTCCCCAGATTCTCATTTTTTCAGTAGGGGTGGTAATAGTTCACGGTGAAATGATTAATGATTGATTTAAAGTGTCTCCCAAAAAGTTTGGAAGAATGTTGAGTGGGGTACAAAATCCACATCCAATTTACTTAATAAAATTTTATATCTTTAGAGATATGTATACAAGAGTACATTTTAGTTTCTCATAACTTTAGGAAATGATGTTTTGGATTATTAAAGTATTGTTTCCCAATAACTACTATTTGTTCCATATTTAATGATGTAATAATTATTTTCATATTCTTATTTCCATGTTATTGTCTAGTGAAATAATATTTTTAAATCACATTTCCACACTTTTTTGATTTGTGTAATAAATTGGGGAAATTCTTATTCCTTGATTTACTATCCATGAGTTGTTGAATATAACTTTCTTTTGTATACTAATAATACCCATATGCTAAACTTATTCTATGTTATGATATTTAATTGTCATCTATTATGTTTTTTCTTACTATGAAAATGAGATCACCCCTTTCTCATGTATTCATATACCCAGTATACGATGAAAAGTAATAAATATGATTTGACTAGAAGAGTATATTCTTTGGGAGAATTGTGGGATATGATGAAGGGTTTTTAGGGATTAAAAATTTAATTATATAGTGGAAAAAATTCTAATTTTATACAACTAATATGGGTCATACTAGTTAAATATTATTTTACTTAATTATATGAATTTATAAATCAATAAATTTCATTTATCCATAATTGTTATATTATATTGTAATTATGGATGATTATAAAAAAATTTGTAACGTTTTTTTATTTGGAATAGGATTCGACAGTGGTGGTATGATATTTTACTTGGTTGGTATTATAGTCATGGATTAGATAAATTTTGAGTTTATATTGTTATTGGTTAAAAATAAATTAATATTTTTAAAGGTTATTAAGGATATATAGTTTATGGTTGATCATATTTTCAAAGGTATAAATAAATATTTAAGTCATTTATAGTGATTTTCTTATGCCGTTTATAGATTAAAATAAAACATCTTTTGGAAAAAACCTATAAAATATTAATATCTATATAATAAAACCATAAGTTCTAGTAAAGTAAATTTTTTCTGGTTCTCCAAGAAATTGAATTTTTTTCTAGATAATACATGTGGATGTATGATTTGGAACAAATGTACTTAGGATAAATAACACATGAAAGGGTGTGTTGGATATTAAATGTATCATCAATGAATTCAAGTAAAAAGGGCCCAACTTCAATCCTTCTTTGACACTACTGGTGGATATATTATAGTTAATTCACATTCTCTTTAGAATCTATTATAATGGGTGGGAAAATACTTTAGTTAAAATACACAAAAATGAATGACTATGGGAAAACTATATTAAAATTTATAGATTAATTATTTATGGTAGAAAATAGTTGGCAGTAATTTTATGGATAATGAGTATTTTGATCTTTTAGAGAATTAAAATCATTGTTTTCTCGTTTAAAATATTGTATGATAGTTCATGATAATGTTTGGTCAATTATTTTTTGTACTGGATTTAGAAGTATAAGATAACATAATATAAGTTAAATTATACTGAATTGATAGTTTAATAGTATTAAATGAAGGTGTAATTAGATAAGATATATCTTCATATTGATGTATTCATATATATACTTTTTATATTATTAAAACCTTATAGTTTTAGTATTTTATTGAAACTGAATCACTAAAATTAACTTTAAAAAATACGTTCTTAGAAGAAATTTTGTCTAATCATTGAAAAAATGGAGCATAGTTTAGTGGTTGATAATTTTTATATATGTATGTTATGATGGGAATAGTGAGTTTCCTAGTCAAACCAAATGTATTGTGTTTGATATCATTATAGAAATTAAAGAATGATACTATAATATATTTTCATTATTGAGTGATATTTATTGATGATATTCTAATATAATATAAATGTTATGTCCATTATGTGAAACTTATAGTAATTATTATTCATTAGTTCCTCATTAAAACATTGGAAACATATAGTATCAATAATCATGAAAATTTATTTTATAGTAGGGATATATGTTTTGGGAGAACTATTGTAGAACACATGGGTAAGGTATGTATAACTCCCTAGTTTTTTATATTCTTTATGACGATTTAATCAAGGGTTTATTGATTATATGGGAAAAGCGTAAGATATTATTTATATCCTTAGAATTTATTTTTTATTTAATTAACTATCGAGGAAATATATTTTGGGACATTTTTATCAGTTTTTAAGGATTATAATATGTGCTGACCAGTATGCAAACTTTTCAACCGATCATCAATCATTTTTTGGGTTAATAATAGAGTTAATTTTTTGGGAAATATATGACATCAATGTTATTTAATGTCTTATAGAATTTTATGGTTTTGGGAAAGGTATATTTCAAACAATGCATTATTCATGTATTTATATAATTGAGTATTGGACTGTATGAACGATTAATATTATTTTAAGAAGGATATGTAACTCAGCATAGTCTAAGTGAGTAAGGTAGGTGTTATATTTAGTGTTATATCTAGAATAATAAATATTTTATGAATACCCTCACATTCTTACATCAGTATGTAATAATTAAAAATTTTTAATTCACCACTTATTTTGGAGGGGTATAATTTTATATTCCATGATTTTAGAATCTTTAATTTAATTATTTCTTCGATAACATATTCCATAAGGAAAAAAAACATAGAAAACACTAATATAAAACAAGTCATAGCCTAATAGATAAATAGTATTAAGAAAACTATATGAACATTAAAACCTATAGTAAATAAGATAATATTATTCTCTAAAACATTATTATATTTAGTTGTTACATAATATATATGATTTAATTGTTCCACATCAAATTTTTTTAAACCTATTACACCAATAAAATAAGAATATCTTAATTTATAGTATATAATCATTCAATATGTTAACTATTATATTAGAATTATCTAAAATTTAAACTGCTTTGAAATAATTTTAAGGATACCTATTGTTTAAAAAGTTAAATTTTCAATAAAAACTGTTTTTCATCTTCATTAAAAAGTTAACTATATAATTTATTTAATTTAAATTATATATAATAAATATTTTTTAAATTTATAATTTCAACATTATATTAGGTTTAATTATTTTTACTTTTCAGATATACTTGACTTTTATATGAATAGAAAAAAATACAGTCTTTTACAAAATGATGGCTTCTATTACAGTATTAGCATATAACAATGACCTAGATATTTTTTAGTTGAAAAAATGTGTATTTAAGTGATAATGTTAATCATTATAATGATAAATTTTAAAATTTTAAAACATGGTAGTAATGTTATAATAATATTAATATTTTATTCATAATGAAAACTATTTTTAGTATTTTTATTTAATTATATTTATTAATGGGAAAATTTTGTTTTATATTTATTTAAAATCTCCATATTTTTTTTTGTTTCATTAAAAATAAATTTGTGTCCTAAAAAATTATAACATTGATAACAAATGGATTGTACATAATTTTTAATCCTAGAAACAAATTTTTTACTAAAACAATTTCTTACTCAATATATACCTTTATTTTAAAATTAATTCATCTCACTATTTTAAAATTATTTTTATAAAATTATTTTAATTTTTTAAATTATAAGGATAAATTTATGTTAAATGGTAAATTTTCAAAATTTTCATAAAATTTAATTACAATGGTTATAAATTAATTACGACAATAAAATTAGAAATGGATAAAATAGATTTACTAAGAGGAAATGACCCAAAAAATGTTAAAAACAAGTTTTTAAATGGATTTTCAAGGTGTGTATCCACGAAACTCACATACCCATTCACTTTTTTATTTTTATGATACTTTTAACCATGAATACTAATTAAAAAATAATGAAAATGTAATGGGTGCTTCCAAAATTTTCCTCCTCTTTAGTTATAAAAAGGGAGAACTTATACCATAGAAAGATATATATTCCCTTGAAATTTCTACATAAAAAATATAATATTTTCAATATATAACTCTATCCCATATCCTTATGCCTATGTTCTATAAGAAACCATCCAAGGTCTCACTGACACACAACCTAGTTTGGCTTGGTATAAGTCCTCAGCCACGCTTCCCTGAATGCTAGAGGTTTCTGGCCAGCGTTGACAATATAAAAGATATAGTGGAGAGACTATACAATCTAGTTACAGTGAAATAAACATGGAAATAACCAAAAAATACAAAAAGATTAATATTTCAGTATGCATAATAAATAAACTAAAATAGAATCATTATTTCATGTATAAAATGAAGTATATAGTCATATAGACTCAATCATGAGAAATAGACAATATCTAGTCAACCACTTGGATGAACACATATAAAATCAAAATAAATAAAAATATATACATTATACCCTACTTACAACACTTTGATAAACTACATACTTAGTCTCCACAATGCTTGAGATGGACCAGCATGATATTGAGACTGCACATGAGTGGATCTGCTCGATCGAGAAACACTTGGATTTGAACACACCCATCATGAAACCGGTTCTTTAACCTAAAAGAAGACATCAGGTCTACACACAACTCAAGTTGAACATAGAGGGGGTGATAAAAAATCTCAGTAGGACACACCCATCATTGAAACTATAATCTTGTATAAAAAAAAGTGGCCTCTAACTTTTCCTTTAGGAAAAAATATCTACAATGGGCATCAAAAAGAAAAGAAAACCAATAAGGACCTCTCAATAGTATTTGTAGGCACCTCAAAAGTATGATACCCTCTACAATGGATCCATACAATAAAAAATACTCATTTTATAGACCATGCAAGAGAACTTTTATATCCTTCTATAAAAAAATGATTTTTGTGTACCAACTTTCCCATAAGGGAATACTCATGATTCCATAAAATAAACTCAATATCATAATTGCACCTCTACGTAACATCCATCCCACGACTTTAACCCAACTTGAATTCTCCAACACCTCTAATCCTCAACCATATGAGCCAAACCTAAAATTCTCTATCCTCAAGTAACTAGTCCCAACATCAAAGGATAATCCAATATCTCCATAGATACAGTACATGATCTCTTTATACCAGATCTTTCCAAATAACCTTAATTAGATCTCTATAGAACAATCTAGTTGGGGAAATCATCGATCTCACAACACTTACCCTAGCCTCATAGATAAAAACCTAACCTAATGGAGGATTAATAATCAAAACCTCAATAAAATCCTCACACTAAATTATCTTAGTCCAAAAAACCATAGAAATGGCCTCTAAATTTTGACTGGATTCGACAATCATCATATACAAAAAAATAAAAAGGGACCCCTCTTATGTCCAATTCTGACTCCAGATAGAAAAATGTTCAAAACACCAAAAGGGAAAAAATTACACGATGTTTAATTTAGGTACACGAGGTGTAATCACAAAGGTCCTCCCTATCTATATGATATTGGCCACTCATTATGTACTTTTCTAAAGTACACAATGTATCATACACATACATGGTATGTAACCCCACCTAGGGTACCTATCATTGCACCTAACCCCACTTTGCTTGTAAAATTCCCAACTACAAGGTGTGTACCACACCGTACATAGAATGTACCTCACACAGGGTGCCCATCCATATACCTAGAAATTTACCCCACATGGGGTCTATCCAAGTATAGTATACAACCATTATCCAGGTACCATGCATGAGATCTTATAATGTACCATGTACAATCATGCCCCCACCCCGCAAACCCCGAGTCACCACTACATGATGCGTAACCCTAGTAATCATCCTATAATACCCAAAAAAATTATTCCTTAAACAGTAAAAACACACGATGTCTCTTATTTAAACTATATTTAATGTGAAAAAGTTCTTCCAAATAGGAAAGACTTGAAAAGGCACATTGTTTCTCACTTATTAAGCCCATATCAGCCCTCAGGGGGTCCCAAAAAACCCATAAAAGGTTTTAAAATAAAAAACTATTTTATGATATTTTATGGTAAAAAGAATAAAATCATTCTACCCCTCTTTATAATCCTCCAATGCTTTATAATGGATTCGCTCCACACACCCAAAAGCCAGAATTTAACCCCAAAACAACTCATTGAGCGGTGCCTCCTCCTCCCGCTCCCTTTTCTCTACGTCTCTATCTCTTATTAGAAATCCCTAATAGGGGGATTCCCATTTCTAGGAATGAGAATATAAAGGGGTGAAAAGAAAAGAGAAATGGTAAAAAATAAAAATGAAGAAAAAATAAATTCAATAGGAAATGAAATGGGTCTTTTCCTGAACTGATGCAAATGATGGGTTTATTCCTTAGATAGAAAATCGTCCCATTATGGGATCAAATATAGAGCAATAATCTAAAAAAGCTTTTTAAATTATATGACTGAATGAGCACACAATAATAAATTCATATTTATTTAATTAAATTTTAAATATTCTTTGAAAATTAAAATGGGCCATATTTCCTCTAAACTACAATCATTGGGAAAAACATCCTTTTCAAAGATTGACAAAGTGGTTTGAAAAATTACTAGAGATCATATTATAGGATATAATAATATTTTCCCATGAAAAAATTCAAGGAACAAAAGTTTAAATTTCTATTTATTTTAATAACTTGTAACAATGTGAGGCATTAAAAAAATCCCCCGCCCCCACAAATGCTTCTCAAAATTGAGAATCCCTAGTGGTCAACCATGAACCATGATTTCACCCATGAACTAGTGTTTTTGATGCTATCAAGACCCTCCAATGACCAATCTAATATCATCCACTACTCTCCCCTAACACGAGAGACATTCAACCCTAATAAATCTTATGATCCCCACCAAAATAGTATGATTATAGTCACCCCACTACCCAAATGGAAAACCAAAAATCCCACACTATATATATCCTGGAATCATTGTAAAAACACAGATAAACTTCTTAAACCTATCTACCATTACAAAACCCACAACAACCCACACTTATTCACGTCTCACTAGGAGAAAATATCCTCCGTACATAAAAAACCATAATATGAGGCTCATAACCTCAAATAGACTATGGTTCACTCCCCACCATAATTATTTTGTTTTAAAACACTAAAAAGAACAATAGGACTAATGATCACATGGTCCAAGTCCTAAGGAAAATAGGCTAACACTCTTAAAGCAACTATCCATACACCCTATGTAGGTAATTTCTAATAAATAGGACCACCTGAACAATACTCTTAGAAATAATGGAATTTTATCATACCAATATCAACTAAATAGACAACCTCCACATGGGAATCATATCTAAATCCATAAGCATCCAACTTTACTTCCACTATAATACCCAACAAAACTGTAATGGGTTGGTTCAGGGGTCCAATGAAACCATACCTCTTTAGCCATCCATGAGGCATAGAGAACTACAATCAATCAAATTATCAACCACCATGAATACTCATTACTAACCACATCCTAGTGATAATATACCTAAATATACCCACCAAGTAAGAACAGGTAAGCCCGAACAATCCATCCATGATAGTAGGCACACGAGCCCTACTACACAACCTGATAGAAAACACGTGGTAAGAATAACTCCTTCCTAAGAATCATGAACCTATGAATTTAGAGAAACCACCACCTCAGTGAAAGTTACACTTGTTCTAAACATATATCTTTAATCCTTTCCCTCATTAAGACAACAAGAGGTAATTCAGAGTGCACACCAAACCACAAGGGTTTTCATACATCCCTTGATGAAAGGATATTATCACTATCACCATAAAACATCTTAACATAGAATCCACATAGTATATCATGAGAATAATTATATGAAATTGTGGTTATGTTGAGTATAATTCAACCTATGATAAATATGTTATACAATAAATAGGACATTAGAGAAACTTTAAATAACTAAACCTGCATAATTCATAAAAATGAAACAGATAGGAATATATCATGTTAATCATACATGTCATGAATGAAACTTAAAAAATGTACTCTTCTTCATGGGTAAATATAAAAAAATTATAATACATCATAAACCCATAGACCTATGAAAATCACACTAGGTTAAATCACCTAACCATAAAAATATAAACTAAGAAAAATAATCCAATTCCCTAGAAACATAGACTTCCTTTCGGTGATAGTGTTCATGACACACCAGTATAATATCCATAAAATGTTCCAATACATTCCTTGACCACCTATCTTCCAAATCCCCAAATCATAACACCAAACATCTCTAATACCATTTTGTAACAAACTATCCCAATTTGGACCGACATGTCATACGATATGGATTGAAATAAGGGATCAAGTGTCCTACCCAAATTCTCGATGCTTCCAAATAGCAGTGACAGTTTACATGATATAGTGGGGACAATATAACCTCTTTAAAAGTGTATTAATAGAGGAAATTAAAATAAAATATACAAGGATAACAATTAGAGTTCACATTAAAAATAAACTAATATAGAATCATTTAAAAAAAATGAAATTTAGATTACAGTCATATAGAATCAATTATGAAAAATTATTAGCATACATTCCCCATTTAGGATTAACACATATAAAAAATAAATAACTAAAAATAAATAAATCATATTATAATAGAAAAATTTATATGAACCACATAACTGGTCTCCATGATGCTATAACATCACCAGACCAATCTAAAGACTCCACATGAGTAGCTTCGCTTGATCAAACAAAAATGGGCCTCAACCCCAACCAGAGATCATTTTTCCCAAACCTGAATGAAGAAATTGGGTTGACATAATACCCAATGATAACATATAGGGTGTGATAAATAAATCATCATTTTCTTCTCCCAATGTTAAACATAAAATATATTTTCATAATAAATACATGAACATGTGATATGCATATCTAGGATGAAACTAATAAAAACTAAAAAAATATAAAACTATATAGAATACAAGTGGTTAAAAGAAAAATAAATAATTATACCAAATATGGGATATATCCTTAAAATAAAGGAGAATGTACCCCTTATATAGAGTAATCTAAAAGACATAAATCACGTGGCCCACCCAACCACATGATAACCGGTGCATCCACTAGATCTATATAGGTGACCAAAGATATCAAAATGAAAATTCATGAATGACATAACCTAAGGAATAACCATATGAATACATAGGAAAATAGATTAAAATATTCTCTATGAATATAATGGAACAATCATAAGTGGTGAAAGATATATATTAAATTTTTTTGGGAGACTTTAATATTCTAAAAGTCATGGAGAACAAATAAATCTCCCATAAGGACCTAAAAGATGAACCATCATATGGGATCCATCCACATAGACTTGAAAAATTAACTTCCATATAGAGATCCATATATAAACTAGAAGAATCATCCATCAAGGGTACTAGGATATTTTCCTCATACATTATAACTGACGTATAGTCAGGGTGTAACACAAAAAGTAGGGGGTCTCACTCATCTAGATCACCCATTAACTCCCTAATCCCATCTAACTATAGCCAACTAACATAGAAGAGGACCATATCAAAACTAAGGGAAAATTACGTATCCTAGATATCCTATAGGCCTCCTCCTCAAACTAAATTTCTATTAATAAACTACATCAAAAATCATGGACAATGTCAAAAATAATGTGGCTCGATACAACTCTCCAATGAATTGTCCAAATAGTTAAACTAGTAGCACTATTAAACTCTCATATAAAAAATCACATTACCTATCCCAGTCCCTTGGATCTCATCATCCAAAAAATAAACAACAAGCTAACCATGACCCACCTCAAGTCCAAACCAAAACATAGGTATCGCATGTTACCTAGGGTCATAGAATAAATCAACATATAACTAGGGACTTCCTAGCTATAAATTTTTTTTTTCAGAAAATTTTCTTCAAAATAACAAAAAATCCTTCAAATTCCATAGTTATAGAAATATACTAAGGTTAACCTATCTCATCAAAATAATGATACATGCCTAGTTTAGTAATATATCAAATGTACCTTAGTGGCCTATAACTGATCCTTGGTCAATAATGGGATAAATGGGGAATCCAAAAGTAAATCGGGCCAACAGTGGTGTCTCAACATTCCTCTAGACCCCCTAAAAATTTGGAGACCCTCCACAAGGGATCCAAATCACAATAAAACCTTATCAAAAGGACCAAAAAATAAAACCTTACCCATACTTCATGGAAGTAAACTCATCTACGGGTACCAACATACCCATAGATGTTTCCTCAAGAGTCCCTCATACACATCATAACAACTTAACGAAACCTGGAAATTACCTCAATCATATGGAATCAATCCATCCCCATAGATCCAATATATCTAATCATTGAGCACATGATATATACCTAATCTATTATATGATCAAGAAACTGGTCCCAATATATAGGTACAATCCAAGATATTCGTTGACATAATTCTCAATCCAACCTTCCTTGATCTATATAAAGAACCTAAAATTGATCTCCATGGAATAAATGATCTAGGATAATACTTGAACTCACAACATGAACCCAGGCTCTGTAACTCAAAACCCAACCCACTGTAGGATTATGAATCCAAACCCCAATGAAATCCTACTACCAAAATATATCAGACAAAAACACTATCTAGAGGGACTATAAATTATGAAATGATTCAACCATTATGATCTATATGAAAAAAACATTGAATGTACTCCTATTATATCCAATTTTTACTCTGGGGAAAAATAGAAATAAAATATAGAGGGAGAAAAAGTACAGAGTGTATACTTCAGGTACACAATATGTACTTCACCAACATGGCATGTACCCCAAAATTTCCTCCCTATTTGTGTGCCCTAATCCATAAGGCATGCAATTTTCCAAAGTACATTGCATATAAAACCCTATATATGGCATGTAACTCAACATATCATACCATACCATGTACCATAAACCACTCAACATGTAAAATTCCTGAATACACAACATGTACCAGTCCATACACTATGTGTACCCCACATTGGGTGCCCAGAAATGTACCTTTCCATATACCGCTTGATGGTGTCTAGAAAATAACATTACACAAACACTATCTCTATACCTCACATGGGATATGGCTATGTATCCTACACAACCATGTTCCCTCAAAACACCCCAAGTCTCCACTACATGGTGAGTACCCTCAGTACTTGTATTGTAGCCCAAAACCCCACATTTCTTGAATAACAAGAGCACATGACATGTGTTCTATAAACCCCTGATCATGTACATGGTTTCTCTAGAATGGAAAAACCATACAAATGTTGTTAAATCTTAATTTATTCCCGATTAACCCTATATCAACCCTATAGGGGACCCCAAAAACCTATACATGGTTTAAAAAAAATACAAAAACTATGATATAGGTATTTTTAGAAAAATAAAAAAATAGTCCAACCTCCATATGGAAACTTCCAAACCATCACCCTGGATCTATTCCATACACACTCCAATCATCGATTTATATCTAGAAGAGCTCCATGGGTGACTCCTCTTCCTCCATCTCCCTTTTATATTATACTCACTCTCTTGTCTGAATACCCCAAAGGGTTGACCCATGGGAGCGAATGAGAAAATAAAGGGTAGAAAGGAAAGTAGAAAAAGGAAAAAAAAGAAAATGGAATAAAAAGGAAAAGGAAAAATATATGAAATGGGTCCAGGGCCCGGTGATAGACCCAAAGATGGGTATATACCTCTCATATAAAAAATTAACATTCCAAACTCAACCATGGAGATGAAATCTTAGTTGATCACTACACATAAATTATATGAGAGAAAAAGACACATGAATAAATTTAAAATTAGTTATTTAAATATTAAATATTCTATGAAAATTTGAATGGCCCATATTTCCACCAAACTCATTTCCTTGGTAAACACTATATTTTGGAACCAACAGAGTGGATAATAAAATAATTTGAGATCATCCAATATAATTAATTACTATTTTACTATGAAACAATTAAAAAAAACTAAATTTATCCTAATTTTCACAACCTATGATGTTGGGAGGTAACACATTTTTATAATTATTTACCTTGATTCTCCCATTTCCAAGGAGTTTTATAAAAGAAAACTCAAGATCTCAACCTAAGAATTTCAATCTTATAAATAATTGTTACTTAATCTCCCTCTTCCAAAAAATTTATTAAAATTTTAATATAATTAAATCTATTATTAATATACCAATATGTTATTATATAAAATAAATAAACTTTATTTTTCAATATCTATCTAGTATTAAAAATTAAATAATGTTGATTGTTCTTACATGTGGACTACTACCTCCATGAGTAAAAATATTCTGTTTTTCATCACCATATCACAAGGTTTTTTTAGGGATGGTACTGATGAAAAATATATATAATATAATTTCCATTATTTAGAGGTTGAAAATTATATATCATTATCTTCTCATATTTAATGATAAATTATAATTTTAACTATTCCTATGTGCAGAATACTACCTCTATGATGTAAGTTTTATGTTCTTTAGATTAATTTTCATTCCTTGAATAAAAATTTCAAAACCAATTCACCACATTTAAATCATCAAAATTATATCACTATTCTTATTTAAAATTTATACACTTCCAAGAGAACCACTTTTATAACCATACTCATCCATTAATTATGGTATGTTAATGTATCATTCGATTTTACCTCTAACTTAAATGATGCAAAAATGTTCAATCATAGATGATCGTATAAAGAGAAATAAATA
This sequence comes from Viscum album, assembly GCA_963277665.1. NCBI lineage: Eukaryota > Viridiplantae > Streptophyta > Magnoliopsida > Santalales > Viscaceae > Viscum > Viscum album. The sequence continues at coordinate 1,144,367,092 of OY728140.1, forward strand.
TTTCATTATAAGTTAAGAGTAAAATTATTAATATTTTTGGTTCTATAATAGTTATATTATGTATTTAAATTATTATTTTAATATCATCTTTTCTCGATTAAAATAACCAAATATACCTACCTGGATAAAATTATTACGTAAATGTTATAAGAAAATATATAATAAATAAAATAAATATGATAATAAATAATCTTTCTTAAATTAAATAATGAAAAAATGTTTTTATGAATGTATATAATATTATTAATTTAATTATTGAGAAATATATGTTCATGTGAAAAATTAATTAAGAGACATTTCATGGTTTTATCTCTTAAATATCACCCTTGATATATATTTATTATTATAAACAATATCTTATTTGGAGCTGTTCATATAAAATAAATTATTATTTTTTCATCATCCAATCATTATTTATGATATTTTATTATTAAATTTATGTCACATTATTCAAGGGGGTTTGACTCAATATTTTATATGGTTGTATGAGGTTATTATCTCAAATTTAATTTCATAAGACATAGTTTTTATTATGCACCAAAGTATATTTAATATGAAATTATTACAATCAAGTTAATTTATTTTTCCATATTTATGTAATTTTTGGTGATTTGAGATCCATATCATTTTATTTATTTAAATGGTCTTCTATTCAAATGATATAAATCTTTTAATGTATCTTGGGTATCAATTCTGAACTATTAGGACATGATTCTTTTTATTAACAAATTTACTTTTATATAATCAATATATATTCCTATATAAAACATTATATCATTAATTATATTTTACTTATGACACATATAGTTTACATTCAATATATTTATTCATCAATGGATTTGATTTAAATGTTACTCAAATAATATGGTTTTAGTTTCCAATCATATTTTCAAATAAATATGGTTTTTAAAAAATAATACATCTAGGAAAATATTTTTATTTCACAAAACCCTTAAATTTTTATTTATTTACTCATGGGATTTTACATTTCCTATAAAAATTTCATTTCCCAATAAATCATATTTTACCCGAACTATTTCTTGTAAGTGAAACTGACCTCATCTTATCATCTTAGTTAGGAACATCTATTTATCCATGTATGTATTAACTAGATTATTTTGAAAATATCCTTTTTTATGGATAAAAAGTTAATTTAGGTCATTTTATGCTACTTGTAATCTATAAGGTTTAAGAGTTAGGAAAACTAATCCTTAAAAAATTTTAATTAAAAATAGATGAAGTGATATCACAAGGGGTTTTAGAAAGGTGAGTATGAAATTCACCACATGAATCCACCTAAACAAGATGTGAACAGAAGTCTAGGATCACAATTAAAGAAGTCAAGATTGAATTTGTAATTTCCATCTTTGACTCAGCATCAAAAACTAGTTTGGATTCCTTGTAAGAACATCTGACATGTAGGACAAGTTTCTCAATGAGGTGGAGGCATTCGGTCCTAGATGGTGGAATTCTGAGGGGATTTTTTTTTGGATTTGACCTTAAATATTTCCACTACCATGGATGAGTTAGATTACAACCAAAAGAAACTCCATCCATTGTAAACATCATATATAATATCCTTTTTCATCTCCCAAAATTTGTATTCAATTGAACATATGTTCACAATAAAATTATAAATTTTACTTTAATGAAGCATTACTAGGTACATAGAACACCACCACAACCCAGGGGTCCTTGTGCACCTGTACTTCACCATCCACAATCACTGCCAACCATGATGAGATTAAAGGGATCTATCTAATGAACTTAATACCCTATTTTTCCAGGACCCTACCTACAACAACAAATATTCTCAAGATGAAAATGTCAGAAAAATAATTTTTCATTAGACCTATTTAAACATTGGAGGTATCCTTGAACTCCCATTGGATGGAAGTTATATGCACATGCATGGAAGGAGTATTTTTCTTAAGTGAAAGGAATTTTATTTCAATCCATGTATATACATTGTTAGTAGATGCATCTGTGTGCATCATTCATTGAATCTAGTTGTTGTGTCCAGCATGAGTGTTGGAATACATCATGTATTTAAATCCATCCTTACTCAGTTTTTTTTACAAACTCTTCTTGGATATAATCCAATTTCTTACATGTGAACATGTAAGATAAAAACATATGAATGATGAACTCCTAATATATTAGACATGGGTGATTTGTGGGTGAAATATGCATCCCTTTACTTTACAAAAGGCTACGAATCAATAGTTGTCACCTATATATTCTCCAAATTAGTTGCATAGATAATGAGGGAATGACATGATACTAAAATTTTATAATAAATGAAGGATAGATGGTATTTTCTTCAATTTTTCATTTATAATACTCTATTTAACTATATTTCCAAATATATTTTTGTTCCTATATATCTCAATCAGTATATTGATACCTATAGACCTATATAATGATATGATGTGGAATAAATACACATATAGAAGCATTGAATTGTAATTAAGTAATAGGTATATGTTTCATTGGGTGTTGGAAATATGAAAATAATTATTGGATAAATAATGTTAATGGAATAATTAAACATATATTTTTGAGTTGTGTTCATCATCTGGAGTAACTAAAAGGCATCAGAAAGAGGTTTTTGAGTGAGGGAATTATAAAATTGTTTTTGAGTAATAAAATGTATTGTTTTTAGTTATAATATAGAGGTTCATGAAATATATCATCGATATTTTTGATTAATCTATACATGTTTCTAATACATCGAAGAGATTCTTTCAGATGATCCGATAGAGGGTTCTGATGTTAGAAGAGCAAGAAAATTTCATGCCTTTGGATAGAAAAATGAAAATTCATTAGAATAATTATTATTAATTTAACAAATGGATTATTGTGAAGACATCAGATGAATAAATATGATTCTATTATATATATAAATGTTATTTCATCTGATTGATAAATGTGATGTCCTTAAATGGAGTGTTGTGTTGTTATTGTATAGAGTATTGTGACATATCAGATAATGGGTTGAGGATCTATTTAAGATCATCGAGTAGTCATCCATTCTAATGATTTCGAGTTGGAAATTTACTTATATGACAACCCATATATTTTATACACTTTATTTCATTACTTATTACATAAATATACCCATACCACAGTCGCAAAATATTTAGATCCTTATTTTATTTCGTTAATTAAATACATATCATAGTAAATTAAAATATAAACATAATTCCATTATTTAAAGACAACATAAAACACTATTAATATTATACAGATCTTTTAATGTAGAATGGGATAACTCATAGACGTATATAAGAAATGGGTAAGATATAAATCCCAATGAGGTAATTATAAAATTATAACTATAAGTATAATAATATAAGGGATACAAGATTCCTAACATTATAACCTTGAATGGTGAAAATCATGAACATGATAATTGAAAAATACTGTAAGATGATATAATCAATTCTTTAAAGGAATGTGATAACATAAAAACATGACATCATAAGCATAAAATATAGATAACCACAAAAAAATCATAACATAGTAATCTTAGGAAAACCAAATTTTCACTATAGAAGGTATCTCATGAGTTAAATACATTATCTACTATATTAGATTGATATATATTTTCTCACCTACTCATCTCATTATATCTTGTATATGAATTTGCGTTCCACATAGGTCATACAATATAAGAACATCATTCATCTTTTATAATTCATTGAAAATGAATTCTGGGTTAGATACATGGAATACAATAATAAATAAAGGATACGTATAACTAGTTTAACACCATGAGTGTAAATGGTGATGGTTTATCACAATACAAAAGTTCGGTACGAAAAAACATGGAATAATTTGGGAAGTATAACAAGTGTCCATAAGGAATCATATAAGTGGTTAATGAGAGTGGGAGGTAATCTCTCATTACTTGGGAATTATAATAACAATATAATAATTTTTAAAAACATTAAATCATGAAAAATTTGAAATCAAAAGGCATAATATAAAAAAATTACATGAATAAAAAGGAAGAAGAGAGAATCCCAAACCTAGAGGGGGTGCTTCTAAATTATTTTGGATTAGATTCATAATTTATTGAGAATTACTTGGGAAGGATATGTAGAGGTATAGGGATAGAAAATTAATTCTCATTGGTTTTATAGTGAAGAGGAATGGGAGTTTGGGTGGGTATTTGTAGAAAAATAGAGTTGAACTCTTTATTAATTTCTAAACATAGGTTTGGACCCTATGTGATAGAATAATCAAAACCACAAACATTATGAAGGGTTTTACAATGTTTTCTATTAACGATGACTCAGTTTCAATATTTTTTTATGTTATGAACCAAAATCAATAAAAATAATTCCATTGATGATTTGTATTGAGTCATGTTCTTAATGATTCTATAAAACCCTAAAACAGAGTATATGTTTTAGAGGATTCATTTTAGGTTTTTAAAATCAATCAAATAATATAAAAAAATACTATTTAAAATTTAAAATCTATTAGTGCTAATATATTACTTTTATATATTTATTTCATCACTTTTTTTCCTTTTATGATGTCATAAAACATACCATATATTTTTACCATATTTAATTTTTAATTAAAAATTATTAAAAATTTACAATTGTCTAATTTCAATATGTTGATTTCAAAAATAAAATTTATTATTACTAAATAATATTTTGAAAATGATAATTTAAACTTTTAAATATAAATCTTTATCTACTGAAATATTCTATATTTTATGACTGTATTCACTTTATAACACTTATTAAAAAATTTAATTGTAATTAATTACATTATATTATCAATTATATTTTAAGAAATATTATTTTTTAAGAATATGTCATCAAAATAACATTCATTTCTAAAATAAAATTTTATTAATTTTTTAATTGAAATTATATTTTTCAATATTTTTTATTTATTCTTATCGAAACCTAAGTTTTATCCAACTCATTATATATATATATATATAATTTAATAATAAAAATGGATAAATATTATGGTTATATTATTAAAAATATAACTTATAAGCTCATGCAACTAGGGTCTAAATACATAAAAATTAATTAAACCATCGTAAACCCTATAAGTATGGTGTGTTATGGTGGTACTTTCTTATGGCGGTTTCTTGAAAATGGTTTGGGTTGCGATATCAATAAGATTTCACTTGTCATGTAAATTGTTTCACTTGTGTTTTAATTATAAAATCTCACCTTTTCCATGGTAAATGGAAAATCCCTATTGATTCCATATCCCATGTAATATCTAATAAATGGGATTAATAAGGAATGATTTTACTTGTTGAAGCCATAAATTATTCCTCCTATGTCAATTATACTTTCTCAAACATTAATATAAACTAATATTAATGGTCATTGTATTACAAATATATTAAATTTTTCTATAATGATTAATGATATTTTAAAAATGGTACAATTTTTTTTATATAATTTTAAAAAATGAATATAAAATATAGTGTATGTGTTTTATATAACTACATTACCTGATAAGGTATTTATTTATTCATAATTGAATTTGATTTATCTAATTTTGGGTAATTAAATTTTTACCCCTTCAAAAAATTTCCAATTAAATGCCAGTTAGTACACTAAAACAGATTAGTGTAAGTTAGTTTCATCACCTCCTATTTTTTCCCATGTTAGCTCCTAAAATGTGGTTCTGATAGAGTAAATTTACCAAGTGAGTTTTTTTGTCTTGTAAAACATTGTCAATATTATATAAGGTCTTCAAAAGCTTCTCCTCTCATTAATAATAATTCCCCAAATGTACCAACTCTAAGTTAAATATATGTGAGGGGTTTGATATGCATATCTATAAGAGAAAAACATAAAATAATCATGTATATGTGATATGTTAGGTGGATGTTTTAGTGGATAATCTAAATATCTAATGTATTCAAAAATATAAAAGGGGTCATTATATCTATGAATAATCTCTCCCTACTTCCCAAACTACATGGATTTCTTCCATAGTGATATACAAAGGAGTATCTTATCTCAAACCTTAATCTCAACATACCATTGATTTTTTTCTGTATAGATTTTCATTTGAAATTTAATGGATTTGATATTACATTAAATGGTTTGAATATTCTCTATTATCTCTTAGATAATAGTAGCTCCCATAAATTTCCACTTCACAAATTCATTTCAACATGTTAGAGAGTCACCCCACTTCCCATAAAGAGACTCAAAATGCCCTATTAAAATTAGCATAGTAACTACCATTATATGAGAACTCCACTAGGATAAGTAACTAATACCAATACTATTAGAAATCCATTGATCAAGATCTCATTATATCTACTAGTTTTAAAATGGTTCTCTCAGTTTCACCATCCATTTTAGGGTGATAAAAAATACTAAAACTAAACTTTTTATCCAATAAAATCTAATGTATTATCCATAAACTAAAGGGAAAACATATAAATTGATCAAATACAATAGATTATTGTACTCCAATAATAATTACTACATTCTATTTTTTATATCTTACTGATTCTTTGAATATTTAAATATTATTTTATTTCAATAAAATGAACTAACTTTGAAATTCATTTTAATACTACCCTAAAATCATTATTTTCATTAGATTCCATTGGGAGTCCTATGATAAAATCCATGATTATGTTTTCCCATTTCCATAAATTTTTTGAAACAGGTGCACCATATACTTATGCTTATGTTATTCATTATTTAATAGTTATCATACAAAGAATCAAGATATAAATTCTAAAATATCCCTTTTCATGTTATCCCATAATATGTTTTTATTCTAATATCAAAATATTATATTCCTTATAGGATGAGTAGATAATGATGATCTTTGAAGATATTAGAGATATTCCCAATTTAGAACTATATTTTATGGTACACATATTAGGGAAAAAATTTTATGACTTCATCACTATCAAAGATGAAATTTTCAATGTTCTAAACTTGTTTATATCCCATTCTAATAATTTTGAGAATCCATTATCCTCTCAAGAATAAATGGTTAGAAAGTTATTTGAGAAAGGTCAGGTAATGTTTCTTTTGTGATTCATATTTCCATCCTTTTTATGTCTATGAATATTAGGTCCCTTTCAATCTTCATTATAGACAGTGTTATATGATCATTTCTATATATATAATATTTAAAATTGTTCTCTATCTAGGGATGATAATGGATTTAACATTAAAAATATTTAATCAAATCTAACCACCTTTATTTTCCAATATTCATCTCCTTTTTTGTTGAATATACACATTATAATTTTATAATATTTATATATAGAACACTTTTCTCTATAGAGATAATTCCTACAAATAATTAATGTGAATACTAATATAGAAAATTCTAGATAATTTGTTGGGTAGTTCTTAACATGGATCATTAATTGGTGGGAGGAATATTCTATCAAATTTTCATTTTTCATGAGTACATAATTGAAGAATTTTTTGATGCATCAATATATATCATAAATAATAACCCACTAGTGGGTAATGTTATAAAATTTTCAGTGATTAAACTAATAATTAACTCGATAAATATTTCCTTACATTCATCAGTCCCAAGAAACATCACTCCATTCTAAGTTATATTGCTCAGTAGTTTGTGAAATATTGAGAAAATCCCCTCATATCGATTAATAAACCCCACTAATCCCAAGTATCTATGGATTTATATAACATATATTGGAATAAAACATCCTTTAATATAATTTTTCATCAAAGGATCAATAAATATAACTTTTAATGTGATAACATACACTAGGAATGTGACATTCATTTTGTAAAACTCACCTTTATTGTAATTTTTATATAATTTTTCATTTCACAATGTATTTTTTACAACATTGAAATAACCATTTTACTCCCCTTTTATTTTTTATTAGAGAATAATATCTTCTATAATGTCCACCATAAATTTTTCAATGCAATAAATAATGAATATTCATTATGTCCATGAATATATATCAAGCATTTGTGATCCCAAATGGAATTACTATGAATATGTAGTGTTCATACCTTGTATGGAAATAATCCATGGGGGATATCTTCCATTTTAACCTTCACATGATAATATCTTAATGAAAAATCCACCTACATATGTACAAGGATATTCATAAATGATCATACTGGTTATCAAAAATTATTAGATGATACTTGTTCTTTATTTTGATCATGTTGTTCGCATGATAATAAATACAAATACAAATTTACCCATCCTTCTTCTTGACTAAAAGGACCAGTTCACCCCATGGTGAAGTATTTGGGACCATGAACCCTTTATCTAGATTCTCTTTTATTTTCATCATCACCTCTTAATTTTCAATACTATACATTATCTATTGAGTATTGGATATTGGAAATCCTGCTGGTATGAGTTTGATTGATAATTGAACATCTCATCTAGGAGGGTGACTATAAAATTTATTAGGGTACACGTTAGTATCTTACTTTACAATGGTAATTCCATATAGGATGGTATTTTCCATAGTCTCAACCATTTGAGTTAGATACACTTTCCCATAATGAAATAATATCCATGATTGAGATTTTTATTCCATATGAGATCAGACCACCACCTAACACTTGTATAAAATGAAAGGGTGATCCGTGATATGTAGGATTGCATCCTTGTATTTTTTGGGAACATGCCCCCCTATGATTTCTCTCATCATCTACAATGATTGAGGCCTAGAAGCTTAAGCTAAAAAGGACTTCCTATCTCTTGATGTGTATAAACATAAAGTGAAGTTAGTGGGGTTCTTAGAACTAAAGAAACATCTCATAAAATAAGGTATTTTTCTAAGATACTTGGCATGCAACACTTCCTTAATACGGGGCCAATCAATAACCCTATCTGGGTGTTCTGGAAGACTACTATCTCGGTGGATCAAGTTTTCTTTTTTGAACAAAAATTGTCAGTTAATGTTGGTTGTATGAACTTAGGCTATCAATTTTCATTTCTTTATGCTAAATGTGATGCTCATTATAGAGACTGACTTTGGAGGGATATGGATTCTATCAATAATAGAGACTCACCCTGGTTTGTTTTTGGTGAATTCAACATAGTCTTGGAACATTCTAAGAAGAAAGGTGGTAGAACATTTTCCACCAGGGACTTCTCAAGATCCTCTACCTTTACTATATAGGAAGGCCTTCTCAATCTAGGATTTAGTGGTGACAAGTATACTTGGTTTAATAATCAGTGTGGATCTAAGAGAATGTGGTGTCCATTGGACCGAGGTCTGAGAAATCTTCATACTATCTCATATTTCCCCAATGTGGAGTTTGTACACCTAGTTTTCTCTCTCTCATACCAATCTCCCTTATTTATTAATCTTAATCATTCTCCCCTAGGAAGGGATTACATCATTTTTTTTCCAAATTCGGGTTGCTACATCCTTCCTTTAGTTCAACTATTCAGGAGTCCTAGGAGAAACCCATTAATTGCCACCATTAGGTTGGATTCCACAATATACGCAAGCTTCTGAAACATGATTTAATGTCCTAGCCTCATGGTCTTCCCTCATACATCAATGATATTGACTATTTGGAAGCTGAAATCGAAATGGTGGAGCTTATCTTGGAATTAAAATGGGATGACTCCATCTTTGCCAACCCTGGCTCTCTCAAAATCCGGTTTAATGTGCTAGTATCAAAAGATAATGCTAGTATCCATGAAAGATCAAAATACACATGGCGCAGGGAGGTCAATATGAATATATTTTTTGAAAAAAGTGGTGACATGAATTGGTCACCTAATTTATGCCCCAAAGAAATTTATTAAAAACAAAAGTAGCATTACAAGCATGAGGTGCAATGAATTTACACCAGCTAGAATTTTGAGAATTAAAAACAAAGACAAACCAAGAAAGATCCATTAAAGTCATGTGATGCACTGTCCAGAGGGGACTTCGCCATTCCATCCGTAAGGGGTGAAACTGGAAGCTCAAATCAAGTTTTTTTGTAACTAATATTCCGAAGTGCTGCTCAACGTTGCTTCTTTATCCACATAAAAAACTTCTCTCCCACTACTATCAACTCTTCTATGATCTCCAAAGACTGTATTTTCTATGGGGCTTCCAAAAATACACTGTCTGAAGAGTTTACAATGCCTATTGCTTCTCAATCAACTCAATCCATGTCCATCACGCTGCTATACAGGTCTAATTGCAAAAAAACTAGAAAGGAACCTGAGAAAGTCCTTAGAGAACTGAAAGAAACAATTAGAAATAAAATCAAGTAAAGGTTTGAACCAAAAATCTGTTAGAGTTTCAAACAGTATTGCAACATCACCTTCCAACATAATCACAAAATGAAGTGCAAGATTCTAAATTAGAGAAAACAGGGTCATACCAGCAGGATACCATAATAACAACATCACCTTCCAGAAAGAGATAATGCAGTGCAATATTCCAGCATTGAAACATCTCATTCTAGAATTTCAAAAAAAGGATGTCACACAATGATAGACATTACAACATCACCCTTCATTATTCATACAGCAAGAGCAAAAAAAAGGAAAACAACATCCCAGCCTTGGAGGTCATACAAAGTGTATCCAGGAATTCTAAATAGGAGCTGGTCAACCGTGCCAAGCCCTCCCATTCCTCAAAGTGTTGTAACAGATGCTTACATGGATGAACTCTCCATGAATCAAACAGAGAGTTATAGTGACAATCAAAAAATAGAACAACTCAGATGTATATATCCTGTACCGTTCTAGTTGAATCAATTGTATCAGAAACATTCAGAAAAAAATAAAGAGACCACATCATTCCAAAAAAAGACAGCAAAGTACGATCAAAGCTAAAAATGGTGACATGAAAAAGGATAAGAATTAAACTCACTCCCATGGAATGGACTTGTATTCAAAATCAGTATTTTTTTATATTCTTCTACCATCATAATGAACATATTCTTTCTAATGTCAAGGTATTACTCAGTGGTGATGAGCCTGTCCGTGTATTTCTGAAATGTAATTGCATCTTGTTCATCCATCCAGGCATCAACTGCATCCTCCACATGCTCCTCAATGCAGTAGGAATCTCTATACACATGATTTTTTTTCTTTCATAATTATCCTCATCTGATTCAGAGTCCTTCTTAGGTAGTTCACTGTTAGCATTCGATTTTTCAGTCACAATTGGGAGTGGTGGAAACTCCCTCCTAGTGGCATCAAGAGATCTTGTGACTATTGTTCTTTCAATTTGAGAATAATCTCTACGCTTCCTTGTTTTTCTAGAATTTAGGGTGATAAAACTATCAGCATTCACCATTGGATTTTTTCCTTTCCTAGCACTTGATTTTAAGAAATCCTCCTCAATTTGATTAGGGTGATCATCAATTTCAGGCAAGGATTCCCTAGAATCGGAAAGTTCATCTTGCTTCTTATCTCTTTAATCCTATGCTACAGGACATTTCCTTTACTCCTCCACCAAGGGGGAAGGAATGGTGGTGTCACCTGGAGCTGAAGTCATAGAATCAATAAAGGTTGACAAATCAGGAGCTTGGAAATTGGATTGAGAAGGATGATCATAAACTATGGTTTCTGTTTTTGAGTCGTTTCTTTGCTCTCCTGTAGTAGAAGATCCAACATTAACTGTTTGAAAGACATTGGCCTCATCAACTTCAGGACCCTTCCTATATTTTACAACCTAGGAAATAGTTCTGGCCTTATATCGTGTGGTTTTAAATCCACATTCTTTCGTATCATGCCCAAGCATAAGGCAAGAAGAGCAGTAGACAGGAAGTCTTTCATAGACAATGTCCTGGAAGAAACTATATTCACCATTTTGAATCCAAATTTGAGATGAAAGTTCCTTAGAGACATCTATTTCAACACAAATCCTAGCGACTGATGGTCTAGAGAGAGTCCTCATTGCCGAATCAAGTTTAAGAGGATTTCCAATAAGCATGAAAATCTGGAAAAGGGGTTTTTATGTTTTCTTAAAATTTTCCCTTACTTTGTGAAACTAACCCAAGGATGTAGACTGGTTACTCCAGTGAACATTCAAAATTTTTTATCCTCATCCCTCTGGAAGTTTCCTCTACTAAAAATAATATTTTAGGGGACTTTCTTAGGGAAATTGAGGTATGGGAGATAATTTGATCCCTCAATCAAGAGATCTCACCCAATCCAAACTCCTTCCTTGTATCTTTTTATATCTGTGCTTGATCCATCATCAAACATGATTTGATTGGTGTAGTTAAAGACTTCTTCCACCGTAGTCCTCTTTCTCATGTGGCCTATTCCACCATTATGTTTCTCATACCCAAAGTCAAAGATACCTTCTCTATAAAGAAATTCAGGCTGATCAACATGTGAAATTTGTCTTACAAGATCCTAGACTCCATTATGAATAGTCATCTCTCTCATATTTTACCTGGATTGGTCTCCAAGAAGCAACACAATTTTATGAAGGGTAGGTCCATTCATGGTGCAACTGGCATAGCCCAAGAGTTGGTGAGTGACATTAACATGAAGATAACCAGTTCAAAAATTATTATCTATGTTGACATGGACAAGGCCTATAACCAAATTGAGTGGTAGTTCATCCTATGGTTCATGAGGAGTATCAGTTTCTTAGAGTGGGTGCTTGACTTATTTTTTCGCTATTATAGTTTTACCTAGTTCACCATTCTATTTATGGGAAGGAGCTATGAGTTTATTAAATCCATCACGGGTCTTCTCCAAGGGGATCCTCTATCACCTAAAATTTTAGTCAGGATCCAAGACACTCTCAGTAGATTTATTAATTCTTTCATGTAGTCTATCTCAATCTCTCCTTATAGATGTAGGGTTCTTAATATTAGAGTGTATCACCTTCATTTTGAAGATGACATAGTTTTCATCATCAATGGGTGTAGTGATTCTGTCAAGGGCTTTAATGAATCACTAGAGGTGTATTCCCAGTGGAGTGGGAAGGTTGTTAACCAGGATAAAAGTTGGGTGTTCTTCTCCTCAAGGTGTGCAGAGAGTAGGAGGAATAATATTGGATCCCTACTAGGCATGCACAAGGAATATTTTCCTATGGATTATCTAGGGTCCCCTGGCTCTTAGTATAATCAAGATCAAGTACTATGATGCTTTCGTTGAAAGGATCACAAAACACTTCTCAAATTGGAAGAACAAGTTTCTATTCTTTGGAGGATGGATTACCCTGGTCAATTGAATTTTGTTATCCATTCCCATGAACACCATGTCGATTCTCCAGATTCCCATGTAATTTTTGAGGAATATTAAGAATTCTCTTTGATCCTTCATTTAGGAAGCTCATGGAGAGGGGTAGTTCTGTTGGGCCTCTTGTAAGAAGCTATCCAAAAATGTTGATGAGGGGGGTATTGGTGTGAGGAATGTTGCAGATTATATGAATTATCTATAAAGGTAAACTTTCCTAGGAAGTGATCGAGGGGAATACCCTTTGGAGAAAGTTCATTCGTAACTAGTATAGTAATGTGATGCACTCCCCTGCTAATCATCCCTCTCCCATATGGAGGTCTCCCCAAACCCACATCCATGTTCATCAATTTCAATCTCGATGGATCATTGGCCTTGATAACAAAAATATTTGGCCTGTAATTGGGTTGGCCAGGTGTTGGAATATCTAAGTTGTCCGGCTCCACTATTAACCTTTATAGAGGCAAACCTTCATCCAGTAGTCATCCATTCAATCTTAAGTCCCCTATAACTTGATACTTATAAGGAAATCACACTGGTAGATGCTCCTGATTCATTGAACTTTATGGGGGCCTTAACTTATTCCATTTTTGCGAAGGATTATAGGAAATATACCCATTATCTTGTTACCAGATACCTTTGGGGGAGGCCATATTTTGTTTAAAATTAATCCCCCAAATATTAATTTTTTATTTTAGAGGATTTTGATTCTTTATCTTCCCACTGATATGGAGATTAAAAATATGGGGATCCATTAGGCATCTAAGTGTTCTTACTGTGTGGTTTCGCAAGAAGAGTATACCCTGTACCTTTTATGTGATAATGATTGGGATCAATTTTTGTGCTCTACTCTAGGGTACTTTACATGCATCACTATGGGTACGGGCTATCTAGAAGACTTTATTCAAAATTGTTCTAGTGGGGTGATCATCAACATAGAGGAGGACCATGCTCAGGTATTGCTTCTATCTTTGGGTTGTTGGTGTATCTAGAAGGTAATTAACCTATCTTGGCTTGGTTACCCTAGGATTTCTAGTGCGGATTTTCAGGATAAGGTCTACTGTCTCATTCTAGATCTCTTGCATAATTTCAAACACTACAAAGAGGCCGTCTATCTTAGAAATTTTAGGGATAACATGTTTCTCCCCATCCTTTCCACTGCATATTCGATGGGGAATTGGGGGAGTTGGTCCCATCTCACCCATATTCTCAAAATTAACTTCAATGGTTCCTGCATTCAAGGATGCATGCGTGGGGGTGGTATTGTCAGGAAATGTTAGGTATACTAGGCTAGATACCCTGAGGGGGGGGGGGGGGGGTGGTGAATCAGGGTATGACAGATTAGCATGACTACCCCTATTGATCTTGTTTTGCTAATAGAAAAAACTCCCTTCTCTCTCCTTCCCGATGTAGAGTATGAACAAAATTTAAAGATTGCACAGGACACAACAATTTTTACTTGGTTCACCCTCACTGGGCTACGTCCAAGGAGCATACACCGACAGTGTGCCAATGTACCAATTCCACTATAAGTGCACTACTGTTTACAAGTTCAAAGTGGACACATTATCCCTCCAGGTTTACAACCACTCACAATTTGAGAACTAACTTCTCCCTCAATTGAAGTGAGCTCACTACTTCTTCAGAATATTCACTCACAGTTTATAGACCTATAGGTCTCTTTATTACCACTAATGAATGCATCTTCCACTGTACATAGATTCTCTATTGAAGTTCAAAGTTCATCCACTAATGAATACCCCTTTTCCCCTGAACATCGGGCAACTCACTTTGGAAACACCTTCACAAAGCACCCTACTTCGCGAGGCTCCAAATTTCGCGATGCTCAAACAAGCCTTCGCGAAGCTCCTACCTTTTTGCAAAGAACTCTCGAGAAGCACCCTCATGAAGAACTCTCACAAAGCTCAAGTCGTCGCAGAGCGACTTCCCTCACGAAGCTCACTGATCCAATGCGGAGCTCTCAACTTTTGCGGAGCTAGATTAGCCGCTGTGAAGCTCCTCTTTCGCAAAGCACACTGTCTTCGCGAACTACCTTCTCAAAATGAGAGCCAAAGATCATCATCTAAAATTCTCTCCTTCTATTGTACTTCACTCGAGGGGGTTGAGGTCTATTTATAGGCAATTCCACTAAACCTTGAACTATCTGCATGAAGTCAATGCCACGTCATCTCAAAACTCAAAGCTCCAAAGTTCCAACCGAAATTCTCTTAAAATCGCGAAGCACCACAAGAATTTTCCGATTGCGGATCTCGTCGTAATCACAGAGCGTTCCGTCATTTACTTTGCACCTTCTCCGAAAAGTTCTACTCACAATTCCCTTCACCGCCGCAATGCTCTTCAACTCTGCTGTTCGGGAAGCTCATCGTAATCGCGAAGCATCACCGTCAACATTTTTATGGTCATCGTAAAATCCAATCCATGAATCCTATATTTGCGAAACTCATAACTTTTCCATATTTAAATTATATCTTCAAGGATATCCACTTTTCACAATGCTCACCAAAATCCAAATTTTGGAGCCCAAAAATTTGGCAAACACTGGAAAATGGTGCCACCTTGTACTGCTCTTTTTGTACCACCTCCAGATCGTCCATTCCTTTTTCATGGTTCTTTGTCAACATGGATTGTCAAAAAAATATCTGGAACTTGACAATTCACCATGAAAACCCTCTTTTTCAACAAACACAATAAACCCAAAAATGATGCAATGTTACCTTGAGGTATTTTTTCCCAACAATCTCCCCCTTTGGGTTTGTTGACAACTCTTCTCAGAATGATTTTCTACACGTTAATATCTCACTAAGTCTCCTTCCATCATCAACCATCCTTCGCCTATTACGATTCAGATAGTGACCAGAGATTCACTCACCACATACTCTAAGCTCACATGAGCAATGATTGTCATGAGAAACAAGAGTAAATGAAAAGATCATCACTAAATCACTTCATTTCTACCACCAACTATTGACACCCAACTGAAACCAATTTCCAAACTAATTCCAATTGTTGATACCACATTAATACCAATTGGTGATATATGGAAACCTTCTCACACCTTTCCAACATCACTGTTATGCTTTTATCGCAATCCTCAATTGTCGTAATATCTATTCTTTGATCGATCAGTTCTAGAATCGTCATATTTAAAACATTCCCCCTATCTCATTGCTCTACCCCTATCTCACTACTCCACTTGTCAGCTTCTCCCCGTGTCTTGTACTAAGATATTTTCTCCCTTCTTTAGCCATAGGTTCTCCCCCTTGATGAGTCAATATTCCTCCCCATTTTTCAATGAACCAAAAGGTCAGCCCTTTGCGGTCTCCAACATTGGAAAGAACACAGATTAACACATTAGGAAAAAACATGCAATACATCATAGAGAGCGGGGTCCCACATCCACACTTTTTTAGGTGCGGGGAGTCGAATAGACTCCTAGAGCCAGTCGATGCCTATCAAAATCTTCCTTGGGTAAGGCCTTCATCATAATGTTTGCAACATGTAGTTCTGTAGGCAGATACTCCAACTTCACGATTCCCTGCTCAACCTTCTCCTTGATAAAATGATAGTTTATCTCATTGTGCTTTGTCCTTGAGTGATGGAAACGATTTTTGGTGAGATTGATAACACTTTAGTTATCACACTGGATTTTGATCAGAGACATCACTTCAACTCCCATATCATCAAGCTGCTGCTTCATCCACAATAACTATGTGCATGCTTGAGTGGCCGAAATATACTAATCTTCTATAGTTCTTAATGAAATGAAATATTTCTTCTTGATTAGTCAAGAAATACATAGTCCACCATGATTGAATGCACCTCCTAATTTTGATTTCCTGTCATCCGCAGAACCGGCCTAATCTGCTTCAGTATATCCCAATAACTCTGACTGTGATTTTCCATTATACATCAAGCCAAATTCCATCGTGCCATTGATATACTTAATTATTCTTTTTACTGCAAGAATGTGTCTTTCCTTGGGATTTATTTGATATCATTCTACTTGGAATGTGGTGAAAACAATATCATTTCTTGTTGCTGTCAGGTACAGTAAACTCCCAATAATCTACCAGTATTCTATGATATTAACTGCCTTGCCAATATCATCTTTCGATTATTTCATTTGGGTAGCAACTGGAGTCTTCATATCCTTGGAATTTTCCATTCCAAATCTTTTCAAAACTTCCTTGGCATATTTGGATTGAGAAATGAATGTTCTATTCCTTCATTTTGTTACCTATAGACCAAGGAAAAATGTTATCTCTCTAATCATTAACATTTCGAATTCACTTTTCAGGAATTCAAAAAACTCTCTGTCCCGAGATTCATCTGATCCACCAAATATTATGTCATCCACATAAACAAGGACCACCATCCTTTGATTACTATTGTTTTTGAAATAGAGATTGTAATCAACTCTCCCATGATGAAAACCAAGCTTCTTCAAGTACTGATCAAGCCTTGAGTACCATGCTCTTGGTTCTTGTTTCAGCCCATAAAACACCTTCTTCAGTATGAAAACCTTATTCTCATCCTCATTAATGAGAAATACATCTGGCTGCTTGATATACACTTCTTCCTCCAGAACGCCATTCAAAAAATCATATTTGACATCCATTTGGAAAACATCAAACTTCCATTACACTGCAATGGCTAGAAATAATTTGATTTTCTCTAGTCTCGTAACCAGTGCAAATGTCTCATCAACATATATTCCCTCTATTTGGGAGTATACTTTGCACACTAATTGTTCTTTGTTATGAATCACTGTGCCATATTCATTCATCTTATTATGATAGACCCATTTAGTCCCGATGACATTCTTATCTGCGGTCCTTGAAACAATCTCCCATGTCTGATTCTTCTCAATCTGATCAATCTCTTCATTCATTTCCTGAATCCAGTTTTCATCTACAGCTGCATCAGCGAAGCATTTTGGCTCATCCTGAGATAGTAAACATTTCTACTACAGATATTTCATTCTTATGGTTTGAACTGGAGTTTACTGATCACCAATGAAATTCTTCTTGTCAATTTCAGCTCGAATCCTTGGCTTTTGTACAGATATAGATTTTACTTCCTCATGATCGTTATCATTATCTTCTTCTGAATAAACATCATCCACTTCTGCTCCCCCTGAATTGCTTTCTTCCTCATCACTCTCACCAAGATATTGTTCACTGTACTGTTGAATGATCTCCTCATTCTATACTACAACGACATCATTGATCTCAACTACATTTCCAAGCCTTTTGTTAAAGCATTTATATGCCTTACTTTTTCCTGAGTAGCCAAGGAATATCCCCTCATCTCCTCATGACTCATATTTCCTATGTTTTTCCTTGTTTAGGATAAAGAAATTACTTCCAAATATTTGAAATTATTTCACTGTTGGATTATTTTCATACCACATATCGTACGGAGTCTTTCTTTCCTTCGGACACAACAAAGCCCTATTAGAAATATAGACTGATGTCAAAATTGCTTCCTTCCAAAATTTCTCTAGTAGGTCTTTTTCAATGAGAATTGTTCTGGCCATGTTGTTGATGATCCAATTTTTCCTTTCAACCACTCCATTCTATTGAGGAGTTCATACTGAGGAAACTTGATGGCTTATCCCATGTTTCTCAAGATAGCCTTCCATCTGACTGTTTGTGAATTCTGTACCATTGTCAGTATGAATCTTCAAATTTTTTTATCCAAGCATCCTTTCACACTCCCTCTGGTACTTTTTTGATTAGATGAACATATCTGACTTATGAGAAATAAAAATTCCCATTCCATTCTGCTATAGTCATAAATGAAAAGAAAATAGTACCACTTTCTGTCAATTTCTCTTCGTGTGATAGGACCACAAACATCAGCTTGCACCAATTCTAGAAATAGTTTTGACTTATTTTACTTTGTCTTAAACGCCTTTCTGATGATCTTACCTTGTTGACATGCATTTCACACATGAGTATGATCGCGTGATAGCTTAGGGAGGTCTCTTGCTGCATCAAACTTTACCAGATCTTCTAGGGATGGTTGGAAAATATGACCAAGTCGTTTATGCCACAACTTTTTTTCTTCCTCTTTGGATAGAAAACACATATCTTCTTATCCACTTACCAAGTAGATATTTTCCTTTGTTATTTTTCCTTGTAGAACTGCTGCCTCGTCTCTTCCTTTGATGAATCACATATTTTTAGTAAACCTTATAGAATGTCCTGAGTTACATAGTTGACTGACACTGAGAAAATTGTGACTGAGGCCTTCTACTACTAAGGCATCAGTATGTCTTATCTCTTTGCCCCAAAACTTGTCCTTTCTTGAGCCAATAATCTTCAGTCCTTCATCGTTTTAAAACTTGAAAACTCCTTCTTTGTCATATTTTATGCCTGTAACAAGATCCTTATTACCTGTCATGTGAGATGTGAAACCACTATGAAGGATCCACACACCAGAGTGATCTGATAATTTAAGGGAAATTTCTTCCACCACAACCTTATCATCCTTATTTTTCTTGGTCCATATTTTTTCCTTCACACTCAACATGAATTGAGACTTTGGTTCTTTCTTAGAGTATGATAGACCAACTTCATCTTGCAAAGGTGCAAATCTATTTTGTGTTTTCATCTCACCTTTTGGTTCATTGATTTTCTGCTTGCAAAAATTTTGGTTCTAATTTGGCACATTCCTCTATATGGTCGAAATGTAGTACCTAGCCATGTGCCCAAATCATCTGCACCAAAAACAGTGTCCTTTGAAATATGTTATGGAGAACCATTATCTGTTTGACTGCCACCTTTGTTCTTATGCCATTCGATATCTCTTGTTTATGGAACACACTTACTGTGAATGCCCTATATTTCCACAACAATAACACCTAATTTAAGGTACATTCCTTCATGTCACTAATTCAATACAAGTTTCACCTTGGGATATTTGAATATTCTGATTCTGCTTTGTGCCCAAATCAACCTTCAATATCAGAATGGGTGATTGCGGTCTGACTTTAGTTTTCATAGATTTTTGTTTTTGATCATTCCCCTGATCAGTCTTAGCATCTGAACATAGTTGATGATTCTTTTCTGATGAACCACTATTCTACTCTTTCAGCTTCTCGGTTTTTTGAGTGATCTACTTTCCTAATGACCTAGTAGGAGTCAAGAGTTTTTCTTGATCTTTAACCTTTTTCCGCAAAACAAAAACTTATCCTTCAAGTTCTTCAAAAAAATTTATTTGATCTTTCCATGTGTTATTCAAGCTATCGATCTCCCTTTTATATTCTTCAATTTTTATTTTATACTCACCAACTGATTCTGAGTCCTCTAGTGTTGATGACTTGAGTTTCTCAATTTCTTCCATCAACTCAGACTTCTCTTCTTTTTGCTGCTACATATAGAGTTTGGCGTCACGAAAAAATTTGTTGTATTTATTTGTTTTGGATCTCTAAACATATATATCTTCAAGAGCAGCCTCTAAATCAGCTTGAATATCAACTCTTCCCTCAACTTCTTCTTCTTCTTCACCAGCTTCAGTATTATTTTTATTCTGAGAACTACTGACAACTTCCACCATAGATTTTTCTCCACAATCTCTGCAGTTTTATATCTCTTCAACCTCCTCAACCTCAGACTCGTCTAAACTATCATATTCTTTTGAAAGAAGGTTCTTCTTCTTAAAGAAATTTCTATTGAAATATTTCTTGCCTTTCCCATAGGCTAGAGACTTCTTCTTGGGAATTTTGATTTCATCAACATCATTATCCTCTTGGAACTTTTTGGGACACCTTGTCACAAGATGTCCAACCTTTCCATATTGAAAACAAGCAAGTGGAAGTTTCCCTTTAAACATTCCTTTTCCTCTTTGAAGGTTTGAGGAGAGGAATGACATCACCTCATCTGTCTCTTCTTCTTCCTGGGAGTCTTCAATGGTGAGCTTCTTCATGGCCTTGAATTCCACCTCTTTAGATTTCTCCTTTTCCACAACATCGTTATCATCATTTCTCATTTCGTATGCAACAAGAGTGCTATACAGGTTATCCAATGTCAGCTCTTTCAGGTATTTATCTTCTAAAACTGAAACTTTCGGATTGAACCGAGGTGGAAGTTTTCTCAAGATGTGCTTTACAATTTTCATGTCTTAAATAACTTCACCAAGACCATGCATGTCTTCCACTACAACATTTACCCTATCGAAGAATGCATCAACAAACTCATTCTAGTTCATTATTAGATTTTCATACTTGTTCCACAACACTTGCATCTTTTCCTCTATGACCTTTGTATCCCCTTAATATATATTTAATATCTTTTCCCACATGGCATGTGATGTTTTTCATGAAATAACCTTTGTATATATAGGATTGGACAGGGTTCCCCCTAAGGAGTTAATTCCTTTGGAATCAACATCCAAATCTCTATGCTCAACTTCTGATAATGCAACACTATTAATATTAGCTGTTATTCCATGCATTTTTGCTATGAACACATCCATTCCTAGTGATCAGAAGTAGTGTTGCATCCGATTCTTCCATAGCTAAAAATTGTTCCCATCAAATATCGGAATAACTTTATGATTAGTGACCTCCATTTGAGAGAGAAAAACTAATATTAAAATTTCCCTCTGATACCAATTGTTAGGTCCACTGGGCTAGATAACCTGAGAGGGGGGATGAATCAGGGTATGATATATTAACGCGACTTCCCCTTTTGATCTTTTTTTGATGTTAGAAAAAACTCTCTTATCTCTCCTTCCCAATGCAGAGTATGAACAAACCTTAAAGCATGCATAGGACACAATTATTTTTACATGGTTCACCCTCCCTAGGCTATGTCCAAGTAGCACACACGGGTAGTGTGCCAATGTACCAATTCCACTACAAGAGCACTGCTGTTTACAATTTGGAAGTGGACTTGCTATCCCTCCAGATTTACAACCACTCACAATTTGATAACTCACTACTCTCTCAACTAAAGTGATCTCACTGCTTCTTTAGAAGATCCACTCATAGTTTATAGACCTGTAGGTATCTTCATTACCGCTAATGAATGCATCTTCCACTGTACGTAGATGATCTATTGAAGTTCAAAGTTCTTCCACTGATGAATACCTTTTTGCCCCTAAACACTGGGCAACTCACTTTGGAAACACCTTCACAAAGCACCCTACTTCGCGAGGCTCCCAATTTTGCAATGCTCAAACAAGCCTTCACAAAGCTCCTACCTTTTTGCGAAGAACTCTCGTGGAGCACCCTCTCAATGAACTCTTGTGAATCTCAAGTCTTCGCAGAGCGACTTACCTCACGAAGCTCACTGAGCCAACACAGAGATTGCAACTTTTGTGGAGCTAGATTAGCCACTGTGAAGCTCCTCTTTTGCAAAGCACACTAGCTTCGCGAACTACCTTCGCAAAATGAGAGCCAAATATCTTCTTTAAAAATTCTCTCATTCTCTTATAATTCACTCGAGGGGGTCGAGGTCTATTTATAGACGATTCCACTGAACCTTGAACTATCTGCATGAATTCAATGTTACACCATCTCAAAACGCGAAGCTCCGAAGTTCCCACTGAAATTATCTCAAAATCGCAAAGCACCACAGAAATTTTCCAATTGTAGAGCTCATTGTAATCGCGGAGCATTCCATCATTTACTTTTCACCTTCGCCACAAAGCTCCACTCACAATTCCCTTCACCGCCATAATTCTCTTCAACTATGCCATTCGGGAAGCTCATCGTAATCATGAAGCATCACCGTCAACATTTTTTTGGTCTTCGTGAAATCCAATCCATGAATCCTATATTTGCGAAACTCATACCTTTTCCATATTTAAATTAGATCTTCAAGGATATCCACTTTTCGCGATGCTCACCAAACTCCAAATTTTGGAGCCCAAAAATTTGGAAAACACTGGAAAACGGTGCCACCTTGTACTGCTTTTTTTGTACCACCTCCAAATTGTCCATTCCCTTTTCATGGTTCTTTGTCAACATGGATTGTCAACAACATCTCTGGAACTTGAAAATTCAAAATGGAAACCTTCCTTGTCAATAAACACAATCAGCCCAAAAATGGTGAAATGTTACCATAAGGGATTTTTTCTCAACAAGGAAAAATTTGGTTTCATAATTCTAGCCTTTAGTGACTTCTTTTCTTTTGGCCTCTCTCTCAAGGATGAAGCAAAAGCAATTCTCTAGTGGTTGGAGCTATTCTAATCTTATCACATTTCTCTTTCCACAATGGTTAAAGACTGATTTTTTTGTAATTATATCAGATATCTCTCCCTTAACCCTTATCATATCACTTACTAGATCTTAAAGTGAAAGGCTATTACTACAAATGACATTGAGTTCAACATTACTTAACAAGAAGGAAATCTTGTGGATGATTTTTTGGATTCTAAATCTTCTCAGTCTTCGCCACTTATGGTTTTCCCTAGCACTGGTTCTGTTTATCTTGGTGCATGGACATTGTTATTGGATATGTACATGGCCTTCATTTTTTTAGTCCCCCTTAACATTATTTCCTTGTTCTATATCCCTCTCTCAAAATAAAAAAATTATTATATGTTTAATGGATGATATTACTATTGAAATTTCATGATATGAAAGAATCGATAGAATTATAATAAAATAATACATTTACTTTTCAAAAATTAGTAACTAGTGTACTTTTCAACACTTTTTTATTAAGTTTCACTTATCCATTTGGGATGTGATATTATAACCCTTTATTTCTACACCTTGAAGATTATTATCACCAGTTATTTTTAAAAAACCTTGAAATTTTTCATTATTTTCATAGTTTCATTGTTCTATGCAGTTGAAACATTAGAATATCAGATGATGGTTGATTAGAAATATACATTCTTCTACAAAATTAGTTGGTTTCTCCCATCATCATTCTCTAGCTGTGTGTCCCTACATCCCAAACCTAAAACATTTTACTATCTAATTCATGAAATTTTTAGGATTCCTATTATTACACTTTTGATAAGTGGGTTGTGTGTCACTCTTGACACCATGAGATTTATCCATCTCTCCACAAAAATTTAAATCTAATCTCAACTTCCTATATATAAACCCATGAGGCCCTTGATATTTTCTAATATAATTTTTTTTTACTTTGAGGTAAATATAGAATTTTTTTTCATGTATTTTAAATTCCTAAATCACTATATATTTTAATAGGTTTGACTTTAGATAAAAAAAGGAGTGTTCTATGTTATTTTTGTTGTCAATGTCAAGTTGGAGGCATATCATGAAAGTTTTGTAATGTTTTCCTAATATTAACTAATGGATCTATCCCCATTTTTTATGAGGCCAAGTAATACCAACTCCATTTTATGTAAGAGTTTGAAAAGAAAAAA
Organism: Viscum album; assembly: GCA_963277665.1. NCBI lineage: Eukaryota > Viridiplantae > Streptophyta > Magnoliopsida > Santalales > Viscaceae > Viscum > Viscum album. The sequence continues at coordinate 1,144,391,656 of OY728140.1, forward strand.
TTTATCGAAAATAATTTTCTATAATACATTCCACTCCATCGATTCAATCACTCCATTGGGATATTTATTATTGAGAAACATCCACCATTAATCATATTATCCCTAATGTGATTAAATTATAGTTCTAAATTCTATTTCATTTTATTTTTAAGTACACATAAGTTCATTTCAATAGAGTTTATAATTGTTTCCTCATTTAAGGAATCATAAGATAAACTGAATATCTAAGGACTTTATCACATACATGTCTTAATTGAAACATTATCTTACATAGGGGGTGTGGGTGTTTCTCTTGAGTCATGTTTCTTTTTGAAACATGAGTTAATAGAGTAATTATTGTCTTGATCACCATGACTACCACCATAATTGGGTTAGGAATCACATTTATGCAGTTATCACATTTCCCATCAAATTGGCTACTGAATCGCATGCTATAATTTATGGACAGTAACTAAAATAAAGTTAAAATTAGTTATGATAATTTTCATCCTATTAAAGACATAAAAGGAAATGTATGAAAATTTAAGCGACTACTCATAAATGACATATATTAATCGACTCTGGGAAATCTGGAAAGAGGGTCCCATGGATCTGATCCCTACTTAGTGATGTGAGTGGGATGTCCCCTAAACTCTTTTATTGGTTCCACCATCCATCTCCATAGACATCTATAATATGTTTAGGTATATGTACTAGACTTCTCTTAAATAAAATGCAGTCCAGGGAATTACCCTCCTCCTTTCTGATAGTGATCACAGTGCATGAGGCCCAAGATGGGTCTTCTTATCCCAAATGATACCCCTGATCATATGGAACTCCTGAGACATTGGTGCATGGCTTAAATCTGATTACATATCCTCTTATTATTATATAAATAATGTAGGATCATAATAGTATATGTAGATGATTAATTACATGAGGGGGGGGGGGGGTGAATTTTAAGATAAAAAAATTTAGTTTTTAACCTTAAGGAAAAATATTTTTAAAAAACTTAAACAAGGTAAATTCCCAAAGCCTCTTTTAGTTTTATGAAAAAAACATGCTTAGGTTCTGGAAATATGAATCTGGAAATGAAACTTAAGAACAATTTTATTAAATAAATATTCTACCTTAAAGAGTATAGAATCATATTTATCCGAGTAAGTAAATTAGAAGAAAATATAAGAAAGTTATACTTTCTTTATTTATCAAAATACAGTGGAAATAAAACTTGAAAAAAAGTAACAAATATGAAATCTTTCACCCAAAGAGTAGGGTATCCAATAACCTTGGATAGTGGTCCCTTGATTTATACTTTCAAGAAAGTCTGTCTTACCCACACCAGGGTAAGCCCTCGATAGGAATATCAGAATCTGTCTTGCTATCCCCAAAAGACTTCTAACTTCAAGGTAGTCAGAATCTCTATCTTATTATCCCTGGAATACCTCAATTGTACTAAGAAACAATCAGAGTCACATGAAGCAACCTGAACAAGATGTTCACGGCTGAACAAGATGTTCATGAAAACACACAAGGCATGTGAGTCTCTCTCTCTAGAAATCATTTCACCGCAACACAATATGTAATCTCTAGGGTGATCAATAGATATTGAGCTCATTCAAATGAGCTCCTATTTATAGGAAAAACTAAAATTATCAGCTCCCTCCTCTAACGATCATATTTTTTCTTGAATCTCAGAGGTACCTATACACATGTCACTCAACCAACAGTTAGTTAGAAACAGATTGCATGAAATCATTTAATAATAATAACATGTGTATAAAAAATGAATTAGCTTAACCAAATATGAATATACAAAGTCTAAGGAAAAATAGAATTTAGAATATAATCATATAAATAATCAGACCTTATAAAACATGGATATTCAGATTCTATTTTAAAAAGAACTCAGAATTTTAATTATGAGGAATTCAGAGTCTAAATTATGAGGAATTTGAATTCTGAATTATAAAGAATTAAGATTCATAATTCTGAGGAATTGGGAGTCCAAATTTCCTAGAATTTGGAGTCCTAATTTTAGAGAATTCAAAGTCTTAATTTCAGAGATTTTAGAATCTGAATTTCAGAGAATTCATATTTGGGATTTTTAGAGAATTCAGAGTATGAATTTTAAAGAATTCAGAATCTAAATTTCAGAGAATTTAGAGTCTGAATTTCAGAGAATTCGGAATCTGAATTTCATAGAATTCAATGTCTAAAAATAGAAGACTCTATATCCAAGGAACTATAATATTTCATGAGTTTAGATAAGAATATGAATTTTTGACTTAGTAATATAATGAGTTTGGTTTAGAGAGATTATAAAATGAGATAATTAAAACCAAGGTAATGATAAAAATTCCCTTAGAGAAGGGAAATTTTCATTAATAAAATAATTTTTACAGAAAGTTAATTTTCCTTAAGATAAAGTGTTTGTGATTTTCAAAACATAGAGGAATGGAAAAGTCATAAGTAAACATTATTGACTCAACAATCTCCCCCTTTTTGGAAAGCACAAACAATATTTTGAAAAAGAATATAAGGAATAAGAATTTGCTTTATGACCTTTAAAAGAAAAGCTTATCTCCCCTTACTTATGAATCATGATTAATAGGACTAACCCCCCTTATGTTTTTAAATCCCTAAAGATCGTATTCTTGACTTCCTTAGAGATATTTTACTTTTTCTTTCATACAAAAGTCTTCTTTATGTAAACACCCCATTAGTTAAACTCCCCCTTAGGTAATTCTCTTCTTTATACTTAGTATTATTTTTATCATTATTTTCTCCCCCTTTTTGATATTTAAAAAGAAACAGAGAGAATGAAAAAATGGCCCCTGAAATATTAGAACTATATAAAAAAACATAAATGAAGGAGAATATGAATTTTTATTATGACTGGAAAAAAATTTGGTAGAGGAAAGAAAATACAAAGAAATATTGGAATGAATAGGAATATTTATTCATCATTATTTTCCATTGGCATGATATTTTTCATGATAGTATTCAACTTCTTAATATCCTTATGATCTTCCTCAAACCTTTTGAGCAGCTGTTCCTAATCCAAATTTTTCTTTTTGAGAGCCTTTATTTTGTCTTCCAGATATTTAAGGATTTCTTCCTGATACTTCAGTATCTCTTCATGCTGATTGAAAATTTCTTAAAACTCTATACTGATATCCCTTTCTATCTTTTAATTTAAGGCAACTGAATTCAACTTCCCATTCAGATCTCTATCTTCTTACTTTCAGGTTACTTGTTCAAGGTTCATCTTCTCTGTAAAAAGTTTTGTAAGGTTTTTTATCCTATCATCTGATCTATCAAAAGCATATTTCACTGAGTCATGGAAGTCATAAAATATTATCATATATTCAATAATTCTCTTAGAATATTTTTTAATTTCTTTAAAAGATCTCTTATGATCATCATAAATGATATAAATGGTTTTGAAATCATCCTCAAGAATGATGAATTTTTCCATGAGCATTGTTACAGAATCTAACTTCTGATTAAAGGAGTGTTAGATAATATGACACCTCAAGTCAATACTCGGAAACAAGGGAATGGTGTATACTTATTTCTTCAGAGACTACAAAACAAATTCATGACCCATGGAACAAGATTTAGAATCTAATACCCTTGAAAGAGTAGATTATTTTTCTATCTCTATATCCTTCCTCTTAGATGATCCACCAACATCATTACTAACCACCAAAACCATCTCAGGTGTATCAACAACCACCTGTTTTCCTTTGTTTACTCTAGAAATAGTCTCCAAAACCTTTGGATATTTATGCACACTTTCTGAGAGTTGGACAATTTTATATTCATCAATCTATTCTTTATTAGCATCTTCCTTAATATTATCAGGTTAAATGAAGTTGTGACTGTTGCTTTCATCATCAGAAGGTTTGTTAACCACTTCATGACCCTTATCTCCTTTTTTATTTAGAATTTTTTTTTGTTGATTTAAGTTAGGAAGTTCAGATTGAAATATTTTCAGAAGGACTTTCATTCTCATGATATTATTCAACTTACTTTATCATATCATCACTCTCATATTCTTCTTCCTCTTCTTATTCTTCTTCTACTTATTCTTCCTAAACTATTTCTTCATCCACTTAAGGTTTTAGAATTGAAATATTATTTTCCAGAGTCTCTAATAGTAATGTCTCTTTGAGAAAGGATTCTAGTACCTGAATCAATTCAGAGGCTTTCTCAGTAGCCTTGATAAGTGCTTGAACAATCTCAACTTCAAATATTTTCTTCTTTTGTTCCATATCTTTTTCTTGCTTCTCTAGATCTTCAGTAGTTTTAATCTTCAGAGTCTTTGCCTCAGTAGTATCTAGGCCAAAACTAAGTTCTCCTTCTTTCTTATTCTTATTCCCTTCTATCTATTTTTCTATAACTTCATCAGGGAAAGTTTTTTTCTTCTTCAGTTTTGGGGGTGCTGACTGACTTTCCAAAACTGTAGGCTTCTCTTTGGTTTCTAGTTCTTTTTTCTTTCTCTTCTTATGAGATTTCTAGGAAGTCTCTCATACTTCCACATTCTTATCTAGATCTTCAATATCTCTTTCTTAAATATCATACAATTCTCTATACTTGGTAATGAATCCTACTTTTATCTTCCTCAAGATGTCATCACTTAGTAGCATGATCTTGAAATTTATTGGCTTAAAACTGTAGGGGATTTTAAACGATTATAGGAATACAACTATGATCTTAGAATAAATTTCTAGATACATTATGATTTGAGATTTTATAGTTCCATTCTTGATGTTAGTGATTGTTAGAATGATATACTTTACCAGGTTTATCTTTCTTAGGTAAACTAAAAAATCCAGAACAAAGGTGTCACTTTTCATTAAGGAGTCATTGTCACTTTTTCTCAGATTGAGGAAAACATGTACCCATAATTCTAGAATCCTAAAATTCATTAAGAGATGATTGATCTTTAGTGTTTTTACTCATTTGAGTTCAAGGCACTCTATTTCCCTTTCTTTCTCAAAGCTTCCTGACTGATCTGATAGCTTGTGAGTGTAGAAAATCACTTCAACTTCATACGAAACTCCAATAATAATTTCTTCTATATTAAAATATATGGAATAAGTTTTACTATAAATATTGAAGGAAAATTGGTCTCTTCAACCTTCATTATAAAATATTACTGTATCATAAAACTCTATGAGCAACTCTGGGTAAACCATATCCCAATTTTTTAGCTTGGCTATGAAAACTCTTTCCCATCCATCTAGCTTAATATTTTGGGTAATCAGGGAATTGTATTTAGAGAAAAATCTAAAATCAACTAACCTTTCCCTTTATATTTTCCAATCTCTGATTTCCTTTACTAAAGACATCTATTTCTGTGGTGAGGCTTCCAACAATATCCGGAGTTTAAAAAAACTTAGAAAAACAGAACAACCTTTTTAAAGAGAGGGAGAGCTTTAGCAGTAAAATACTTGAAAAATGATGTGGGATGAGAAATAGGGGGCCTTTATATAGGAATATGAGTTATAGTTCAAATTACTGATTTGATCTAACGGTTGAAAGAAGCACAATATGATCTGACGATTGAGATGATATCCAAAAAACGATTTGGTAGTTTCTGATCATTTGAGGTTTTAAGGTAAAAATTTAGATTTAAGGAAAGTGAATCATTTTTTTTTCTTAAACCAAGATAAAAATACCAACAAGTAAAATATTAAATTATGAAAATTTAAGTAAGGGAATATACCTTCCAGATTGTTTGAGAAATTGTCTATAATGAAACTATTCTTCTTGAAGAACTTTAGATTCAGTAAAATTTAATTAAAGAAATAAAAAAATTTTATTCTAGAAATTAGGGTTTCAAAAAAAAAATATTTCTTTTAAAAAAGTGCTTATGATAAATATGATTAAAGAAAAAAAAATTGATTATGAAAAATTTGATTAAGAAAAAAAGTTTAGTTACGAAAAAATTGATTAAAATTTTTTTTGGTTATAAAAAAAATTTGATTAAGAAAAAATATTTTGGTTACGAGAAAAAAAGTTTTATTAATAAAAAATATTTGGGTTACAAAAAAATTTTTATTAAGAATTTTTTTTGGTTAACAAGAAAATGTACCCCCTATGAAAAGGAGTTTCTTAATGTAAGGAGAGAGGTTAAAATAAGATAATATAGAAGATTGCCTTATATTTATCATTCCTAAATTTTATTTAATGTATTGGAATCTATCGGAGGATAAATATTTTTTAAAAATATCAGCAAGTTGATATTTCATTCTGATAAATTGAATAATGACATCTTCTTTAAGAAAACATTTGAAATCAATGTTTTTCTTAGAATTTTTTTTACTTATACCAACAATTTCTTCTTGAGCATTATCTCTGAAAGTTATTTTTCCTCCTTTCATATTGATAATATTTTCAGAGAAGTTTTTTCTACCTATCATATGTCAGGAAAATCCACTATCCATGTATCATGTATTGCTATTGGTACATTCTTTATTTTCTTAAAAATAAAAGGGTTAGTCTTTCAAAATCCAAAATTTCTTGGATTTGGAAATTTTAGAAAGTAAGATTTTTGGAATCTGTATTTTCTTAGAAAAATAAGATTTATGAAAACCTAAAGATTGAGTTTTATTTAAAGAAGAAATTTTATCCCAATGTCCACCACATTGATATTTAGTACAAAATTGAGTACTTTGGAGAACAAAATAATTATTACTAAAAACTTGTTTTGAATGAGTATAACCAAATCCAGAACTATTCCTTAAAGGAAGAATTTGGGAATTCATATTGTCAAAGGATTCCTTACCAGAAGTAAAGTTTGACAGGAATTTCCTTTAAGAAAATATTTATAACTTTATTTTAACAACCAAGTTCTTATCCTCAAAGTTATTAGTTTTATTACTAGATTTAGCCTCAATTTTTTCTCTCTTAAAAATATCATCTTTAATATCTTTAGAAATTGTATCCTTCTCAAAATTAAATTTCTTAAGGTTTTTAGAAATAATTTCAAAATCAATTTTTTTTATCAAGATCCTTATAAAGATCTAATACTTCTTTAGTTAGAATATAAATTCTAGAATTTTCCTTCTCTAACTTCTTTTTTATCTTAAAATTTTCATTTTCAATTGGAAAATGTAGACACTTCTTCATAAGATAGTAAGGAGTTATCTTCATCTGAAGAAGATTCTTCATCTGAAGACTTATAATATTTATCATCAATATAATTTTCATTCCAAGCTACATTAGTGATAGATTCGACATTGTGTATTTTTCCCATTAGACAATGATTTTTAATGGGTAGTTTGGATAGTAGACCAATATTCTTATGACTAAAAGATTCATACATTGAAGATTCATTAGATGAGTCACCACCACTAGCACTCCATGTATCATTAGCCTTCAAGACTTTATTGGATATAGATTTGTAATAATTATTTCTATTCCTCTCAGAATGATTTTATTTTCTATCTTTTCTTTTAAGAATGGGACAATCTGGCCTAATATTCCTGACTATTTTTCATTCATTGTAAGTGACTTCTGAGTATTTCTTTTCTTTTATTTCTTCATTATTATATCTGTATTGAAAGTATTTCTTTCCCACTATCTTGTTCATCCTTCAAGCAATAGTAGCTAACTCATTTTCAGAAAGTTCACTTTCACTAGATTTAGATAAAACAATGACTTTCTTAGACTTAGATCTTGTAACACTTTCCAAAGTCTTGAATTTAGTAGTAGTAAAGGCTATAATTCCATTTCCATTATTCTTTTTATTCATATCAACATATCTTTTCATTCTTGTCTCATGTTGAAAAAGAGTTTCAAAAAGTTCATCAAGAGTAATATTAGAAACTTTCCTATTCTAATCAATAGCTATTCTTTTGAATTACCATTCATTGGGAATAATATATATAATATTTTCAACATTAATTTTGTTATATGTATTCCTAGTCATAGAACACAACAAAGTATTGCGTACCATGTAATTTAGTTGATATTCTGAATTTTCTTAATTGGTGAAGGTTTTGACATCCTTGTATGAAATTTCGTAGTCTCGAGTGAGCATAAAAAAGTTATACACTTAGGTGTTAATGAAAAAGGTCTTAATTCTATCTCTCTAGTACTCATAATTATTATAATAAAAAATTAGTGGTCAGGTAGGATTAAGGTTGTCAGTGGAACCAAAATTTATTCCTGTCATTCTATAAAAAATACATTTTCCACAAAAACTTGTTAATTGAAAAAGTTTGTAAAAAAAGTTAAAAAATATTTTAGAAAAAATTGAACAAGAAAAGTTAAGTAAGAAAAATTAGAACAAGGAAAATTTGTGCAAGAAATATTATATGTGAGTATAAGTATTTCAGAGACCTTGCTCTGATACCAATTGTAGGATCAAAATAGTATATATAGATGCTCAATTACAAGAGGGGGGGGGGGATGAATTGTAAGTTAAAAAAATTTCATTTTTAACCTTAAGGAAAACTATGTTTAATAATGTTAAGCAAGGTAAATTCACAAAGCCTATTTTAGTTCTACAAAACAAACTTTAGGTTCCAAAAATATGAATCCAGAAATGAAACTTAAGAAAAATTTTCTTGAAGGAAGATTCTACCTTAAAGCATATAGAATATTATTTATCAGAGTAATTAAAGTACAAGAAAGTGTAAGAAAGTTATACTTTCTTCCTTTATCAAAATACAGTGAAAATAAAACTTGAAACAAAAACAAGTAACAAGTATAAAATCTTTTCACCCAAAGAGTAGGGTATCCAAAAACCTTGGATAAAGGTCCCTTGGATCAATAATTTCATGAAAGTTTGTCTTACCTACACTAGGGTAATACCTCGATAAGAATATCAGAATCTGTCTTTCTATCATCACAAGCCCTCGATCTTTAAGGTAGTCAACATCTATGTCTTCTTCTCCCAAGAAGTCCTTGATTGTACTCAGCAACAATCAGAGTCACACGAAGAAATCTAAACAAGATGTTCACAGCTGAACAAGATGTTCATGAAAACTCACAAGGCTTGAGAGTCTCTCTATCTAGAAATCACATCATAGTATCACAACATGTAATCTCTAGGGTGATCAACAGATATTGTGCTCGTTCAAATGAGCTTTTATTTATCGAATAAACAACAATGGTTGGATCCCTCATCCAACAATCATATTTTTCCTTGAATCTCAGAGGGACCTGTACACATGTCACTCAACCAAAAATTAGTTAGAAATAGATTTCACGATATCATTTCATAATAATAACATGTGAAAGGAAAATGGATTAGCTTAACCAAATTTTAATATCCCGAGTCTAAGGAAAAATAGAATTCGGGATCTAATCATTTAAATAATTAGATATCATAAAACATAGATATTCAGATTCTATTTTACAAATAATTTTGAATCTGAATTCTAAGGAATTTGGAGTTTCAATTATGAAGAATTCTGAGTCTAAATTCTGAGTCTGAATTGTGAGGAATTATGTTTCTGAATTTTGAGGAATTCAGAGTCAGAATTCTGAGGAATCCAGAGTCTAAATTTTGAGGAATTCAGATTCTGAATTTTAGTGAATTTAGACTATGAATTTTAGATAATTAAGAGACTAATAATATAGAATTTGGAGTCTGAATTTCATAGAATTTAGAGTCAGAATTTAAGATAATTTGGAGTTTTAATTTTCATAGAATTTGGGGTCTGAATTTTAGAGAATTCAGAGTCTGAATTTTTGAGAATTCGAAGTCTTAATTTCAGAGAATTTAGAGTCTTAATTTCAGAGAATTCAGAGTCTAAAAATAAAAGAATCTATATCCAAGGAACTATAAGATTCCAAGATTTTAGATAAGAATCTGAATTTTTTTACTTCGTAATAAAATGATTTTGGTTTAGAGAGATTATAAAATGAGATAATTAAAATCAAGGTAAGGATAAAATTTTCCTAAGAGAAGGGAAATTTTCATTAAGAAAATAATATTTAGGGAAAGGTAATTTGACTTAAGATAAAGTGTTTGAGATTTTCAAAACATAGAGGATTGTAAAATTCCTAAGGAAACCTCATTAACTCAACAAAGAAGGCCTATATGGATGTTTCCCTTAAACACAAGTAGAACCTTTCTAAAATAAGCGAGTTCATGTGGAAACTAAAAATTCTTTCTTACTTGATTGAAAATCCTACCAATACACACATATGGATCTTATGGATTAGAGAATTCCCAATTGACTTGATATAGGTGGGTGATCCATTCATCATGAAAAAAGACACAAGCGGGATCAACAATCTCTTATTAATTTTTGTCTATGGTAGTTGTGACACACAAATAAGAGAACAACATTGGCTTGATCTCATCAAGTTCGACCTAGGGGGTATGTCATGGATTATAGGTGGAGACTTCAACATCATAACATATCCAATAGAGAATAAAGGATGAGGGGTTTTTCTATGAAAGGCCATCATGTAAATCACCCAATTCATGACTGGAAAAGGCCTAATAGACATGGTATATTCAGCCGATCACGTTACTTGGTGTAATAACCAAGGAAGGAGTCGAAGATGATGGAACTGTATCAACCATTTCTTGTCCAACATTCATGCCCTCAGTATGTTTCCAAATTCCAAGGTCACCCACCTGGTCTAAGGAATTTATGATCACTTCCAGTTATTACTCTTCTTGCCTCCTATGTAGGCCCCTTTTGTTACATTTAAGTTCATCAACCAATGGACCAGTGACCCGGGCTATCAATAGATGGTTAGGGATATTTGGAGAGGGTCGGCCAAGGTCATACATGGGTGGAACTTGAAAACAATCTTAGGAATATCAATAAAGGACTTCAAGTGTGGGATAGGGCCCTACCCCTAACGAATCATGATATGGATGAGCTTAAATGAAACACTGAGTGGATTAAATATAGGTTATAGGAGGTTTGGGATGACCTGGCCTTCAGATTCCTTTTAGATAAAAAGAACATATTGGTGGAGTTGGTTCTCTCTCAGGAATGTAAGGTAAGAAAAAGATATAGGATAAAATGGATCCATGAAGGGGAAAAAATATTGCCTATTTCCATGCATGAATGAAGGATAAATGGAATCCTATTAAGCCCAACATTTCTATAGAATATGGGACATTCATGGATGATAGAGTGATCATTGGGGGTATGTCACATTATTTATTTACAAGTCTTTTGGATGATCTGGATATTTACATGACTAATGGATATCCATAAGGGGTGAAGATATTTGGGGAAGGATTCCTAATCCCATTTCTATGCATGATAATTATCTCATTGGAGGTGTACCAGAGGAGGAGGAGATCCATGCATCCATGATGAACTTGAACCTATAGAGTGCGCTGGGCCCTGACTACTATCCTAGACTTTTATATAGGAGCTCATAGGAGGTGGTCAATCATGACATTATCACATCAGTGTAGGGATTCATTCACAGAGGAATATTACCAGAAGTTTCTTATACGATGAAAATTGTTCTTATTCTGAAGAAAAAAGATCCCTCATCCCTTATTCACCATATAACTTTGAGTATGTGAAACTTACCTTACAAGATTTTTTCTAGTATCATTAATGTTAGGCTGTCTATGCTCCTACCCTGATCCATCTCCCTCAAAAAACACAACTTTTGTAAAGGTAGTTCTATACAAGGAGAGATAATGTTGTCTATGGAAATACTGAGAGATATCCACACCAAGTCTTGTGGTTCCAATATAGCTATAAAGTTAGATATGAGTCTAGATTATGATAGAGTAGAATGGGGTTTCATCAATAGGTCACTTTTGATCATGGGTTTCTCCTTCCGGGCCTTTGTTATCCTCTTCAAATGATATAGTTCCTCTTGGATGGAAATTTACTTTTATGGGGAAAACTTAAGGTTTCATCAAGGTAACTAGAGGGATACATCAAGGTGACCACATTTCCCCTAGGATCTTTATTATCATATAGGATAATATTAGTTGTATGATCAACATAATTATATGCAATGGTGACATTATCCCCTACCAAAGGAAATCAAACCTTCCCTCTACTTCCCACCTAATTTTCGCTGATTGCACGCTCATTTTTAACGAACATGGGTAGGAGATCAATGCATGGAATCATTAGGGAAATTGAAGAGTATTTCCACTGGAGTTGAAAAGTTATTAATAAGGAGAAAAGAAACTTCTATATTTTGAACAGATGTGTTTCAAGAAGGGATGATTATCTGTGTCACAATCTGGAAATGAGGTGGGGATCATTCCCAATGGAGTATCTTGGAACCCCCTTCTCCCCATGCATCATGCACATACGTGATTTTGACCATGTGGTGAGAAATATCATGAGTTGAGTTCTCAACTGGAAAAAATCATTTCTTATCCTTTGGGGGCAAGATTACCTTAGTTAATAGAGTCGTATTAGCTATGTTGATCCATGCTCTGGCCTCCACTAATGTGTCAAAAGGTTTTATCAATACCATTGATAAAATTATCATAGGGTTTATATGGGATTCTCTATCCGAGGAAAAAAGACACTAGGTTTCGTGGGACAACATGGAAAGACCTATTCATGATGGGGGGATTAACATCATGAGTCTACCTATAACTATTGATTGAATACACACAAAACTAGTGTAAGAAACTATTAGATAACATACCATGTGGTGGAAATAAATGTCCAATAATAGGGGTGGTAATGTGGATACTGGAAATGCACACGTCTCTCCCCTATGGTCCAAGATCAACAATATCATACCTAAGCTCCTTCGGAACTCTCAATGGATCTTAGGAGACGGTAATATTATGTTCTTGTACAACTAATGGGTTGGAAAAGAGATTGGATATCCAGGTTACCTAGATCCTACCATTTCCTTTAAGGGGTTATTACTCCACCCATTGTTCATCATGTTGGTATTGGAAAAGAATCAACGAGAGGTGTTTGATTTAATCATCATTAATTTGGACCAAGATAGATGTTTCTTCCCTCCCTCCAAATTGGGAAAGTTCAACTCAAAAGACTATTAAAGGATATCCAACACTCTTGACAATAGGATATATGGAATAACATATTTTGGTGAAATAATATTCCCAAGAAATACAACTTTCTCATTTGGGGGATCAGAAACAAGTTAATACCTTTGGATGAAAATGTCAAAAGAATGGGCATCAACCTGCCTTCCAGATGCCAATGCTGTAAGGAGGGGAAAGGGGAGAATACGAATCACATATTCTTTAAAGGTGAGTGGGATCATGAGGTGTGGCATACATTTGGTGGGTTTACTGCATATTCTTCTTAGGAGTGTGTGAGACTCTTTTCTTGGACTTATGGTTTAATTAAGTAGATGACAAGGGCCTAGAAAAGATGGTGAGAACTGTGGTTCTTAGTTCTAGGTGTTGGTTACAATGGGAAGCTAGAAACTGGGCAATATATGAGTGGTGTAATTTAATAGGGAGGTCCATCATTATAAGGACAAAGAGTCTATTGGTTGACATGGTGTCACTGACCAGTATCTAGGGGGAGGATCCATATCTTTGTATGCTGCATCCTTCCCTGCCATCAAACATTTCCAGGATGTAGGGACACTAGGTGCGGTGGTCTCCCCTAAGAATTGGCCTCATGCTCAATACAGATGGATCTTGAATCTCGGGGGACATGCGTGGTGGAGGGGTCATTTGCGATCAGAGGGGAAGTGATTGTTTATCCTTCATAGTGCACTACGACAGCAGATCCTCCATGCTGGAAGAGGTAAAAGCAGTTTTAACGAGGCTCAACATTTTTACTCAGTAAAATATTCCCCTCTCCCAAGTGGAAACAGATTCAATAATCATTCAAGATTTCTTACAAGGTAGAGGATCCACTCAATTATCAATCACTTACATCATCAGTAGCTTCAAGGGCCTCCTCAATAACAATATAAATGTAACCCATATATAATGTGAGGGGAAAAAGTAGTGGATTATCTTGCCTCTCTAGCAGACCAAGTATCCAATGTAACTTGTTTATCCAACCTTTCTCTCTTTAATCCCGAGGGAGTGAATTTGATCTGAGGAGATTCCATTGGTCTCCATTACTATAGCCCCCCTAGTCTATTTTCTCTACTGTATTTGTACTTTTGTCTTTTCCACTTGAATAAAAATGATAATATTGATGATGATTAAAATGGTTCATAAAGAACTTGTGATTTTTGAGAACCATATCCTCTAAGAGTCTCAAAGTGGGATAACAGTATGTATTCTTTATCATTTACTAGGTGATGATTGATTTGATACCAAATCCACCATTTTCAACGTTATTACCCATAGGTATAACTATACTACAAACATATCCACATATATGGTCAATATAGGGACTTCATTTCTTAGAAACCACCCGCACTATAATTTACCAAAATATACAAATTCTGTACTATGTTTTGTATTATATCTATTTTCCAATATGGTTTTATAATTTTAATCCCCCCAAAATAACCAAACCTTTATATGATACCAACTATGACAACCAATATCATTTTTACACATTATTCCATGATTTATTACATAAATATGTGCATACCATAATTCAAATATATTTATAGGTCTAATGTTTTTGGGTAATAATATATATATATATATATATATCACTGTTACCTAAAATAATGACAAAACATAATTATTTTAAAACTCTATTAAATGAAATTATAATTTCACTATGCTTCAAAAGTTATATGGGATAAACTAGGTACATACAAAAGAATAGTGTGAGGTATAAATACCAATATGGGAACAATAATATAATAAAATAAAGTAAAGAATTATATGGGAGTCAAGAGACATGAAATAGTGAGATAGAATGGTGAGAATCATAAACATGGGAATTAAATAATTGTATATGATGGTAGAATCAAGGCATCTTTGGAATGTGGAAACAAAATGAAACTAGAAATCATAAGTATATGTTAAGTCGAAACCTTAATACATAATAACATTTTTTGATTATGTTAAATTCTTGAACCATATACATGATAAATCATGATAAAAAACATTACCCAACTCATTAGAGGTCTATATAATTATGTTCCCACCCATCACATTAATTCATGCACATTCTTCTGTGTGGGATGAAAATCCTATAACAAAATAAAATCATCCATCACTTATAAACCCATGATTTTGGAACATGGGAATCATAAATAGAATTCACCAATCAACAAATTATTGGTTTAATTAGATAAATACCCTTTTTTGGGGATAGGAATAAGTATTCACAATACAAAATATTTTCACTAAAAAATCATTGAATAATTTTTTCTACATAACAGGTTTATATAATGGTTCATGGAAGTTATTAATTAGAGTTATATGTTCATTATCATTACATGTGAATCATAATTACAACATATGTATGTGATAAAACATATTACAACAAGAAAAACTATAAATAAATAAGGTTATTAAAAACAGTACTTGAATAAAAAGGAATAGGAGGAAATCTCTTAACTTAAGATTATGATTCTAAAAGCCTCATAAAAGTATATTTAGTGCTAGTGAACTCATTGGGAATAATACAGGGAGGTATGGAGAGAAATAATAAATTTTTTTCAATTGGTTTTTATTGAATATGGTTGTGATGTTGGGAGGGTATTTTAAAAATAGAGTGGGGAATTCATTATTAATTTCTAAAAACAGGTTTTGGACTCTAACTGATAAAACTATAGATACAAAAAACCATCCCATGATTTTTCAATGATTTTTCCAAACACAATCTGATTTTATTAGTTTAATAACAAAACTCCTTAAAATAATAAAATTTATGATGTGGTGGTGATTTATGTCCATAATGATTTGTCTTTAAACCCATTAAATAAAATATATCTTTTGTTGAATCCATTATAGGTTTTTCAAATTAATAAATTAATTTCAAAAAAAATTATTTTAATGGGGAAATATATTTATTTTCATGGATAATTATTATAATATTTATTACATCACCTTTATGCTTTTATGATGTCTTAATAAATACAATTTTTTTATACAACAATTAATTTGTACCCAAAAGATTTATTTTCATGAAAAAATATTAAAAATTATAATTTTTAAATTTTGAGATGCTAAATTCAAAAGTAATATTAAATTTAGAGAAATAATTATATAAATATTAGAATTTAATATCTTAAAAATATTCTCATATAATGGAAAATATTAGTTTTTTCGACACCAACCACATTATGACCCTTATAAAAATTTACATTATACACCATTAAATTATATTGTCATTTATATTTAAATAAATATTATTTGATAGAAATATTTAAATAAAATAATGATCATTTAAAAAATTCATGAGGATATTAAAAAAATATTTTTATTGAAATTATATATTTCAAAAAGAAAAATCTTAAAATCAAGACCAAATTTTTAGAAAATTCATTATATAATTATACATGTATAATGTAATAATGAAAATGGATAAATAAATTCATTATTTTATTATAAAAAAATTACTTCTAAGGTCCAGATGCATAACCACTTATTAAACCATTATACATGATATGAGTAAGGTGTGTGATGATGGAAGATTCATGATAATGTTTAGAGAACTTGGTTTGGGTTGTGATCTCATAAAAATTGATATCCCCTCACAAACTATTTCCCTCAATTTTTAGTTGTTATATCTAATCATAGGATTAGTAATGGGAAAAGACCAGTGAAGTCATATCCCTTGGAAGCTACGATAAACGGGCCTTATAGGTTGTAAACCTGCTAGTCATTTTCATTAGTCATTCATTCTATATGAATTATACATTACCATAAATCATTAAATATACTAAGAGTAATAGTCACTATAGAAAAAATATGTTATAGATGGTTATTATTTATAATAGCCATTTATGCCTAATATAAATGTTACACCTATAGTTTAAAATGATCCAAAAATAAATAATGTTTATTTTTTTCTATAATTACACTAAATATTACATCATTATTCATTTATAAGGGAATTTTATTTATAAATGTTTGGGTTGTTACAAATGACTAAATAATAAGGATGTTATTTTCATGATTCTATATGATATTGGAATATTTTTTGAAGATATAATTGATACATATATTTTATGAAAACTCATATGAATATTTTTGACTTCTATTTACTTGGAGGTTTGAAGGAAGTTAACTTAATTGAGTCTTGAGTGGGATTTTCAAATTTAGAGAGGGAAATTTGAATTTGATGTTCATACTCTTCACTTGTTTTTTAGATAAACCATTACTATATACATGAAATTATGTGAGAAAATAATATAATGTTTTTTTGTTATTGTTGTTGAATATGGGATATTCCTACAAAAAACCGAAACACCCTGAAATTTTAGAATATATTTTTCTTTAAATAAAATGCAAGGGCTCAATAAAATTATTTAAACGTAACCATAAGTCTATATGAATTAGGATATAATAAACTCTTATAATATATCAGTTAATTATAGAGTTGGTAATACTAATAACCATATTATGAAACAATTCTATTTAGGTTTTAAATAATGAATATTTATTGATTAATTCATAATGAATAAGTACTCATTTTTTGGTAAAAATATTTATTCTTCAAAAATGTGTTTTCTCCAAATAAAAAAATATTTTTTATACGTTCATGAAAATTATAATTAATTTATACTAGTTTTAGAAATTTTATTAGAGGAAATGAATTTTTCTTAATCAACATATCAATACTAGAATTATGTGAATATTACTTATTTTTTAAAAAAAATACTTTTTAGTGTATAGTGATAAATAATGATTTTTATAAAACGAATAATTTATTATCAATTGAATGTAGAATTATATATTTAGGTTTATATTAAATTATATGAAGTATCATTTTATAATAAATAATATAATCAGCTACATAATAATATTAATTATTCTTAATTTTTCTATAATATTTTTTTGTCCGAAAAACAAAATTTCCTAAAAAGTTATTTAATAAGCGTAGTTAGTTATTATTTCAGTAAATTTAATTTTTCTTTATTAGCTAATTGTTTTAAT
This sequence comes from Viscum album, assembly GCA_963277665.1. NCBI lineage: Eukaryota > Viridiplantae > Streptophyta > Magnoliopsida > Santalales > Viscaceae > Viscum > Viscum album. The sequence continues at coordinate 1,144,409,621 of OY728140.1, forward strand.
TATATTTATATATTATGTATTAATTCATATTATTTATCATTATTTTTCTGGTTTTTACAAGGGAATGTATGTAAATTATTTTTTTGATTGAATATTCATTTTTCTAAAACTGGGTTTCATTATGGATAGTAAACATATTTAAAATTAAATGAAAACTTATAAATTAATTGAATATAGTAAAATATATTCCATTTTATAGTCATAATATTTTCTATAATCTAATATTTTCAAATAAATTTTGGTCATAATGAATTGTAATAGCTATCAAATTCTTTTTTCACAGTTAAGGTTAACACCGGTTTATTTGGGTGGTTAATTAAACAGATGAGTGTTAGATTGCAACCCAAACCTATCTAATTAATATTGTTAGAAGATATTGAAAAATTATATTATAATAAATTTTAATCCCTATACATTTTAAGACACATTACCATGAAGTTGACCCTATATAATTGAAATCTAGTACGAAATTCCATGTCTATCCCTCCCCTCACATATAATAGGTAACATAATGTACTTAGTTATTTAGTTAGTTTGAGGCTTATATATTAATAAATACCTTCTAAAAATCCTTCCTATATTATTTCTCATCATCCTGTATTATTTTCTTCTTCTTAAGATTATTCTTGTAAGGCTTAAGGTGTAAGTTAACGGGGGCCTATCAAAGAAAATATACAAATATTTAGCAAGTTCTTTCAATATTGTTTTTTCATCAACATTATATAAAAATTTTATATCCATAAAAAACTGATTAATATAGTGTCATAAATATTAATAAATATTATTATGAATATTTCACAACCATTTTTTAATTCCTTTTTTTATCAAATGGGAAATAATGGTTACTTTCTTGCATACGTGTGGATTGCCACCTCCAAGTAGTGACACAATTCATTTTCCATCACCCTATATAATGGTTAGTTATAATTATAAATTTAATATTAATATATTATTTTTATATAATAATTATTATTTTAGAATTATAATATCTTATCAAACTAGATAACTTCAGATCCATTTATAAATGATAGTGTTGCTCGTGTGTACGTGTTGACTGCCACTTCCTTGAAGATATGTTATTTTATTGTAATATTTAGTTTAGTTGGATGTAATAAATGATATATTTGGTGAAAATATATTACATTTATTATTTAATAATTATTCTTTTAAACTAAATTATCATTTACCTTCCTTTCTTTCCATCCACTGAAAAGTCGATACGTCACTTGTCTATTTGTATAGATTACCGTATCCACGAACTGATGTGATTTATATTTTATCTCAACAAAATATAAAGGGATATAAATATGTATATAATGATTATATATGATATTTATATCATGTTTAATATTTTTCATATGGATTAACCATACTCAAAGTGCATGGATCATCACTTTCGTACTAAAACACACATGAAAAATGAAACAATTAATATGTTTAATTATGACTCTAATAGATAATGTTTATTAAGAATGTGTTTATATTATATAATAGTATCATATATGATATTATATTTACAATATTTATCATTCTATAATATCATGTTAAATTTAAATTTTTTATAATGAAGGATAATACTCTTATGAATCATGTTAGATATAATGTAAGGGATTCTTTGTCTCATTTTCTATTTCATGAGATATGTTTGATATTTCAATACATAATTTTTTTATATGGTAGGACTAAATAACAATTAATTTATCATGAAATATTCTTAAAATTAATGGGGTTTGAAGACACATATCATTTTATTTCTTTATGTGGACTTTGATTCACACGATACTAATATTGATAGGGGTTCACCTCAAAGCTTATTTCTTTGAGGCACATATCCTTTTAAGAAAAAAATTTATTTTAAACAGAGAATATAAAACCAATTTTATATTTAATATTATCTATTATCTTTAATCATGGTATTTTACCATTATCATCTTGCTCTCCTGATTTCAAGGGGTTTTTATTAAATTTTTTCTTAGGTCATATGTATTTCATCTCAGAAATTTTTCTTTGAGAAAAATGTTCTTTCTTCATATAATTTATATTAAATGGTGAATATAATGTCAATTAGATATTTAATAACATATATTATCATTACTAATTGTATTTTAATTTCCAATTAAATCCCTATTTATTTTGTGGCATTTTTATAAAACCTTTTCTTAATTCATAAGTGTTTCATCTCAAAACATTATTATTTGTGACACATGTTATTTTATGAAAATAATTTATTTTAAATAGTGTATATAATGATTATTAAATATTTAATAATTTTTTTATTAAAAAATTTATTTAAAATTAAATTTCATGCTCTATTTCATAGAATCGTTTTTTATAAAATGTTTTCTTAAGCCGTATGGGTTTTCATATGAATATATAATCATTGAGGCATGTATTAATGTTATGAAAAAATTTAATGTTTAAATAGTGTATATATAACTCTATATTTTTTCATCATATTGCTTTTAAATACTTTGAGAAATATTTTTGATGCTAGGCTTGGAGATGATAAGGAATTATTAAGCCCCAAGAGGCCTCGTATTGATAAAATAAAAATGTTATATATATTATATAACTTGTGGTTAGTATTTTGAATATTATGGAATAACTGTCGAATGGTGTTGAAGATGTGGATTCTAAGATTTCGATTAAAAATTAAATCCTAGTTTTACCCTAGGTACAACATAAGCTTTTTCTGTATCGAGTATTTAGATTAAGTGTGGACATAGGAAAATGATAATTAAATAATTAAATAATTTAATTTATTAGTTAATATTTTCCTTGAACTAGATACTAACCCTATTTAAAAATAATTATGGGAAAATACTTATGTTAGCTATATATTCCAATAGAGTTGAGTAGGAGTCTTGGTGTAGAGATTTTTGGAGACAACAGATCGAGGTCCAATAGATCTGTACTGTTGGGATAATCTATACCAATTAAATTTGTGGACCTCAACAAAGATAATGAAGGTGAATTATTATTCTTAAAATAATGATCAAAATTATAGTTAGAAATTTTTTGTTGAGTATTTTTATCCCCGTATGTATATCCCACATCGAACGTGAATAATATCTTCTTTCTATTTGATAAATTGGTTGACTGTTAATTTACTAGTTTTTGTTTGTTATCCTTGGTTATTAATTGATGATAAATTGATGATATTTATTATTTATTTATACACTGTAATAAATTAAAAGTAATCAAGGCCAACCAGAAAAATGGAAAAGGTTCAATACTCTTGTGTGTTTTGTGATTTTCTTCCACCATTCACTGTATGATCATTATCAAAATTCTGTTTGGCCAGTGGTTCATAAAATATCCGGTAATAAATCATTTAAAAAACATTATTTGTTGAAATATATTGACCCCAAAGTTTTGATTTCAGATCAATTACATGATTGAGGAGCAGTGAATACCACTAGAAATCAAGGCACTGATTGGAGTCTGAAACGTTGGCTTCAATCTATGAGATATTTAGCGAGACAACACGACTCTATGGGGAAGACCAACACGAGGTTATCGTGGCTAGTTTAGAGACAATAAGATTGAATTAGTCATTTTTGGACTTATATTTTCAATATATATCATTATTTGAGGTGGCTTTAGTGGTGGCGGTGGCATGAGTGGATGAACTGTGATGTTCCTAGATTTTTGATAAAATCCCATCTACAAGGTGTGTGATCTTAAAGAAGTCATATAATATAGTACCATTTGAGAAGTGGTTATAATTTAAACATGGTGATAAGTATCACACACCATGTGGTAGGACCACATAGTGTATTACCCTCAACAGACCAATTAAACATGTTTAATGAGTACACACCAAGGTTGTCATGTGTATATACACTCCGTGTTCATCTAATCACACACCTAGAATACCATAGTGGATTGATCAATGTAAAAATAGAGTAAAAACACATTTTAAAATGTCGAACCAAACAATGTGTATTACTAATTACATAATATGTATATTGAAAGGCTCTCATGCACGTTCTATTTACACAGGGATGCCGTGAGTATAAAAGCATGGACCATTGTACATGGGATGAAATGGATGACATGTCGAGTGCCAGATTGACCTCTACACACCATCTACCCTAAGAGGACATGTAATTTATTAATATAAAGTCATTTTTTTGCATGATAATGGGACAAATATAGTGATATACTCATAGATAAACATAGTATATCCAATGGTTCACACCATGTACCCATTCAGGGAAAGTCAGAGCCCTTGATTTTCTACCTTGAATATCTTCTTCTTTGAGAATTGAATATGGGACCATAAATATTCTATCATGATAATTTTACCACATAAAATGAGATGGTGGAATTTTTTTCATTATAGATATGACATTATTTTATTCTATTGGGACATTTTCTCACCGATTCTTAGAGAGTGGTAGTGATTAGGTGTAAACATCCGAGTGTTTCTGTGGTTGGAACCCCCATACATGCCAGGTCATGGGTCTCCATACTCTTTACTTTTTCAAGGATGGAAACCCCCAATACTACACTAGTATTGAGACCCCAATATATGGAGTGGAATGCCCATCATTGAGCTCCAATGGAAATTTTTCCTCCACTAGAGTTAGTTCTACCTCAACTATGGATAGTAGTGATGAGATATAGAATCTTCAAAAATATTATTTAGATATTACATGTGATTCATGGTTAAAGAGTGTTACCCATTATATTTTTATTATAGTGGCAAGGTGTGGGTCCTCCGAACATATTCTAATGAAATGTTGAATGATGTTATGAATCATATAAGGATATTCGGAGATTTAGGATGACTCATCATTCTTAGCTAGGATGTGGTAATAGAGATCACATATTTCTATTGATTTGGGGTTATTTTTGAGAATATATTTGGTATGTATGTTATTTTTATTATGGTTTTTTTGTCATAAAACAATTAAAACATGCTCTTGGTGATGGAATAACTATACATTATCTTTATTCATTATGTTTATTGATTTCAAGTGTCATACTAGGTATTTTTATACTCACCCATTCATGGGACTTTTCCATATGTGTCACATCTTATGTCGATGATTGGTATATTATCATAGATTAGGGTCTTTCTAGTATTAGTTTATTTTATTAGTACGTGGTGGAACTAACCATGTTCAGTGGATGAACTCTAAGATTTACAGCTAGGATCTCCCCCACTACACTCTTTTTAGTGGATGTAAATTTGTGTTCCCCCACCCCCACCCCCTGATATTTCTGGTTGGGAATATATTTTTTTCCTTTATATAATTTTTATTATCATCAAGTACTCAAATATAAATTTACTATTGGTTATTTAATTCATAGTTACTATTTATATGTTCAAAATTTTATTATACCTCTACATTGCTTTATAGAGTTGGTTGATTGTTTGTGTATATAGGTACTTTAGGGTAAGACCTCCCATTTTAGAGTTATGCATAATTGGAACTTTTTTCCTTATCCTTTCCCCTTAAAGGTTGTATTAGGATGTCAAATATCTTTCTTCTAACTAGACAACTTCCAATGGTTTGAGTAATGATATATTGGTATCATATAAATTCTTCCTTGGAAAATGGTTTATAGATAGTGTATTTCATATTATTATATTGGGAACTAGGAAATTGGTGTTAAGGTGTATCTAGCTTGGTTCTAATGACCTAGAACATAGTGTAAGTGCTGTGGTTGATGTCCCCATTAACCAAAACTTTGATAAAACACATTTTGATTTGACACATGTATACATTGGTTGTTGGGAAAAACTTGGTAAATGCATGATATAAGATTTTTTGTGGATTCTATGTCCTTATTGAGTCACATTTGTCAATTTTTTACATGACTATGGTATTTATTTATAATTTTAACAATTAATATATGAAAATATCTAGCTAAAAATTCAAGACAGTTTTGTGATAAAGACCATTTGATCGATGATTCCTCAGTTTAGGGTCCTATTCATGAGGTGTTCTCCCCAAGTGTGAATATAGTAGTGCTACCACCTATTTAAAATAGAATAGACAGACCTCATATGATATAGGTAGAATACTATATGCATGTTGAGTAGTGGATTTCTATAGTAGGATAAGAAAACAATGTGCGTAGGCTTAGTGCACTGGATGAGTTTCAACAATAGAAATATATTAGGTTTTATCACTATCTCGAAGCTTAGGCAGTGGAGGATTGTCTTGAGGTGGTGGTTCAAATTTTTTAGATTGTACAGACCCCAGCTAATTAGATTGTGAAAATCATGAATAAATATTTATAGAGTATTATTTGTTTTCAGTAGTATGGGTAGATCACACACCTTTATCAATTATTCTTCAAGAGTTCTGTAGATAGAGACTACCCAAATTCATGGTGAGGTAGGCCCCCTTCTCAAGAAGTAGAAGAATCTAAGTACTCAATCTCAACGTACATGGACATTACATTTCTTTTACGGAATATTTAATACATTACACAAATATAATATCCAATACCATATTATTTTAGTGTATTTAGAAACTTAAAACATAATATTATAACTTGATGAATGATCTTCAACATCTACCATAAATATCTTCCCCTTTTTTTCTACCTACAACCTTTCTTTATATCCTGGGGAAAAGAGAACATAAAATGGGTGAGATAAAATTCCCAATAAGGGTAAACATGGAGAACATAGAATAAACCATAAACATAATAATGTAATAACATGAACATAAAGTTTAAATATCAAAATATTGAGTCATGAAATAAATATTGGTAGTATATAAGGCATAAATCATAAAGGAACATTAACCATGAAAAAATTACATTGGAATAAAAAATGTAATTATGGAAAATAAATAATCACGTAATATTATTTCAAAAGTATCCAAGACATTGCTTCCAATACCATCATAGTGGAAAAATTCTATTACTTAATCAAGTTTACTTGTCATTTCATCCATGTATTATTAGACTATATTTACTTGTTGTTCTAGCCCTGTATTACTGAACCTAAATTAATTTTCATTCTAGTCATTTAAATCTCATGAGATATAAATCTTTACCCAATGAATTGGAGGGAGATATAGGTCCCACCAATCCCACAATGAAATCATTCTTATGTGTTACACAAAACATAAATCATTCATCATAGTATAACCCAAAGAATAAAATGGGTTTCTTAAAAACCATTCCATCAAATTCCATATAAAAAAAATGGATGTCACAAATAGAATTTGTATCAAAAAAAAATCAAATCATATTAATATTAGGGATATAAACATAACCCTATTTAGATAATATCATATTAGATGGAAAATAACACATGAGATTAATTTTTGAGGAAAATATCCTTTCTTCTTCAAATTTTTTTTCTTTTATTAAAACACCATGAAATTTTAAAAGAAAACAATTTCTTTGAAAATAACCATGAACACATGTAATGGAATATTCATGGAAATAAGGAGTTATGAAAGTGTAAAAAATCATTCATGTTTTATAAGTTAAAAAAACATTCTCCTCGTACTTTTTCTGGAAAAGTAAAAAAGTACCTCATATCAAAAAATAACAAAATATTACTTTTATAACATTTAAAAAAATTCAAAAATGGGTAAAATTGAAGTTAAAAAATTTTAGAATAATAATATTACATATTTAGGAAACATGTACATGGATAGTAAATATACCATAGTAAATACTTATGTATAAACAATATAGGATAATAATGAGATTGAAAAATTATCCATTTCCAATTTATAATCAGTCAAATCATATGCCTCATAAAATAATGGAAATTATATGGATATGTATATATCATAAACTTAATAATAAGAATCATTAAAAACTCATTGGTATAATAAACACCACATTCAAGAAATAGGTTCTGTATAAGGCATATGTCCCACAGAAATAAAAGTGAGAAAAAATAATCCCTTACCTTAGGTCTGATACACTTCGTATATATCCAAACATATATTATAATGATGTATATAACTTTATTTTCTTACTCCAAAATCATATTCATTTTTATGATATCATATATTATCATATTGTCATCCATTAGTTAGTAACAGTTCATTATCATCTGTTATTCGTATATTATGTGCTTTATGTTCTTATGCATGTTTTATCAGATAAGCTCATGTTACACTTCTTAGGTTATAGTTATATCATTTATAGAATGATATTATTATAATATATATCATATTAATTAATTAAATTCATTTTTATAGTCATGGTTTAATGAATATCATGTATAATAAATCCCATGACATCGTGGAGACAGTAGGTCGTACGTACACCTGAACGACGATATCATTACCATAATTGTTGAAGGGTATTGAAATGGATGGTTTATAATATTTCATAATAAATATAAATTTTTAATAATAATATATAGTTATTAATTCCATCATTATACCCATCCAGGTATGTTGATGATGAAAAACATATTACACCACATCGTGGAGACGGTAAGTCGTACGTACGCACGTGTTGTGATTTCATTTTTCATATGACGGATAGAAGATAAAATATTGTTGTTTCATATTCATATTAGTATAAAATTGATATTGGAGTTATTACATAATAATTAAAAAACTCATGAATAGGAAGTATAAGAAGAAATATGTTTAATAGAATCAGTAGAGAAGATTACCTATTCTTTAGCCTTCTTCCTCTAAATCTCCTCTTAGAGTGCTCGAGTTGGTCTTTGAAGAAGAACAGAACCTCTAGAATGTATCTAGGAAAGTTTATAAGGAAACTTGGTAGGGTATAGCCGTGATTGAGGGCTCAAATATATGTGAAGAGTTGAGGGAGGAGGCGCCCTTTTATAACTGAGGTGAACGGTACTTTTGGAAAACTCAAAAATATTAGTTTATAATAAAATAAAACCCCACTAAAAAACCTCCAAAATGTTGCACTTTAAAACATGAGATGAGATAGGGTTGTAATATCATAAAGAAATAAATTTTAGTCAAGTTTATCTATCTATTAAAACTTTATCTGTTCAATTTAATACTCAGTTATTCTATTTCATTTTAACTAGGGTAACAAATATTTCAATATTAAAAGGGTAAAATATTTACTTATTTGATTTCAATTTGATCATAAAAAATAATTTAGAAATTTTTACACCATATAATAATTATTATATATATTTTTAAAATTATTTATGACTTTTAAATAATTTAATAACACAATATTTTAAAATAATATCAACTGTGTTAATTTTGACACTATTCATTTCCTGGATTTTTAAAAATATCAAGATACGATGTTATCCTAGAACCAAATATTTTATAATATCCATAATGGGACATGGTAATATATAAAATTAATTAGAAAAATTAATAATCCCAAATTATATTTATTTTATTATTTTTAATAACATTTATTAGATATTTACTTTAATAAAATAATTACTACATCAATTTTGTTTAATTATTTAATATACTTATTTATCATATAAAAATTGAAAATAAAATACTATGATGAATATATATATAATAGATTTCATAAAATTAATTTTAGTCGAATTTAACTTCTAGAAAATCTTCCATTAAAAAAGTTATATTTATTAGATAGTGAATGTTAAAACTTTAACACCACTTGAAATAAAATAATATAAGTGTCACAATCTCTTATATAAGTCTCCAAATGGTCACAAACTCGACCCCTGGATGATTTTGGTCAATATATAATCGACCAATCAAATTTGGTAAAGTTTTTTTCTCTTTTAATTGTTATTACCATTTTAATAAAAATTAGTTTATTTATTTTTTATCAATTAAACAATTTCTCCATCATCCATATATAAAAAATTAAGGTAATTATTTCTTTCCTAAAAATTAAAAATAAATTACCATGATAATTGTAAACATTTTAGATTTAAAATGAGTATTTATAGTCGAATTTATCTTCTATTTAAACTTATTTTAAAAATGACATATTATTTAAAACATGAATGTGACGTCTTTCAACTTTCATTAAATAAAATATTATAAAAACCATAATTTCTCCCAAATGGGTACAAAACATCAAAATTAAATTTATATTATTTAAATTTGTTTATTTAGTTAAAATTTACTAATTAGATTTGTTGATACCACCCATTTTTTCATATGTGAACACATAAAAGATATTAAAGACAATGAAAATGACATTTTGTTTGTCTTTCTTTGATTAAAATATTATTTAAGTCATTTTCATGGAAAAGTGTCCATTAAATTCACAATTTTTATCCTGAAATTTTTAGGGTCTAATTTCATTCATCAAATATAATTTTTTTATTTGTTTTAGTCATTTTATAGTCATTATAATTTTATTTTTATCCAAAATTACATAATTTACCCTTTACCATGGTAAAAATATTTACTATGATTACTATTCATATTAGTAAAAAAAGGAGAATACTTACCAAATTTTAAACTAATAAATCCAAATTTAACATGCATTTATCAATAATTCAAAACTCAGAATATTCGGAATTAAATTTAAAATAAAATCGGTAAAATGTCATGAAAAATAGTTTTTTGAAAAAATACCCCTTTTTAAATAGAAAATGTTTTTATAATAAATTAATGTAAATAAATTTTTTTAAAAACCATAATAAGATGAAAATTAATTAATTAAAATTGAAAACTAATCTGAAACCTAATTTTACTATGTAATGAATTTAAATGAAAATAATGTTTTCAATAAAATATATATTTTCACTTTTCACAAAAAAATGAAACTTAATAGAAAAACTCCCAAAAGTAAACCAAAGTAAATTTTTATAATACAAATTAAAATAATAAGTTTATTTTGTCAAATTAAATATAAAAAAGTATCAAAACTAGATTTAAAATTGGTGCTCCATTAAAAGGTGGAAAAAATGTATTTTTTTTTAAAAATAATTTATCTTTTATCCAAAAAGTGGAATTTGTTATTATATCATGTCAAGAAAACATATAAAATAAATTTTAATCATTATATTGAATATATTACAAATATATTATGTTAAAAAAAATTCATGAGCGGTATTATTGTTTTATAAACTCACTAAAATTTAGCCTTATGTGAAATGAATTCTATCAAAAGAACATGAAATTGTGGGTATCACAAGCCAAGAAGAATGTTGAGTATAAAAAAAGGTAATCTTGGTGTATCATATAACACAAGACATCAAAGAAATTAAAAACAATCTACCTCATAAAAATTTTGGGTGCAACATTCTACCCTCTTAAAATGAATTTCTTCCTCGAAATTCATCAGGGTTATAAAAGGTTTACTACTTGAAAGTTTATTTCATGGAAAACAACATAGTAAAAAGGAATACTAAAACCCCATTTTTAAAAATGGTGTGTTAGAAACATAATGGTTACTAAAATTAACTCATCATTGGGTTTCCACATAGAATAACATAGGTGAGAAGTGAAAACATGGTTATGGAAGAGAAATCTAGCTATCAAGTTCTGATGGAGAGTGATAGAGAACAATGTTTGGAGAAAGTTACCAATGCGAAATCCATAAATAATTGACGATTTAAGGGACCATCTAATTTATTGGATAAGAATAAACTAAGATAACATTTTTTGTTTTCAAGATCCTTTCACAAAATTTGAAGATTTTTTCATGAGAATAAATACTTACTTGATTTTGGTACAATCTCACCGTTGTTCGTGCCATGAAAAATTTCAACTTCATATCATGAAGTTGAATTTTTCATTATTGAAGTGTTATAAGATCATGCAATAGAATGGTATGTCATTCTATCTGTCTCAACAAAAAGGTTAGAATAGGTTATCAAATATGCATCAACCCACCTATATTGAGATAATACATTAATCAAACAAATTTCAACCATAATATAACTAATACTATCCATAAATATATAAAATTAAAATCTTTAAAAAAATTTAAAATATAAATCTTTATAAATAGGTGAACTAAATCGACTTAACATTTATCTCCCATATCTCATAAGGTATTTCTTAGTTGTCACATTCCAAACATGTTAATACCTTAATCATGTATTCCCTTGAAACATGATAATAACATGAATTACTATATAACCTTAGAGAAAACATGAATTTTTTCAATATTAACTCTTTCCAAACGCCAAAAAACCAAAAATTATATATACTCAAACCGTGATATCACTTTTTCCTTATATCAGTCATGAGGTCATTAATATTACCAAACATCTCATTATCTCCTTATCCCTTCATTATGCACATAAAATGTGCTTTCCAAAAAATATTTCAATCATTTTTCATGGTTATCAGTACCCTATACTTATGGAAAACCACAATATACCAATACATAGATATTCCAATATTCCATAATACTATAAAAGAGATTCTACAACACTATTTTTTAATTCCATTACATAAAAACATAATCATTCCACCACTTCGTTGCTATACTCAACATCGAAAATAGTGATCACAGGTGATTTGAATTTTTCTTTGACCTTAATAGGTTGATTATATTGATAATCATCTATAACCATTGTATTAGGGAATTGGTTAACATAATTACCCATTTCCTTACACTTTTAGCATTGAAGCGTGGGTGGTGCATTCTCTATAGTATTTTCTCTATTCACATCATTAGAAAACTTCTCCCCATTACTTCGACACTAAAATTCACTATGACCTTCTTTTACACACTTAAAAATATATTTCTAGTACCTTTATGACAATATCTACCATGCTTCTATCCACACTTTGAGTATAAGGAAACATTCACCTTCTTTTCACAATTGTTTTGGGATTTTCCCTTGAAGTCCATCTTTCATTCTTTGTTAAAACCAAGAGATTGATATATAACACCAACTTCCATATCTTTCTTGATATCAAAACACACAATATCTTCATAGATACTAAAAATCTTATAGCTAATTCCCTTAGATGACTTGGTTTTAAGAAACTAGAAAATCGATCAACTTTACATTCAGGTAGGATGATAAAGCCAAAAGCATACCTTTAAATTATTGTAAAATCTTCCTCATATGTACCAATGGATTCATTATCATTTTTCTTAAGTTTATTGAACTAATTTTCCATATTTTATTGAAGAATATGAGGAAAGTACTTATTGAAAAATAAGTTCTTTAACTCATCCAATTCCAAGGATTCAATCTCATCTTGCTACCTTGTATTCTTGATTAGATTCCACCACTAGTCTGATTCTCCTTCTAAATGATAAATAGACCAAATGAATTTTTAATGTTCTAAATAAATAAGTATGGAAAATATATTTTCAATGGTACTGATCTATCTGTTAAAAAAAGTGGATCATAAGACCCACTAAAAAAAGGTGTATGTTTCCTCATAGAGGACTCAATAAAATGTTGTTCCCTTCTCTGCTCATTTGGAAGTCCAGAATGATTCTTAGATTTTGTAAGAATGTAAATAATATTATTTATTCCCTATCCCATTACATTTGGTTGTTCAGGAATAAAATAATTTCATTTCTTAGGGCATTTATCATTAACACCATTCCTTCAGGTTCCAGCCATTTTCTAAAACACAAAAAGAATAGCATGAGAAGCAAAAATCATACTAGGAAAACAACATAATCAAGGGGGAGTACTTTAATTATCTAAAATATTTGGTTTAATCCTCGGTTATTCATGATAATTACCATAATTCTAGGGATTTGACCTATAGTTAGACTTACTCTTAGGGACATCCATAGATGTACCTTAGAAATATCTCTAGAGATCTCACTAAAGTTTTTGCATCCTAGTTTCATAAGGTTAACTAAACCTTCGCTCGAATAAAAAATCTAATAACCTATATTTGACGAATATGGAAATTTAATTTATTTATCAAAATACATAATTAATGATATAAATATACACCCAAAGACCATATTAGTTTAGTGACTTTGGAAACTTGAAATATAATTTTCTAATTTGGTGAAATATCTTCAACATCTCCCATAAATATCTTACCCTTTTTCCTACATAAAACCTTTATTTATATCATGGGAAAAATAAACCATAAAAAGCGTGAGATCAAATTATTAGTAAGGGTAAACATGAAGAACATAAAAAAAACCATAAACATAATACTATAAAAATATAAACATAAAGTTTAAATATCAAAATCTTGAGTCCTGAAATAAATCTTGGCAGTACGTAAGACAAAGATCATAAAGGAACACTAACAATAAAAAAATTACATTGGAATAAAACATGGAATTATGGAAAACATATAAGCACATAATAAAATTTCCATTTTAGCCAAGGCATTACTTCCAATACCATCATAGTGGACAAAGTCCATTACTGAACCCGGTTTGCTGGCCATTCTAGCCATGTATTACTGAACCAGATTTACTTGTCACTCCATATCAGTATAACTGAACCAGACTTAATATCCATTCTAGTTATTTCTATCTCATGAGATATAAATCTTTTCCCAATGTATTGGAGGGAGATATAGTTTCCACCCATCTCATAATAAAATCATTCTTACATGTTCCACAAAACATTCCCACCCATCTCATAATAAAATCATTCTTACGTGTTTCACAAAACATAAATTATTCATCATAGCATAACCCAAAAAATAAAATGGGTTTATTAAAATCATTCCATCATAATACCTATAAAAAAATTGATAAAATAAATTACATTTAAATCATAAAAATAATCAAATCATAGTAATAATAGGGATATAAACATAACCCTATTTAGATAATTTCATATTATATGGAAAATAACACATGATATTAATTCATGATGAAAATATTATTTCTTTTTTAAAAAAAATTTCTTTATTAAAATAATGTGAAATTTTCAAATAAAAGATTTTCTTTTAATGTAACCATGAAAACTTGTAAGGTATTCTTCATGTAAATAAGGTATTATGAAATCATAAAAATCCTTTTATGTAGTATAAGTTAAAAAAAATTATCCTTGTACTTTTGCTGGAAAAGTAAAGATATACCTCATACTGAAAACGACCAAATATTCCTTTCATAACATTTAATAAATATTAACCAGTGGATAAAATTTAATTTAAACAATTTTATAAGAATAATATTACATATTTAGGAAACAGAGACATGGTTAATAGATATTCCCTAGTAAATACTTATGTATAAACAATCTTAGATAATAATGAAATTGCGAAATTTCTCCTTACCAATTTATAATCAGTAAAATAATATTCCTCATAAAATAAATAAAGTTATATGCATATTTAATTATCAAAACCTTCATAATAAATAATAAAAACATTTATTTTCAGAATAAACACCAGACAAAAGAAATAGGTGGTGTATAAGCATATGTCCCATAAAAATAAAAGTGAGATAAAATAATCCCTTACTATAGGTATGATATGATTCATATGTATCAGAATCTACTATATAATGATTTAAATAATGTTATTGACTTATTAAATAATTATATTAATTTTTATGATATCATATGTGATAATATTATCAACCATTTGTTAGTAACATTTCATTGTCACCCACTATTCAGATATTAACTGCTTTATGTTCTTATGAATGTTTTTTTCAAAGAATCTCATGTTCTTATTTATAGGATATAGTTATATAATTTACAGAATGATATTATTATAATATATATATCATATTATTACAATTATTCATGTATATAATCATGGTATAGTGAATATCATGTATAATGAATCACATCACATCGTGGAGACAGTAGGCCGTACGTACACACGAGCGACGATATCATTCCCATTATTGTTTAACGGTATTGGAATGGATGGTGTATAATATTTCAGAATAAATATAATTATATAATAATAATATATATTCATTAATTCCATCATTATATCCATCTGGGGAAGTTGGTGATGAAAACCATATTACCCCATAATTTGGAGATGGAAAGCCGTACATATGCACACATGGTGATATAATTTTTCACAGGATGGATAGAAGATGAAATATGTTTGTTTCATATTCATATATGTATACAAGTTATATTTAGTCATTAAAAAATAATTAAATAATCCATGAAGAGGAATTATAATAATAAATAAGTTTGATATAATCTGTAGAGGAGATTAACTCTTCTTCAACGTTCTTCCTCAAAATCTCCTCTTAGAGTGATAGAGTTGATCTTTGAAGAATACCAGAACCTCTAGAATTTAACTAGGGAATATTATAAGGAAGCTTTTCATTGTATGGATAAGAATGAGGTCTCAAATGGATGTGAATAGGTGAGAGAGGGGTGACCTTTTATAATTGAGGTGATGGGAACTTTTGGAAACCTCAAAAATATTACTTTATAATAAAATAAAACCCCCCACAAATACCTCAAAAATTTCCCAATTTAAAATATTAGATGAGATAGGGTTTTAATATTATCAAAAAATAAATTTTATACAAGTTTATATATCCATTCAAACCTTATATTTTCTATTTAACGCTTAGTTATTCTATTTCATTTTACCTAGGGTAATAAATATTTCAATATTAAAAGGGTAAAATATTTACTTATTTGATGTCAATTTGATCATAAATAAATCATTTATAACATTTTATACCATATAAAAATTATTATATATTTTTATTTTTTTTATTATTTTAAAATTAATAAATAAAACATTATTTTTAAAAAATATCAATTGTGTCAATTTTCATTCTATTTATTTGGTGGATTTTTAAAAATACAAGATAAGCTGTTATCCTAGAAAAAAATATATTTTCATATACCTAAGGGAAAAGTTCATATATAAAATTAATTTGACACCTTGATTATCCTAAATTATATTCATTTTATTATTTTTAATAACATTTATTAAATATTTCCCTTAATAAAATAATTACTACCGACATTTTGTGTAATTATTTAATATACATATTTATTGCATAAAAATTAAAAATTAAATACTATGGTAAAGATAAATATAATAGATTTCATAATAACACATTTAGTTAAATTTATATTCTATAAAATCTTCCATTAAAAATGTTATATTTATTAGATTATTAATGTGACAACTTTAACACCATTTGAAATAAAATAATATAAGTATCACAATCTCTTATATATAGATACAAATGGTTAATAACTCACCCCTTGGATAATTTTAGTCGAGATATACTCGACTAATAAATTTTGGTAAAGTTTTTTAGCCTTTTAATGGTTATTTTCATTTTAATAAAAATTAGTTTATTGATTTTTTTTATCAATTAAATAATTTCTATATCATCTATAAATAAAACATAAAGGAAATTATTTCATTCTTAAAAATTAAAAATAAATTTCCATTATAATAGAAATTTTTTAGATTTCAAATGTGTATTTATATTTGAATATAGATTATGTATAACCTTATATTAAAAATGATATATTATTTAAAACATGAATGTGACATCTTCAAATTTTCATTAAATAAAATATTATAAATAACATCATATCTCCCAAATAGCCCTAAAACATCAAATGTAAATTTATAATTTGGAAATGTGTTTATTAAGATAAAATTTACCATTTATATTCATTGATACCACCTATTGGTTCATATGTGAACACATAAATGATATTAAAGACAAAGAAAATGACACACTGTGTCTTTGTTTGATTTAAATATTATTTAAGTCATTTTCATGGACAAGTGTCCACTAAATGACATTATTTAGATCCTGAAATGTTAATGTTTGAATTTAATTCATCAAATAATTTTTTTTTCATTTTTTGGGTCATTTAATAGTCATTATAATTTTATTTTTATCCTAAATTACCCAATTTACCCTTTAACGTGGTAATAAAATTTACCATGGTAACTATTCATATTAGTCAAAAATAAAAGGGACCTACTTAACAAGTTTATACCTTATGAATAAAATTTTTACATCCATTTATCATAATTTAAAACATAGAAGTTTCAGAATTAAATTTAAAATAAAACTGGTTAAATGTCATGAAAAACTGTTTTTTTGGAAATATAGCGCTTTTAACATGGAAAATGTTTTTATAATAAATTCAAGTATAAAATCATTTTAAAAAACCATAATTGGATAAAAATAAAATAATTAAAATTTAAAACTTATCCAAAACATAATTTTACTATGTAATTACTTTAAATGAAAAAACATTTTCAATAAAAATTTATATTTTCACTATTCATTAAAAAGTGAAACTTATCAGAAAAATATAAAAAATTCAACCAAAGTAATTTTTTTATAATAATAATTAAAATAAGAAGTTTATTTTGTCTAATTGAATATAAATTGTTTTCAAAACTAGATTTAAAATGGGTGCTCCATTAAATGGCAACAAAAATACATTTTTTTAAAATAATACATCTTTTATCCAAAAAATTGAGTATGTTCTTATATCATGTCTAGAAAAAATATAACATAAATTTTAAACATTAGATTGAATATTTTAAAAATATATTAAATTAATAAAATCTATCATGTGTGATATTATTTTTTTATAAACTCACTTAAATTTAGTCTTGCATGAAATTAATTCTATCAAAAGAGCTTGAAATTGTGTATATCACAAGCTAAGAATAGTGTTGTGTATACTAAAAGATAATATGGTGTTGTGTATGTTGATAGATAATATTAGTGTAGTTTATAACACTATAAATCAATGAAATTAAAAATAATATATCTTATAAAATTTTGAGGCGTTATAAGGATTATCATGATCCTATGGTGTGAATGTCTGTCTTAGATATGAGTCATATTAGTAGTAGTTCTAATGGTGAGACTTCTTATAAGTGAAATAGAGAATTATTATGAACTTATGTTAATGATTCTTATTGTAGTTTTGAAATTTCAAGGAAGATGGAAACATTCCCATCGAGGTGAATTCTTATGATGCAGTCTGGAACTGTGTAGGAGAGTCAGTTCTACCCATATAACATAGTGTTAAGTTGTGAAAGATGATTTGCTATAAATTATATGTTTATGGTTGTAATTATTTTATAATTTTTTATGTAGGACCTATTTAATGAGGAAAAATGGGAAATTAGAAATATTCCTTCAATCAGAAGAGGCTTGTGACTATGAGCCTCCAGGTGTGATTGAGGTATAACCTATGGATTTTCTTCTCAAGTTTCAGTTTTAGAACATGGTCATGAGTAAACCTTACATATATGTAGCCATTATTTGAGGTTTAGTTATAAATGTGAATTACTTTATAATAACCCTTGTGATTGGAGGCTACTTCATAGATGATTGGTGATCACACACTTTTAAGAATAGTTTGTCCTCACTCTAGGAGGAGAGGGAACCCGCTATGAAATATTTTTTTGACTAATGATGAGGCCTTATGATTTTTCCTTGGTATGGATTGGTTTCAAACTATCAATGCCTAGTTGAATATAGCTAGTTATGGTTGTGGTGCACCCAAGTTATATGGATATAATTTATACTTCTTTGGTAAGAAGGAATCATAGATAGGGAATAATGATATCATGTGAAGGGAGATACATAAAATCTATTATCTATTGGATAGTAAGTCCTTTTGAGTTGGAGGATCCATGATCATTAATTTCCTATGATGTTGGATAAGTATGATGACATTTTCCAGAGTATATGCTTGGTTTACCACTAAATCGATAGTTTTATATATATATGGAAATTCACCAAGGAAAACCTAATATCCATGCTATCATATTGGATGCAATTTTGTAGCTATAAGAGATGATGATATAATTCAGAAGTCTTCAAATTAAGGGAAAATTATATCTAGAGTTTCCACCATAGAATCTATGCGTTTGTCTTCTTGGAGGTGGATGAGAGAATGATATTAGGAGTGGATTAACATCACCTAAATTATGTAAGAGTCGAGAGGGAGTATCCAACCCCAATAACTGATGATTTCTTCAATCAGTTGTTTGGGGAGAATTGGTTCTCAAAGTTTGACCTCAAGACATGTGATCACCCGCTCCTGGTGTGAGAGGAGGATGTACCGAGGGTGGCTTCCAAGATCTTATATTTTTTGTTTTAATTTTGGGAGACAACCAATAGTGTTTCGGACACCATAGTGTGTTATAAGACTTATGGATTGGGTCCTTCAACTTCTTGAATTTGATCATGGTAAGTTTCTTTGATTAAATCCTCATACAATAATAGTCATTTATAAAGACCATTAGACACTTGAGTATGGTTTTATACTTTCTCTTAGAGTATAATATTTATTTTAATATCTGGATTTTTGAATTCTAGATTCAGGAATTCCACTTCTTGTGATGTTTCTTATCATAGATCAAAGAGACACTGAACCCAAAAAAGGATGTGGTGGTTAAATTTCGAGATATTAAAAAAAGGTGTGGTCATTGTAAAATATGATCACATCAAATTTTTAGGTCTACTATTATTGAGCGTGGTGATGGGGTAGTTCACCTCTTAAAAAATGGACCATGATGGAGACGTTTACCTCTATTCGATGGTTGTTACACCCCATATCTTTAATTTATTATATAGGTTCATCATAGAGATACCAAATAAGAGTTTCGATATGACTAGATATCCATTGGACATGATCCTAATGGATTTTATGAAGGTGGAGAGAATTAAATCATTGATCGATTATGGGTGATTAAAATATCTATTCTATAAGGACAGGTGTTTTGGAGGTTTGATTACCTTATTAATATATCTTGGTGATGGGAGGATATATGAGAATGAATTTGAATTATGTAGGGTATATAATGATGTTGTATCATGTTGATGTGTTTATCTCTTAATGTGTCACCTCCCAGTATGGGGAAGTACAAGTTTCCTAGATGGAGGTGTAAATGGGAAGGAGTTATTATGGTTTTCAAGATATATATCCCAAGAATAGTGAGAGGTCATGACTCTATCTATCCGATCATATACCGACTCCCCCTGTTGACTCCCTTCCTAACCATATAAGAGAATATCTTAGTGAATAGTTTAGGATGCTTGTATATACAAGAGGTAGTCTAATTTTAAGTATTTCCCTCGATGATAGTTTCTTAATATGAATGTATCATCATGTAGGGATTATAATGGGATAAAGGTCCCCTTTGGGACCTAATTATAAATGATAAAAATATTTCTACCCAAGAAATATGGCTATGTATAATAGAAAATTTTAGTTCATGTGTACATGATTTGTGATTCGTGTTAGTTATTGGCCATAACTAAGAGGATATTCTCCCATCAATGGAGTTTTTAAATCACCATACTTTTCACTCTTACATCAATGTAGTATAGTATGAGGCCATTTATTAGGGACCTTGAAGGTCATCGATGTGCTTTTCAGATCTAGTAGTAGATAATTCTTTTGGGTTTAGTGTATGTGTTGGTGATGGTTGTGAAAGGTTCAATTATTCTAAGGTAAGATGTGGAATGGGTAGAGCCATAAGGGGTCATTTGTGAACAAAAAATAGAGGCCTTTGGAGTTTGATTATTAGATCATGTGTCTATGAAATCTTACCTAATCAAGGATCATAGAGAGTTGTCCAAGGTGGTTAGCTATATTTGAGGAGCTTTTTTCGTTTCTAGTTACTTCAATGGGTTAGTGAGGTGGAATACCACTGATCCCTACCATCATAGTTATACCAGGTGTTTGAGGTATTCCTTATGTCACATCTATAGGCTTATATGATTGAATCATTATATTAAGCATTAGTAATTTTTTGGAAAAAATGGAATAAAACTCGAATGGTGTCTTATATAGAGAATATGGGAGTACTATTAAATCCATAATTCATTTTTTACCCTTGGTGTGACATAAAAATGCCTGAAATGTAGTTTTTTTGATAATTTCATTAGTGGTTGAATGATAATAAATAAATAAATTCATTAATTTAGTAGTTGTTATTTTCTATAACCTAGGTCCTCCCCCTATTTGAAAACGGTTATGGGAAAATCATAGGGTTAGATTTATAAACCTAGAGGAGTGAGGAGGATCCATGTCGGAGAGCTTATTAATGATGATAGATCATGGTCCAATATATCAGTACTATTATGAGTATCTATGCTAATGGAGTTTGTGGACCATTATAATGAAAATTAAAAAGATTCATTCTTCATAAGTGATTAATCCAAACTCAAGGTAAGATGTTTTCTTGTGTATTTTTATCCTAATTTTTAGTCTCATATAGAATCAAAATCATATATCCTAATTCATTAATATTGGTGTGATAACAACATATGAATTTCAAATGACCTAATAATTTTATTCTCTAGTAAACAATTGATTTGCTTGTCAAGTTTTATCTTTCTTGTTATGGAGTTGGTGATAAATTGTTGATATTATGAGTTATTCATTCATAATACTAATGTAAAATAATAAAAAAGAACTCAAACAATGGTTGATTTTCGTTCCACTTGTGTTATTTGTTATGTTATCTAAACTCTCATTGTGATATTACCATCAACATTCAGATAGGTTGATGATTCAAAAAATACATGATAATCGACTTTTT
This sequence comes from Viscum album, assembly GCA_963277665.1. Lineage (NCBI taxonomy): Eukaryota > Viridiplantae > Streptophyta > Magnoliopsida > Santalales > Viscaceae > Viscum > Viscum album. The sequence goes on from OY728140.1 coordinate 1,144,431,985, forward strand.
TGAAACCATTCCTTGGAACCATGGAGTGATACCATGTCTTCAGGTTTTGGATTGATAATAATATCAAATAGATGTGATGAACACTCCTGATTGAGGCTCATATCAGAGGGTAGATTCAGGGTTTCCATTCAGTCGATAGTTTCTGTAGTGTCACTTTTCAATAAGAAAGATCTACATGGTTTTAGGTGGCCAAAATCTACCCACTAGTGATGGGCCAGGAAAAGTAATCCCTAAATGTACACTCTATGCCCAAATTTGAGGATGCAATGGCGGTATTGGCGTGATAAGATGGTGCATTATGTTATTTTATTTAATTGTAAATCTATACTACATGGTGTATACTTCTTAATAATGTATTCCATGTAGTCTCCTATGAGCGATGTTTAGGGTTTATGTGTGGAGATAAATATGAAACATGATATAGTGGGACAACATGCTCTGTGACCCATAGATAGCATGTTAAACTTGTAGAAGGAATACACTCATAGGTAGTCATGTGTGTATATACATTGTATCCACTAGGTTACACATCATGTATACTAAGGTAGATGGATCAACATTTACAAGGAGTATACACAAAGGAGACCATGTGGACCTAGATGGTGTGTATTTCATTCTTCCCAACATGTACTTTTAAAAGTTGTCAGAGATGGTCTGAGTAAACCATCATACCCTAAGTAAACAAGTTAAGGAATTGTACACAGGTTGAACCAGATGACATGATGAGTGCAACACTAACCTATACATGTTGTTTACCCCAATTGGCCATTCCATGTATCGAGAAGAAGACATTCCATGTGATACAATTAGACATGGGAAATGTCAGACATAGAGATTCATTCCATTTACCCAATGTAAAATTTCATGTACTATATTAGGGAAGTATATTGATTCTTTAATCTTAATCATTATATATCTCCTTCATCATGACTCGGTTTTGTGCCCATGAGTAACCTATATAGATAAATTTTCCATGTAGAACCTGATGGTCTCCTTTATTTTTGTTTAAGATATATAATTTAAGTTAATGTTCATGGGATTCTCCTCTCAGGGATATTTAGTTTTTGAAAATGATCGTGTGTGATCATAAAAGTGTTTCTTGTGTTGGTAACCCAATATTCTATAAGTTAATAGGTCTCCTATAAACTTTATATAGGTGGGGAAGGAAACCCCCATAATAAATTGGGTCTCAGTCCTCTATTTATAGAGTGGAACCCCATTCTTTGAGCTCTAGTAAACATAGATCCTCCACTTGTGTTAGTGCTCCCTTAGCTATGGATTATTGTGATGAGGTGTGGGATATACCCATAAATTCTTGATACAATGAATGAGATTCATGGATAAAGAGTGTGGAAACTCAACTATGGAGTGAAATATAGGTTTGGGCACTACAAAAAGATTTCAATGTTGATTTGAATGATGTTGGGAATAAAGTTGGACCTCAGTAGCAACTAGATAACTAAACATTCTTAGATGGGATGTAGAAATAGAGATCCCCATTTTCTCCTCATTTGGGATCCATGTTGAGAACATTTTCATTATTGATGTTATGGTTATTATGTTTTTCATCTCATATATTGATTGAAATGACCTCATGATGATGAGGTGATTAATCTCCCTCTTGATTCTTTTTTTTGGATATTTCTAGTTGTCATACATGGAATTTATATACTCACACCTTCATGGGATTTTCCACCATTTTTAGTGTTCTAGGTATACAAAATGAATATTTACAATGACTACGGTGGAAAATGTATCAATGTAACATATTACTATGTGTTGGTATATACTATGTTTAGTGGCCAGACTATAGGATCTGGAGATGGGATCTTCACCTCTATATTATTTACAGTCGAGGATAGTTTGGGTTCCTGCCCTATATTTATATTTGGGAATGTATATTCTCCTTCATTTCATTTCTATTATGCTGATGTACTCTAACATGAAATTATTAGATGTTATATATTGCACTATTACACTGTAGAGGTTGAAAATTTTATTTTATCTATACACCTTTTCATGGATTTGGTTGTGTGGGTGCTTATAGGTTTTTTTCTTGAGGCATAATATTTAATTAGTAATCCTATTGAGAAAATTTTTCTTTCCCATGACTTATTAGAGGAAGGCATGGGGTGTCAAGCAACCTTCCCCTTGATACGTACCCCCCAGTGGGTCGAGTTATGATATTATATACTTACCAAGAATTTGTTTTTGTATAATCTTTGATTTATTTCCTAATATATATAGAACCATTTTTTAATCTTCTATTACATTCTAACTCAAAAATTACTAATAACATAAGGGTTCTTCATCTCAATTTATTTCCTTAAGACATGTTTGATGTCATACAAATACATTATTTTATGAGTTATATCTACTTCTCCATTGATATGTTAGGTTATGAATATCCTTATTTCTATCATATTTAATATTTAACTTGATGTTATTTCTTTTATAGGGATTATAATTAAAAATATACCACAATGGTAAGGATTTGTTGTTATAATCTCATTTTTACCAGGATTAATTATTTATATATATTAAAATACAAAATTTTTATGGTATATCTCTCCCAAATATAATGTATTTACTTATCGTCATATTATTTATATATTTTTTATATTTTCCTTTAATTTTCAACTAGTTAAGTACACAAGGTACTAAAAAATGTATTTATGGAAAACTAGACCTCTTTTTTGATTGGTGATGAATTTTTCTTCCATGGCTAAATATTATTAAAAATAATGTCTAAAAAGTTTTTAAGATTAACCAAATATTATTTAATGTCATTTTAAATATATTTTACATTCCTTATTATGTTTTAAATATAACATTCATATCATTATCAAAATGTGATATTTTGACATTTTACAAAGAAATTGAAATGATTTTTTTTGTTATTATACAATACACGATTGAAATTACTTGCTATAATAAATACTCTTTTATTTAAGGAATCCATTATAAGTTCTATTTTTATTAATTAATAAAAAAAATATTTATTATTTTATAGATTTTTAGATTCTAAAAAGTTATTCCAAATGAATATTTAATTTTCCTCAAGAAACGTTCTAGTAATATTTTAAAAGTATATTTTACTATAACATCATGTTATGAAAATTAATATTATTTACTAGGGATATGGTCCAATTTCACAATATTTATTCCTTCATTTTATGTTTTATGATTCTAATGATGAAATAATTATGAATCAAATTTTCATTCCATGGTTTATGTTTTGATTACATAATAAATGTTTATTAGTATTGTGGAACATATATGTATGGTTTTAATTATGTTATAGTTGCTCCCAAAATTCTATATACCTCCAATGAAATAGTTAATGAAGGATATATAATGAGATAATAAGGCATATAATTTGATGTGAACCTCGTTAAGTAAGTTACTTTTTCTATTAATATAGTTTTTGGGAGTGATCCTTGACTATATTAATGATAGAATAGGGAGTGATCCCAATTCACTAAGATAGTCATGGTAGTGAAACCTAACTATGTAAATGATTTATATGATTATAGGTATGCCCCAAATTTATGTCTTATGAATTTGATATGTTATTATGGATCATGTTTGATTATTATAGATTCCAAAATCTTATTTCACATGCGTTTTGATTGCAAAAAGATTATTCTTGGAATCATGATTAATGATCTTTGACTAATTTGGTATGGTTATTATATATTTTAATCATATTATCATACAATTATTATTATATTATTCTCACCTACGATCATAGATTGATATCTCTTCTATTTACCCTTATTGAGAATTTATTCACAACTTATATTATATTTTCCACTCCTTAGGATATGAATAAAGGTTTTAAGTACGTATTTTATTAGAAGGATACTAGTTGTGATGAATGTAATTTTTAAATGATATATATCATTTATGTAATTTTCATTTATATATCAAAGGCTCTAATAAAACTAATATTTTATGGTTTTGGAATTGATCTTATTTATATTTAAGGATTATTCCAATAATAAGATGTATTATTTATATTTGAAAATTTTTGGGTCACCATATTTAGAATCATATGAAGGTTTAGAAACTTTTGGAAACTAGGATGAGGAATATTTTGTGACAAATCGTAGGATAATATTAAGTATATGATAACCTCCAAAAAAATTAATGTAGAGGTTATGTGGTTTTCCTAGAAAATACATCAATGCTAGAATAATAAAAGTGGATATGGACTTGGCACATATTCATATATAGGTGATAACCCTGAAAAGTGGTGGTTGAGTATATTTTCGACATAATTCTGGTTCATGGTGAATGAGACCTTACTTCACAATTAGATTGTCACCCCGATGGGATATTCTCAAGATAAATCACATTATATTTTCATACCATTATAAATGATTTTGATACATAATAAACTTGGATGACCTTGGATAGATAAAAAGATACATAGGTTAAAAAGAATGTGTCCTGGGTTATATATCATGTGAATGATTTTTTAGGATTTAATGATTAATCATTAACATTTTTCAAAATATTTTTTTGAGTTAATTTATTGAACATGGAGGATTCATGTAGTCACTAAATGTGATAGACAATGCCATGCTTGTCCCCATTAATAACCAAATCAGATGAGAGAGATAATGTGAAATATTATGGTTATCCTTAAATAAAAATCACATTTTATGATTATCAAAATTAACATAGGTGATCATATAAATTAAACAAATAAGTTAAAAATATTGTTTTTGAAGATAATGGTGAATGAATATTTTTCATCCCACTTGTTAATAAAATGGGAAGGAGCACCCATAGAAATGTATTAATGGAATGATAATATGGTTTATATATGGAGAAGAAGTACTTAAAGAATTTAATCCTCTAAAAAATTTAAGAGTTTAATGGAGTGAAAAGATACACATCCCAAGGTACCATTTATAGTTTCATGTCTTATGTTTTAAGAATATGGGAATTATCTAAACCAATGCTCAAATCCAAAGGTAAACTACATAATTATGAAATGGTTCATACGATTCCGATTTTTGATGTATAATTATTGAAATGTTTATGTATTAAGATTTGATAAATATATTTTCAAGTGTTTTATTAATGATATTCTACTTATAATAATCATGAAACATCAATGTATTGTCCCACATTAGTTTTACTTCAAGAATTTGAACGAATATACTGAATGGCGTCATTAAACTAGAATGTGATTAAGTGGTAATGTAACACCCCAAGAAATAAAAAATAATTTTCCTTTTAAAATAAATTTAGTTTTTTATCTATCATGTTTATATACAACTCCATGAAAAGCTTACTCAAAACACAACACTAAGTTAGTTGTGTTACATAAAAATCAAGTTTTACTTCCCTTAATGATGTAACTATTTTAAAACTAAAATTTAAAATTTTTAGAAATTTTACTTTTAAAAATAAAAATCATTTTAGGATTCATAATATTGAAATTAGATTAGGGTGAATTTTGGGTGTTTTTTTGAGAAGATTCATTTTTTTGATGAATAGTAAAAATACATTGTTTTAATTAAAAATGGGCTTTTTTTAAAAACAAATTATTACTCTTTATGTATATTTAAAATTGGTTATTAAAGTCAAAATAGATAAATTATATATATATTAATCTAATTTAGGTCATTAGAATCATTTTTTATATTGGAAATAGATATTAACACTTATTGAACTTTTGAACCTTTTTACTTTAAAAACCAGAATTCTCACCACATCTATGAGATTAGCCTTAATATTAATTTCCACACTTCTATGATTTGAATTTAGAAAAATATACATACTCAGTTTTTATAATTATGATATTTTTTGTCTCATAATATCAAATTAATTATTGACCAAACCAATTAGTGAAAGTGATTAAAATTAATTATGGTGATTAAGGTAAAATTAATCTTAATAAGGGACTAAACCTTTATCTTAAGGACAAATATGACCTAGAAAATTGTCCAAAATCCATTGGATTCCAATAATTTAAAAATATACCATATTTTTTTATAATTTTATGGGTTATTGGGATATTATTAAAAGGAAGTTCCCTATATAAAATCTTAAGGAAAAATACTAAAAGGGAACTTTCTTTACCTTTAACATTTATAAAACATTGAGATATGTAAAAAACCTCGTATTTTGGGTTATACATATCATTTTCAAAGATAAATTTATTATTTTCCTCATAATAATTTATCAATAGCTTTTAGAGATGATTTAGTTACTTAAAATCCTTAAGAAATGCCAATGTAGTGATTATTTAGATAATAATTAACTAAAATAAATGATACTATAAATATTAAAAGTTAAATATATTGATTTAATTATTGTCATTAATTATTTTTTAGATGAATATATTATTTTATATAGCTGTAAAATTAATTTTTTTAATTCCAATATTTTTTTGATATTTTAAAATATAAATTAAATAAATAATGTCCGAATTGATATTATTATTATTTTACAATAAATGGTATTTTATTAAATGATTTAAAATTAAGATAAAATAATATATTCTGAAGAGTTGTTTTTTTGTGATAATAAATAATAAATATTATCTATTAATGGATGAATTTATATTTTATGATTAACATACTAACCCATTTGTTGTAATTTTTCTTAACATGGTCCGAGATTAATTAGCGTATTAACACCTCACATGCGATTTTTTGAAAAATAATTTCCAAAAAAACATGGTTTTTTTATATTTGATATAATATTAACAATTCATTATCTTTATATAATCTAATAAATCCCACTCTTTTTATTCTTAATCTTTAACTTAATTAGGTTAGGAAACCCGATGCTTTAATAAATACCAAAATGATAAAAATAGGGAATCTCATAAGTTATCGAACAAAATTATTAAAATGAACATATGTTTGTCTGGTGGAGGTTTTAATTGACCATGATTCCAATTTAATGTATTATATTACCATTTTTTTGTCACATTAGTTAATATATACCCCCATTAATGAATACCTTTTGGTATTTACAAGAGTACCACCCCCTCCACTATAAAATGAAAAGAACTCTACCCCTTCCTCACACCTCTCAAGAAAATTTTTCTTGTCAAAAATATTATAATATAGTATCAAAAATCCCTAACATTGACCTATAATTCCCCCTTTTAGAAGGAATAAATCAATGTAAACCTTTTGGTACAAACCAAAAATGAGTTACCAGATTAAGAGGTAATATTTTCACTCAAGATATATAGTTTCTTTTCTATTATACAGGCCCTAAAATATCCTTATTTTATGATTATATATAAAATATAATATCCTCAATATACTATGATGTTTTTAGGTTAATATTTCATCCTAAAAATACATACACCTCCATATAATAGGTTACAAACATACTATTTCAATATACGACAAACTACTGCCTCAGGAAATGATGATTGTTTATTTTTCCTTTAACACCGGAAATTATAAGGAAAAATATATTTACATATGATATATATTTCATTTATTATATCTTCATACTTATTTAATATTTTCATAACACAGATCCTTAATATTTTCCATTTTGAGTTAATATAATAACTTTGTTTGAGGAAGTGTGGACTATCACCCCCTCGAAGCGATGTGATTCATTCACTCTATACATGGAACATATTATGGATTATTTTAATAAAACTATGTAAAACATATAAAATATATATTATAATGGAATTATAATATACATATGTATCATTTAGTTTTCATTCTTTTAATACAATAATGAAATAAAAGTAGAATTTATGCATACGTACAACCTACCATCTCCATGAACAATGAACCTCATTTCTAATATCCAAATATTATAGAATACAGAAAATAAACATATATATATATATTTAATATATATGATAATTATTTTGTTATTTAAACTCTGGAGTTTTTTTATAATGATCTAATTAATAGGAGCAATAGATCACAGGTTAAAACATACTTTGTAAAACTAGGCAATTAACACCCGAACTGGTCAAAATAATGAAATCTTGTTAACAAACAGGTTATAAGATATTATAATAAGTTAATATATGGTATTCTAAACATGATTATTGTTATTATATTAGTTAGTTAATATTTTAAGCCACTATACAGGAGGCTAAAGAAAACACAACAAAAAAGAAGGATTAGGTAACATATTTCGTCTAAATTCACATTTCATTGAGACTTCATTGTTATTAGAAACCAACTCACTATTATATGGTGTATATAATTACATTTAAATGTTATAACATGAATAATATTTTTCTATTAATATCCTATGATTCATTTAATTCACAAGGAACTATGATTTAAATGTTTCGAAGTGGTATGTGACACTTTGAAATGTTTAATGATTATTATCCTCAAGAATGTTTTAATGCCTACAACCTTTGTTGATACTTATCCTACTCTAAGGTATTATTTATAAATAAATGTTATTTATTAAATATTCACATATGATATGGTACATTTTAAATTAATTAAATCTATTATTCTATTCAAGGAATCCTTTGGATAGGTAAGACATAGGTTGAAGACCAATTAAGGTGAGCCCAATGGGTTTGGGACCAGTTAATAAAAGACCCTTGATGAATCAATATTCTCATAAGAAAAAATTAGGTCGGAAAAAACCTTCTCATTTGTAACCAGTATGTTATAAACAATCTAGTGAAGGTTTTTGATTATATAGTTAATGTTGGAAAACCAAAATTGGGTTTTAACTCGTATGTTTTAAACTATCTTGTAAAAGGACCTAATGGTAATGGTTCTATGTACCAAGGAAACATGGAGTCCAATAATCAATCATTTAATTTATTGAGAACTCAGTTATTATTATTATCTATTATATTTTACATTTATATATCTATGGATAGTTTCCATTCTCTATTTTATTGATTAAGTAGCATGTGTTTCAATTTCTTACCTTTCCATATTGATAATTCCTTGTCATGTTATTTGAATAGCTTGGTTATTAGTTATTTACCTTTCCATGTTGGTTTATTTACATTTATTAATTATTTATTCCACTTTATTTACCTTATAAAGTATTTTAGATCAACCTTAGTATGTTTCCTTTCCCTAGGTTATGAAGAATAAATCTTTGAATAAGGGTTCAAGGATGTAGTTTATATCATTTTATTATGTATCATGTTTGTATTTTATATTTCCAAATATATTATGGGTATCATGTGTGTAATAGTGATTTCCAAGACTACTAAACTGAATGGTTTTTTGGGATATCATTCCTGGTAATCATTCTAATGTAATAAACTAATGCACCAACTTCGGGCTTCTGGTGTCGAGGTGTTACAATTGGTAACAAAGGAAGTTTGGAAAAAAACATAGAAACTATATTTAGATAAAATAGATTAGGGAGAAAAAAATAGATATTAATTAAGGATAATTATATTAAAACATACTAGAATTTTGGTAAGGTATATATTATGTGAGTATTACAAAAAAAATACACCACTTTTTGGATACTACAAGTGGTCGTTGTTCTGGAACAGACGTACCTAGGAGTAATAGATCCAAAAATGTGTTATGGGCCCAACTTGGGGTTATATGGAATATAAAAATGGACCTTCATGCGCACTTAATTTGAAACTCCTGAGGGATACTCTTAGGATAATTTAGATTTTCTTTATAAACCCTTATGAAGGATTTAGATGTAATTATTTCCCCAAATTAGCCAATGTTTATGATTCTAGGATTCCCGATGCATAAATTTATACGATATACCATATTTTGAATTATACATTATGTTATGATTTAATCCAGCATATGCCATTATTTATAAATTGAACATAGTAAAAGGAATGTGTACCTCACTAATTCATGTGATCCAAAGAGTAAGAAAGATCAAATCTTTCAGGGTCTAAGTCAATATTTCAAAGGGAAATAGTCTCCCAAACATTATCATCATATGAGTACATATTATCATGTGAAAAATATATGGTTAAATAATTCTCCAAATATTATGTATTTAAAGGAAAATAAGACAAGAAGAGTCAATCCGAGCACAATGGAAAAGGGAATGAGTAAAAAAGACGACGAGAAAGAAGGATTTTCCCACATGTGATAATTTTGGAAAGAATCACTCCAATAATTTCTTAAAGGGAATGAGAGTATGTTCTATGTGTGGAGAAAAATGACACTAATTTCATGATTTAAAGATAAATAAAAAAGATTACAATATTAAATTCTTCCACTATAATGAGATAGGACACTATGAAAATCAATGTCTCAACCATCAGTAAAGTATACCCCAAAAGATTCTATTGGATAATGATAAAGTTATGCTATTTCCAAAGATAAATAGTAATGATTAAAATTTTTATTCATGAATTATTAAATTTAAATATTTTATCAGAAATGTACTGGTTATAATAATTATGGAATATTGGAGGATTGTAATGAATTACATTTCATTATGGATTTGAGATCATATGCTGAATGGTACTAAGAAAAGTGATTCAGTATAAAGATAATTTTTTCAGAAAATACAAGATTGAGGGAAATAAAACCCTTAATATGTTACTGATGATAAGATAATGATGAAATAATTATTGATTTGTATAAGTGTTGTCTACCTTGGAACTGATTAATTACTTGTCGATAAGTGCTTTTTTTTATCATAGAAAGGGTTAACAAAAATTACGTATTAAAGGAATACATCCAATAACATATGTATTACATAAGGAATAAAAAATAATTAATGGTTCCAATAAGTTTTTATGGTAATTTGATTTATTAATATATTTCAAGAGGATACATGATGAAGTCATTCACATTTGGTAAGGTGAAATTTTTTATTTTCTTCATATTGATTAAAGGCTAATGATAAGTTCATTTTGGAAATTAAATGACTATATTTATAATGTATTGGATCGTAATATTTTTTAAAATTTAACCATTTATAAAATAGTTGATCATTTAATGAGATTTTAGAAATTAATGTATTAATTCACAATACAAATCATCTTGTGAAAATATATGAAGTGGAAATAGTTCAAGGAATAACCAAATGATAAAATTCTGTTTATAAAATGGAAATGTATATTTACTTATATTCATAGAAGGTGAATGAATTTATAAAATATATAAAAAGGGTTTTGAATAAAAAATGTTTCCTAGTACCTTCATTTCCAATGAATCAAATAGCCCTTCATATCATTGTGGATTTATAGCCTTTTATTGTTAACTTTCTCTTATGATTTTATCTAACACTCTCCATCCGAACTAGATTGTTAGAATTTTTTCTTGTGTACCAATGTTTCAATTTCTAACCTTATTTATGATGTGGGTTTTTAAATAATAGTTTATTTTCAATCCCTATATTACTGATATCAAGTTTAAAATGTGTGGACACAATTTAATTAATTTGGGAAGTATGTAAGACCCAAATAAATCAAAATATTTTCCATTCTAAAATGAATTAATTTTTTTCTACCATACTTATATAAAATTCCATGATAAGCTTACTCAACCCACAACACTAAGTTAGTTGAGTTACACGGAAAACTGAGTTTTACTACCTTTAATGGCATACCTATTTTAAAACTAATTTTTTAAAATTTTATATTTATTTTTAAAAATAATTTTTTTGGGATTCAGAATGATGAAATTATCTTAGAGTAATTTTTTGGTATTTATATGAGATGTTTCATTTTTTGGTGATTAGTAAAAATACTGCGTTTTAATTAAAAATGGGATTTTATTTTAAATATATATCAGTGTTAAAGTATACTTTATATTGGTTATTAAAGTCAAAAAAGATTCATTATACATATATTAATCCAATTTAGGTCATTGGAATCATTTTTACATTGAAATTAGATATAAACACTTATTGAACTTTTGAACGTTTTTACTTTAAAAAACCCACTTTCTCACCTAATCTATGGGATTAGCGTTAATATTAATTTTACAAATTATTTGTTTTTAATTTTTAAAAATAGACATAAAAATATTAATAGGTATAATATTTTTCTTCCAATAATATCATCATAATTTTTTACCAAAAATATTAGTGGAAGTGATTAAAATTAATTGTGGTGATTAAGGTAAAATTATGCTTAATTAGAGACTAAACCTTAATCTTAAAGGAAAAATGGCATGGAAACATATCCAAAATCCATTTTATACCTATAATTATACCATATACCATCTTGGTTATAATTTTATGTGACATTGGGATATTATTAAATAGAATTTCTGTATATAAAAGGTTATGTAATAAAAAGGAAAGAAGGGAACATTCCTTAACTTTAACATTTATAAAACATCAAGATATGTAAAAAATATATTTTAGGTTGTAAATATCCTTATAAAATATAAACAGGTTATTTTTATCATAATAATTTATCAATAATTTTTAAATATGATTTAGTTAATTAAAATTCTTAAGAGATGCCAATTTAATGATTATTCGGTTAACAGTTAACTAAAATAAATGATACTTTAAATATTAAAAGTGAAATATAATGATTTAATTATTATGAATAATTATTTTTTAGATAAATATATTATTTTACATAGATCTAAACTTAATATATTTTAATTAAAATATTGTTTTTATATTTTAATATATAAATTAAATAAATAATGTCAAATTTGACATTATTATTATTTTATAATAAATGATATTTTATTAAATGATTTAAAATTAATAAAAAATATTATATTATTACAAGTGATTTATAAGTTCTAATAAATATTGAATATTATCTATTAATGTAACAATTTATATTTTATAATTAACATACTTACCCATATATTTTAGAAAACATTGTTAGTAAGGTCCAAGATTAAGCTGTGTTTTAGCACGTCACATGCGATTGTTTTAAAATTAATTTCTAAAAAACATGGGATTTTTATTTTATAAATTATTTATAATATTAATTATTAATTATCTATATATATTATAATAAATATCACTTTTTTAGTCTTAATGGTTAAATTATTTAGTTTATAAAACAAGATTTTGTATTAAAAACCAAAATAATAAAATTGGGGAATCATAAAGTTAAGGAACCAAAATTTTAAAATGAAAATATTTTTTGTGTATTGGAGGTTTAAATAGACCATTATTACCACTTAATACATTATTTTTACATTTTTTAGGAACATTAGGTAAGATATACCTCCCATTAATGAATACCTTTTGGTATTTACAAGAGTTCCACTCCCCCCCAACTATGAAATGGAAAGCACTCAACCCATTCCTCAAACCACTCAAGCCAATTTGGATAATAAAAACTCTACCCAAATAGCATAAAAAAATCCCTAACATTGACTTAGTTTCCATTCATTGGGACGTAATCAATCTAAGTAAACATTTTGGTACAAACAAAAAGGAGTTACCGGATTAAGAGGTAAAGTATTATCTCAAGCTCTCTAGTTGCATTCTCATTCTCCACACCCAAAAATATTCTTATTCTATGATTATATAAAAAAAAGTATAATGAATATAATATTATTTTTTATGTTAATATTTATTCCTATAATTACAAAAATATACACTAAATAGTTAACAAACATACTGTTTCTGTGTACGTCAAACTACTGCCTCACAGAATGATGATTGTTCATTTTTCTGTTACCACCTCTCATGGTGGCCATTATGATGGAAAATATTTTTATATATGATATATATATGGTATTTATTATTTATTTATACATATTTATTCATTTTATAAAACATAAAATTAATACTTCCAATTTTGTATAAATACGATTACATCGTTTGAGGAAGTGTAGACTACCGCCGCTTGAAGGGATATGATTCGTTCATGCTATACATGGAACAAATTAAGGGTGATTTTAATAAAACTATGAAACATATTTTACATATATATAATACTATAATTATAATATATATATTTATAATTTATTTTTTATTATTTTAATACAACAAAAAAATGAATGCAGAGTTCATGCGTACGTATGGCCTACCATCTTCATGAATGGTGCACTTCATTTCTAGTCTCCAAATATCATCGACTACTAAAAATACATATATACTAAATATATGTGATAATTAAGTCATGGCTTACAATAAATATATTATTAAATAATTTTATAATTAATTGGAACAACAAATCACAAGTCAAAACATACTTGAGAAACCATGGCAATTAACACCCGAAATAGTAAAATAATGAAAGATTGTTAACAAACAGGTAATAAGATATTATAAGAAGTAAATATATGGTATTATAAAAATTATAATGTTATGATATTATTTATTAACATATTTTAAGCCACTATACATGAGGATAAATACCACCCAACAAAAAATAAGGACAAGGTAAGGGATTTAGTCTATATTTACATTTTATTGAGACTTGTTTGTTGTTATACACTAACTTACTCTTATTTGGTGTATATAATTCACTTGAAAGGTTATAACATGAATATTATTATTATATTAATATAATAATATTCATTTAATTCGGGGGGAATTATGTTTTAAATGTTTCAAAGTGTTATGTGACACTTTATAGTGTTTAAAGTTTGTTATCCTCAATAATGTTTTAATGGAAACAACCTATGTTGTTACATATCCTCCTATGCGGTATTATTTATAAATACATATTATTTATTAAATATGGATATATTATAAGGAACATTTCTCATGAATTAAATATATTATTTGATTCTATTAATGATTTGGATAGGTAAGACACGGGTTGGGGACCATTTAAGGTAATCCCTACAGGTTAGGGACCGATTAATGAAATCCCTTCGATGCATCAATAGTCTCAAAGGGAAAAATTAGGTTGGAAAAAAACTTCATGTTGGTAAATAGTATTTTATAAAATTTTTTCTGAAAGGTATTGATAGTGGATCTAAGGTTGGACAAACCAAATTGGTTTGTAACTAGTTATTTTTAAACTATCTCGTGAAAGGTCATGATGGTAATGGTTCCATGTACCAATAAAACACGACATATAATAATAATGAATTTTTATTATTGAGAACTCATTTATTTTTATTTTAATTGATATTTTGTGTTAAAATACATATGGATATTTTCCATTCCCAGTTTTATTTATTTAGTGACATGTGTTTCAGTTTATTACCTTTCCATGTTGATATTTCCTTATCTAGTTATTTGAATGGCATCTGTTATCAGTTATTTGCCTTTCCATGTTGGTTTATTTCAATTGATTAATTACTACTTCTTATTTATTTACCCTTACTAGTCATTTTACCTCACCCTTATTATGTTTTTCTTTCCCCAGGTTATGAAGAATAAATCATTAAATAATCATCAAGGATGCATTTTATTTCATTTTATTATGTATCATGTTTTTATTTTATATTTATTAGTATATTATGGGTATCATGTATGTAATATTGTATTCCAAGACTGTTAAACAAAATGGTCTTTTGGTATTTTATTCCTTGTAATCTTTCCAATGTAATAAACCAACGCACTGGCTTCAGGCTTATGGGGTCGGGGTGTTATAGGTAAGGTGATATTTTTTGAAAACACATGATTATGGGATAAATAGCCCTTAACATGAACCTAAAGTTGAGATTATAATTTTTAGTTAGTATAATGAATTTTTAGATATAAATAATATAAATTGGATATTATTTGTGACCAATAAATTGTTTATTGATTTTATGGTAGATTTATTTGTGTTATTTTTAATGATATTACTACATTTTTAGACTAATGGAATATGTTGGATAATATATGATATTATTTAATGAATAAAAATATAGTTATTTTACAATATGTGTTTGGGTTTTAATTTAGTTTTTATATTAATTTTGGTTATTTTGTTAAAGTATTAGTCCGATTGAAGAAAATATATTATCTTGGTATTCATTTTTTTATAGGTGAACTTAAGTGCTAATTAATGTTATTTTGAGAGTAATGTTTCATATATTTTAGAAATTTATTGATGTTTTTCTAAATTCATAGGTTTTTAATTTGGTTAGATATATTTTGGAGAAGTTTTATGCTTATATATTTTCGGAATGTTTTAAGATGATCTTTGGGAGTTATTATTGAGGATTTAGTGATAAATGCATTGTTTCATCATATGATTATTTACCAATTTTAGATAATGTGTTAAAACCATTTTGGTTTTGGAAAATATATTGTAAAAAAGTAATGATATTAAATTATTTTTTAGATCTTATGATCTTTTAAAAGTTTATTTTAGTGATTTTGGAATAAAAAATTCATATAGTTCGTTCATTTTTGAAATATAGACTAAAAGTTGTGAAATTCAAATGAAACACACAACAAATGGATAAAATTACATTTATAAAGATGAATAAATAATTTATGTTTATTTTAAAAATATTCCATGATAAAAAATTACCCAAATATTTGAAAAATGAAGTTAAAAATGGAAATGTTTTACTTCTAACTAATATTTCTAATAAATTGATGCCCATTTTCACCCTTCAAATATATAAGGTTTTGTAGTAATTAACATTCTAATGACCATGTTTTATATCACTCAATATTTTTAATTGGAAATTTTATTTCTCATCCATCTCCATATTTTTAGTTTCCACCAATTTTCTCCATATTTTAGAACACAATTATGTGTTGTTTAAGGTATCCTTTATGTTTTCCACTTCCCTTTTTCAATAGAAGTTTTATTATTCCATTACATGAAAATTACTTTAAATAGAGATATTTTTTTAAATATATATCCTTTGATCGTGAATATTAAAATTATGTGGATTAAATTTGGTTAATAGGGGGATAATTCAAATCCAAAAAAATTTACACTATTTTTCTTCAAATAAAATATAAGTGTTTTGTAGATTTCGTTACACATTAACCTATTTCTATATGAATCAAGATAAAATAGACCATTATATGCTAGCCATGAAATTGGTAGTTATGAATAGAAATATTTTAATTATTAAAACTATATACCAATGAATTAAATAATAATTATTTTTAATTAATGCATATTAAATAAGTAAACATTTTTTATTTATATAATTTTATATTTCAAAATTGGGTTTTCTCAAAAAAATTCATTTTACATGAATTAAAATTATAATTTTTTTTGAAATTATATTTAAGTTAAATTTAAAAAATATTAAATCAGTATGACAATGTTTTCTTAGGTTTAATTTTAAATATTTTTTCTAAAAAGCTCTATTTTTTAGTGAAGTGTGAAAAATACCGTTTTTTGTAAAAAAATACTAATTATTTTGAAGTAAAACTATAATTAAATTTTGAATTTAATAATATTGTAAAATATGTATCATTTAATTATAAATAGTATAATTAATTACTTAATAATCATCTTTAAATATTATTTGGGTATATTTTTATTTTTGTGCTTAAAAACACTTTATTCTAAAAAAGTCTTTTTATAAATGTAATGAATTTGTAACTTAATAAACTAAATAAATATTTATTTGTTTTATTTCTATTAAACTTATAGATTATATATTCTTTAATATATTTTAACATTAATTTTATGATTTTTTCAAGCAATCAAATTTATAGATTATATATTCCTTAAATCTTCATTTTTATGAGATAGGTTTCCAGGTTAGGTTGAATACTTATTTAAAATTATATTAATCCACTTATAGAAAAAATATATGATAAAATTATTTCCATATTTTTAATCACAATAATTTATATAATCTAATAGCATAAAAATACTTTTAGTTCATAGTACATTGTAAAAAATGTAGAAATTGGTTACCCTGATTAAAGTTAAAATAAGTTTACCCAGGGATAAACCATGTCATAAGTGTGTGAGTTAAAGCAAAAATATCCATAATTATTATTTTATGAAGATATTTTACACTTATATTTTCATACAATATAATACCATTCTATTGAGAACTAGTTTCTCATTAAAATGACAATATATCCCTAAAATATTTTAATAAATTCCATGTGTATACCTCCCCACACTTATAAATAGGAATCCGTTATCCTCCTTTATTCAAACCATTTGTGAGTTATATTTCATAAAATCCATAATAAAATTATATAACATAATAAATTTATTAATCGGATTATTATCATCTCATTTTTCTAAAGGGAAATACATTGTTCCGAAGCATACAAGATACACAACACTGAGCCTAAACTAACAACTAAATATTGTTATTATGTGACTGTTAAAACCTAGCTGTTAATTTTCAATGGATATATATTATAAAAGTTGTTATGAAATATTTAATGGTATTACTTATTTATAATGTTTTAATTAATTAATTTTAAATAATTATTCAATTTTCAGAAAAGTGTTTTTATTCTTAAACAATAAGTTGTATTCAAAAAGTTTTTTATTCATTTTCACAAATCAATATTATTATTAATTTATTGAAGTTTTAGATAATTTTTTTTAAAATAAACATAATTTTTGGTTTTGTAATATAAAAACTATCTTATGGTAAATTTTTTATATTTTTCTAAAAAGTTTGATTTTTTATTGAATGGTAAAAATATTGATTTTTATTGAAAATTTTATTTTATTATAAATTATTTACAAATAAAAATTATATTTCTGATTATTATTATAATTTAATTTTTTTCCTTATGATTCAAAATATTCCAATTATGATTTTTAAAATGGATTTCTACTTGAATTTAGTATAAAAACATTTTAAATTTAAAAATAGAATTTTTACAAAAGTACCATTTTTCTTTTCATTTTTACAGTTTAAATTTAAATAAAATTCTTTTAATTTTGTGTTTTGAGTTTTAAAAAATTTATTTAATATTTGGATTTAGGAGGAAAAAATTATTTAAATTGGTTTCATTTATTTTTCTCCAATATAAATAGTAACCTTGTTAATTTATATTACCACACTGAAGGGTAAATTGAGTAATTAAGAGTACAAATAATATGATAAGGACTGTTAAATGACCCTAAATATTTCCAAAAATTAATTGGGTGATTTATCTTAGACCATGATCATCCACGAAATAGAATTATATCATTTGTAAGACACTTTTATTAGAGTATGAAATTTATAATATATTATTCAAACAAAATTCAAAGATGTCATCCTTATAATTTTAGTAAATATATAATTTTTAATATAAGGTTATTCAAAAAAATATTTAACTTAAAAGAGTAATTTTAAATATAATTTTTTTTATTTTAATCATTAAAATTTATTTATAATTTTTATTCATGAAATAATTACCTTAATAGATGACACAACATTGATGAAGTAATTATTTTATTAATGGAAATATAAAATAAATTTTTTAAATTTTTTTAAAATAAATATAATTTGAGATAATTTATGACATAAAATAATTTTATATATTTAATATAATTTTTAGTAATTTAATTACATTGTTGGTTAAAATTATATGATATATATTGATATTTTTTTAATGTCAATGTAATGAATATTGTTAAAATTGAAAATAATGATATTTTAAAATAAATAATATTTCATTAACTGATTTAAAATTATTTAAAATATTTAATCCATCAAATACATTGATATATGGTTTAATATTACATAAATGATTCATTTATGATTTGTTTGACATTTTATAGTAACTATATTAACCCCCAATGTGTAAACATCCGGGTTGTGAATATAAGAATTAAAGGGGTGAAATTAGGGTTAAAAATAAATGATAAGGGTAACAACATGACTTAAACATTTAAAAAAATTATGGAATGAGACCATTTCGACCTATTATCATCCTATCTTCTAAAAAAATGTGTTGGAGTGTAACACCATGAGATTTTAAGAAGGAGTCACATTGCTCAATAGCATACATAATACGCCACATCGAGCTTAAACAAACAACTAAATATTATTATTTAAATGTTACCCTTATAACCAAGTGATTAGAATGGATGGTATGAAAATGATTAACAGAATTATGAAAATATGGTTTAAACATGTTTATATAATGAATTTATTGGATACCAATTAATTATAAATCAAAATAAAAACCAATTGAATTTGAAGGATGTGTTTTTATGAAATACTATTTCTTATGCCCATTAAGGTGTTTGATCTAAATATATTAAATTAACCACTAATAGTGAAAGATATTAATGATATTTATATTTAATATTTGAAATAATTTTTTTTAAAATTTCATCCAATATGTTTGAAAATCCTTAGATTTTAATCAAGCTAATTTTAAGCATAAGAAAGCTATACTTTCCTAAAAGGAAAATTTCCAACATTTTAATGGAATGTGTTTTTTAAAACTAAATTTTGAAAAATGTATAAATAATATTTTATCAAATATTTTTTTTAAATAGTTATATGAAAATTATCTTAGGCTGAAATTTTGATATTTTTCAAAGAAGTTTCATTTTCTGATGAATAGTGAGAAAACCTGAATCTTAGTTTTAAACTAATTTTTATTCGAATTTATTTATATAGTATCATTATATTTTAAATTGTTTATAATTTTTAAATATTTCTAAAATAAATCAATAAAACCAATTTAGGTAATTTTAATTTATTTCATATCGAAACTAGGTATGAAAACATTTCAGACTTTTGAACTTTTCACTTTAAAAAACTTCTTTTTCATTATATCTCTAGGGTAAATTTTAAATATAAATTTTCCACTTCTGTGAATTTAATTTGGTGAAATGGATTATATTTTTTTAATAAAAATGTCCAATTTTTTAAAGTTAATTATCATTTTTGGTGCAAAATATGTATAGTGGGAGAAAAAATTTACCACGGTATATGTAAAATAAGGAAACAGGTTAATGTTACAAGTTAAACGATTTAAATAACTATGAATTACTATATTTAATGGGGTTTTCAGGTATTTATGTTCCCAAAACATTCATTACAACATTAATTATCAGCCAAAGTTTTGGAAATTATTTACACCCCAATGTTTTGGCATCAAAAATAAAATAATCATTATTTAATCACTTAAAACCACCCAACCTCAAGTGTAGATAAAACCCCTCACCACCAAATATGTCTCAAAAAGTATGTGGTGCACCTAAAATCTCTACCAAACTGTATCATAATCACTCTAAATATATCCATATTCTTCTGGACTCACCCAAATACAATTTCCAAGGTCTTTAAGGGATCCTTCAAGGAGGTCATATTCAAGAGGTAATTTTCTCAAGGAACCTCTCTTAATTTATTTTCTACTTACACTTTCTCCTCACCTCATACATCCATAAAGAAATCATAAATAAAGAATCATTTATATAAAATTGCTTTAGGTTTATAATGGAATATCACATATCCTTTTAATTTCTCATCTCATTTAATTCAAATATTCAAAACTATTGTCCAAATTATGGCGGTTTTCTGTCTCCATGAATATTGATTTTGATCATTTTCCATTACCACCATCATGTCTAGTAAAAAAAATATAATTCTACCTAAATCAGATTTTATAGATAAATTATAAACTATTTCATGCTATTGAACTAATATATACACATAATATTAAATAAAACTAAGCTTGTTCATGATGTTTGGAAAAAACCTTAAAAATAAAGTAAAAATTAATCATTAACATTATATCAAATGAATCATCCTCATATAATAAAGATAAATGATATATTGAACCTGTAAAGACCCAGATTTTCCCTGTAATTTTTTTTAAATATGTTGGAATTTGTACGAGTCTGCGAAAATTTATGGGGCGTGATTCCAAGGCCCGGTGTGCCCGAAGTCAACTTCCGTAGTTTGTTTCGGGTACGTTCAGTAAATGTAATAGAGGGTTATTAAAACTTATGAATCGGTGCTCAGAATTGTAATTTGAGGGCACTGTTGAACTCGCAGTTCCAGTTTTCTATTAAGAAGACTTTCTCCTCAATAACAATGGGTCGAGAGTGAAAGATAGATTTTGGATTTTTCGTGAATAAAAATAAAGTTGTGTAGAATTATTTTTATTTTGATGGTTAAAACCTCCATGTAGAGGTTAAGAGTGGGGACCACCAGACCTTAACCTCCCATAAGAGGTTATGGTGGTGGGGACCGCCACACCTTAACCTCCTATGAGAGGTTATTATGGTGGGGACCGCATGAACCCAATTAATGGGGGAGAGGAAAACTCCCAACACCCTCTTTAGGTGGAGGTGCCTCTTGAACTTCCTCCACATTAATGTTTCCAACACACCTCATAAATTGTGCCAACATGATTATTTGGCTTTCCCTTTTTTTTAAACTAAGTAACAACGTCGTTGGAATATAGGAAGGTTCCTAATAAATGAGAGGTCATAAATTCCAATGATAGTTACCTACCTTTCCCCCTCTTTTATATATATAGATCTTGGGAGGAGGATTTAAGATAGATTCACTAAGCGATGAAGTGCTGGTAAAGTGATGTGATGCCCGACACTTGGAGGATTATGCTCTCTAATGAATAAAATGTTCTTCCACTAAGAACACTCCACAAACGAAGAACACCGATGAGGAACACCTTCATCTACGAATAACGACCTCGACTTCAACCTTCTTCCTCGGTGTAGAATATGTTTGTCTACAAAGAATCGACATTCGTCTTCTCACGCCAACTTCAACCAACTTCGAACAAGGTAGGGGTTATTGTAGAATTCTTGAATCTTTTTGATTATTATCCTCATTCTTGGTTCATGATTAAAGTAGATCTGCTTGCTACCACTCTAAACGCGAAGGGTGCAGGCCAAACCAACATAGCCTGACCCCTTCGCTGATATCCTTTGGTGTTATTCTTGATGGAAGATGAAAAACTATGTGGAGGAGCGCAAAAATGACAGCCAACACCCCCACCGGCCACAACAAAAGCAACATCACATGACACTGCTCCATAGCACCGCCACCCTGCCATGCCCTTGTGGAAACCCCGGCCAAGCCGCATGCACCCTCGTGGATGTAACACCCCAGAATGATAAAGGGTTAAATGACTAAATGATATGACTCATGTCAACAAGGTGCACCTTCCTTTTTGGGAGAACATCTGATTAGAACTCCAAAGTTAAGCGTGCTTGGCCTGGAGTAGGGATCAAGATGGGTGACCTTCTGGAAAGTTTCCCAGGGTGTGTACGAGTGAGAAAAAAGCACACTGGAAAGGATATGTGTTGGCCTGTGGGGAAAATAATTAGTCATATGAACTGTGAGGGCATGTGGGTGGGGCCCAGTTGTTACATTTGGTATCAGAGGGAGGTTCCCAACCTTAAGTGCAGCGCACTACCTGGGTTAAGATGTAGGGCCCACAACGAGGATGCTGTGCTCTAAAGGGGGGGTGGGGTGGGTTGGGGTGATTTTAACACCCCAGAATGATAAAGGGTTAAATGGATAAATGATATGACTCATGTCAACAAGGTGCACCTTCCTTTTCGGGAGCCCGCCTGATTAGAACTCTATAGTGAAGTGTGCTTGGCCTGGAGTAGTGATCAGGATGGGTGACCTTATGGGAAGTTTCCCAGGGTGTGTGCGAGTGAGGAAAAAACACACTGGAAAGGACATGTGTTGGCATGTGGGGAAAATCATTAGTCATATGACCCGTTCAGGCACGTGGGTGGGCCTCAGGGTGGGGACCATGTGTCTTCGGGGAAACTGGTGGGTGGGTCCCAATTGTTACAGTTGAAGCCCCCCAGCCAAGCGACCTGTGGCCCCTGCGCACCCCGCGGTTCCGCCGTATGCATGCCCCATGCAACCTGTGGCTCCATGTGCCCTGCACACCCCGCGGCTCTGCCGTCCACGCGCCCCGCGCACCCTATGCACCCCGCGGCTCCGCCGTCTGCATGCCATGCGCGCCCCGTGCTACTGTTGGCCGAACCGGCCCCGACCTCTAGGTCGAGCCTCCCCGAGCCGTGCCCCCCTCGCGATTCCCTCTGGGCCGAACCACCCTCGCAGCGCCCTCTAGGACAAACTACCCTTGGCGCTGACCTGCGACCAGTCTGCACCCTCGCGATCGGTCCGTGCCGTCGCGGCCGGCTGGGCTGGGCCCAGTGTACCGGGCCGAACCTAACGGGAAGGCCCACCCAAAGGTCTAGGATAGAACCTATGGGTTAGTCTGGGTCGACCCAAACCATGTCGGCTCAGACTGGGTCAGGCCGGGTCGGACTGACCGGGTCGGACCGGACCCGGGCCCACTACGACCCTTTACTTTCTTTTGGCCATATCTTTAGCACCAGATGTCTGTTTGATGAACCGTTAGTAGTGCTGGTAATCTTGGGGAATGATGGTCCCTTTGAGAACACCCTATTGGAGTTTGGGGTATAGTTGAGATACGGTCAGGTTGGATCATGCACGAATTCAACCGAGCCCATGGGACTAAAAGGCTAATAACTCATAGACCGGGTGTCCGATTGACAAACCATCTATTGCGTTGAGTCCCCTATGATGTGGAAGAACATTGAGATACTTCTTCATGGAACTTCGTGATAGTTGGAGTATCGACCAGTAGCTCGTTGAGAGGATCCTTCCAGTGACGAGTGAGCAGAGTGTGGAGACCTAGTAGCTGGCTGAGACTTGACGACTGCTAACCGTTGACTCGGAGTGATTATACTAGTCCATTGGGGAGCGCCTGGTTGTGGCGGTAGAACCACGGTACTTGACAGGAGGAGTACCTTCACAGGCTACGAGGTGGAGCGCCTGTGTGTGGAGGCAGACCCATGGTGGGGAGTGCCTCTGTGTGATGCAGCAGACCCACGATACTTGACAAGAGGAGTACCTCAGCAGTCCAAAGTTAGTGGGAAGTGCCTCTGTGTGACATGGCAGGCCCACTGTACTTGATTGAGCAGGAGTTCTCCAGTAGCCAAGGTTTTGATAATGTGAACAAAATCTTGGTTGAGTTGAGTTAGTACTTTTGTGTTTTCCTTAGGATTGAGACAGATTACTTAATAACTTAGGTATATATATGGGAATATACCTAAGTATGGTTTTTTGTTGATTTCATACGTTTTTCTTTATCCTTGTTGGATTTTGTGAGACCTTGAGGGTCTCGGGGTCCCTACTGAGTATCGTTATACTCACCCTTGCATGGGCTATGGCCGCATCTTGTTGTGTTTGATGCAGATGACAGACAGTACTGACTAAGGCTGAGAGTACCGGGACTGGACTGTACCCGGAGGTGGACCTTACAACGAGTCGGTACACGGAGGAGACTGACAGACATGGATAGATTTGGAGGCTATCTATACCTACTATTCAGGTAGTAATCCCAGAGGATGACCCAGTAGCTGCTTTTCTTTCTTTTTCTTCAGTGGTATTGTTTTCAGTTGTACTTGTACCTTTACTATTGGGCTTGTATTCCGACCCCTTTTACTTTTAGAACTATTTTGGTTATACAACTTACTCGTGTTCGTATCTTGCTATGTGTGATTACAGGTTATAAAGTAAATTCCTTCCCAGTTTTCAGTAATTATGCCTTTGGTACTAGTCGAAAGCCTCTGTCCTATGGAAGGCAGGCTTGGGGTAGTCACGGCATGAGCCCCAGGGGGCGGGTTGTGACTGGACCATTATACTTACATAAGTTCATTAATAATTTTTCATTCCACTTCTAGAGTTTTAATCCCATTTTAGAAGAAAATCAATAATTATATAAAAATGAAGTGATCATGAAATAATGAAATGAATACACACCGTACCCATGAAAATAATGAATTATTATTAATTAACGTGTAATGAGATGTTATAAAATAATCAAATAAGATATTATAAAATTTAATATTGTTTTTGAATGAGTTAATTACATTATTTAAACCATTATAATGGATTCCAGAGTATAAAAAACTAAATGGAAGTCGAAGGTAAGGGTTTATAGTCCCACATTTTACTTTAGTGAGATGTATGCCTTATTCACCACCAAATTATTTTGAATAGTGTATATTCTTACCATGGATATATCATATCATGATTCTAATTATCTTAATGGTATAAAATACTATAATTGATGATTAGTACTTTTATGGTGCATATGATTTGACTGATTACAATGTGAAAGGGAATTTCATAACTTAATTTCAATCCATTGGGTTAAAATTACACTTCATTGACCATGTCACCTAAAATTATATATGAAATTACTTTTTTATCTTATGTTATATTTACTATTGTTTAATGTGAATTTAATATAGATACACATATTTTATTCATTTTATTAATTCCCAATTCAATGATGTAATATTTATAAGGGACTTCATCTAAATAGCCTTTAAGTGAGGTACATTTTGATGTTATCCACCCACATTATTTTATAAGGTGTATATACAACCCCTTTGACATATCATATTTTGAATTTTTTTATTCTCACGTTATTTATTATTTTGTTATATGTTATTCCTTTATAGGGATTATGATTAAAATATTTCAAATTGGTATGGGACAATTTGATTAAAGAAATATCTTTTTAAATTTTTAATGGGTTAATATAAAAATATTTTACTCCTTTTAAATATTATTGATATTATTTTATATGTTTATTTATATTAACCTAAAAGGATTACAAAGTAAATTTTATGTCTGATTGAAATTTTTTCAAAAGGGATATTTTTACATGTTTTATATGGAAACTTTTGATAAATGACAAAATAAATGTTCTATTATTAACATACATGCCGACAATAAATTTTACAGTGCCATGAATATTATCTAATTTTTAAATTCCATTTCAAAATTACATATTTTTAAAAATGAGAATTCTTGTATCCCTTTTTTGTGTATTTTGGAATTGAATATGAGTTTTTTTAAATAAAATTGTGTTTTGGAATTAAAAATGGATTTTTTAAATAAATATGTATATTTATAAGAAATGGTTTTTAATATGGGGTTGAAATAGTTTTTAAAGGTATTTATGATAAATGTTTTTTATTTAGGAAATGTTAATTGATCATTATATGAAATAGGTGAGCCTGATACAGTTTATATGACAGATTGATCCCCATTATAGCTTATGAGCGAGCCTTATATATCTTATGTTAAAGGTTGAGAAAAATTATAGATCATGAGAAATGGGTGATACTTATATAGATTATACAAAGGATTAATAACCATTGTATCTCATGGGTGATCCTAATATAGATTATATGAAGTCTGATCCCCATTATATATATCCAATGCATTGGGTAATAATAATATTGTATTTTGGATGTATTTTTATTTCAATTGAAATGGGTTTGAAAGGGGTTTTATGTAAATGATAATATAATTCACTTAAAGGAGTTTTAAATTGGTTTTCATGGATTTTATAGGATTTATTTAAAGAAAACATATTTGTTTTTACTTGAAAATCTCTTGTTTCTTCCATTCAAATAACATTAAATATGTTTTCACATTTTTTCACAAGACTAATGGTTTTATTTGTTTTTATTTTTCTTATTGAGTTTTTTTTGTGCTCATCCCATGTTTTATAACATTTTTAAGGGTTATAGGATGAGTATGAAAAATGATTAAGAAAAAATGAAAATTTATATGTTATATCTTGGAAAGATACCATTTTTTATTTTCTAATGTTTTGTGTTGTAGGAAAAATTGATTATGAGTAGAATTATTAACTTGTATTGTTTGGGATTTTTTATAATATTTTTCCTAATTCTTTTAACCTATAAAATTAAAATACACTAAAATGTTAATACTAGTTAAAAAACAATAGAAAATGTAATGTTTAAGGTTGGTTCACTATTGGAAAAATCCATTATACCCACAGTTTTGGAAAAAAACATAGGTATAGGTCCACCTATACCCATGGTTATCCCCAAACTGTGGGTACAAGGGTCTATTCCGAACCTATACAGATGGTTTTCCAGAAATGGTGGGTATAGGTTTGGGTGGAAACCTCTATACCCATGGTTTTAGTGAACCGTGGGTATAGATTTCCTATGTGAATGTAAGAAAAAAACCCATGGGAACAAAAAATTATGTCGGGAAAACCCTATACTGAAGGTTTTCCCTCATATAACCGTAGTTTAGATTAATATATTTAGGTATATATAGAAATATATACACATAATTCAAGCAGTTGGAGTGGTGAGGCACTCGGTGTTAGAAGAGGAAGTCGTGGGATCAAATCCCATGGATGGATTTTTTCTAAAACCTATACCCACGGTGTTTAAATCGTGTGTATAGGGAAATGAAACGTTGGAAAAAATATGTACCCATGGTTTATAAAACCATGGGTATACGTCATGGAGCTATACCAATACCTTGGTTTCCCATGGTTCCCAAAATGTGGGTATAGCCTATACCCACAACTTTGGGGACTATACCCACTATTTTGAACTATGGGTATAGGTAATTTTTCTAGTAGCGAGTCTTTATAGTTGCTATCAGAGGACAGTTTGGAAAATTTTTGGGATTCAAACATTTAGATTAACATATGTTATGTTTCTATGTATATTTTTTAGTAAAGTCCTGTTTCTATACCATTTTTAGATTTAGGAATGTGATTTAAAAAATGAAGGAGGAGAATCTCCAAATACATTTCTATTTCTTCTTAATGAATGGGTTGTAGAATTTTTTGAAAATTCAAGTCCTTATGATTCTAAATATTTTTCAAACTTTCAACTCTCAGGAAAAAAATTGTATAAAAAATAAAAAACCTTATATATACGTCAATACAATGGCGTATCATGAGTTGTTTTTAATGAAATCATATTTTCCATGTTTTATATTCTTTTCTAAAAAATTAAATATTCTCAATGTAATTTCAAATATTTTACTTTTTCACAAGACGTTTAATCATATTGCAATTTTTATATAGCTTCCAATGAAGGATACCCTAATGCATCCTATTTATATTTTGTTTTAACATATAATCTTTCGAGTCATACTTATGATATTTTATAAGGACCCTTGATTGAATGTTTCAAATAAAAATATATCCAAATGTTTTATAAAATTCATGTTTTATTAGATGTTTTAAAAATATATTCATGAAAAAATATTTTAAAAAAATATTTATCTACCAACACTGATACAACAAATGTCGTACAAGGTGAATTTGGCCAAAGGAAGCCGGGGAGATTAAAGAATATATAATGAGTCATTGAAATGTGTGTAACTTCTATATACATGAAAAAATGGAAATGAAATAAAGAGGAAACCATGATCAATTTAATAATTTATTTCATCATGAAAAATGTTTATATAAATCATATGGAATTAAAATGTCAAATTTCATGGTAAAACAGACTTTTTTAATTAAGAAGTTTAGGTAACAATGAGAAGGAATGTAAAATGAAATATATAATATAACCTTTGAAGTTAAAACATTATCTTAAAGGATGAGACAATATTTTTTAAGTAAGAATGTTTCCTTATGTTATTTGTGTATTTCATAATGGAATTCCTTAACTCTGGTAATATTATTTTGAATTTAAAAAGTTATTCGTTTACTTTTTTTTACTAGGAAATAAATTACCTTTTAAAGTTAAACAAATTTATGGTTTTGTGATTTTTCACTTTCTAGTGGTCATGTTATCTATATATCCTCATAATAACATGATAGGTTGTTTTCTATTCTATTTCCATGTTTTTATAAATGTAACCCTAGTATGTGTTATCTTAAGTGACCTTCATACTTTCCTTTCCCTCTTCAGAAATGGAAGTTTTATTAATCCTTGTTCAAATGTGGGATTTCAATAATATTATTTTGAATAGTCAAACCATAGTTACCAAGAAAAAGTTTAAATTACAAGGATGGAATTTATTAGGGGGCTAATGTAACATACTAATTTTTTTTGAATGAAACACTATGTTTGATAGTGTACTCAATATTCCACATCTATCTTAAACGAATAACTAAATATTATTATTTAAATGTAACCATTATAACTTAGTTGATAGAATTGAGGGTATAAAAATTATTAACTAAATTATGAAAATATGGTTTACAAATGTTTATATAATTAATTCATTAGTTACAAATTAATTATAAATTAAAACAAAACCAATTGAATATAACATATGTGTTTTTATGAAAACTATTTTTATACCCACAAAGGAATTTGATCTTAATAAATTAAAATAATAACTATTAGTGAATAAAAATAATGAAATTTATATTTTACATATTAAATAAAATGTTTTTAAATTAATCCAATAATATTTATAGGATTAAAATTAAAATAAATTGAATTTTATGCTTAAAAAGCTATAATTTCATAAAAAACATTTTCCCCCCTTTTAATAGAACATCTTTTTTAAAACTAAAACATTTATAAATTATATTTTATTAAAAACAAATTTCTTTAAAGAGGAATATAAAAATAAAATTAAGGTGAATTTATTTGATGAAGTTAATTTTTTTGATGATTATGGAAAAATACTGAATTTTAATTGGGAAATATTTTTCATTATAATTTATTAATGTAGATAAATTATAGTTTGAATTATTTTTAATGTATTAAATGTTTATTTATACATAAATAAAACCAATTTAGGTCATTTTAATCAATTTTACATTGAAATTGGATATAAAAACATTTCCATAATATATATATTTTCACATTAAAAACAAAAATTTTAGTTGTGAGAGTGGGATTAATTTTAAATATATTTTTTCTAATTATGTGAATGGAATTTGGTAAAATGGATTCCATATTTTTAATATTAGTTTCCAAATTATGTTTTATGACCATTTTGATTTTTATTTATAAAAAATTTCATAGTGGTAAAAAACAATTATCATGGTATAGGTAAAATAATTAGACAAGTTAAAGTTAAAAGGTAAAGGCTTTCAATACGTAAAAACTATAAAATTTATTGGGATGTTGAGTTATTTATCAACCCAAAAAATAATATAAAAAATAAATTATCATCTAAATTCTTGGAAATTAATAAACCTCAACGTGGTTGGATTTAAATATAGAATAATAATTATTTAATCACTAAAAATCGCCCCTCCATGAGTATAAATAACACCTAATTACTGCCCCATTTCTCCTCAAAAGTAATAAAGATCCTAAAATATCCTAAAAACATATCTTTATATATATTCCCACATATAGGTTATTCTGGTTCACCTAAATAAACTTTCAATTTTCATTAATGGATCCTTTAAGGATGTGATATTCAAGAGGTAATTTTCTCAAACAACCTCTCTTAATTTGAGTTCTTCTTCTAATTTCTATTCAAATACTTTATCCATCAATTAACTATAACTCCAAAGTCATTTATATTCCTGATTTTTATATTTATAATAGAATATATCATATCCATTTCATTTATCTTCACCTCTAATTTAATTAAATGAACCCATTGTCCAAATTATGGAAGCTTATCATCCATCCAATGGCCTGAAGGCCTTCATTTTTTATTGTTTTTTGATAATCCACCTTTCAAGGGGTGGATTACCATCTCTGTGAATTATGATTTTGTTAGTTTTCAATTACCAACCTCATAGATGGCTATAAATGAATAATTATGGTTAAATAATATTTTATTTTATATATTATATCTTATGTCATGTTATAGAAATAATATATAATGATAATATTAAATGAAAATGAAACTAGTTCATGATGTTCGAAAAAACAACTGAAATAAACTAAACATTTTTCATTAACATTCTATTAAATAAATCATCCTCAAACAAGAAATAAAAATGTTATATGGGACCATTTATACCTATATAAGTGAATTAATAATATTTAGTTAATATTCTGTGTTTTAACTTCATTTTTTGAGAACATCAAAAATTATATACAAATGAACCGATCATGAAACCATGAAACGAAAACAACCGAATCCTTGAAAATAATAAAATATTATTAACTAATGGGTCATTAGATGTCCTAAAATCATAATATAATGAGGTATAAATATGAATATATTTCATTAAAGAGTTAATAATATTATTTAAGCCATTTTACGAGATATTAATTTAAACAAAACTAAAGGGAATCTAGAGGTAAGGGTTTCTTTAATCAATTTTTACTTCTGTGAGATATATGCCTTATTCGACCCATATTTATTTTGTGTGGTGTACATACATCCCATTTATATATTATATCATGATTATAATTATCTGAATTCTATTAAATTAATCAGTTGATAATTATTAATTTTATGTTTCATATGATTTGAATGATTACCAAGTGTAAAGAAATTTAATAACTAAATTTCAATTTATTGGGTTAAACTTCTACTTCATTGATTCTGTCATACAAAAAGTGTGTGTCAAATTATTATTTTTATATTATGTTGTATTTACTATTTTTTTTATGTTTATTTATAGTGGATACACATATTATATTCATTTTATTAATTACAACTTCAATGATAAAATATTTATAATAGAATTTTTATCAATATTCTTTCATTGAGGCATATTTTGATGTCATACCACCACCTAATTTTATGAGGTGTATATACAACCCATTTGAAAAATCATATTCTAACTTTCTTTATTCTAATGTTATTTAATTTTTAGGTAATTTTTATTCCTTAATTTTGTTTAGGATTCAAATATTTCAAAGTTCTATGGGAAACATTGATTTAAAAATATCATTTTAAAATTTTAAATATTTAATTTCGTAATCATTTACATCATGTCAATATTCTTGATATTATTTTATATTGTAATTTATATGAATATAAGGATTATATGAAAAATTTTATGTCTATTTTTAATTTCATTCAATGATTTCTAAAAGGATTATTTTTTACATGTTTTTTATGGAATGTTTTGACAGACAACAAGAGGAATGTTTTATTCTCAACCTACATGGAGACAACAAATTTTCCTACGCCATGAATATTATTTTATTTCTAGATTCCTTTAAAGGAAAAAATTCATTCTTAAATGAAAATATTATTTATATTTTTTTGATATTTTGGAATTTTAAAATGTGTTTTCAAAGAAAAGTGTGTTTTAGTATTAAAAATAGAGTTTTAAAAGAAAATGGTATTTTTATAAGAAAGTGTTTTGATATGGGATTAAAAGAGTTTTCAAAGTGGTTTATGATGTATTTTTTTATTCATGAAATGTTACTTGAGAATTATATGAAATTGGGGAGCCCAATTCATCTTATTTGTTTGGTTTATCCCCATTATAACTCATGAGCGATCCTGATAAATCTTATATGAATGGTGGCGTCTCATTGTAGCTCTTGAGAAATTGGTGTCTTTGATATAGATTATATAAAGGGTTGAGCCCCATTTTAGCTCACAAGAGGTTCCTGATACAATTTATATGATGGTTTATTGCCATTATAGATCTCTAATGCATTGGTTAATAATAATATTGAATGTCATCCATATGGTTATTCCAATTGAAAGGGGTTTTATGTAAATGATACTATAAGTCACCTAAAAGAGTTTTAAATTTGATTTTAATGGTTCTAAAGGCTTTATTTGAGGAAAATATGTGTTTTTTTCATTTGATTTTTGTTCATTCACTAAAATAACATTATATATTTTTTCATGTTTTTTCACTTGATTAATGATTTTCATTCTTTTTTATGACACTTAATGAGATTTTTGGGCTCATTGCAAGTTTTAAAATGATTTTAATAGGGTTAAATTATTAGTAGGACAAGGATAAGTAAAAGATAATTTTTTTATGTTATATCATGTAAATAAATAATGTTTTATTTTAGAATGTTTTCTTTGGGGGGAAAATCGATACTGATAAAAGTCTCCACTTGTAATTTATATGTTTTATTTGTAATAGTTTGTACTAATTCTCTACAACTCTAATGTTAAAAGATCCTTGAATGTAAATTCTAGTTAAAAAATGGTATAAAATGTTTTTTTAATCCTTTATATTTACATGGATCCATTTTTAATATATAATTAATTTATAATAATTTTATATTTTGAGAAATTCCAAGATTTCCCATCCCCTCTATTATTAAAGGGAGCTTCTTATTCTATTTTATTCACACTTAAAAAAAAATTTGGAATAGAAATTATTATCCCAAATACCATCTTACAATTCCTAATAAAATTATATATGGATTATATTATGTATAAAACCAACCTTAGAGGTGTTAAGGTGTTAATAAATGTATATTTTTCAAAGAAGATGTGTAATTTTTAATAAACTATTTATTTTTTATTTCTTTTCAAACATCCTTCTAATATTTTATAAAAATTATAAAATAAATACTATATTATCATCCCAATAAATAAATCTAATTATGTTAGTGTAATTACATATATTTATCTCTAATCCCATCACAAGGGAAAGAGATTAATCATTCGTGTGTATGGTGGACTTCCACCTCGCAAGCCGATGAAATTTTGTTTTCAATCACCGTATCTCAAGACTAAATATAGCGATATAATTAATGATTCCATGATATATTCATGGAATTTTTATCCTTATTAAAAGATAATATATTTTTTATGTTCTTATATTTCCATGAACAAATAAATAATGGCGTTCCTGTGTACGTGTGAATTATCACCTGCATGAAGCGATGTGATTAATTTTTCATAACCAAATCACATTGATGATATATATAAGTATATTTAAATGATTAATATGATATAAATTATATAATTATAATTTTGTAAAGATAAAATGATACTTAACTTCTTTTCATAATGATCATTGAAAAATGGAAATGTTACTCATACATACTTACGGTCTACTATCTTCATGATTTTAATATAGTTCATTTACAATAAAAATATATAATGGATGGTTCTAAAAGTATAATTTATATATAATAATTAATATAACTTTATGAATATTATACTTTAATTTATGGAATAATGATCATTTGGACTATAGACATCATGTAAAATTCATTTTGGACTCAAGTACCCAATATCTTCAAAACATTCGATGTTAACATAAATAATTAAGTATTTATTATAACGTGATAATAAGTGATATAAAAGAAATAAAAAACTTGATAAAATTATAATGAATCTATAAATTAATGTAGTTTTATTATTCAGGATTATAAATATTCTATGTGACGAGTTAGACTCAAGGTAAGGGACTTTCTTTAAAAGATCATATTTTAAAGGTCCTTTTTCAACTATTTTTAAAAAAGTAAAGTTGACTTTTTAACCTGTATGAAATGGGTTATTTTATCATCTTTTACGACTCTTTAATTAACTAATTGTTTATCTATAGTTTTATATAGTTATTTTCATTGAATATGGATTCATTATTATGTGTGTTGTGTTTATATTTTAAAATTAATGTTTTTACAAAAAAGATATTTTTATAGCTTTAAGTGTTTTTCATAGTGGTTTAAAAGAGTTTTCAAGGGTTTTATCCATAATATAGTCCCTGGAAATTTTTTATTATAGGTTTATCCCTTTCATATATTGATATCATGGGTTGATCCCCATTAGAGCTCATAATTTGATAGATGATCCCCATTATAGCTCCCCAATGCATTAGGCAATCCAAAGATAGAAGTTGATCATTTGGTTATACCATTTGTAAGGGTGGATGTAAGAGTGATTAGGTAATGATGTCAAAAGGAACCTACATGATTTTTACATTATATCTGACAAGTTTTTAAGAATTTTTTTAATTTGTTTTCATTTTTTTACTAGACTAACAATTTTATTCTTTCATGTCCCTAAATTAGATTTTTATACTCAGTCCATATTTTTAAAATTATTTTCATATAATTATAAGGCATAATATTGATAATTATGATGTCAGGATGAAAATTGTGAAGGTTTATTATGAAAAGTAATCATAATTTATTTTAAATACTTTTTTTATGAAAAAATAAATAGATTATAGAAGTATCCACTTGTAATGAAGGATATTTTCTTGAATTTTTTTCCTAATTCTCTAAAAATCTAAATATAAAATATCCGGGAAAAGAATAAAATAGATTACATAAAAAATTAAATATAATATGTAATCTTTATGGTTGGGTCCATATTGTCTGTATTAGAGTGATGTTTTAGACAACTTTGAGATTCAAAATTTTGGTTAAACATAGATAAATTTTCTATGTATACTATTTTAATAAAATAATT
The DNA here is from genome assembly GCA_963277665.1 of Viscum album. NCBI lineage: Eukaryota > Viridiplantae > Streptophyta > Magnoliopsida > Santalales > Viscaceae > Viscum > Viscum album. The sequence continues at coordinate 1,144,467,837 of OY728140.1, forward strand.
GTTTTGTAAATATTTAGATCAAGGAAAATATGTTTAAAATTGAAGGAGGAGGATCTGAAATTAAATTTATATCTCTTCATAATTAAATTATTTCAATTTCTCATCCTTATGATTTAGAAAAAAATTTAACATATAACTCTCTTGAAAATAGTTGTATGAAATATTAAACACCTAATCTATACATAGATACCATCATATCTTATGGTTTGTTTGTAATCAAATCATAATTTCTAAATTTTCACATCTTTCAAAAAAGGTAAATATCATCAATATATTTTCAATTTTTTACTATATGAAATGATTTTTAAGCATATTATGATTTTAATACAACTACCAAAGAAGGACACCCTTACAATACCTATTTGTATTTGGTTTTAACTTATATTCTTCCAAGAAATAATTATAATATTTTAATTGAACTGTTATTGAATATTTTTAAATATAATTGGTCTTCATGTTTAATAAAAATCTTATTTTATCATATTTTTTTAAATTATATGTCATCCAAAAATATTTTCAAAAACTATTTATCTATTAATACAGACAACCAAGTTGTACATGGTGAATTTGAAAAAGGTATTCAAGGGGATTTTAAGAAGCTCTATAGGATTTTTGTAATGCATTGAACTTCTATCTACATAAAAAACTAACAATGAAATAAAATTGATTCCATGATCAATGTATGGGTTATTTCTTGGCCCACAGTTTGACGTTGTTGAATCTTAAAAAATGGTTTATATTTTTGTTTGTAGGAAATAATTATTAATGAATAACGTGGAAAATAATTTTTAAGGGATTAGTAATACGGATGAATTATTAAGATATATAAAAATAATGTATTTAATAGTTATGTAAGATATAAGGATGATAGAATATTTAAAAGTAAAAATACGCTTTTGGTGATGGGAGTACTATTGGGGACTTTTATTAAGTTTGAATTTTACATAGTCCTTAATATTTTCATGAGAAATGTTTTATTTGAAGATGATTTATATTTAAATTTTTTGGAAATAATTTTAAGGGTATGAATAATATTTAGGGTTTATTTGATCTTTGATTTGTGTTATTAATGTGTTATTACATTTTTGTATGTAAAATGAAAGGTATGAGATAAACATTGAGGATAAAACCTATTTTGGTTATTGTTTAGAACCCTTTATGTGTTTATGGAAATTTATAATGATTATAATAATATAGTTTTAGAAAAATGACAACTCAAAGACCATGTGACAACCCATCGCATTCATTAAGGTAGTGGGGATTGAACGCACAATCGAAGGGTGAAAATGGTGAATCACCTACCACTGGCCTAAGTGAATTCCTGTTTATTAAAACTTTTTTTAGTAAAATTACTTGATATATGATGAATAATTTGGTTTTGGGAACATATGTATAGAATTCAATGGGATTAAATAATTTTTTTATAAAGTGATTAATGTTATTTTGGAAAAAGATCACTATAATTTTGGGAAGTGTTACAGAAATAAGGTAAATGTAATAATATCATATTTTTTTAAAGAATAATGGTTGAAGTATATTTTCCCACTTTATGAGTATTAAATGATTTGGTTATATACTTTTTGGTATGATGATTCAAGATTAATTGATTTTATTTGGATATAACTGTTAAAAATTATCTTGGTAGACTATTTGATAAAATATTACTAATTTTTTTGGGTTTCAATGCTATCATAGAATAATTTTGAGTAATTTTAAAGATCACTAAAACATTGTTTAAAACATTTTTTTATAAAACATGGGTCTGTAATAAAAAAATTTCCATCCAAATAAAGAAATAAGTTCATATTTTTTAAAATAAATTCTTAATTATATTTTCTTTATAATTGTGTAAAAATTGTACTATTACAATAAAGTATCATGAATAATCATATGATAAGTAAATTTATAAGTTTATTTAGGTATGGATAATAATATTTTATTATTTCAAACATAATCATAAACAATCTCGATAAATGATGAGATAATAACATAAAATAATTAGAATTTTGGTATATTTTAATCATATTCCCCATGAATGAATAACATAAAAGGGAATATAAAATATCATTAGCATAAATAATTTCATTATATTTCATATAAAATATGATTTATATACACATTCATAAATAATATAGGCGCATAACATAACATACATCTCAATGAAGGAAAATTGAGGCAAAAATATCTTACCATATTGTAAACATTAAAACCAAAAACCACATTAAATAGAGATCATAAAATGGATAGATAAATAATAATAAATTTTATTATAATCATAATAAAATAAATTCATGGGTGTTATATACACCACATAAAATAAATAGTAGGTGAATATGACATGTGTCCCATGGAAGTAAAAAGTGTGACATAAATCCCTTATTGCTGTAGTAATCTTTTGAATCATAAGACCAAATAAATAATAAAATAAAATGAAACCATAAATATCATTAAAATAATTATTTTTATGATATAAACCTCTAATAGTTAGTATATACACCCCACAAAACAAATAAGTGGTGAATTTTTATATTCCTCCCAGAAATTAAAAAGATACTAGAAATCTCTTACCTTGAGTATTCACTTCATACTCATTAAATCCTCCAATATACTAAAACTATGTTTTTTATAAATATATAAAATAATAATACTTATATATATCATACCATATATTCTTTTATTATGACCCTCTTAATACCCATTGAATTCCATGTTAATGTAATGTTTCAGGTAATAACCTCTTTGTTTATCAAATATGTTTTAACTTATTATTTTTTCCACATTACATAGATCATTTTTAATCATATAAATAATGTTAAAAATTGAATAAATATAACATATTGTCAGTATACTTGTATTTAGGGTAATATATAAAATTTAGTGATATGAAATGAAATACATTATCCATGGAGATGGTAAGTCGCACGTATGCATGAACGTTGTTCCCATTTTCTTATCATATTGAAAGAATGAAAAGTGAATGGTATATAAATATATTATAATTCAAGTATATTTTTTATTTTATATACATCAAATATTTTTTATTAAAACCATCCTTATTACATTCCATGTAAAGTATTAATTAATCAGATCGCTTTATAAGTAGGTTGTTCATCGTACACATGAACGACATTATCATACTCCCACAAGATAGAAATCATGATGTTATGTGTGATATAGTACATCCATAATCATAATATAATCATAAATATCATAAATATCATATATAAACTATTAATCCATCATTATGACCAACATTGATAGGTGGTAATGTAAAAATAAATGACATCAGTTCGCGAGGTGATAGTCCTCCATACAACCGAATGATGATTTTGCAAACCATTTGATAGAAGTGTGTGCAGTTTTAGGTTAGAAACATAACCTAACATGATTTCAGTATATATAATATACTTTTTTCTATTATGTAATAATTTTATAATAAGAATTTATGGAGGTAGATAATGAAATAAAATAATAAATCTCGTTGAAGAACCTTACCTCTTCTTTGAGTATCCTCTTTACGTTGGAACTAGTAAATTATTATTTTTCCTTATTACCAAAATAAGGATTCTAAGATGAGTTTATATAAGTTGTGAAGTGATTTTTTTAGGTTTTGGTCGATACAAATGTCTTGAGAGGTTTGAAAATGGGGGAATAGTGAGTTCCCTTTTTATAATTGAGGATGAGTTTAATTATTGTAAATACCCAAAATTATTCACTATTGGGTGGTATTCCTTCCCTCATGTGACTCCAAAATAGTTTAATAATGGAGCCAGGATTTATATTTTGATAAAAACCTCCATAAAAAGCATAAATATATTTTTATGCAATTATTCCTTAGTCATTATGTTTACTCAATTTTACCCCATTTAATTTTCACCACGATAACATGAAAATTTTCATTTACCTAGGTAATTTGTCCATTAAGAATATTATTAAAATGAGATTTATTAGATAATTTATAATTAATTAATATTAATATTAAATATAATTTATTAAATAAAAAAACTAATGTGTGTAAAATTAATGTTAATACAAATTCATGTAATGCACAAAACCTGATTTTAACAACAATCATTGTTTTCACTAATGATCATGATAAAAAAATATTTTTAAATTATTAGATAATATAAATTATTATTATTCCAAATATGGAATTCACATTTTCAAAATTATTTTTATACAAGTGGAATAATTCAATTTAAAAATAATCCTGCATACTTGACGAGAATGCGGGTTTTTAAAGAGAAAATGTTTAAAAGTTTAAGATATTTATATATCACATTTTGAAATAAAATTGATTAAAATTACCAAAATTGTATTAATACATGTATATTTTATTTAATAATACTTTAAAACCAATTTTAAATATAATTTATCTTGATAAATAAATTAAACAAAAAGAAAGTTTTCAATTAAAATTTAGTATTTTTAACAATTCATCAAAAAATAATTATTTTAGAAAAATACAAAACATTAAACCTAAGATAATTTTGATATTATGTTTTAAATAATTATATTTATTTTATGAAATTAATTTTCAAAAATTATAAAAAAAGTTATTTTTAAAATAGGTGCATCATAAAAAGGTGACAATACCGTTTTTTAGATAAATAATGTTTTTAAGCATAAAATTGGGTTTATTTTTTATATATTTCTTGTAAAAAACTTATGATAAATGTGAAATATTTTATCGAATAAATATAATATATAAATTTCATTAAAATCATTCCCCAATTTGTTTTTATTTTATTTAGGTACAACACATTGGTTTTCATAAAAAAGTTCTTTTTTGGAAAAGATATTCTTTATTTTAAATTTGTTTTTATTTTAATTTATAATTATTTTATCACCAAAGAATTTATGATATGTATATATGTGTATGGGTAAAACATGTTATATTAATTTAGTTAATTCTATTCATACCCACCATTCTAATGGTTATGAGTTATCTATCATATTAAATAATAATATTTTAATTGTTTGGCATGTTTCGTTTAAACTCGATGATTCATGTAAAGTAAGATAAACCTAGTATTATTTTCAATACTAGAAATACATAGTGTAGAATGTAACTCAAGATAAAATCAGTGTTACTTGTAATGAAATACAAAATCATTGTTTTTTTCACAAAAAATATGGAAAAGTTCAAATATATTTCAAAAAAGTGCAATGTCTTAGGGTGGGACATTCCATGCTCCTTAAAATTAATTTCATCCCCAAAATTCATCTTGTACATCAAAGGTTTAATGTTTTAAAATTAATTCATAAATGCCCACATCATAGAAATTAATAATAAAACCTCCTTTAAAATGTAAAAGTTGGAAATATAAAAGATAGTTGGGAAATGAATATGTGGATATGGAAGAAAAGTGCAGAAAATTATAGAGTAATAATGATCACTAATAATAATAAATTAAGTGATAAATTGAAATTTTAGAGACTCAAAACCAAAAATATTTGATGATTTAAAAGGCCATCAGATTCATTTGGTATGAAGGTAATAGGATATAATTTTTTTTCAAGATATTTTTCATAATGTTAAGGAATTATGTTACTATCTCAAGATGTAAGGAATACACTTACATGATACATTTATATTTCATAATAAAAATTTCATCCTTAGTTTATGGTTTGATAAATTTTCAATTCAACACTTACTCTAAAAAATTAATACCCAAACAAATTTATGCTCAAAGATCTAAAATTCAATTTTAATAGATAATAATGTCTATAAAAGAGTGAAAAGTATTTCTATTCATCTCTAATTATTTTCCCATGACAATATGGTTAGTATAATTTATTGAATAAATTAATCTATAAAATTGAAAAGTAATTTTTTTGTTATTAATATTTACTTTTCAAAATAGTTTCTTATAATTAATAAGAAACTAACCAAGACATCACATAGTCTAGTTGTAGGTGAAAAATGATTACCCCTACAGACATGGGTTCAATCCCCAATACCTTTACGGATGTGATTATTTTTCAACTAGTATGTTAGATTTATTTTTTATAAAACCACATTAATATAATTCCTATAATGTTTCCCAAAATTTTAAAAACATCCTTTAAACAAATTTAGTCTACAAGTAAAATTTTTACTAAGGGTTTCAATACAATGATTTTTGTAAAGTCTGGTTATCTTATTTGAATATTATTAAAATTTAATTAATTAACATAATAAATCTTAATTTTATAAATACCTTCAATCCTATTTATATAAAATGTAAAGGAATTATTCCTTAAATAAATATTCCACTAAAACATATATTAGTCATCTGAACTCCGAATGGCCTGAAGGCATTCTTTTTATTAATTTTTGAATAATATCCCATTTGAAGGTTGGAGGGAAACCCTTAAATGAACCATAGGCCCAAGGAACATGTCCTATACATGAAATTAAAGGACCAAGACTGGACACACTTGAAATAGCCCCTACCCAGCATCTTCATCTTGAAGGCACCTTGCTCTCCACCTTGCATGCCTGATCGGCTACCACTACCCCATACATATATACATGGTGACAAGTCCCAATGGTATTTGTCATACCCTATAATTCATCCTATATAAGTGTAAATCAAATACCATCATCATTAACTAGTTCCTGATCGATTATAGATCAATACAATGTTTTTATTGTTGTTACCCCTAATTACTTCTACTCCAAAGCTACATCCACTTATAGTATCTAGATAGGTATTTAATTTCAGGGAAACTACTCAATCTATCCTTTAATAAAATTTTGGGTTATTTTCCTATTTATTAACTCATCCTTAGACTTTCCCTTAGATAAATCCCTTGATAAATCCTTATAAATATCCATACGGATCTCACTAAAGTTTTTCCACTGTAGTTTCAAGACGTTAACTAATCTTTTCCTATAATACCAACAATATAAACCCAAACTTCATATACATGGATATTATCTCTTTTTATATAAATATTTATTAAATTTCACAAAAACATGCATGAGGACTAAAATAGTTTTGTGCAACTAGAATCTTGGAAAACAATATTCTTATCTGCTGAAATATCATCAATGTTCCTCAAAAATATCTTCCCATTTAGTACTCTTAATAGAATTAAACTACATAGAACCTTTATTTGTAACTTGGTTAATGTAAACATTATAAAGGGTAGTCTTAGATTCTCAGTAAGGGAAAATATAAGAGATATAAATCTAATATCTTATGAAATCATAATATAAATATAAGGGTGTGTGATAATTATCATAACATATGAAGTTCATAACTAACCTATCGTAGATCATGAAGATGAGTCATGGAGTAAATATTGGTTGTACATATGACATGGATCATAAAAGAATCAATAAAAATGAACAATTAGAGAATAAAATTGTCATAAACATAGATTATTTCCATACACAAAAGCCTAGAAAATATTATGTTAGGGATACCGACCAATAAATTCATAACATATTTATCTTGGGATTACAACCCACATTTCCTCCTTTCAGGGCTTGGTCTAACAGTAGTTTACCTTCTTGTTGGGCTTGATATGACCACCTGTGTACCCAAATTTTCGGGCATGTGATGTCAAGCCATGTACCCTATGAGCATATAGAACATTTATAACAATCCAATTCAGTGGAGGGATATATAATATCCACCAATAACATAATAAAAATCATACATAAGTGTTCTAGAAGATCATAAAACCTTCATAATATCATAAGCCATTAAAATAATTGGGTTTGATAAACATATCATCATATCATAAGCTATGGAAAAGATAGAGGAATTATGATTATCATAGAATAACCAATGAAAAAATAATCAGGTTTCATAATAATCTTCTTATAGTATAACCTATGGTAGAAAAATGGGTTTCATAAATATCCTTACATCATAAACATAAACCATTCTGAAAAGAGTATGATTTTTATCCTTAGGTCATATCCACAGAAAGGTATAGGTAATCACAGTGGTAAAATTATTTTTATTTATAAACTATAACATTTATAAAAAAATAAATTTTTATAGAAACTCATTTTTAAAATGTAATTTTTTTTAAAACCCATTTCCTTGAAAATAACCTTTAAATATTATAAAATAATCTTTTAAAAATAATTATAATAATTTATTAAATAATATTTCCTTTCCACTTTGAATAAAATAAAAAAATCATTTTTTAAATCATTATCTAAGAAAATATACTTGAAAGAAAGAAATAAATCTTCAAATACAATAATGGTTATGATGATGGGATGTTTCATTAATGTTACACACATTAAGAAAATTATTCCTTGTAAATTTATGATTATATCTTAGTGGGTTTTGTTTGGAAAATGACATCAGGATTCCTTTCAAATTTTTTGAAAAAAATTCAAGCATGGTTAACAAATTATTTTAAAAACTGTAGGATTATAATAAAACATTTTTGAAAAGGTTATTTAGAAAACGTGTGTTTGGAAGAAAATATATTTTTAACCAAAGAGATTAACAATTTTAGATTTTTTTAAAACATTTTATCCATTATATTAAGTAACTAAGATTGGAAAAAAGGAAATATTACATGAACATATCATGAATAATATCAATAGAAGTAAATACATTAGTTTATTGAGGGATAAATCAAAATATTTTATCATTTCAAGTAGGATCATAAATAATCCTGATAAATGATTAGATTATAACATAAAATCATTTCCACTTTGGTAACACTGAATCATAAGAACCACGATGGAATAAAATAAAAAGGAATATAAAATATTATAATGATAAATAAATTCATTGCATTAATTTTTTGTTGGGTTTTAATACACCTCGTGAAATAATATAGGTGCATAATAAAACATACATCTCATAGATGGAAAATTGAGACAAAAAATGCATTATAATATCGATAACATTGAGGCCCAAAATACAATGAAAGATTGATCCAAATATGAATACATGGATCCTGATAAATTTCAGTATAAAATAATAAAATAAAATAATGGTTATTATATACACAAAATAAAAAATAGGTGGTGAATATAACTTGCCCATCATAGAAGTAAAAAGTGAGATGAAAATCCCTTACCAATTCAACAATATTTTGAATAATAATAAAAAATAGAGAATTAAATAAAATTAAACCTTAAATATCATGAAAATAATTATATTCATGATATAACATTTCAAATAGTTAGTATATACCCCACAGAAAAGAAACGGGTGAGGAATTCTTATATGTCTCCCAAAAATAAAAGAGAACAAGAAATCTATTACCTAAATTAATAAATTACATTGTACTCATTAAAAACTAATTTATAATAAATATAATTTTATTATAAATCTATTACATAATTATAAGTAAATATATCATACTATATATGACTTTATTATTACCTATTTATTAATAATTCTATGTTAAAGTTACATTTCGGCTAATAACCAGTGTGTTTTTCATATATGTTTTGACTTGTTATTTTTTGGACCTCTTAATTAAATCATGGTTTCATAATCACCAGAATTTAAACCATGGAATAAATATCAAATATATTTAGTATATATTTATTTATAGCAATCCATAAAATTTAGTGATAAAAAATAAAATACACCATTCATGGAGATGGTAGGTTGTGTGTACGCATGAACAATGATATAGTATTATCAAAAAATGAAAATCATGAAGGTATGTGTGATATAAAAACTCCATACTCATAAAAAAAATAATAAATATCATATATATCATATATAAACTAGAAATACATAATTATGTCCAACTGTGAGAGGTGGTAATGAAAAAATGAATAACATTGGTTCTTGAAGAAGTAGTCCTCCATAAATACGAATGATGATTTCATAACCCATTTGATGGAAGTGTGTGTGGTTTTATGTTTTAACCTTTATATAAAAACATCTATGTTTATATAATATACTTACCTTGTTATATAATCATTGCATAATATTAATTTGAAGAGATGGAAAAAAATATAATAATGATGCTCATTGATGAACATTACCTATTCTATGGGTCCCCTTATGTTCTAAGTAATTCCTTCCTAGAATGGATTTCTATAAAAAAATAAGCCCTCTAAGAAAAGGGGAGGTAATTTTAGGATTTATTTGATATAGTTTTTGTCAACCAAAATTTCTTTAGATGTCTGAATGGGGGTGTGGTAGTGAGTGCCTTTTATAATTGAGGAGGAGTGACATTCTTGTAAATACCCAATAGTATACACTATTGAGAGGTATCCTTCACATCATGTGCCTCAAAAAATAGTTAAATTATCGGTTTATTGGATGATTTAGTTAATAAAAATCTCCACCACACAAAAACAAATACATTTTTATCTTGTTATTCCTTAGTTTGTAAGTTTACTAAATTTCCCCCTTTTAGTTTTTAACTTAGTAACTTGTATCTATTTATTTACCTAGGTAATGTATCCTTTAATACTAAAATTAAAATAAGAATTATGGGATAATTTAGACCTAATGATTCTGAATATTGAATCTAATTTATTAAATAATAAATACTATGTGTGTGTAAAATTAATTTTAATACAAACACATGTAACCCTCAAAACCCTATGTTAACCTTAATTGAGGTAATTAATTTGGATAATTTTAAAAAATATTTATTATCAAAAATTAATTAGAACTTACTAGATAATATAAATGATAATTATTCAAAATATAGAAACCAATTTTATAAATTTCATTCACATAAGTTTCATAATTCAATATAAAAATAAATCTTCATATGTGATCAGAATTCAGGTTTTAAAGAGAAAAAAGTTAAAATATTAAAGATATGTTTATATATAATTTTGAATTGAAATTGATTAAAATTACCTAAATTATAATACTATATCTATAATTGAACTATTTATACTTTAAATCCAATTTAAAATTTAATTTATATTTATTAAAAAATTAAATGAAAAAAAAAACGATTTTAATTTAAATTCAGTATTTTTCAATATTCATAATAAAATGAAACTTTTCAGAAAAATCCAAAAAATTAACACTAAGTTAATTTTAATATTATTATTTAAAAACGATGTTTTTTTCCAAATTAATTCTATCAAAATGAAAAAAAATATTTGTAGAATAAGTGTTCCATAAAAATGAGACGAAACTATTTTTTTAAATATTTTTTTGACATGTAAATTTATAGTTATTATTATCTATTATATATAAAACACATAATATGAATGTAAAATAATTGAAATAATACATATAATATAAAAATTTCATTAAAATCATTCACTAAAAGTAGTTTTATTTTATTTTGTTGATTTATACCAAATTTATTTTCAGAGAAATAGATTTTTTTTCAGAATTCCTTTATATCAAAATAGTTTTTATTTACACTTTAAATTAATTGGTCTCAAAATAATTCATTATATATACTTTTTTACATTTTATTTAATAATTTAGTTAATCTTAATGATACCCTCATTTCCAATGGCTAGGTGATAACTATCATATAAAATAATAATACATTAATTGTATGACATGTTTCGTTTAAAATTAGTGAAACCTGTAATGTAAGCTCAAATTGATATTGTTTATAACTCAATCCAAACATAGTGTTGTGTGTACCAAATTTTAGACAAACTGTTACTTGTAATGAAATAAAAAAATTAGTGTTTTATGTAACACAAAATATAGAAATAATCCAATCAATTTGAAAAAAAATCACAAACTCTCAAGGTGTTACATGTATCAAACATAGTATATTGGATGAAAATTTTATTGATGGATGATGTATTATATATACAGGTTCAGAAAAATAATTTTATACAAAATTTATTTCTCACAGTTGTGTAATAATTGTATGAGTATGAAAAACATTCCTAAAGACAAGTCTGAAGAATATTCAAGAACTATAGTGAAAATGTATTGAATCCCATTAGTGAAATAACAATCAATAATTTTTAGAAAAACATTCTATGATATTATTTTTGTGATGAGAACATGCATTATCGATAATCTATAGTATTATGCAGGTGATGAATAATCTATATTTCTTATAAAAAAATGGATTCTTTTTAAATGGATTTATAGTTTAGATTTTTTAAAAACCATTCTAATGGATAGTTACTCTTATGGAGTAGTAAAACATGTAAATTATTATGTTCTTATGGGTGTGATTGTGTTCTATTTTCATATAATTCAATTATCTCTAACCAGAGGAAAATGATATCTCATAAAATAAACATTAAAACACTATAAGGCCACTAAATCACCCCACCACCACTTAGTATATAAACAGATCATTATGAGACCTTTAATTTGGTATTAGGGGGAAGGTTTCTTTTTAGATTCATTTATTTATGATGTTTAATAAAAATCATAGTTTCTTGGGATATTAAAAAACATTTTGTAATAAGGGATTCCAGAATTTAATGATAAGAACTGTAATATATTGAATTAAATAATTATAACCTATCTATTATCCATTGCATATGATGTTATTGAAGTTAATATAGATTGTTTAACTCCTTATTTTAAAGTTTTTACTTGTATAGTTTTATACAATAAGAATATAGAGAGATATGGATGATCCTAAATTGCTACATTTTCCACTGTCTTTCAATGTTAATTTAAGAGAGTTAACAGAATACAAAGAGTTAAAGGCATCAGAGAAAAGTTTAAAACTATTTTTTAATTGAATATGAAATTTATTAATGTTAATTTATAGTTGTATATATTGAAGTACAAATATATTATAATGGGGGATGAGGAATCTATTAGATAGTTCATTACAAAGGTTATAGATATTGTAAAAAAATATAAGATATTTTTAGAGATGTTGTAATATTTGAACTTTTTTTAAAATACTCTAATAACAAATCCTTATATATTAGAATCCATGGTATCAAAAATAGTAAATTTAATTATTGAAATTAACTCTATGGTTGTATTGAATAGTATTCTCATCACATATGAAATTATAGGATAAAAAGATATCAAGAACAATGAAAATGTTGATTGGGAAATCCCATTCAAAGATGTTATGAATAGAAAGTAAATGAATGTTCTTGGGGAATAAGTCAGTGATTGGAGCACGGAATATAATGTATTTAAAAAGTTTGATGAAATTAGGTAATTTTTTTAGAGATATGAAAATAGGTATAAACAATTATAGTTTATTTTTACTTTTGAAGTTATTTAACTAAAAATCCATTTTTAATTTCATATAAAATTTTGTAATAATGACAGAATATTATGATTGTAAAGAATAAGATGAAAATTTAACAAGAAATCTGATAAATATTACAAAAAATTGAAGTCTTATTCATCAAAACAAATATAAATCTATATAAAAATAAAAAAAGAAATTGTTTTCCAAAATATGGGGAATATTTTGATAGTGGAGTGGATGTATAAATTTCTAGTTATGATAGTGTTAAGAAATTTTTTATTGAAAAATTAAATGATGAGAAATATACTTTTTATGGGTAAAGAAACTCTAAATAGAAAGTATATGTAACTTAAATGGAGTTCATGATTGAAATATAATTTAAAGAATTTCTTTAAAATATTATAAAACTTTATAATGAGAAAAATGAATATTAAAAAAGTAATATCTATCAAAAACCAATTAGGAATAAAAACTTCAAAAAATAATAATGTTAAAATAGATCACTGATTTTATGAGGCTACTAGATAAAGAGATGATCCTCAACATATTCAATGAAGAAAAGATAATTTTGAAAATGAAATAATTTGATCTTGTTCAATAGAAACTAGTTTAATCTTAACAAGTAATAAAAAAATTCTAAAAATCAATTTTAGATATTGGTGAAGGTTATAAGATGTTTAAATTTATGACAACCCCAACCCCAATAGGCCAAAGTTGGTGGTTATTTTATTAAAATGGGTTATATTCAAGAGATCATGTCACCAAAGGTCAATAATTTTAGTAGTTTTTAAGAAATAAATACATACATGGTTCCCTTATTATATAAGTAATTAAACATAGAATATAACAAAGGAAAATAAAATGCATCCTTGAAACTTATTCTAAGATTTAATCTTCAAAACCTGGGAAAAGAATACAAATAAAATGGTTACATAAGATTCTAAATAAGTTTTACATATAGTAGAAACATGAACTAATATTAATTTAATCATAATAAATAATGTATATAAAGGTGAATAACTAAACAACACATTCCATTTAATCAATAAAATGAAAATGAAAATACATGCATAGATTTTTTTCATAGTGAAAATAATATGCATAGTAATAACTAAATACTCAATGAAGGAAACGATTAATTATTGGATTTAGTTCATCTAGAAAATGAACCAATACAATCAATACCTTCCATAATATGGTTTAATTATGTGTTTAGAAACATGTCTTGTTATGATAGGTTTTCCATAAACTATTTTGTGACATGAGACATGTCGATGCATCGAGGGGCTATCTATAATGAGGAAGAAACCATGAATTCACATCCAAATAATTCATAAAATTTCAAAATTATAAATTTAAATTCTGAATCAATATCCCATTTCAAGATATCTATATTGAATAGTGGATAACCCTTTATCAATATATCCAAATTTAAAATAACATTAAAGGTAAACACGTTATGTAAAAATGATATATGAATTAGAAAGTAATCATATCAATGACACAAGAAATATTGATATTTTGTGAAATATTAAATGAATGGTGATAAATATAAAAGGGGGAGTATACATATACCACAAAAAAATAAGTGGTGAATAAGTTATATCTCATAGAAATAAAAATGATATGAGGAACCCCTTAACACATATCTGAAATCCTTATGTATTTGTACATAATGTCATGGATAATAAAATTAGATTAATTAATTAATTAATATATAACTTATTCATAAAATATTTTACTTATCATAATTTTATTAAGTTCATTGATGACCTTTCAGATTAGTTATAATGTTAAATTTTGTTGTTCTGGGAGCGTATATTTCATGGTTTTATAGTCCGTTCCCTTGTGTATAATTGTGATATTTATTTTCAAATTGAAGAAGAAATACAAAAGTATAATGGAATGATATGAATATACTTTCAGGTTTTTAAATTCTCCTCATATATCATTCAGTTATATGTTATGAGGATGATTCATTAGATAGAATGTTAATGAAAAAAGATTAGTTTATTTTGGTGGATTTCACGACCATCATGATCAAGTATCATTTTATTTAATATTATCTTTATATAATGGTTCTAGAAAGTTAAAAACGTTTTAATACACATATTATAATCTTAATTAACCAAAAAATGGGTTTAAGACCATCCTTTAAGGTGTTAATAAATAATGAAAACTTATCGTCCATGAAGGCAGTGAATTGACACCTCAAGGGAGATGTTTCATTTTTAAAATTATAAGGAGATGAGAAGAGATTTTATAATTAATATTACATTTACAAAATAAAATTCTATTATATATATTATAATATATTTACCATTCCACTTTTTATTGGAGAGGTGAGTACATAATAAGAACAGAAAAAAATTAAACGAGAAAGGGTGAGGATTTTACCTCTTGAATATCATCACCTTGGGAACCTCTTTAAGACACTTGGATATAGTATTTTTGTAAAACTAGATGATATTGAACGTGAGTAAGAGACTTTAGAATGTACCTTGGTCGAATTTATACATGAATAATGGATTATAAGGTTTGAGTAGAATGGGTGGTGAGGGGTAGTATTTATAGGGAGAGGAAAGGGGTGTTTGATAATTTTATTCATTTGTTTATTATTTTGTCTAATGACTCTCAATAGTTTTGATTACCATGAGAAAATATTGTATATAGAGAATTTTAGTTTTAAATAATGGTTTATTACATCATAAATTACTCAGAAATTCATGCATTTTTCTGAAAATGATAAATACTATAAATTAATGTATTTCACTATTCATAAAAATTCAACTATTTCTGAAAAATCCCAAAAATTGACCATCACAATATTTTGATCAATATATTTGAAAAATAGACTCCATAATTGGAAAATAATTTTCTAAATATGTGACATTTAATTTCTAATTAAATTCATCATTTATTTGAAAAATATCAATTTGAATATTATAACTGATTTTACAATATTTTGAAAACTTAATTATGGTCACATAAAATTATCTCATAATTATAATAAAAAAATATATTAATTTATGAATCAATTTTGTGAAAATATTGTTTATTTTAAATAATTATATTCATTATGGAAATTTTTATAGACATTTATGTTTCAGAAAAATAACCAACACATGATATATCATTTCCAAGACACTTATTTTCCTATTTCATTATATAAATATACAATATTTTAATTTTTGAGATACCTAAATTTGATTTATACTTTCATTGGTGCGGTTATTATTATAATTTTCATTTTACTATTCCTAATAATCACATTACTATTCTCAGGGTCATGTTAATATTTAATAGAATATGAAAATTCATTTAAGCTTAGTGTTGTATACAATATAAGATAAAAAACAAATTGAATTTATTTAATATGATACATACTATAAATCTTGGGGTTTATATTCCTCCCCCATTTGAAAAATTTCATCTAGGAAATTTTTGAGGAGTATTACCTTCTAAACAGACGAGGGTAGTTCTTCTTCATAACCACCTCAAGTTCCCATGTTGCTTTTTTACATTTTATAGTTTCTCTAAAGAGCTATTACTAGACAATTCATCCAATTTATCAATACATGATATCCAAGGTAAACAATCGTGATAGGATCTTCAAAGTAATAAAAATCAGGTTCCAGTTAAATTTCTTCATAGGTGAGTAAATGCATTGGGTCTAGAAAGTACTTCTTTAACAATGATAAGTTGAACACATCATGAAATTTAGGGATACTTAGTGTTATTTATATTCATTAAGATATAACTTCAATTCTTTCCAAAACATTAGATGGTACGATGTACCTAGTATTTTGTTTCCCTTTCTTACTAAAGCTTATGAAACCCTTCTTTGGAGATACTTTGAGAGATACATGATCTCCTGATTAAAGTTCTAAATCTTTTCTCTGGTTATCATCTTAACTTATTTTCCTAATTTTATATTCTTTAATATAATCCTAAATAGTCTTGACCATTTTCATTGTATCTTCCAGAAGATCAGGATCTATAAGTTTACCTTCACCAAGTTCATCCCAAAAAGTTAGAGAGAACCATCTATTTATATATAATGCTTCATTTGAATAATATAATGGAGACAAATATTATATGGAAAATCTACCAAAGGTAAATACTGATCCCATATACCTTGTAATTTATATAATCATGATTTCAACATGTATTACAATTTTTGGATTTTCCCTTCAGACTTTCCATCAGTTTGAGGGTTATAAATAATACTCAAATAAATCATAGCATCCAAATATGTTTGAAGACACTTATAGAATTTTTATGTTAAATTAGTATCTTGATCAGACACAGTTGATATAGGTGAACCATAATGTCTAAAGCACTATTAATATAGATTCTTTCTTGGTTTTCAAGAGGTAAATTTTCCCTTAAAGAAATTAAATGTGCTTATTTTTTAATAAAATCATCAATAAACCATATCAAATAATTCCTTCTAGGTTTCCTTGTCATTCTTGTCACAATTTCAATCATAATTTCATCCCACTTCCTTAAAGAATTTGGTAGAGGTTTCATGAATCTTCTAGGATGTTGTCTCTCAGCCTATTATTTTTATAAAACTAGGAATCCTAACACACAATCATCAATTTACCACTTCATATTATCCCAAAAAAAATGTTCCTTCAGATCTATATTTATCTTGGTACTACTATGGAGTATTGATAAATTTGAGCTATGAGAATCATATAATAGTTCTATTTTTAGCCGAGGAATTGATGGAAAATGTAACCTCTTTTCAAATTTGATAATTCCATCCTCATATATGAATTCTAAAAAATCTTCATCCTTAATAACTTTAATTATCTCTTGAAAATTATCCTAATCATATTGATAAATTTTTATCTTCTACATTAAAGTTAGTTAAGTAATCATTATAAAAAAGAGTGATGTTTCTCTACATTTAATAATTACCATATACATATTTACTAAATCCATCAACATTAGATCACTATAAATCCTTATCTTGGTCATAAATCCTTGATATTTCCTACTCAATATGTCATCTACCTTATTTTAATTTACTAGTTTGTATTGTATTGATAAATCATAATCTTTAAGTAACTCAAGCCATCATCTTTTCCTCATGTTAATTTATTTCTATGTAAATATGTATTTCAAATTCTTGGGAGCCACATAAATATCACATGTTTTACCATAGATATAGTGCCTCTATACCATTAAATGAAAGATTATGGATGCTTACTCAAGATCATTGGTTGGATAATTTTTCTAGGAATATTTGGCTTCCTTGATGCATATATAATAAATTTATTATTTTTCATAAGGACACAACCCTATACTTTCTTTAATTCATTTCTATATATTAGAAACCCTTCATTTACTAATGTTAGAGTCAAAATTAGAGTGTTAACTAATCTTCTCTTAAATTATTCAAAACATTATTCGCATAATTTTTTCTAGGAAAACATAGCCCCTTTACGTGTGATCATGATTAATTGGTTATCAAATTTGGAAAAAATTGGAATGAAACATTCACAAAAATCTAATAAACTAATAAAACTATATTACTCAGTTAGGATCATTGGTATACTCCATTCTTGACCTATTTTTATCTTTTTAGTATTAACTTAGATTCTATCCTTAGAGACAATATGGAAAGAAAAGATATTTCTTGAAGCCAGAATTTACATTTTCTAAATTTACCATATAACTATTTCCTCATGGGGGACTCAATATTGATCATTATGTGATTCACATGGTCTTTATTGGTTTTATAGTATACCATAAAATCATCAATGAATACCAAAAAAATCATCAAGATATTACTTGAATATTTTGTTTATTATAACTATAAAAATTAAGGGTGCATTAGTTAATCCAATTGGAATTAATATAATCTAATAATATTCATACCTCTTCTGAAAATATTCTTTCAAAATGTATTTATTCTTTAATATAAATTGATGATATCCAGAATGAAGGTCAATATTCAAAATTTTTGGATCAATATTAATTTGATCAAATAAATAATCAATGCAAGTAAGAGGACAATTATTCTTTATTGTAATATCATTTATTTTTCTATAGTAGATGCACAACCAAATGGATCTATATTTCATCTCAACAAAGAGAATAGTGGACCCCCTAGAGAAAAACCAGGGAGAATAAATATCTTATTACTCAACTCATCTAGTTGTTTATTTATCTCCACTAATTCCAAAGTAGCCATTCTATATGGATTCTATGATATTGGTATTTCATAATGGATTAAATAATTGGTAAACTGAACCTCACTGTCTAGGGGTGTCAAAGTAATTCTATATAAATACATCGATTTATTCTTATAGTATTGATACATCCTCATTTGGAAAATTTCATTATTCATTTCTAGATGTTTTTTTCTCTTCATCCCCAAGAATTTTATTTAGTAGTGATACTGGGGGCGGATCTAGATAAGAGTTAGATGATGAAGTTTCTTCCCTAAAGAGAATGAATTATATATATTCCTCAAAAATTGTAATGTCATTTTTGTTATAATAAATTTTGGAATCATATTTTTAAATCTGGTCCATACCTAGGATTATGTCAATGTTAATCTTTGGTATGATCATAAGGTCAGCAAATAAAGTTCATTTATATTCCATAATAGGGACTAATCGACACATATTTATTGCAATGAGATATCCCTTTGAAGTTTTGACAAGAATATACCTTATTAAATCAAAAGGAAAATATTCCATATTATTGGAAACTTGGGTAGATATAATAGTGTGTGGTGACCCAAAATCAAATAATGCATTGGCTAAATTTGAATAAAATATTAATATACCTAAAACCACGTCATTGGGTACTTCTCCCTCACTTATAGTGATCTCACAATCATAACCATCTCTCCATGGCCTCTTCTGTGGTAGATTCCCATGGTATTTGTGACATTGATTTGAATAATGCACATTTTAGTTGAATAATTCAAATTAATTAACTTGTATCTTACACATTCATTCAATAGCTCAATGAAAATTTTCAATGCAGTTATAAAAAACTCTCATGCCTTTCAATCATTTCCCATGATGATTCTTCCTATAATTTTTGCATAATGGGAATTGATTTGTTCCCATCTTATTCTTTGATACTTTATCTTTTTCAGGGTCATTAGAAGACCTCTTCTTCTATTGATTTACATTGAACATATAGGATCTAGAAATTATCCCCCCATTTTGATATTACAAAATATTATTTCATTATATAAAGAAAATGTTTGAGAAGTCAGTTCCCTTTAGAGACATGGATTATGACCTTCAAATAAATGATCAATATTGGTTTTATAATCACCTACAAAATCTATAGAACATATGTCTAGTCTTGTGAATGTTGAATCATACTCTACAATACTCTCTTCTTCCTATTTCATTAAGATAAGAAATTTCCTCTTTATTTCGATTAATTGATCTCTATGAGAATATTTTTCAAATAATTTTCCTCTAAAAGTTGTCAATTATATATATTTTATTTTATATTCCTCCTTAGTGTTATTTATAAATGTCCACCGATGATTATCATCTCCTTTGAGGAAATATATTACTAGCACTACCTTTTCCCTTTCATCAAATCCCAATGCAAAAATATCTTCTTAAGAGACTTGATCTATTTCTCAACTACCAGTAGATTATTAGTCCCAATAAAATATTGGGGATTTTACCACATGAAATGAAACAACATATTTGTATTATGGTTATTGATCACAAGTTGAGTACGATATATTAGTACTCTCATGATCTACTCAGTTCCAACACCAACTTTATTTACTTTCTTAGTGGGGAAATCCCTATATTGTCTATGTGTATTAGTTACCTTTCTTCCTTTAGGTTCCATCACAAAATAATGTAAGACACTAAGACAGCTCATAATCATCATTAATATTGACCAAAATATTACTCTATGGAATTATTATTATAATTATCATGTTTATTTTACATCACATTCCCAAGGTTTCTACTAAACCTTCTTTGATACAAACTGTAACAACCCCAGCCCACAGAGCCCAATGTTGGAGGTTATTTTGTTACAATTTCATAGATAAAATATATTAAATCCCCAAGGATTTATTAGTTTAATAATATTGAAGAACTAGAAACATACATGGTTCCCTTATTACATTGGTAGGTAAACATATAACATAATGAAGGAAAATAAACTTCTTCCTTGACACTTATTGAATGATTTCATCTTTTAAACTAGGGGAAGGGAAAAATTAAATGGATGAGATAAAATTATCAGAAACTATTACATATGATAAAAAAATGAATCAATAATAATGTAATCCTAACCAATAAGGTATAAAAAGGTGAATAACTAAAAAACCCATTCCATTTAATCAATTAATCTATATTATAAATGAATCCATAGATGTTTTCATAGTATAAATATAATGTATAGTAATAACAAAATATTGAATGATGGAAATGATTAATTATTGGAAATCATGTGTCTGGTACATAAACCACTACCTTCAAGACCTTTCATAGGAAATTTTAAGCTTGTGGGTAGAAACCTATTTGATTTTTCCAAGAAACAAATGTGAAGGGTTTCACTCAAACTATTTTGTTTCATGAGACATGTCAATGCATTGGGGGAAATCTATAAGCGGCCCCCACCTGTATCTTCATGTCTAAATAATTCTTTCAATGTTGAAATGATCAATTTAATTCATGAGTCAATATTCCTTATCAAAATATCTTTATTTTTTAGGGGAACATATTTTTCAATATTTCCCCAGTTAAAATGACTTTCAAGGAAAACACCATATGTAAAAATTGTATATGAAATAGAAAATAATCATTTCCATAATATAATAAATATTGATATTTAATGAAAAATTCAAGGATTTATTATCATAAATAAAAGGGGTATTATATATACACCACACACAATAAATAAATGGTGAATAAGTCATATCTCACAGAAATAAATGTGAGATGAGAAACCCCATACCTTATTTCCAAAAGCATTCCACATTTGTACTTAATGTCCTTGATAATCAGGTTAGATTCATTAATTACTTAATATAGAAACTATTAAACATACATTTTATTTGTTATAATTTTATGATGTTTATTTATGTACATTCCTATGAGTTAAAATTTTTAATTTCATTATTCCATGTGCATTTGTTTCATGGTTTTATAGTCAATTACCTTGTGTATAATTATGAGAGTACTTTTCAAATGGAAAAAAATATATAAGTATGTTGGAATGATATTAATATAATTCTATGATTTTAAATGGACCACATATATCATTTGGTTATATATTTTGAGGATGGTTCACTAGATAAATTTTTAATAAATAATGATTAATTTATTTTGGTGATTTTTTCAACCATCATGAACTCGTATTATTTTACTTAATATTATCTATATATACTAGTTAAAAATCATTAAATAATTTTAAATACACTTATTATAATATTTTTAACCATAAAAATGGTTTTATGGTTAATCATTAGGGAAATAATGAAAAATAGAAATTAATTATCCATGAAGATTGTGAATCGATAACCCACTAACAGCATTCTCATTTTTATAATTAAAAGAATATGAGAAGAGATTTGGTGATGAATTTCAGTTTATATATCATATTGGAGTTACTATTCCAATTTGGATATGGTATGTGAGGCTAGGAAAAGGGGAAATGAAATTAAATAAGAAAGAAGGATGATTTTACCTCTTAAATATTGTCTCCTTGGGATCCTCAATATGATAGTTGGCCTTTGAATTTTGGTAAGACCAATAGATATTGGACATTGGGAAAAGTCTTGGGAATGAATTTAGGTTTAATTTGAACAATATTAAAGGCTTCAACGGTCTAAGGATAAGGGGCAGTGAGCGGTGGTATTTATCGGGAGAGGATATGGGTGCTTTTGGTTATTTTATTCATTATTTTATTATTTTGGCTCATGAATGTAAATAATATTAATTCACATGAATAAATAAAGTAAACAGATAATATGAGTTCTAAATAATGGTTTATTAAATCATCCATGACCCAAAAACTCATGTATTTGGCTTAAAATTTTAAATACCATAAATTACCATATTTCAGTATTCACTAAAAACTCAACTATTTAAGGAAAATCACAAAACATTACCCTAACTATTTTCTAATGTGGATATTTAAAAAAATTAGCTCTATTTAATGAAAATAATTGTTTAAAATGATAAATTTAATTTCTAATTAGAATCAACTTTTATTTAAAAAATACTGATTTTAATATTACAACCAATTTTATGACACTTTGAAAAATTAATTATGGTCGCATAAAATTATCTTATAATTGTAATAAAAAAAATATTAATTTAGGAATATATTTGATGAAAATAAATTATCTTTTAAATCATTACATTACTAATAAAATTATAAATAAACATTTAGATTTCATAAAATTACCATGAACATGAGCCTTAGCCCGGTTGGTGAGGACTCTTTAAGTACATCCAAGAGACACGGGATCAAATCCAAGAGGAATATTTTTGGTATTGTAGCAGTACTATAGAAGGTACTATAGAGGGTATTGTAAGTCTTGTTTGGAACTATAGAAGCTGAGAATATTCCACCGTTTTAGCCTTCATGCTACTGATTTGGTCCCTAAGTTCTTTAAGGCCTTCGTGCCACCCAGGCCTTCGAGTCAGTATGGCCTTCGGGCCACCTCAAGGCCTTTGATCCATCGTAAGTGCAAATGAAAACCAAACAACCTACAAGGAAAAAGCTCTAGAAGGAGGATGAGCAAGGAGCTTTCACCATTGAAAAAGCAAACTGTATTGCAATAATGAAAGGGTATGACACCTGCCATCGAGACAAGCCTGTGCATGCACGAGAAAGCCTAGCCGAACAGTCATGCAAAGGTGGAGATCTGGTTTCACGATGGAGATTCTAGGGAGGTGCAGTTCTAAGTAGTTAGTCTGGGTTTTAGGTAATGTTTTAAGGCTATGGACAATGAATTCTTCTAAGGCCTACGAGCCATGTAATACTTACGCCTATGGGCCTTGTAAGGGTTCTACCACACCCATTGAAAGGTGGATTATCAAAATCAATAAAAAATGAAGGCCTTCGGGCCATTGGAAGACATAAAAATACCAATACTTAAATTATCATTTTTTAAAAATTTATTTTCTTATTCCATTATATAAACATATTTTATTTTCATTTATAAGAAAACTAAATTTTATTTATAATTTTATAGGAGAGTTTTTTCCATGGGCCATTTACTATTCCTAATGATGACATTTCATTTCCAACAGTCATGTTAATATTTAATAATATATCATGGTTCATTTAAACTTAGTGGTGTATGCAATGTGAGCTATTTAATAAATATAATTTATTTAAGAAAATATATAACATTAAATATTATACTGTTATAAAACATCATAATGGAAGAAAAAATATAAACATCATAATTTTACAACATGGTTGAAAATTTTTAGAAGAATAATCTTGTCAAGTGGACTATGTGTGTAGATAAGACCTGTGAATTTTAAAATTTTAAAATATCCTTAGAATAATGTTGGATAAAAAACCACAACTACAAGAGACTCTGTTGAGGATGAGAAGTATTCAAATATGTAGAAGAATATTTTAGGAGTCAAGAAAAGTTTTGGATCACCATAGATATCCAAAGATGATAGTCTGGAAAATGATGGAAAATAAGTACATGTTTCTGGAAAATCTATAGGTTGTGAAGGAAAATATGATTTCTGTAGATTTCTATAGTACTATAGTGGTTTTTGGAATATAGTTAAAATGTTTTAGATCAATATTAAACTCTACAATTAATATATGGGAATTAGTGGTGGATATTAAGGGGGATTCAACCTAATCAATGAAGATAACCTCGTAAATCTAGTCCGAAATGTTAAAATAGATTTCAACCAATGGTGATTATTTTTGATATATGGGATTAAGAAATAAGTCATGATAATGAATTTATTATAATTCTATCAGCTAAATAAAATTTATATTAAAAATATATGAATCTTCTTGTGAAGGTTGACATTAACAATGAAAACTCATTTGTTTTCAAAACTCCTCTCAAAGGGAAAAAGTAGAATAACTAGGGATATTGAACAATGGATGTTATTTCAAAATATAAGATGATTTTGAATTTATAACAAATGTCAATGATATTAATGAAATTTTAAAATATTAATTCACTTAGAATAAATGTATTTCAATCTTCTATTATTCAAAAATAATAATTGAAATCTCGTAGAGCATTATTTGTTCATGGAATGAAATACAATCTATGGAGTGATTCAAAATTTTTTCATGAAGTAAACAATGTATTTTTTCTGACTTCATTACTCTATTTTTAATGTTCTTCATGATGGGAACTTAGTATCAAAAAAAAGTAACAATGGTAAAAAAATTAAGTTAGAGATGAATATGGTTTATGTTATTTGAGTATGATGGATGAAAATATTTTATAGAGTAAAAGGATAGAGATATGTTCAAGTGAAATATTTATAATATGATAAATCATGGAATAAGTTAATATATTGTTTACCTAACATGAAGGATATATTAATGTTTTTCAATATTCTCAAAATAGATGATTCCAAATTCAATATAGGAGAGGGATCAATTACATACAAATACTCTATTGAAGCTTACTTATTCTAATGTATTCTCTCCCATGATAAATAAATCAAGAAATATAGATAAGTAATTTATTATTTTATTGATTATTTCAATCGTATTACATGAATTATTTTTTTGATACACAAATCTGATTCAATGAAAATTTTCATGTGCTTCAAGATAACTGATGAAAAGGAATATATCAATTCTATAAAGAAGATCAGAATAATTATGTTATTAAATACACAAATGTGATATTTAATGATAATATTAAAAGTCATGGCATTCTCCATGAACATAGTGGACCATACACACCTCATCAGAATGGTATTTTTGAGAAAATGAATAAAAATTTGGTTGATATTTCTCAAACTATGCTAGTTGAATATGAAACTTCTTGATTATTTTGGATAAAATATATTAGTGTAGAATCCCACATCCATAATTAGTTTTTATATGAGGAAAACAATAATATGACTCGGTATGAGATTTATTACAATAATAAACAATGTGTGAAATATTTAAGGGTGTTTTATAGTCCCCAAATTACCAAAGTCAAAGGTGAGAATCGTGGGATGTTCTTTTAAAGTAGTGTTGATGGAACCGCCTTTGGATACCTGCTTAATTGTAGATAATAACAGATTTATAAAAATGAAAAAAGAAGTATTATTGATTTATAATATTTAAATGTGGTTAAATAATCTAATAGAAAGGGTTCACAATTAGATATAAATATAGGAGGGATATAAGATGTTGGTCTACCTGTTAACCAACATAGAAATGTCTTGGAGAGAAGTGATGATACAGAAGCCATTAAGGATAATGATATTGATTAATCCATTTTAAGTTATGAGAATAACTTCTTTTTATCTTATTCAAGGCTAATAAATAATTTAGAGGTCCAAAATATCATTAGATATCAATGAAAATATGTTCCTACTAGACTAACATCAAGTATGGATTCACGTATCTATTTATTTTTACTTGTTAATCCATGATATAATAAAAACAATTTATAGAAATATGATTGTATTAATTACATAAATGATGATTTTGATATAAATGAGAAAAATGATACATCAAAACTAGAATAAGAACCATATGATAAAAATGATATTTGAATAAATAATGTTTTCTAAATGAGGTAAATTGAATTATGTGATGTAAAAAGAGAAAAGGAAATACTAGTTTTCAATGGATTCTTATAGGTTGAAGGAATTAATTTTGATGAGGTATTCTCTATTGGAGTTGGTGGTCTAGAACCAACTACTTTGTACTTTATTCATTAAATAAAAGACTTATCACATCTTGATTGTTCTTCTGCATGAAATGTAATGTGATAATGTCCTAAGGACAACTGTTGCATTAAAGGGTCGTAGCAGATCCCTGCTATGATGAGAACCCAGAAGTTCCATAACACTGTTCTTGAATGTATGTTCTATGGCCTGATGATATTATTTGAGGGACACAAATAATACAGGTCATAAGGGATGAGGACTCATAAAACTTTGAGGCACCTTCTCATGGTTTACTCCCTTTGTAATATCTAGGAGGATATTATGAGAACGAGACCCACCAGTAGGAAATCCACATTTCATAGTGTCATTGTATGTTCCTATCTACGGACATGTGTATTGGTCCTTAGACTTTAAGATTATTATTAATGGGTATTAAAACTCGCGCACTTAGATGTATTAACGAAAACTGTGACGACACACTGTTCACAGTGAGGTAGGATACGTTGGGTGCGTCACGAGTAATACCACATTAATAGATAATGCGAGAAAGGATTTTTCCCTTCTGTTCCATAACAGAAGTACATATTTTATGCCCTTTGATGGAATTGATATAAATTAAATAAATCCATGTCCATGGTAAGGTATGGGCAAGTTCAATTTCGGGAAGTCAAAGAAAGAATAATCAAGCACATGGGTTGATGACACTAGCATGCAACCCGCTTGATTGGAGATATCGAGACAAAGGGATTATATTACACGATAAGCATTCGTAGGAGGTGACATGTCATTGCGGCGTTAACTTCTTTCTCTATGGGTGCCTTGGCGTGTTACTAGATGCTAACCTTGGACTTTAGGTAGGCTCAACCTAATTCCACTGAGAAAGAGGCCTAGAGGGTCACACACTAAGTGTGTCCATGTATCTCAGTTAAATATTAATTTAACAAGTTAAATAAATATTATTCTCAACTGTGGTTTAATAATTATTTAAGGAATTATGATCGCATTTATTTTGACACCAGTTATTCGAGAGAATATATTGTGGATGAAATAATATATTTATTATCTAGTAATTCAGTTACATTTATTTAAGAAATAAATAGTCATTACTCAAGGTCTAATAAATGTGGTGGAGAAAAATGGAAAATAAAAGTACACGCCGTGTATATTAAATATACACGCCATATAGTTTTATGGAAAACAAGTACACACCGTGTATTAATTATTACACACCATGTAGTTATTCCAGTTGGGATTTTGAGGATTTAATATTGTTTTATTAAATGATATTTATTATAATCAGCGTGGGCACATGTCATGAAATTAATAATTCGACATGGGGGTTTTCAATAAGAGTTAATGAAATAAATAAAACGCGTAACGCGTTTATTTATTGTCATAACTCTATTAACCTCAAACCCAATTATAAATATCCTCACAACCCCAATATTTTGAGGATCCATTTTTGTGCACAACAGATTTGGAAATACTCTCAATCCAAGAGAGAATTCCCTTTCCACCAAGAACGCCCTCAAGTTACGAGAGCAAGATCCTCCACTGGATCAAGGCGGTCGAAGGCAGACATCGCAAGCGAAGGTTCTTCCGCGCTAGCACCCGGAGATCCCTTCGGTGACGTCCAGAGATACGTGACACACGTGTGGATAACCACTAGAGGAATCCAACACTTGGATTATACGACACAATGACAGATCACCGAATCATGACTGGACACATCAACTAAGAAAGAATTTCAATGAGGCAATTATTATGTTTTAATTAAATTAATTATAATCAACATATGATGATCCTCATCAAGGGTTCCGAGACTCTTATTTTCTTTCCTTTCTTCGTTCTATTCCAAAGATTCGGCATTTTATATCATGACAGATCTCGGATTGAACGTTGTTTAACATTAAAATTAAAGTTGGGCAAACCCACCAACACGCTTCTGCTGAGCCCGGAACCTACAAGTGGTATCAGAGGGAGTCATATAGTTGATTATAATAATTTAGTTTTTCGTTGGTAATTTACACATATAATAATTTAGTTATTTCAATTCAAGTTTAATCGTTCTGGAAATCTGAATATCGAGATCTATTCCTCCTCCCTCGTTTCTTGTTCACCTCACAGAAACTAATTTTTCTTTTAATTTTGATTAAAATAAAATAGAGAAACTCATCTGGAGGAGCCAAACATTTCTGGCCGTATTACACCAGAATACACAGTGTGTATTTGGAAGTACACGTCATGTATTCTAGGTTCAATGCATTGACTGATCCACCAAATCAGGCCATGTATTGGATTCTTTCTAATAATTTAAGACACCGTGTGTTGACAAGAAACAGGTGGCACACAGTTTCCAGAATACACGCCATGTGGTCCAATGAACACAACGTGTAGTCCCTTCGGGTTAGGGTTGGGTTGTGTACTCCGTACACGGCCTGCCCAGCTGGAAACCGTGTAACGCGGAAACTACACAGCATGTGTCCTACTGTACATGCCATGTACTATGAAAATTTCCGAAGTACATTAACACGCCCTGTCCCCGAACGTGTACTTCAGATGGATGGTGATGAAATGTACACGCCGTGTAGTCGGAACTACACGCCGTGTACTCACCCAAATTACGAAAATTTATTAAAATTTATTATTATATTATACAAACCCTTGAGACGTGTACCATGGTGCAGGCATAAAGCTGAGGCACAACACGTGATAGGTGTTTTATATTTATGTGTTTAATTTAACAACTGCGTAATAAATGGGAATTCACCAGGTAGCCTCCAAGGTACAAGTTACGTATACGAATAATTTTAAATAAATTTATTTTTTAAAAATTATGATGGTTGAGAATCTCAAGGAAATTCAGAAAAGGGATTTAAGATAAAATGATTGATTAATTAAAGATAATTAATTGATTCGTGCGTGATTTATCTTAAACAAGAACGATTAAATAATTGAATTCTAGTTTTATTTATGTGTAAATATTGTTGCATGTATGGATGATCATGAGATAGACCGAGACCTTTGTATGTGAATGTTTTCTTTTAATTTATTTATTTAAATTAAGTTTGTTGGCCTGCGAGCCATCTCCTCATTAATATGTAGGGCATGCGCGCCCAAGGATTATTTTATTTAAAAACCCCCTTTTCCCCTCACCTATGTGTGAGATAAATGCATATGTAATGGATGGAGATTCCAAGCAAGTGGAGGCAGCTCAAGTCAGGAGCCAAGGTGAAACCAATCCAAGGAGATACAAATGTGGATAGGTGGAATGATGTAAACACGAACCCAAAAGGTTCAAGGTGTTTCTCCCCTAGGTGTTGGGTTAGTTTATCAACTGCTAGATAAACTAACCAATAGAAAAGCTCATGATCATACCATTTATTTTATTTCTGTCAGTTGCATGATTTATTTATTGTGGGTGTATTGTCACGATCACACAATTAATGAATTAAATGACCATGCAAGATGGAACTAAAATAAAACCATCTTATACGTAAATATTATCTTATACATGGTTAATCACTTAAGTATACCCCACTTAATATTAACAAGCATGTAATCAAAGATAATAAAATGGCAATTTACGTATAAGGATAAAATCCCTCAAAATAAATATTAAGTCAGCATGGCCTTCCATAATCTTGGTTAGAATCGAACCATAGTTCAAAGTTCTTGACCAACCCTAGTTGGGGTGCTTTTAATTATCGAGGAATTCTAATTTCAAGGTTTTGGGTTTACTTGACTTGTTTCACATCAAGGGTTGACTTCCATAGCAGGACTTGGTGTGACCAAGAGGCAAAGGTTGAGGAAATCCAAAAAGGATTTCAGGATTGGGGAGTCCACTCAGCAGATCAAGGAGCTGCGAGTTAATGCAGTTGGAATTTGGAATGCCTACCTAAAACCCTTCAAGTTTCTTGACCTACCCTAGTTGGGGTAATGAGAAGGGAAATATGGATCCTTTCCACTAGAATATTCATGCAACAGAATATTCCGAAGTCAATGGTGAGGGCTATTGGATTTTGATAAAATAGCGGGAGACTAATAAGTATTAATTTATTTATTTGTCTCAATTTTTGTAATTAAGTACTAAACCTTTACTTATCTTAATTTGTAGGAACGACAAGAAAATGACTTCAAACATATCATTACACACCATTCTTGAAAAGGAAACCTTCTCACTGGCACCAATTTCCAAGAGTGACAGAGGCATTTACGCGTCGTCCTTCCCCATGAAAGGAAATTATATGTGCTAGAAGATAATATTCCAGTTGCGCCTGGGAAAGAGGCTAGTGATGAGGAATTATCTCTCTATATGAAACACATGGATGATGCCATAGATGTCTAGTGTTTCATGCTATCGGTCATGTCTAATGAGATCTTGAAGCAACATGAAAACATGGATGCGTATAGCATGATGTCTCTCCTTAAAGATCTCTTCCAAGAGAAGGCGAGATGGGAGTGGTATGAGATCTACAATGCTTTGTTTACCACGAAGCTTGGAGAGTCTGTGCTAGCTGGGCCTCATTTAGTCAAGGTTATTGGATACATTGAATGCCTGGACATCTTAGGGATTAAATTTCCAGATGAGTTGTGTATAGATCTCATCCTATCATCACTGCCCAAGACCTTCTCTAGCTTCATTGTCAACTATAATTTGAGTAGAAATGAGAAGAGTCTATCGGAGCTTCTGATCTTGATTCTCCAGGTAGATAAGGACATGGGGCATGACAAACCCGAAGTCATTATGGTGAAAAAGAAAAGGAAGGACAAGGCAAAGGGGGAAAAGACTTATAAACGGTCTAAGGCCCCTGAGCACCATCTCTCCAAGAAGGGGAAGATCCCGAGGCAGGGAAAGGAACGTGAGGCAGTGTGTTTTTCATGTGGCAAGCAGGGCCACTGGAAGAGTAACTGCACCCAGAAGTGTGGGGATGCTAAAGGTGCGTTTGTTATCGAGTTCAATCTTTCTATTTCTACACATTGGGTATTAGATATAGCTTGTTGGGTTCACATCTGTGTTCAAATGCAGGAACCAAGTATATTTAGAAAGATCGCCAGAGGAGAGGTGGATCTTCGAGCTGCCAATGGCGCAAGGCTGGCTGCATTGGCTATTGGTGACTACCACCTCTCATTGACGAATGGGATGATTTTGGTTTTACATAACTGTTATTATGTGCCTAGTGTTACCAAGAACATAATTTCTGTATCTTGTTTGGATATGGATGGATTGGTTTTCAAATTTAGAAATAAGGGTTGTCTATTTTATAAGAACAACGTATGTTATGGTATGACACATTTAAATAATGGTTTGTATGTATTGAATTATGAAAACCAAGTGTTGGAAATCGATAGTGAAACAAACTCACATGACTTATACATCACCCAGTTATGGCATCACCGCCTTGGTCATGTGAACGAGAAGCATTTGACAAATCTCTGCCAAGATGGCTATTTAGACTCTACTAAGCTAAAACCAATTGATAGATGTCACGCTTGTTTACAAAGAAAAATGACCATGCCACCTTTTGTTGGACAAGGTGAAAGGGCCACAGAGCTTCTAGGATTGGTACACACAGATGTGTGTGGACCATTTCTAGTAGAATCTAGAGGTGGATATTCTTACTTCATTACTTTTACTGATTATTTGAGTATATATGGCTATGTCTACTTAATGAGGTATAAGTCAGAGTCCTTAGAGAAATTTAAGTAATTCAAGAATGATGTAGAGAATCATCTTGGTAAGAAGATAAAGAAGCTTAGATCGAATCGAGGTGGAGAATATTTGAACCAAGAGTTCATCGATCTTCTACGAGAGTCTGGGATTCTATCTCAGCTCACTCCTCCTTATACACTATAGTGGAATGGTGTTAGTGAAAGGAGGAACCACACCTTGTTGGACATGGTGAGGTCGATGATGAGTCATGTGGATATTTTATTATCCTTTTGGGGATATGCATTACAAACTGCAGCGTACACATTAAACCGAGTACCAACTAAGGTGGAAAATGGAATTCCATCTGAGTTATGGAATAGAAGGAAATCCACTTTGTCGCACACACGTGTATGGGGATGAGAGGCATTTGTTAAGGCCTTCTCAGGCAAAAAACTAGCACCCCAGGGCACAAAGTGTATCTTTATAGGATATCCCAAGGAAATGAAAGGATATTACCTATATAACCCTCAAAACAAGAAAGTGACTATCGCCAGACAAGCCGTCTTTCTTGAGAGGGAGCACATCCTCAAGAAGGATAGTGGGAGAAAGATTGAATTCGACGAAGTTGATGATCAAGATACACAAGAGTTGGTACATGAACAAGTTCCACAGGACCCCGTGGAAGAGGTTCCAGAAACACAAGTACTGCGAAGGATATCAAGAGAGGTAAGGGAACCAGAGAGATTTGGTTTCCTAGTCACTGAGGATGGTGAATCATTATTGTTGGACAATGATAAACCTCTCTCCTACAAGGAAGTAGTAGAAAGCTCAGAAGATGCAAGATGGATAGAAGCTATGAATTCTAAGATGGATTCCATGTATCAGAACCAAGTTTGGGTTCTGGTCGATGAGCCAGTTGACGTAAAGACTGTTGGATGAAAATGGGTATTCAAAAGAAAGATGGACATGGAAGGTCAAGTTAGCACCTGTAAAGCAAGGCTAGTGGCTAAAGGATTCAGACAGCATCAAGGAATTGACTATAATGAAACCTTATCACCATTTTCCATGTTTAAATCCATATGAATTATACTTTCCATAGCAGCTTACCATGACTACGTGATTTGGAAGATGGATGTCAAAACAGCATTCCTTAACAGGAACCTTCAGGAAGATTTCTATATGACACAACCAGAAGGGTTTGTGACACCAGGTGAAGCCAAATGGGTTTGCAAGTTGCATAAATCCATTTATGGATTGAATCAAGCATCCAGTTCATGGAACATTCGATTTCATGAATCCATAAAGGAATTTGGTTTCATTAAGAATGAATGTGAGCCATGTGTTTATAAGCGGTTTAATGGGATTGTGGTCGTCATCCTAGTGGTATATATTGATGACATATTACTTATTGGAAATGATGTACCAACCTTACAGTCAGTTAAGGACTGGTTGAACAATTGTTTCTCCATGAAGGACTTAGGAGAAGCAGCCTACATTCTAGGGATCAAGATCATTCATGACAGATCTAAGAGGATACTTGGACTAAGTCAGGGTACATACATTGACTAGATACTAAAGAGATTTAGTATGGAAAAATACAAGAGGGGATTGGTTCCAGTGTCACATGACTTACATATTTCTAAGAAAATTTTTCCCCAGACACAACAGGAGAAAGATAGGATGAGCAAGATCCCATACGCTTCGGCTATAGGATCCATCATGTATGCCATGTTATGTACCAGGCTTGATATTGCCTATGCACTGAGAATGGTAGGAAGATATCAAGCAGATCTAGGAGAACATTATTGGACTACTGTTAAGACTATAATTAAGTATCTGAGAAGAACTAAGGATATGTTCCTGGTGTATGGAGGTGACGAGGAGCTTGTCATCAGAGGGTATGCTGATGCTGGTATTCAAACAGATCAGAATGATCTGAAGTCGCAATATGGATATGTTTTCTGTCTCAATGGAGGAGCTGTGAGCTGGAAGAGTTCAAAGTAGCCAGTTGTCACCGATTATACAGCGGAGTTTGAGTATATAGAGGCTTCTGATGCAGCCAAGGAAGCTGTTTGGATTCGGAAGTTTGTCCAGTATCTTGATGTGGTGCCTAGCAGTAAAGATCCCATTACATTGTATTGTGATAATACTGCAGTGGTGGCTCTTGAAAAAGAACCAAGGTAACATCAACGGATAAAGCACATACTCCGGAAGTATCACCTCTTGAGGGATTTATATCAAATGGGTGAAGTTAAAGTGAGTAGAGTGTCCATGGAAGAAAACGTGGTGGACCCCATGACTAAAGGCCTATCTCAGTAGAAGCATGAATATCATGTGAGAGCTAGCGGTTTAATGGTGGTTAGCAGTTGGCTCTAGTCCAAGTGGGAGTCTGTTGGAGTTGGTGGTCTAGAACCAACTACTTTGTACTCTATTCATTAAATAAAATCCTTATCACATCTTGATTGTTCTTCTGTGTGACATGTCATGTGATAATGTCCTAAGGACAGTTGTTGCATTAAATGGTCGTAGCGGATCCCTGCTATGATGAGAACCCGGAAGTGACATAACACTATTCTTGAATGTATGTTCTATGGCCGGATGATATTACTTGAGGGACACAAATAATACAGGTCATTAGGGGTGAAGACTCATAAAAATTTGAGGCACCTTCTCATGGTGTGCACCCTTGGTAATATCCATTAGCATATTATGAGAACGAGACCCGCCAGTAGGAAATCCACATTTCGTAGTGTCATTAGATGTTCCAATATGCAGACGTGTGTATTGGTCCTTAGACTTTAAGATTATTATTAATGGATATTACAACTCGCGCACTTAGATGTATTGATGAAAAATGTGATGACACACTATTTTTAGCGAGGTACGATACGTTGGGTGCGTCATGAGTAATACCGCATTAATAGATAATGCAAGAAAGGATTTGTCCCTTCCATTCCATAATGGAAGTAGATATCTCAGGCCCTTTGATGGAATTGATATAGCCTAAATAAAACCATGGCCATGGTAAGGTATGCACAAGTTCAATTCCGGGAAGTCAAAGAAAGAATAATCAAGAACATGGGTTGATGGCACTGACATGCAACCCACTTGATTGGAGATATCAAGACAAAGGGATTATGTTACACGGTAAGTGTTCATTGGAGGTGACACGCCATTGCGGCATTAACTTCTTTCTATATGGGTGCCTTGGGGTGTTGCTAGACGCTAACTTTGGACTTTAGGCAGGCTCAGCCTAATGCCACTGAGAAAGAGGCCTAGAGGGTCACACACTAAGTGTGTCCATGTATCTCAGATAAATATTAATTTAACAAGTTAAATAAATATTATTCCCAACTATGGTTTAATAATTATTTAAGGATGTCTGATCGCATTTATTTTGACACTAGTTATTCGAGAGAATATATTGTGGAAGAAGTAATATATTTATTAGTGAGTAATGAAGTTACATTTATTTAAGAAATAAATAGTCATTACTCAAGGTCTAATAAATGTGGTGGAGAAAAATGGAAAATAAAAGTACACACCGTGTATATTAAATATACACTCCATGTAGTTTAATGGAAAAAAAGTACACACCGTGTATTAATTATTACACGCCGTGTAGTTTTTCCAGTTGGGATTTTGAGGATTTAATATTATTTTATTAAATTATATTTATTATAATCAGCGTGCGCACATGTCAAGGAATTAATAATTTGACATGGGGGTTTTCAATAAGAGTTAATGAAATAAATAAAACGCATAACATGTTTATTTATTGTAATAACTCTATTAACCTCAAACCCGATTATAAATATCCTCGCAACCCCAACATTTTGAGGAGCCACTGTTGTGCACAACGGATTTGGAAATACTCTCAAGCCAATAGAGAATTCCCTTTCCACCAAGAACGCCCTCAAGTTACGAGAGCAAGATCCTCCACTGGATCAAGGCGGTCGAAGGCGGACATCGCAAGCGAAGGTTCTTCCGCGCTAGCACCTAGAGATCCCTTCGGCGACGTCCGGAGATACGTGACACACGTGTGGATCACCTCTAGAGTAATCTTACACATGGATTCTACGACACAACGACGGATCACCGAATCTTGACAAGACACATCAACGAAGAAAGAATTCCAACGAGGTAATTATTATGCATTAATTAAATTAATTATAATCAACATATGATGATCCTCCTCAAGGGTTCCGGGACTCTTATTTTCTTTTCCTTCTTCATTATATTTCAAAGATTTGGCATTTTATATCGTGACAGATATTGGATTGAACGTTGTTTAACGTTAGAATTAAAGTTGGGCAAACCCACCAACGTGCTTCTGTTGAGCCCAGAACCTACATTCTCAACATTAGTATGACTTAAAACCATCATAATGTTTCTTTTAATTACTAAATAACCATATTATAACATATTCTCAATGGATATGATGTTAGTCATTATAGAACCCCTGATTTTTGTTGCATAATCATTTTAATTTTTTTAGTATGGAGTCATTGGGATAGCTTCTAGAATAATTTAGTGGTATACAAAGAAAATAACTTGAAGTTGGCTTATAGAAAAATAAATAAGAATAATTTACTCCATAAATTATGGTTTATGATGTAAATTTTTTGGAGTAGATGTTTAGGGTATAAAAACTATTTACACCATAAACTAGTTTTACATCATAAAATGGATTTTTTCTAGAAAAATAACTGAGATTAAAGGTTTCTCTGTTTAAGTAACCCTTGGTGAATTTATGATTTATATTATCATTTTATTCCATAAATGATTTGTTCCTAATATAGTGGTTTAAAAAATTATACAATTTATTTCATTATTATCTAGGATTCATTGCTTATCCTAGGTGCTTCCATCGATCCTTGATGTCCAAAACCTTTTGGCGATGAATTCTTG
Source organism: Viscum album (assembly GCA_963277665.1). Classification (NCBI taxonomy): domain Eukaryota; kingdom Viridiplantae; phylum Streptophyta; class Magnoliopsida; order Santalales; family Viscaceae; genus Viscum; species Viscum album. The sequence continues at coordinate 1,144,505,355 of OY728140.1, forward strand.
ATAATTGTTTTGTAAATAAAATGCAAGGGTATCGTCATACTTCATTATATTGGGTCTTATAGCCTTATCTCATGTGGAATCATATAAAATTGTGTAAGATTAGATCTATGGGTATAAAATTAAGTTGATATGATCTTTGTGGTTTTTTAAAAGGGAATTATTGGAAGATGTTCGATCCACATAATCACCTTAGATCTTTTATACTAATTGTAATTATGTTAACTAAATTCTCTCCAACTATACCATTCTAGATAATTTTGGCTTCTGTCTTGATAAATTTCTCTTGTTCCTTGATTAGAAACCTCTTGAGTAGTTTGTGAGAAGAAACACTATTTTTTTGTGATTTAAAAATGGTAGTTTCCAAATATTCTCATGATATGTTTCAATTAAATATTTTCAAAGGATTTTGATTTCAAAATAAATATATTCAATAAAAAACTATATGATATGGATTTTGGTCTTGGAATACATTATCACAAGTGTTCATTTAGCATTTTATAAGGCCTTTTGAAATAAAATTTGTAATTGGTGATGGATAGAAAAGAATAAGTTAATATCACCTAGTAAAGACATGGTGAAAGTTGTATTTCTATTTCTGAATGTTGGGATTGTCACTATACATGTTGGTTTATGTGATTATGGGATATGGAATGTGTATTCTAAATTAAAAGTGATAGAGAATGAGGATGCATTGATTTGGTTAAATTTATTTCTTATCATCTTCATTCTTATAAACTATTTTGTTATTCTGACTCTATAATTTATATAAAATGTGATAAAAAGATCGTGTCCAAGTGGAATGTGATGTGATGTTTATATGGAAATCCTTTAGAGTGATATACTCACCCACTTCTCCGTAAAATTGGTGGGTGTTTAAATTTTATCTAATGGGATACATGGAAGGGTTATGTTTTTCATTTATATATTGGTGATCCTTGATGTCATCATTTGGTTTCATAAATTGGATCTAGGAAGTGTTTGCATAATTTTTTGGGATGGTGTAACCTTGGTACTAATGTCTTTTTATTTTGAGTATTATCCTTACACATATATTCATTTATATACCATTACTGTTATATTATTTTATTATTATTTTTCATTAATTTATGTGATTTTTATTCGCAAATCATGTATTTTAGATTTATTATATTCATTCCTCTCAGAAGTATGTGTTTTGTTCTGTTAAAATCCCTCCCCAATGGTTTATTAATACCTTGGAATTTATTTACAGTCTTTTGTGTACTCGGGACATCATCTATGTTTAGTAACACCTCCTCCTCTTTCTAAGCTAATGATTGAGGGGTGGTATGTTACAAATGGTATTTTTTTTTTCTTCAGTTGGGTTGGTAGTAAATAGATTTGAATATCAAAACTTTTAATTTATAGAAAAAACATATAGATAACCTTGTTATGTTGAACACAATGTAACAAGGGTAGTTTTGGTATATAGGTATTTTAAAACACTCATAGGAATGTTTTCATCTCATCATCATGGGTAAAACCAATGACTGTAAAATATCATACATTAGTTTAGTGACATCCCACTATGACTTCATAGTTAATCTGTTATTTGATAATTTTTTTAAAATTTAAACATATTAAAATAGTTTCTCCTAACATAATGGATTCATTGTTTTTTTCATACAGTGATGATAATTTTTAATAATTTTTTTAATTTATTTAAGCCTTTAGTTACTAGGTCAAATTCATTAAATGATATATCATTATTTTTATAAAAAATAAAACTAGGATCATTCCATATAAATAAATTGGAAAAAACTAATGAAACTATGGTTTCTCGTGATCCATAGTGAAGAAAAATATATACAAAGTTTTTTATGAGTTTCAAGCTATAGATATAAGAAATCATAACCATGAATGAATAAAAGTAGACCATTAGGTACAATTTTAAAAATAGAATAATCATGTCTTTCAAGTGAATTCTAAACTAGATAATGATGAAGTGTGGAATAACCAAATGAATAGAATATTCAATTTTATTTTTATATCAGTTGAGATGAAGATTAATATGGAAATCTATATGTTGGAAGATATTACACGCCAATGTTGGGATTTATTTATCCAATATAAATCTTTCCAAGGAAATACGTGGGGGGATTTTGAGGAATTATGAAATAAAAAATTCTAACCACACACATTAAAAATAGAAATAACAATAGATTTATTTATATATAAGAAAAAAAATCTCGATGATAGAGTATACAAAAACAATCATGAACATAGTTCATTTATAATCAAAAGTAATTGTTACTACATCCTTAAAGTCTCATATATCTAAGTGAGGATTGTGACTAGATATTCTATCCATGATAGTGTTTCTCCCTATTACAAATTATTTGGAAATGGTTAATAGGGAATCAATTGAATAAAGGTATATATTTTTAAATAATATTAGAGGAAGTCTATTTCTTCACATATGAAAATATTCAACTCTTGTGTTTGTAATAAGAGAAATATAGATGTTTAATCTCATAGAGGTGGTGAATATCACAATCAGACTACAAAATTAGTTAATTTTATAGCATGATCAAATGAAAAATTATGTTGGTTTTAGGGAAGTTCATTAATGCACTGGATGAAAGGATTTATGAAACCAGTAAATAATTTCAACCACTATGGTAGGAAAGACTATATAAATAATATTTTTCTTAATTATAAGAGATTAGTGGGTGGAATAGGCTTGACTAAGCCTTATTTTTCGAATGATTAGATAAAAAAATCCCACAAGACTAGTATATATCCATATACATAGGAGAATAAGGATGTTTCTAGGAACACAACAGTTATGAAGTCTACAAATCTATAGGCAAGAAGTAATTATCCCATTATAGTTGATTTATATTTATATGGGGAATAATAGATGATTTTGAGTGAGAAACTAGGTCCCTATTTGATGCAAGGTACAATGCTTTTAAACTATACTCTTATTTATGTCTTATTTGATAATGGGGCCTAACATTCCTTCCATTTTTCTTATATGAATAAAAAATTAGAAATACAAATGGAATTATTTCCTCATTATAAGATAATCAAGAAACCTAATGGATAATAGGAGTACGAAGGTTTAAAATGCCTAACATCTCCCATTTCCATTGAGGTAGTGTAGTTTCTTTGGGAATTTACTATCCAAGAGATTAATTTTTTTATTTAATATTTGGTATGGATTGTATTATGGTATTTAAATCCCTTATATACTATTACAATCTATATGTAACATTTTCATCCACCAGATAGATTACTCTATATTTTTAAGGGGATTGAGATATAAATGCAGGTAATGATGGACCACTACTGGAATTTTATGAAACTATATTTAGCTAGTTAGCAGAAATGAACTTGAGAGAAACTAATGAAATAGGGAATGATACTCTTACTAATGTAGTTGATTTAAACCTGAATGTTTTTATGAATTAATTCCCTAGGATACAACATAAAAGGGAAATTGAATTTACTATCCACATACACCCAGAAACATGCCTTATTTCAACACAAAATTACAAAATGAATTGTATTTATTTACTAGAATTAATTATTAAACTAAAAGTTTTATTTGAACTAGTATTCACCTTGGGCTACATAAATTCCATTTATTAAAGATGGTAGATATAACTCTCTATTTATTTGTTGATTATTGTAAGTAATACTAAGTAATCATTAAAAATTAGCATCTTATTCCTATCATAGAAAATCTATTTTATCAATTAATGGGATCCAAATGGTTCTCTAAAATTGATCCATTCTCGGGATGTATTCATTTTATATTTATAAGAGAGGATATTATAAAGACAACCTTTTGGATTCACTATGGCCATTACAAATATGGAATCAATCATTTTGGTTGGATTAACACACCAACAATTTTCACGGCCCTGAGGAACTATATCTTCCATGGTACCTCTACTCTTTTGTAATTGTATTGTTTTATGATATAATAATATACTAAAGAAAAAATGAGAATGATTATAAATTATAAGTTTTACTAAATACATTATGAGAACATCATTTTAATTCTGTGTTATCTAAGTGATAATTTTGTATCCAATAAGTATGTTTCCCTTGATATGTCATTTTTATGGAATAATATTATTTGACACTTGAAATATAAATGTAGTATTCCCTTGGAATACAAAAATGATTTTTAGGTATGAAGATCTCTGGGATTGGTGGGATATTATCACTGCAATGTTTATATTTCTCAAAAATTGCTTCTCTCTTGAAAACACTAAGAATAATCGGTGTTCCATTCGTATAGAATTATAAATTTCAAATATTCTTTTTTAGAATAAAATACTCATGTCACCTTGGTGCCTATCCTAATATTTCTTGATTTATATAAAAATTATTTGGAATATTTTAATACATCTAAATATGGTCTTGTTTTTTTATCAAGAAGGGGGGAATTCTCGGATTATGGTTCTAGGTAGTTGCAAGTACATGAGAATAATTATCCTGTACAAGACCTGGAATTAGTATCAGTTTTTCATTCCATAAAAATATGAATGAATTACCTCATTAGATAAAATTTCATAGTTTTTAATGACCATAAGAGTTTTAAATAAATCTTTTCTCGATGATACTTCATCTTGAAGAAATTAATATGGATATGGTACCACCATATTTTTGAGTTCAATTTGTTATAAACACCTGGTAAATTGAATTTTTTAGTAGTTGTGTTGAGTGAGAAATAATACTATGAATTTTCCATGAATCTCATGACCAATGTAAGTTGATGGGAATGATCATTTATATACATTAATATTGTTTAACATAGGTTGTTCATGAAGTTTTACATCCAATAAGTCTTTTTAAAAAATTAAAAAAATTAGTTAAAGAAGATCAGATAACAAATCTTGATTGTATCAAAGATAGGTCAAACCTATATGATGGGGAGACTTCTGATGACTGGATAGAAGATGAACACTCTATGTAAAGATTTTAAAATGTAATTTTAGTTACTCAATATCGTGAGGGAAAACTCCTTTCAAAATACCACTATTAAAAATGGGATATTCATCCTTGCATTCAAAAAATGTAAAAAAAAATTAATGTGAATTTATGGTGTTAAATTATGAAATTAAATTTTGAATAATATATGTTGAAATTTATGAATTATCATTAGATAAAGGATAAAAATGAAAATCAGTTGGTATGTTGTAGTATATTCCTATAATTGTACTGAAGTAGGAGAGAGTTGCATTAGATTTTTTCAAAGGCCTACCAAGAACCTTATGTAAAAATATTACTATATAAGGTGTAGTGGTTAAACATACAAATTTTGAACACGTTATCCCTATCAATTAATATTGAAAGGTAAATGAATTAAAAAAAATTATATATATGAGAATTAGAAAGGCTTCATGAAGATACAAGTTCAATTATATCAAACAAGGACCCAAGTTTCATTTCTTGATATTTTTTATCATTAGAGAAGGCTCTTAGAATCCAATAGACTATGAGTGTAGCATAACATCCATATAAATATGGGTATCTAGGACACACTATTCTGAAATTGGAATATTTTTTTAGATCATGTGTCATGGACATTGATTTTTTGTAGAAGGATTGTATAACTTTAGTTTAATTTTCTTATAAAGAAAAATTATCTGAAAAAATATATATAGATATATTCTAGGACATGTATAGAAATTATTATTTTTCTCCATTATTTTGGGTGGATATATGAGAGATTTATTTTATTTAACTGATTCTTTTTCATGAGGAAAAGAATAAATTCTAATCTATCTATAAGTGGATAACTATAGTATAGAGAACAAAGATGTTGTATGCAGATAATCATCACTGACCTTTATCATTTGATTTTAGGTACCATGTTGTTGTGAATATGACACCAAAACATGTTCATCAATGATTGAGGAATCAATTGAAGTTTGCACTATTGTTTTTTATTTCCATTTAATATTATATTAAAGTATACCTCAATTTTCAACCTATTAACATTACTGTCAAGATTTAGTGTTCTACATAATATCTTCCATGTTTCTCAACTTATGAAATATAATCCCAAAAAATCACATGTAATTAGTTGGGGTCATGTTACTTTTTAAATAGATGATAATTTTACCCATGAACCACTATGTATTCCAAGATTAAATGAAATGTCCCTTAGAGGGAGATCTATTTCCTTAGTTTGGGTACTATAGAAGATTGGTCTGGATAAATAAGAAATATGGGAGAGGTAAAAGGATATGTGGGATAAATGAGCCAACTTTTTTGAGAGAAACATTGATATCCATGTTCCCCAGTAAAGAAAAATTAATTGTGGGGATATTGTAGCACCCATTGTTTAAGGTATGCCATCATTTTAAAAAAAATCTTTGGATTATTTAGGTTGTATTATTGAAGTGGTTGGAGGTATGTAAAGGAAGAAACATAGAGTTGGCTACTAGAAAAATATAAAAGAACAATTTAAACCATAAATTTTGGTTCTATTATATAAATGGTTTAAGTAAGATGGTCAACTCAAAAAAAAATTTATAAAATGTTTTTATGGTATAAAATGTTGATTTGATGAAAAATCACTAAGGTGATAAATATTTCCTCACAAGTGATCCTCGATGAAATTAAGATGTAAATTGTCACTTTACATATTAACTAACTTGGTACCAAATATTTTCATCTTATCTAGTGGTTTTATAACCTCATACCCTACCTTTACTATTTCTCTTGACCTCTATTCTTATCCCTGGAATTTACGACAATCATTGGCATTAATACACCATTGGAAACAAATACATTATCATTTGATTCTAAAATTAATGTTTAAGGTCCCTAAGATATCTATCTATTGATATACCCTTGGTATTTATGATGTAGGATAACAGATCAGTGTGTAATATTAGATCTATGGGTTTAAAATTCTATTGGTGATATCATTTAGGGTTTTGTAAATGAAATGATAATAGGAGTCATGATCAATAAAATAATATTGGATCCATTAAGCTAATTATAATTGAGATAGGTGGGTTCTATACCACAATATAATTCTAAAACTTATTCGATTTTATCTTGAAAAATATTTATTGTTCATTTATTTGAAATATCTTGAGTAGTTAATGTGGAAAACCCTTATTTTGATATGACTTCAAAACATTGGTTTTGAAATATGTTCATGAAAAGATTTCATTAAATGTTTTCAAAGGATTAATTTATAAAAAATATTTTTTTGGGTAACTATTTCATATGCAAGAAGTTATTAGAATATATAGATGTATGTGTGATATTTTTATTCAAAAAATTATTGAAACATAATTGGGTCTTAGGGCCAACTGGAAATTCATAGGGTTATATAACCTATTGATATCTTATTGAAAGATAAATTTTTTCTTGCAAGTGCTGGGAGAGTAATTAGATATGTATGTGTATGTGAGTATGGGATTTGAAATGGGTATTCCATGTAGAATGTGAAAGATAAATTTAAAGGATTGATTTGGTTAAATTTCATTCTAAAACTATTTCATTTTTATAATTTTTTTATTATCACCCTATGGTTTAAATAATATGTGATAAAATATTTTATTACTAGTTGAATATGATGATATTTGTTTGGAGAAATCCTAATAAGGGACATTCACACATCCTACCTAGGTACTTTGGTTCATTTTTAGATGTCATATACTCAGATACAAGGAATGGTTATGTTTCATAATTCTGTAGTAGTGATCTACGATATCATGATTTGTTTTCTTTAGTTGGAGATGGGGAGTTTTTGTATCTTGGTATAGAATGGTTCCACTTTAGTGCCAATGTAATTTTATTTAGATTCTTATCTTTTTAACTGTATTCATTTTTTCCATTTTACTATGATATTATTCTATTATGATTTCTCATTGATTTGTGTGATTATTCATTTTTGAATCTTGTACATGGATTTTATTATATTGTTTCTCTTTAGCATGTTGTGTGTTCTTCTAGGACAATCATCCCCTGATAAATTACTAGGATGTTCACTTTTATTTCCAACCTTTATTGTCCTAGAGATGTTACCTAAGGTTAATATAATATCTTCCTCTTCTCAAGACAATGGGTTAGGTGGGGGATGTTACATATTTTCTTAATGGAGTGATGGATGAAGAATTTTATACAGAGGAAATTTTTTTCTTATTACATGGTTGAGAGAAAATATATGTCTACAAGTTGAATTAAAATTTTTATGGGATGAAAAATGATCTAAAATCTCAAAATTCTATCCTATATATTTACATGAACATTTTGAATTTTATAAATGGATGTTTTTATAACAACATTTAAATTAAAAATCAATAGGTTTCCATAATTGTTATTATTTATGTTAATGATGTCATATTTGTATGAAATAATGAATAATATTGATAATTATATCTAGCTAAATGAAGATGTTATTTCAAATAGATTTCATGGTTGAAATTAATTACTTTCATGTATTTCATATTTTTTAATAGAATGGTCAAAAAAATTATCAAAAGAAAAATATATTAAAGAGTTACATAAAATATTTAGAATGGGTGATCAAAAGTTGTTTCCAAACCTATCTTATAGGGAAAAGGTTTTTTATGGATGATAATAAAAGAAATATTTATCTTATGGAATTTATAAAATTGAGTAACTATCATCTATATTTTATAGCCTCTAAACTAGACATGGATAACACATTTACCATGTTTGTTTGATTTGAAAGTGCATAGAAATAAGACATTTCATTAGAAGGAAAATAATTATTAGATAAATTATGGGGACTATAGATTTTAGTAAAATGTATGACAGAATTGGAAATTTATATCTTTTTAGTTATACAAATATATATCATGAATTTTTTGTTGTTGATCAATGATCCACATTTTAGGTATTTTTATTCCAGTAATATTTTTTATATTTGGCATACAATGAATAAATATTAAGTGACACTCAACACTATAGAATATGAGTATGTAGGTTACACTAAATCTATAAAAAAAAGTAATGTTCTAAAATAAAAAACTGGAATATTTTTTGTTTTGCTATGAAACTAATCCTTATCTTGGGTTATGATAATCATAGTACTTTAAGTCTCACTAAGAATCCTATGAATCATTCAATATTTGTAAACGTGTATATTAAATTTCACTTTACCAAAGAACATGTCAAACATAATTATCTAAATCTCGACTTTGTATCTATAAAGGATAAGTATCTAATATATTTAGTAAAATAATGTCAAACAAATCATTTTAGATGCTAAGGTTGATATTGGGTGTTCACGCTCACTCTTCTCAAGGAAATGGTATGTGATATATTTCTACTCTATTATCTGGACTTGGAATATTTTTTTGAAGTTGGAGATATTTTTATGACATCCATTTATATGTTTTTTACATTTTGATGAAACTAATATATTTACGAGGAGATTTAAAAAGGGGTAAGAAGTTATGTCATCATGTCTGAATTATTTTAATAGTTTATTGAAGAGGACACTAGAACATGTTAATTAATGGTACTATTTTTTGGGTTTCAAGGGTAGAATTTTGAGTTTATAAAGATGTTATTAATTATTTTTAACCATTTTTATATAGAAAAAATGGTAATTTAGTTATATGATTCTTGTTTCCGAAATTTATGCTTCTCATGCAGGCTTATAATATTTAGATAGTGATACATTTTTAGCGTTTCACAATATCATTGATTTATAATCGTTGTTTGAAAAAAAATACAAATAGGGGTTATTTATTTATTGAAATAAATATTGTGGTGTTGTGGAATTTAGAATAATTTATTTATCAATAAATAGGGATTTATTGGTGCTTTATTTTATTATTAATTCATAAATAACATTTTTATACCATTACTTCAAAGATTTCTAGAAAGAAATTTCTTGATACTATCATATTGAGATAATTATATGGATTCTTATGTATAGAGGTACTTAGACAGATAATGATGGAATAAAGTGATTAGTTGGAGGTTAGAACCAAATTCTTTTCTTGTTGTATTAATTATTAAATTAGAGAGAGATGTTCAATAGAAGAAAATTAGGCAATGAGTTTTTGTTACTAAATGTAACAAATAACATGATTACTAAACTTTCTCTTAGTTGAAGATAATATTATACTAATTAGAAGATATTTTATCAAATGGAGATACATATGAATTATAATATCTGAACATTGAAAATCCATCAGGAAGAATAACTAAAATTCATAAAACAAAGGAAATAAATAAGGAAGTTATAGATAAAGAATTTTTATGAAGGTATTAGATTGATATTTTGGAGCAATGTATATTAGACAACGTAAGTCTAAGGCATGAGATACAATTTTCTAAGATATGTCCTGGGATAGATGTTTATGAGTCATCAAATAAGGAGTTATGAGTTATTGAATAACATATTGTGAATGACCAGATAAATATTCATGAGTCATGAAACATAAGATTCCATGTTATGGAACAAAGGGTTTTGATTGATTGGAAAAATAGTTAGAATATCATTAGACTGATAAAATGTTATTTCATAAGATGGATAAATATTTATTCATCGGAAAGAGTGTTACAATGCATCAAGTAGATAATTTTTATGATAAAAAAAGAAGATAAATGGGATGTTATCTATTAGATAAATGTTATTTCATACTATATAGTGTTTTTATGTCCTCAAATGAAGTATTGTGAGGTATCAGGTGATGGGTTGAGGATTATTACAAGTACTTTGTAAAGTCATCAATTTTCATGATTCATATATGAAAATTCATGGAGTAATTAGTAAATATGGTACTTTCTAGATTTCAAATAATATTTGAGGAATGTTTTAAGGTATCGTTGAGAATAATATTTGAATAAATTTCCTACAATTATTATTAAGTACTATTTAAGTTGAGGTCAAATGGAAGACAACTAGAGAATTAAATCCTTTGGAAATTTAAATTTTGAGTCGAAAACTCAAATTTCATGTTCATGCTCCTCCCTTTTTTACAGAAAGTAAGAAAATATAAATAAGAGTAGATTTGATGTCAATAGGTTTTTACTTGTTATTCTTGTTTTTGAGGATATTAGGAGTCGATTGAAGATCTTGATAGATCTTTTCATCATATAATCAAATATAATTGTATCAGATGTAAGATTCTAGATATTGGGTATCATAAGGAGGATACTGAATAGAGGCTATTAGACTAAGGATACCTTACATCAAGTATCATTTTCATGACACTATATATAGGGTACACGAATGTAGAGACCAAAAAATGGGTATGATCTTGATGGTACCTAACCCTATTACGATATAGAGGTGTACTAGAGAAAGAATAATAGATGGACTCGTACAAAGTGGATATTTTTTCAAATGGAGAGGTTCAAATAAATAAATTCAGAACAACTTTCTTTCTTGGTGTTATAAATGAAATTAAAGATGATGAAGAAGAAATTGTAGGAGGGAATATTTTGAATAATCCTTAAGAAGTATACCGACAATTTATTAAAACATGTTGGTGAAGTGTATTTCAAATTATAGGAAAAATTGTTTTTATCATGTCATATTGGTGAGGATCACCTACACTATATGAAAAAAGTTGTATATAAGTTATAAGTATTCACTAAATTATGTAAATAAAAAATTACTATGTCCTAGTGGATTTGTGGTCATGGAATATTTCTAAGACATGGAAAGGACTAAATATTCTTGTTGACTAGTGAAAGATAGAAATTCTTAAGATCATGTGGGTGTGTTTCTATGTGTTTTTTATGGAGTCAATTCTTCCTAACATGATGATCTATTTAATAATAATAATAAATTATAAAATAGAGATACCACTAAATCAGCTCCCCTAGTTGTCTTGCAGATCCTAATGGTTCCTCTGAATTATCATTTTCCATGGAACAACCTTTCTTATATTTAATCATTTTTTCTAAATAAATAAATTACACTCCATTTATAAAATATTTATATCTAAATAAATTTTTCCAAAATGGATGTGTATTTTTTTATTTTCAATGATATTTTTCTTAATTATGATAAAAATATATTTTTTTATGTAATTACACATCCTTTGATATAGTTTATGCTCATCGAGGTCATTCTCTTATTGTTACCATCAATTATGTTTCTTTGGATGGATTTTTTATATAATTATATTATAGAGTAATGATCCATCAAATAAATTGTCTTTAAAAGTTGTATTAAATATATTAATATATTTTTTCATGTTTTTAATTAAAACTCTAAACCTAAACTCCCATGTTTGCTACTATAAACATAAGCATAAAATTTATATATTTGATAACTAAAATCATGGCCCAAATTTGGCCTTTAGAAACATACAATATCATCACAAAATATTAGGTCACCTATATACCCATAGACATTATAGGATTAGAGTCTTAGAAAAGTAGGATAAAATTTTACATAATAATAACAATGAATTCATGTTACCATATTTCCCACATTTCCCTTGTTTTATTATTTTACATTTTATTCAAAATTTACCAAAAACTTATTCACATATGAAACCTTTCTAGACACAATTCATTAAACAACAATAATTATAACATTATGAAATGTAAAACATAAGAAGTTTGAGATAAAACCCTCACTATGGATTACATAATCATTAAACATTTAATTTCATATGTGGTTATAAATTGAGCATATAGGAATATTTATTTACCCAAAGAACATGATCATAACGTAATAGAATTCATAACCTTATGAACTGATCATAAATCATGAAACATGGAATACATATTTGACATAAGATAAGAATAATATAGTTGTATAATCATGATGCATGTAAAAACAATCACTAAATAAATAAACTGTTAAAACATATAGTAAGACATTAATATTTTTGAAGGTATCATAGAAAATCAAAAAATTATTATAGAATCATGTAACCAAATAATTTCCATATATTATAGGAGTAACCTATAATAGATAAAATATATCCACTCTTAGATTTAACATAAAATTAGTTAACTATAACATGTATTTGGAGTAAAATATCTTCTTCACCTCATTGAATTAACTTCCATCTAGATAACTCATTCTCATTACCCAATTAATAATAAGGATACAACTAACCCTCCTATAAAATAAAAAAATATCATAAGTATTTTATTTTACTCCCAAAACATAAATTCATTAATAAATTACATTTAACATATCATAAATATTACACTTTGATGCTTATAATTTAGCCAAACTATTATAGCTTGATTTACCCATGTAAAATAAATAAGTTTTCAGAAAATATATATAATATATAACCAAAACCATTTGGAGAAATAAAATTAATGGAATCATATGATAATATTCCCATTAAATCACATGAATTAATAATGGATTTTTTCTTGGATAAAAAACACCTTTAATATATTATTCAAGAATTAATTTGAAAATATGAAGAAGTATCTTTTTCCTTTGATAAAATTATAACCAAAACATAAAAGAATACAGAGAAAATATTTATCTCTTAAAATATCAATGGAAAAATATAATGGAATCTTCAATGAAAATAATAGTCATAACTATGTAAAAATTCATTCATTCTATAAATATTAAAAATATACATTCTTCCCAAACTTTGTAAAGAATGTCAAAAGTGAACCATATAGACAATGATTGGAAAATTACATTTAAAATTTATTGAATTAATTTAAATTATAATAGAAAATAACTTTATGAGTTTAGTTAAGTTTATATAACAACATTTTTAAATTTGATAATGAAAATGGTGGACGTGTTTTAATAAAAATCAATAAAAACATTAAAACAATTCTTTTAATTAAAAATAATTTAGAGCATTTTATAACCAAAATAACTTTTAAAGTAAGTGAATTACAAGAAACATAAAATTTATTGATAATAAAAATTTCATGATATTGTATATCAAGATTTATTATATACTTGATATAAGTGAATAGTGGTATATTAATCAAAACAGGTTTCAATAAAGGATGTTTGAGATGAGAAACCCAAACAACATGGATAATGCTTGAATAAAAATTAAATTTAATGATGGAACATAAATTGATCATAAAAAATCCATAATTTTTATGAATTATTATGATAAATAATATTCATGGGGAATTACATTAATCATTATGCATAACATGAATTATGTCTAAAATCAATGAAATTTAGCCCATAAACCGCCTTAAAATGTTTATTAAATTCCAATTAATATCTCATGAAAGAGATAAAATCAAAGGAACTATAAATATCATAATAAAAGTTTTATACATGATATTAAATCTCAATTGGTTTCATATATAACTTATAAAATTAAGTAGGTGAATATTACAATACATGTCTTAGATAAACAGTATTAACACAAATAATCCTTACAAGGATCGTATTTTTTATGTTAGAATAATTCAATGATGTGATTATGTTTAAAAAATATTTTAAAAAATATTTTTTTTGGAAATAAAATATACTACAATTACATATCATTTAACACATTATCTTGGAATAAAATACACAATTAAATAGATTTATAAACCAATGAATGAAAATTGTTTTATAAAACCTTATACCTCATGTATGGACTAACATTGTAAATCCATAAAATTATCGTATAATATATTTATATTAGTTATTTACTTATTTAGGATCCCTTATTATCATTAATTTTTTTAATTTATAAAAATGATATATTGAATTATATAATTTGTAAATTCCACATCAGGTGTTTTGGGGACGTTTGGTTCATAATTGAAAAATGGTATTGGTAGGTTTATTATAGAAAAAGGGTTAGTTATTACATCATATATTTAATAATAATAATAAAATAATCATATTTTCAATATAGTTGATACAATTTTAGAGTAATCCATTAAGTAGGGATGTTGAAAATGAATCACAGTTCTTCGTAGATGTGGTATTCCACATAAATAGAAAAACGATATTATATTTTTTTTAACCCGTAGAAGGGTAAGAAGTTAAGTAATAAAATTCATTTAAAAAGTAATATTTATGTTATTCATATCATACATATTTATTAAATCTTTCATAATAACTATCCTTGTGTCGTAATGATGAAAAATGAAACACATCACTTCATGGAGGTTGAAGTACACATGCACACAAGATTGCCAATTCAGTTCCACATAGAATTGAAATAGAGATGATAAAAGTTGTTATAATAACATGTTAACATATCATTATATGGTATATAATGATGTTATTATATTGGAATAATTATTATATAATTTATTGAGGTAAAACAATAAGTAAAATGATAGAGATTAGCTAAAATGATTTTCTCTTTGAGAGACCTCATATGGATATCCTATTAAGGAAATTAGGTGTGGTATTTTGAAAATTACAATAAACTAAAATCCCAAATAAGGATTTATGTATGATTTTTTGGTATTTTTTGTTCATGTTATGTTTCTCATGGTGGTGGGAAAATCAGAGGGTAGGTGGTGCCCATTTATATTAAAGGAAATGGAACACTTGTAATTATTGAATTGATTTTAATATAATAATGTTTATTCCATGTGAATGTTAAACCAAGTGGAATAAATATCATGAGAAGATAGTTTATGGTTGAAATAATTTGAAATAATAATATTTTTAATGATTTATGTATCATTTTAAACCCTATAATTGGGTTCATCCCATTAATTAATTTTTTTAACTTTCATCATCATAATGACTTTTTGAAAATAGAAGTGTGATAAATTTAATGATAAACAAAAAAATTAGATTCTAAATCGATAGTGAATGAAATTTCATACCATATACCACACCGTGTACTTTTTTAATATTTTCATAATATTTAAATCATTAAATAATATAACATTTAATATAATATATAATAAAATTTATTTTAAGAACTATTCACATACTTTGAAATTTAATACATTAATAAAGGTTTTAATTTAAATATAAAATAATTCACTATGAATTATGCGTCACTATAATCCATGAAATTAATGTGACTCTATATATCATCCAAAAAATACTACTTTTTTTGTTTTTAAAATTATTTACTCTAATTGTTGAACTTCTTACACAGTCATATTATCATGATTGTGTAAGTATTTAATGTAATTATACCTTAACTAATAATTTAAAATAAATAAACATCATAAAAAAATATTTATTAAGTTTAATATAATATTTTATATTTTTTAACCCTTTCTGTTAAATATGTTAAATTAGAATAGATATTTAATGAAAGAGGGTGACATTTTGGATGTTTCCTTTATATCAAAAAATAAAATAGTATCTATCATGGAAAAAGGAATAAAAAAATAATTTTTTTAAATATATTAAGTGTATTATCAAACTAAAATCTTATGATATAAATAATGTAGGTTTTAGAAAGATTTTTGGTTCTTTAACACATTATTTTTAACCGAAAATACCTAATTTAACCTTACCAATGTGAGAAATATTTATCATGGTTACTATTCATTATGACAAAAAATAATGATTTAAAAGATAAAAAATAAATATCATATGATTAAAAATATTGAATAAATATTTCATGTTTCAATTTATAGATGTGGTAGAAATCAATTTTAACATAAGTTTGAAAAATGCAACGAAAAGGAGTTTGGGAAAAATGTATTTTTAAGATAAAAAATGAACTTATACCAAAATAATTTATAATATGATTCCAATATAATTACGTATATTATATATATATATATAATGTATAATTATTTTAATTTTAGATAAAATTAAAATCCTAATATTAATTTTCAATTAAAATAAATGATAGTTTCATAAAAGTTTGTATATTTTTCTATTCATTGAAAAGTAAATATTTTCAATAAAATCAAAAAAATTCACCACATGATAATTTGATATACTTATTAAAAAATGATATAATTTATAAATAATATAATTTCTAAAAGTTTAATAAATTAAGTATAATATTTATTCCTAGAAATCAATAAAAACCCTTTTTGAAGAGAACTTAGTTTTTTTAGACAAAATGATTTAGTGAAAATTAAGTGCAATTTTAAAAAGTATTAATAAATACCTACATATTGAGTAGTAAGATAATATATATATATATATATATATATATATCATAATTTGGATATGCCTATTAATATAATCCAATTCAACTACAAGGTTATAATGGTAATATTTAAATAAAAAAAATTCTCGATTCCATTAAGTTTGGTGTTTTGTGTCATATAAGAAATCGAATTAGTGTTTTTTAAAATCACGGTTTGTTAAATTCTTAAAAAATTATATTATTTCACCCTAAAAATATCAAATTCATATCTTTAATAAAGGTTTTAATAATTTAAAACAATTTTGTTGAAATCTCGCATCATAAAAATGATTAATAAAAGTTCATTTTGAAAATTGGGAAATGAAAATATGATGTTCATATGGAATAAAAAATTATATTGGTTTTAAATAGGATAATATTTGTTGGATTGGGATCTAAAAACATGGTAAAATGTGTCTTTAAAATATTAATGAAGATTTATTAAACAAATTAATAATGAAAAAGTTAATAAAAAACTAACCTTAAATAAATGAGGGGTAAAAATAACCATAAATTCCTTTAAAGTGAAGGTAATAGGTAAAATTTATTATTTCATGATCAATTTATTATAATTGATTAATTAATTTTTAATTTGGATTAAGAAAATAATGAAATATTCTTACTTTATTTTCTTTAAAACCATAAACACAACTTCATACTTTAGTTGAGAGTTTCTATCAATTATATACCTCCATCTCATATTTTACTTGAAATTATAAGTATGAAGATTTAATTCCTAAAAAATTATAATAAACTTCTTAGTGGCCATGATGTATATATAATTATTAAAATAATTTCTTATTATCTTTAGTAAAATTTAAATTATTATAAAAGTGAAATATAATAACCAAAATAGAAAAACATATATATGAAAAATAATACATTAATCTCCAAAACTCAATAATGATGCCCAAAATTCATATTTAATCATTCCACAAATAATTAGATATATAATAATAATTTCCTCAATAAGAATATATTAACCTCAATTATTATCTTATAACATTCAACATGAATCCCTAAAATGAAATAAAATTCCTATAAAATAATCAACCATGTTAAATCACATGGTACAACTAAGAGTTAACAGTACATCAATGTTTAGGATCGGTCTCGAAACACCCAACGGTTCCGTATCTGATGACGCGTGGACCTGCTTTCGAAAGGCAGGCATTCACTGGATGGTCTGACCAGCGATGCTTAAGAACTCACATTGGTCGAGAGGATGGGAAGTCGGGATCATCGCCTTTTTGAGGGAATTATATCCTATTCCGAGACTCTCTTATAGATTTAAGATGTATTCATATGTTTTTGAATATTTGGTTTATACCCAATCATAGTATCCACAAATTTCTCCTGGTTGGCAATGGTCAGCTGAACGCAGGGGTTCAAAATCATTTATGCCTGGGGTTTACCATCTCTCGCTGTATTAATGACCCCGAGGAGTCAGAACTCATTGATGCGGCACTAGGAGTGGCATGGTGAACTGATGTCAAGATAGTCAGATCGATCGGTTGTTGGGCTTGAATCTCATGGAGGCTTCCTACGTACCCTGCCTAGGGGACAGGGATCAAAGTCCACGTAGTTCGAATGCGAGTGCCGGAACCCGGGGGTCCGTTGGTGATTGGTCTTGAACCTCATGGAGGATTACTGTGTATCCATATGGTAGGGAATAAAAGTCCTCGTAGTTCACATTGGATTGGGACTTACACTCTGAGGCAGCCCAAGGCGATGGATTGGGGCTTACACTCTGAGGAGGCCCAGGGTGATGTCATGGTCGATGCTTACTCTAAGCCCACGTGGGTCATGCTTGGTGTGAGAAACAAGAGGCAGCAGGGACCAGAGGATCACACCGTGAAAGGTGCATTTGTGAGAAGTGGAGTGGGGCTTACGCATGAGGGAGGCCCATAAAATTGGGGCTTACTACAAGATGGACGCCCATGGAAACAAAGCGCAGCGGGAGAGGGAAATGGGTGCTCCTATGCCCGTCACCTCTCTTTTTCCCCGGGGAAGTACCGAGGTGCATGGGGATGGGTACCTTCGGATGGGTATGCCGCCCCCTCTCTGAGGAGGGGAGAAGTGCCCGACCACCAAAGCGTGCAGTCCCCCATCCTGGAAAGTAGAATCATAAAGAGGCTCTCAAGCTCAGACCCTGCATTACCATGGGAATGTGAACCCAGGCATGCTTCGGGAATTCGTCAAAGGGTTGGGGAAACCCCTTTCCCCCTATTTACCGTGGGTATGTGAACTCAAAATGGCATGTTGAAGCGCCTGAGGGTTACACCACACAGATCCGGTGGCTCTGGTGGAGGCCTCGGCTCGGGGCCGATGAGTAGGCCAATGAGAAGGATGCAAAGGATTAAGCCGGATTGAAATTGGAAGGATTTTATTTGGCTCGGGGAATGAGAACTCTGAAGGTTTTGGCAGGGTACACAGGGGTATGGGTGGTGGCGCCCTTCGCATAGAGAAGTGATACGCGACTGTAGAGGCCATCCACGAACCCGGGTGGTCCGCGGACTGATGGGAATCCTGCGAACCAAGGTGGTTCATAGCTCCGGGTTCAATCTGCGAACCAGGGTGGTCCATAGAGGGTTCCATGTAGGAAGTGGCAGCCAAGGGCGGTGCCAACTGGAGGCTCGTCGGTCGGGGATTTGCCCACGTAGGAGGGTGATACGTGGTGCGGTGAATTGGAAAAGATGCATAAACTCCCTGGTCCGCGGGGATTATATCCACGGAGGGACCCTGGTTCATGTTTTTATCTTCTTTGTTATTTTATGTTCACGATTCATGAAGTTATTATGCATTTTTTTGGTTCCTTATTAGTTCGTTCCCAGGTTCATACCTGCTCTGTTTCATGAACTGGAACTTTTGAAATCCTAAGCCTTCCTTCGAAATCCTTCCACCTGAATCTGACCGATCTCATCTCTGTTTGTTTATTATTTTTCTTATTTAATCTCCTTTTATAGATCGGGGAAAAGGATGTATCTATGGTCATGCGGCACATTTTGAGGAGTCCCATGACTGAAAACCCGATTCACGGATGACTTGGTAAATCCGTAATTCGTGGTGGTATTAAACACTCCTCTGAGAACCGAACTCGGGGAGTGCTTCATGGCCGCAGAGAGTTTCGCCTCCATTTCGCGAATGATAGTGGAGGCGGTTTGGGCCGGCTGACACAGCTCGCGACTGTGGTGGTCCAGAATGGTGAACCGGGTTGGCGCCTGTCCCACCTCATGACCGCGGAAGATCTCCACCTCCATCTCGCGAACGACGACGTTCCATGGAGGAGGGATGCTTCGCGGAACCAGTCATGCGTTGTTAACATTAGACCGGTCCGCGGACCGGTTCCTCCTTGTCCAACCTTGAGTATTGTCCACATTTGCCTAATCCTTTTCAGGGGAAATTGGGAAGAATCTCGCTTGAGTTAAAGGGGATAATTTTTTTCCTTTGAGGATTTTTTTTCTTTTTTTTTCAGGACCCTACAAATGCCTCCCATCGGAATGGGGTATGATCGGAACGAAGAGGAGGCTATTCTGATGTAGAGTGGTCCTGAAACTCGGGTAGTTTGAAGGAGAGATGTGGACCCGGTAGGGGACCACACCTATAAATACGGGGGGCCCTTCATTTGTCCTTTACCAGATTCATCGTGAAACAAGATCTTTTTTGTATGCGTGTGCTTGTTCCTTCGCGAAATGCTTCATCCGCGAACCAGATTCTACTTCCGAAAACCATTTATCGTTCGTGTCGTTATTCATCTTCGGATCAACATCCCTACCACAAACTTACACTTTTAATTAATTAAAAAGTAAGTCACGATGGGACGTGCAGGAGCTCGCTTCACGGTTTTGGTGCTCTACGGTTTCGATGCTCCGCGGACTAAAATCTTCTGAACTTTAAAAGTTTCTAAGTCTTCCAAACATAACCACTTAAATTAGGGATTGAAATATCACAGACCAACCTGGTCTGCAGTTTCCTGGTCAATGCTCCGTGGGAAAGGGTTTTGCAGAATACTTTCACGAAGGGTTGGTTCATTGGATGATGTCATCGTGAATCATCCTTTGAGGCCTCCTCACAGACTTTGCTATGAAGGATTCTCAACTGATCCTCAACCATATATTTGGTATTTTTATCCAAATTGTTTTTATTCCGGACTAACCGCTTATTGTATTTCGTCATGCAGGGAGAAAATATGGTTCCCCCTCGTTCTGCACCAAGGCCTACTACAGATCCTCTCCCAGTTGGCGATCAATGCCTGAAGGACATGGCCATCTCTATTCAGGATGGAATCCGCCACTCCCCATCATCTTCCTTTCTTGCTGGTCAGCTCTCCAAGTCACAGAAGGAGTACCACTTTTCTAACAGCCTTCCTGCCTATGGGTTCAGTTTACTGTCTGATACCCCGATTCTAATACAATCCCTTGAAAACAATCCTAAAGAGTGGATATTTACTACCACTATTCCTTGGTTCGAGATACCTATCAGCAGGAGGCCTTCCTCGAGGGATAAAACTGTCGGATCTGTATTGAATCACCTTCCAATATCTCTAATAGGAGAACAACATCAACAAGAAGGAACAATTCACTACTACCGGAGCATTGCCCGCAATTCCATGGTAATCCACCGGCATGGATGGTCAGCGAATCAGGACCTCCGACCTGGAGGAGCATTTAAGTCCTTGGATTGGGGGTGGCCCTTCTGGGTTCGCTAAACTGTGTGGATTTCGAGGCAGAACTACAAGCCGTAGTCTTGTATAAAGTTACCTAGGTGTCCCAAACCTATACCTACCGACCTCAAGACCTCGCCAGGAAACTTATGAGCTGTTGGAGCCCGAACACCAACACCTTTCATCTTGTCCATGGGGAGGTGGGAATTAGTCTTTGGGACGTCTTTCAGATTTCAGGGGTCCCCATTGTTGGGAGTATGTATGACGAATTCCTTCCTCCCCCTTTTGTGTGGGACGACGAAGGGAGAACCCCTCCCTTGGTGAAGAGGCTCATCGATCTGGCCCAGGAATGTTCGAAGGATACATCTTTGAGAAAGATTTTCCCTGGTCATGAGGAGCATTTGAAGGATACGTCTCTAAGACAACTTGTCTCATATCATGACTGGATCAAGGCTTTTTCCAGAGAGATCTAGTATGTAGCTCTTCCGCATAGTCCAACGACCTTCCCTACAATGGAGTCTCGAAATTAGAGGGGCAACTATTGGATGAACCTAGAGCAAGGCCAATTCAACGACTGGGGCTGGGAGCTTGTCCCAAATGTCGATCGGATGATTCTTCTGGCTGTGTTTCTGGCCATGTTTTTGAGCGGCTAGCTATTTCTTGTACGCGAGTCTAGCAGCGTACGGGTCTCTACCTTTGTCGTGGAAGCAAAATTGGATACCGATAATGTTATGAATCTAGTCGTCCCAGTACTGGACATGATTTACTGGTTTCTTGGTAATATTACCGATGGGAGATGGCCAAACCAAGTGGCCAACCCTTTTCAGATTATTTGGGGATGTCTAGGTGCTCATATCAAGAACTGTTACACCTTCATCAAACCTCTTTAGATTCCGGGCACCACATTCCAGACATAATTGCAACTGACCAATGGGGTTATGCTCGAAGAGTGGGTGACCAAAGAGAAGGATAATTAACAGATAGTTCAGAACAGGCGTCTGTTATCGAGTCGAATATCGTGCTATGATGATTTCAATTTCCATCTATTCTCTTCCCCAACTGGTGAAATCACGAACACTATAACAAAGGAGTTTAGAAAGTGGGGCTACCTCTTTTCCCTCTGAGAGGGTATTATGGTAGCTCGTATTAGCGGGAAATTGATTTGCGAGGTGTACGCTCCTTGCCGATTCGGGCGCCAATTTGGCTGTGTCAGGAACTGTGTCCTCCCACACTTATTGGTGCCTGCGAGAATTGTCATTTAATGGTGGCCAGTAAACTGTGGTTAATGTTTACCCAGGAGGATACCGGCTGTGAGGTTATGACCCCTATGCTTGTAGACTCCACGCCCTTCTTATCCAAGAATTATGCTGACTCCTGGGTACAATCATACCCAAATGGCCAGCTAGGGACATTGGTGCCTACCATCCCAAGTCCCAAGACATCAATGGGCAAGAGTAAGTGAAAGGGGGATGGTTCTTCAACTAGGCTAGGAAAAGTCCTTTGCCACCCTGCTGGTCCCGTGCTCCATGGGAAGATTTTAATAGACAGAGGTGTATCCTCTCATGCTCTTGAAGCCACCCGAGGGGGCTGGTTATTCCTACAGATGCTGCCTTCCCGACGGCATGGGGCCAATGGGATGAATTAAAAGGTTGATCATCCTTCTGTAGCCAGTACCCCCGTTCTCTGTGGTAGTGTCTTCAGGAATCAGAAGTGGAATTTGACAGGCTGGGCTACATATCTACCCCTGTTGACATCCTTTATGATGTGGCCCCAGAGCGGGTCAAATGATATCTCTAGGATCTCGAAGCCTATATTTACGTGCGCTAGGGCTACTCAGTATTAACCCACCGATTCTAGGCCAGGCTGCACCTGATGATGGATGAGGAGGGGGAAGGAAGTGACCACTCTTCCGTGGGGTGATGATTTTGATGATCTCCCCATCATGGCTGAAGCGAGGGTATTTCCCTCCCTTCCTGTGAGGTCCCATCCACGGGTAGCCCTAGAGAGTTATAGGGCAGTGGCGAGATCCGGAACACAAATACGGCCATTAGTGCCACTACCATCCCCTACCGCTGCCCGGTCCTCTCAAGTTGATCCTTCTAGGTTAGTCATTCCTATTACGACCGAATTCCCAGACACATGGAGGATTTGGGATGACCTGAGGTCCATGGGCTCAGATGAAGAGGTTTGGGAATCACTCCAAACGAGACCTCTCAAGCTTCCAGGTATTGGGGTTATCTTCGCTCTGCCACACCTTCAGTTGGAAGAGGATTTGGGTGACATAGTCACGTCATTGAAGGAGATGGACGCATATATGCGCTCACTCCGAAACTGGCTCTATGGGACCACCCGGGTGTCCATGATGATTACACATCCCAAATTTTCTGACCCTGAAGAATAGGTTGCTCTACTTCCCATTATGTCTTTCTTCCTCCTTTATTGTGGAGGTTCTAAGGTTTCTACCCACCTTCTTTTTTATGCAGGGCGCCGAGGAATCCCATGGGGAAATTCCCTCCCTAATGTATACTCCCTGAGGGACCACGGTAGGTGAACACGCGTTCTCAGCCATGGGGATCACCGAGGAGGGATCTCCTAGACCAGCTGAGCTTATGAAGGCGACCATTGCGGACCCAGCTAGGGTCTTTCCTCCCCCGGCTCCACCCAATGTTCCAAGTAAGGAATTGTCCTTGGGGAAGATCTAGAGGCATCAACAGGAATCCCGTTTGTCGGAACGGCTCAGGCAGGGGATGTAGGGTAATCACGACTACCCGTTTATTTTATTACCAAATTGTATGCTCAGATTCTATCAGTTGTTGACTTTTCTGGCGCTACGGTGAAGGGCCATTCGGAGACCTGGTCGTGGTTACCCAAGTGACTGTAGTTCCTGTCCCTTAATCATATGGGGGATCACCCATAATCACCCCTGATCATGACGAGACTGCGTGCCCCACGGATGGGGGAAATGACATAGATGCTCTCCTTACCCCTTCATCTACCAGAGATATGTCCGAGGAGGGACAACTGGAATATGAGACTCCCGCCGATCCTACAACCTCTATAATTGCGGGTGAGGATGGTGTGCCGATGATTTCCGAAGAGGCCTCAGATCTGATGGGCCAGATGCCTTAGACCCAGTGGGTCCCATGGAGATGGAGGAGGAGCCTTCCATCAGGCCAGTCATCGGGAACCCAGAGTGGGCTACCATTTTATTTACCGAGGGAGTGATTTCCCCGGGCTTGATCTCCGTAGTCGATCGCTTGGGGGCAGCTTTGGGAGTTGTTGGCCTTGGGTATGGTCATAGGTCCTGGATTCCCCTGGTGATTCCCAATGCCTCTCTTCCTTTTGAGGATGTAGCATCTTCCTCGAGTGGCTGTCGCGGTGATCGTACCACAATTCACTGTTTTATTACACCCTTACACCGTAGTTTTAAACTAGTTTTGCAATGAATATTACAAATATAATAATAAATTGCACTTCATGTTTGAATAAATAAATCAATGTTAATCAATATTATAATGGGAAATGTTACTTGTTTTTATTGTTTCAATGTAGGTGGAGGTGATTTGGAGGGCCTTTGATGAAGTGGAAGGAAAATGGGCCAAAATTGCATGGATCCATGGACATATGTCCACTGTTTTTCATAGTACACGAAATCCGTTCATCCCAATGGGATAAAATTTTGTGGGAATGTCCAAATTTTAATAGTCTACATTTCATATTAAGCACTCCAACGCTGATTCGGCTTCTATGGGGCCCATCAGAACTGATCTATCCAAGCCACCGAATTTGGACCAAGTCAAATTCGGTGTTCTGTATTTTATCAATATCTTGAGCTTTAGTTGTCCAAATGGTGCCAAACTTTTGGTGGAGACATTCAAGATATAGGGATACAACTTTTATATTTTCTCCAAAGCGAGATAAGACTGTCTGAAGGCTGAAACGTGTGGTACAAGTGGATTGAAGAAATATGTGTGCCTAAAACCACCTTCCAATTTTCCTATAAAATGGCACCTTGGGCTCCCCATTTGCAAGTTCGTCCAAGAGGAAAGGTGATGCCATTTTGGAGTCCCCAAAGAGTCTTCTCAACATCTCTAGCAGTTTTGGAGGCTATGGGAAGTTCTAACCCAATATCTTTCTCTTCCTTCTCTCCCATGGGTTTCTAAACCCCTTGTGATCACCCGGGGAAGAATGTGATGTACATCCCGAGCTTCATGTTTGTAATATTTGAATGATCTTTTAAATTCCAGATTTTTGTGTTGTTTTTCATCATCCTCTATTCTTATTTTATTGAGTTATGTATTGGTATGTCATGCTCAACTCATATGATCATTTTTGGGGGTACCCATTCATGTGATGTTTCACACACCGTTCACCACTTTCTTTCCCCCTATCAATTGCGGTGTTTGTGTGGTTTATATTGGTCAATTGAACTCAATCAAGCACTGTCAAGGCCATGTACATTTATTTCATGGTATCACAAAGAAATAACATACAAATATGGATAGTGCATCGAGTTTTTTACGTGTTGCCTTGGTGAGTTTTGGTTATGAAGTCAAACACAATTCATTCAATCATCGGTGGTGTCCGGTGAATCATTGTGTGTTTTTTACTGAACCCTAGGAGGTATCCTAGTATAAACTTAGTAAAATTATAGTTCTAGGTGTTACAAACCAGGTATTAAAAGATCATAACCTTATATCATGAAGCGATGAAGGATAAACATCATACGAGTACCCCGGGTTGATCACACTTAATTAATTCTGTTAATCTCTACTTTGTTTTATAGCTTCTATTTTCTATTGTCATCTTTAATCATCAAACCCAAGTATTATAAAACCCCATTGACCTTTTTAATTTGATAATCAAAACCAAATTTTATAATTAATGATCTAAGGCTCCGTCGAGAGACGACCTAGGGTTGCTGCTATACTGCAGAAATTCTAGTCAAAATTAAACAACTAATTTGACGCGCTAGACAACGCGGTCAAATTTTGACGCCGTTTCCAGGGAGCCACGATCATTTTTTTCTTTATTTCATTTTATTTAGTTATTTTACTTATTAATTAGTACTACTTTAAATACCCCACCCCCATTTTATTGTTTTTTTGGGTTTTGTCTTTATTTTTGGTTGTTTTTGGTGTGTTCTTTATCTCTCTCTCTCTCTCTCTTCTTCTCCATCTCCCTCTCCAATTCTATAGTATAACGTTATATTCTTATTTCACACTTCTTAAGTCTTTTTTTACCCATCTCAAATAAAAAAACACAAAAAAAATCAATCAATCCAACTGGACATCATTGTTGCATGACAAGATCTGGTAAAGGAACACTACTTGAATATGATCCGGAAATTGAAAAGTCACTTCACACACAAATCAAGGAATCTAGAGAAGGTCAATCAAGTAACATTGTGGAACCCAATTTAGAACCTCAAGTGGTTCTAAACCAACCCAAAATTGAACCCAATCAAACCCAAGAAAACATGGCTGCAAATAATTGAACTTTAAAAGAACTTACTACCCCTGACGTGGAGTACCAACCTGCGTACATCCAATATCCCGAGGAAGCAGCCAACTTTGAGCTTAGATTAGGTATCATCCACCTTCTTCCAAAATTCCATGGTCTTCCCGATGATGACCCTCACAAACATCTAAAAGAGTTTCACATAGTATGCTCCACCATGAAACCCCAAAATGTGTCTTAGGACCTCATTAAGTTTATGGCCTTCCCTTTCTCCCTTTATGGTGTAGCCAAAGATTGGATATACTATTTCCCTTCCATAATTGGGGATTGGAATGACCTAAAAATACTTTTTCTAGAGAAGTTCTTCCCTGCCTCCCGAACTGCATCAATTAGGAAAGAAATCTGTGTAATTAGGCAATCGCAAGGAGAGACCCTTCATAAATACTGGGAGAGATTCAAAAGACTTTGCTCAAGCTTCCCCCACCACCAGATTAGTGAACAACTTTTAATTCAATACTTCTATGAGGGACTTATCCCTATGGATCATGGAATGATTGATGCTACAACTGGTGGTTCCCTAGTTGACAAAACTCCTTCTGCCGATCGTGACTTAATAGACAACATGGCTCAAAATGCACAACAATTTGGTACACGAGCTATTGTACCAACCCGAGGAGTTCATGAGGTAAGTCATTAAGCCCTAGAACAAAAGGTAGATACTAAAATTGATGAGATGCATACCCTTCTAAGGCAATTATCTCAAGCACATGGTAACTCACACTCTACTTCTATTCCATTACATTGTGGGATTTGTTCTGATAACACTCATTTTTCTGACCAGTGCCCACAACTTCAAGATTCATCTGAGTCCTGTGCAGTTGTGTTCCCAGGGCGTCCATTCCAACAAGCACCTCCCTTCAAGCAAGAACAATTCATGCCAAATCCAAATCTAGGGTGGCAAGCACAACCCCAATACCGACAAGGAAGAAACTCAAGCTACCCAAAGCAGAATTATTATCAACAAGGCCAAGGTATGAAATCTTCTTATCCTTAAACTTCTCAAAACAATCATCCTCCTCCTCCTCCCAAATATGAACCAAGCCTCGAGGACATGGTGAAACAAATGGAAACCCAGAACCTTCAGTTCCAACAGACCACACAATCAGCTATTCAAGACCTACGAACCCAAGTGGGGAAATTGGCGAACACCATCAGTGAGCTTAAGATGAAAGGTTCTGGACAACTACCATCCCAACCCATTTCCAATCCAAAGGAAAAAGGTAATGTATGTGCAGTTACACTTCATAGTGGTAAAGAAGTTTCACTTTCTACTGATTCTGTATAGCAGGTATGTCCCCCTCATGAAAAATCTCTTTCCCAACCCTTAAAAACTTCATGTAAAGAAAAACAAGACAAAAATGGTAATCGAATAGTCATTGATGATTCAAATGAACAATCCATTCCTCTTCCTTTCCCTCAAAGACTCTCTAAATCTAAGAAAAACTTTGATAATGAGATTGACAATGAAATAATGGATACATTTAAAAAAGTTCAAGTTAATATTCCATTGTTGGATGCAGTCAAGAAAATTCCCCATTATGCCAAATTCCTTAAAGAGCTTTGCACCCATCGACGAAGGCTGAAGGTGAATGAGAGAATCAACCTGGGAAGGAATGTCTCGGTGTTGATTCAACCAGCAATGCCAACCAAATGCAAGGATCCCTGCACATTCACCATACCTTGTACCATAGGGGATACCTTCTTCTCTGATGCTATGATAGATTTAGGTGCTTCCATTAATGTAATGCCTCACTCCGTGTATACTTCTCTATAGGTTTGAGAGCTTCAACCAATAGGCATTATTGTGCAACATGCCAACCGGAGTACAACACATCCAAAAGGAGTGATTGAGGATGTCCTTGTTAGAGTGAACAATCTCATCTTCCCCGCCGATTTCTACATTCTTGAGATGGAAGATACCCGAACCCAAGGACATGCCCCTCTCATACTTGGGAGGCCATTCCTAAAAACAGCAAAGATGATCATCAACGATAACAATGGTACACTATACATGGAATTAGGAGGAAAAAAGGTAAGTTTTAACATCCTTGAGGCTATGAAACACCCCGTTGAAGAGCACTCCACTCTTCCTGTCTATTCGATGGAAGTGCTCTCTAACTATTCACACACACACAATTCTATCCTCAACCCAAACTATGATTATTTTTTGTTTTCTTCACCCTTGGATGATTTGAGTTTTGGTTCTTCTTTTGAATGTTGTGTGGGTTCAGAAAAATGTAAATTTTGTGCTTTAATTGATGAGTGTGTTTATTCTGAGGTACCCATGACTATCGATGATTATGCAAATCTCATTTCAATAGATTATCTTTACTTTGAGAATAAACATGAGCAGATATATAGTTTCATGGACCTCACTCTGCCTAAATCCCCTCCCTCAATCCAGAAACAACCGGTATTTGAACTTAAACAACTTCCTTCTAATTTAAAATATGCATATCTTGAGGGTATTGACTAATTGCCCATCATTATTTCCAATAACATCTCTCCACAACAGGAATTGAAACTGCTCAAACTTTTGAGAGAGTGTCAAAAGGAAATAGGATGGACAATGTCTGATATTCCCAGGATTAGCCCATCTATTTTCATGCACCATATACTTTTGGATGATGAGGCTAAACCCGTAAGACAATATCAATGTTGGTTTAATCCCACTCTCCTTGAAGTGGTAAAATTGGAAGTCAGTAAATTACATGCTGTAGGGATCATTTATCCTATATCTAATAATAAATGGGTTAGTCCAGTGCAAATTGTGCCTAAAAAACAGGAATAACAGTTGTGTCAAATGAAAGGAATGAATTGGTTCCAACACGTGTGCAAAACAGTTGGCGAGTCTGTATTGACTACCGTCGAGTGAATCAAGCCATGCGGAAGGACCACTTTCCTTTACCTTTCATTGACCAAATTTTAGAACGATTGGATGGTAAGTCCCATTATTTTTTCCGTAATGGCTATTCGGGTTATTTCCAAATCCATATAGCCCCTGAGGATCAAGAAAAGACAACATTTACCTGTCCATTTGGCACATTTGCATACAGAAGGATGCCATTCGGTCTGTGTAATGCTCCTAGTACTTTTCAACGATGTATGTTGAGTATTTTTTCTGAGTACCTTGAGAGTTTTATGGCTGTATTCATGGATGATTTGACGGTATATGGATCTTCTTTTGATTATTGTTTGGAAAACCTAGGTTTTATTCTCTGCTGCTGCATTGAAAAAGATGTTGTTTTAAATTATGAAAAATGTCATTTTATGGTTGAGCGAGGGATAGTTCTTGGGCATTCCATTTCAAATAAGGGAATTCAAGTTGATAAATCTAAAATTTAATTAATTTCAACCCTTCAATTTCCAAAATGTGTTCGTGAGGTGCGATCTTTCTTGGGTCATGCTAGTTTTTACCGCCAATTCATTAAAGACTTTAGTAAGATCGCACTTCCCTTATCTCAGTTATTACAAAAGGATTCTGAGTTTGTGTTTGATAGAAATTGTGAGGATTCATTCAATTCACTAAAAAAGAGTCTCACATCAACTCCCACAATCCAACCACCTAGGTGGGATCTCCTATTCGAGCTTATGTGTGATGCCTCTAACTTTGCAATTAGGGCAGTTTTATCACAAAGGGTTGAAAAGGCTCCTCATGTTATTGCGTATGCCTCGCGTACCCTTGACCCTGCCTAGGTAAACTACACAACCACATAAAAAGAACTCCTTTATATTGTGTTTTCCTTGGAAAAATTCTGTTCATATCTTCTTGGGTCAAAAGTGATTGTGTTTTCTAACCATGATGCCCTTCGTTTCCTCCTAAAGAAACCTGAAGCCAAGCCCCGCCTCATTCGGTGGATGCTCCTCCTCCAAGAGTTTGACCTTGAGATTAGAGATAAGAGAGGAGTGGAGAATGTTGTAGCTGACCACATTAGTAGGATTTACCCACCATTGGACCATCATGTTGACTCACCCCTACCCATTGGAGAATTCTTCCCTCATGAGAACCTTTGTGATGTTGTGGACCTTACCCTCTGGTATGCGGACATTGTGAATTTTCTAGAAACGTCTAGGGTCCCCACTGATTTTAGTACTTCACAATCCCATAGACTTAAACACGATTCTCGATTGTACATTTGGGATGACCCATACTTGTGGAGAATTTTTAGTGACCAGGTTGTTCGTAGGTGTGTCCCTGACCATGAGTTCACCTCTGTTTTGACCTTCTGCCACACCTTGGCATGTGGGGGCCACTTTGTCTCTCAACGTACAGCTCGAAAGGTCCTTGACTCAAGATTATATTGGCCAGCATTGTATATATATGCCCATAGGTTTTGTAAATCATGTACTCGATGTCAATTCACAGGGAATATCTCTAAGAGGAATGAAATGCCCCAACAGCCCATGTTATTCTGTTAAATCATCAATGCATGGGGCATTGACTTCATGAGGACTTTTCCAAATTCATTTGGCTTTGTGTATATCTTATTGGCTATTGACTATGTATCCAAATGGGTGGAAGAAAAGGCCACCAGGACTGATGACTCTCGAGTGGTTGTTGATTTTGTGAGGTCCCAGATTTTCAGTAGGTTTGGTCAACAAAATTCATCATTAGTGATCAGGGTTCAGTTTTTTGCAATCGTAACATGAAAAACTTTCTTCATAAGTACGTGGTTGTTCATAAAGTCTCCACTTCATATCATCCCCAAATTAACGGAAAAGCAGAAATTTCAAATCGGTAAGTTAAGCGAATCTTGGAGAAAACGGTAAAGCCCAATAGGAAAGATTGGAGTGTGCGCTTGGATGATGCACTTTGGGCATATCATACTGCTTTTAAAACCCCAATCATAATTTCACCAAAAAAAATTGTTTTTGGAAGGTCTTGTCACCTCCTGGTGGAGGTAGAACACCGTGCATATTGGGCTGTTAAACAATGTAATATGAACCTTTCAGATGCAGGCGAGGAAAGAAACCTGCAGATTCAAGAGTTGGAAGAAATTCGACGTGATGCATATGACAACTCCCAAATCTATAAAGAGAAGAAAAAGGATATTCATGATAGCATGATTCACCAGAGGAAGTTCCATATTGGTGAGAAGGTCCTCATGTACAATTCCAGGCTTAAGCTCCACCCAGGTAAGCTTCATTCTCGATGGATCGGTCCTTATACTATTACTAATGTTTACCATTTTGGTGCAATAAATCTTTTGCACGAGCAGAGTGGACGAAGTCTTACCATCAATGGGAATCTACTTAAACACTTCTATGAGGATTTTCCAAAGAATCTGGTGGAGGAAATCCACCTTCTCGACACATCATACCAATAAAACACACCCGGTTTATCCTTCCTTCTCACATTCTCAATTATTTCAGTGAGGACACTGCACATTCTTGGTGTGTGTGTGGGGGGGGGGGGTGGATACATTCCTGGGTTAGTTAAGAATTTTCATCGTTTTCTCCTTTTGTTTTCTCTTTTTGGCATTCTTTATGGTATTTTCATTTTTCTCCATCAACAATTTCGAAATTCCCTGATGTGGCAACCATAAAGTGGGGAAAGTAAAAATATCATAACGAAGGCTAAAAAGAATTTTTGTATGGGTTTACCATCAAGAGTGATTTTTAGTGAATTGGTTTTCTGTCAATGATATAAATGGTCGTATCTATGTGAAACCTTTGAGATTATTGATGCCCTTTGTGTGAGTAGTTTTTTTGGAAAACTGTGTCACTAATATCTCCACAAATTTTTTCACCAAACCACAAAGTGTGATTATTTATTACTTAATATAAGGTAAATATATGTTGGGTTAATATTTTTCAGCTTTAAATGATATTTCCATACGTTCGTTCCTTATCAGATCTTTTTCATTACTGTACCAGATTGACCTATGTGTTTGTACCTAATGTCCAACTGTTGTACGCCCTAAAAAAAAATTGTGTCTTGGGCAGGTCAAAAACCACTCCTCCTCAACCTTTGATCTTGTTATAACTATTTCAATTAGTGTTGTGAGGAGATCAAACAAGGGTTGAGAGATGAGTGTGAGATTTTTTCCAATTAAAACTTCAAAAAATATATATAATAAATGAGGGGAGTGATGAAATGTGCAACATATGGGGATATATAGGTCGGGAGCTTATGGTTTGACTTCTGGGAATGCTTAAATGAGTGGGTCTTGAAATATAATTGCAAAGGATGTAGGATAGGTTCGGTGACAAAATCATTTAAGGTGAAAAATGTTAAAATAACATATATTTATTGGATAGCAAGTGGAAAGAATAGCATGGAATGGTTTTCACAAACACACATGGAGAGTTAGTTTCATGGTTTACTTCTGAATTCATTTCTCAATTGGGTATCATTAACCTTTTTGAATTTCTCTATGATATGATTTATGAGACATCTTTTTCTATTTTCACTAGGAAGAACTCCTTGGTGTGGTTTGTGCATTGATCACTTTACTTTAAATAAAATTTCCTCAAATGATAAATCTTCAAAATTGTGGAAATATATATATATATGAATCATTGTACTTGGATATGTGACGTTTCCTAGGAGTGCAAATGTTTAGGTGTGGGGGTGTGATCGTACCACGATTCACTGTTTTATTCCACCCTTACACCGCAATTTTAAACTAGTTTTGTAATGAATATTACAAATATAATAATAAATTGCACTTCATGTTTGAATAAATCAATAAATGTTAATCAATATTATAATTGGAAATGTTACTTGTTTTTATTTTTTCAATGTAGGTGGAGGTGATTTGGAGGGATTTTGATGAAGTGGAAGGAAAATGGGCCAAAATTGCATGGATCCATGGACATATGTCCACTGTTTTGCATAGTAAACAAAATCCGTGAATCCAAATGGGATGAAATTTTTTGGTCCTGTCCAACATTTAATAGGAAACATTTCATATTAAGAAACCCAATGCTAATTTGGATTATATGGGGCCCATCCGAACTGATCTGTCCAAGCCACCGAATTTGGACCAAGTCAAATGCGGTGTTCTATAGTTTATCAATATCTTGAGTTTTAGTTGTCCAAATGGTTCCATACGTTTGTTGGAGACAATCAAGAGGTAGGGATACAACTTTTTTATTTTTTCCAAAGCGAGATAAGACTACCTGAAGGCCAAAACGTGTGGTACAAGTGGATTGAAGAAATATGTGTGCCTAAAACCACCTTCCAATTTTCCTATAAATGGCACCTTGGGCTCCCCATTTTCAAGTTTAGACAAGAGGCAAGGTGCTGCCATTTTGGAGTCCCCAAAGAGTATTCTCAACATACCTAAGAGTTCTAGAGGCTATGGGAAGTTCTACCCCAACATCTTTCTCTTCCTTCTCTCCCATGGGTTTCTAAACCCCTTATGATCACCCGGGGAGGAATGTGATGTACATCCTGAGCTTCATGTTTGTAATATTTGAATGATATTTTAAATTCCAGATTGTTGTGTTGTTTTTCGTCATCTTATATTCTTTTATTATTTAGTTATGTACTGGTATGTCATTCTCAACTCATATGATCATGTTTGGGGGTACCCATTCATGTGATGTTTCACACACCGTTCACCACTTTCTTTCCCCCTTTCAATTGCAGTGTTTGTGTGGTTTATATTGGTCAATTGAACTCACACAAGCACTGTCAAGGCCATGTACATTTATGTCATGGTATCAAAAAGAAATAACATACAAATCTGGACAGCGCATCGAGTTTTTCTTGTGTTGCCTTGGTAAGTTTTGGTTTTGAAGTCAAACACAATTCATTCAATCATCGGCGGTGTCCGATGAATCATTGTGTATTTTTTACTGAACCCTAGGAGGTATCCTAGTATAAACTCAGTAACATTCTAGTTCTAGGTGTTAAAAACCAGGGATTAAAAGATGATAACCTTATATCATGAAGTGATGAAGGATAAACATCATACGAGTACCCCGGGTTGATCACGCTTAATTAATTCTGTTAATCTCTACTTTGTTTTATAGCTTCTATTTTCTATTGTCATCTTTAATCATCAAACCCAAGTATTATAAAACCCCATTTCCCTTCTTAATTTCATAATCAAAACCACAATTTTGAATTAATGATCTAAGGCTCTGTCGAGTGACGACCTAGGGTTGCTGCTATACTGCAGAAATTCTAGTCAAAATTAAACAACTAATTTGACGTGCTTGACAATGTGGTCACGCAGCAGTGCGGAGCTTGAGGATGCTGACGCTTTGATGATCAGGAGTAAGCTTCGCGATCTTTTTCCGCTGACTCATTTTTCTTCCCTTTTCTAGTTATGGGTACTTATCTGTCTGATTGACTCTCGGTCTTTAGGACCACAACCTTTGGCACTGGCGATTGTGTTGTCAGACCCAACCGTGCTTATGACCACAACTGCCGGGGGTGAAGTTTCCGCAGTGCCAGAGTTTGTGGGTGAAATCACATCAGGTCCATCCTTAGTGACGTTCATCCCCGAGTATGTGTCCTCATCTGGGAGTGATTCCGAGCCCAATCAACAAGTCTTTTCCAGTCTCTGGACTGCTTTCCAAAGGGCTTGGGAGAAATTCTGGAGGATGGTCTCTCAAACGCCCTTGGTCAAGATGCTGAACAAATTACTGAGGCAACACAATTTGTTTATGCTGCTGGGATTTGACGGCTTTGACTATCATGGTGTTTATGACATAGTCAAGAAGGTGGTTGTTGATCCGGAAAGACTGGGTGGTTTCGAATCTCGCCTTTTTGCTACCCAATCCGAAGCATACCTTTCCGCAACACGACAACTTTTCCTAACAGAGGCTCATGATCACACTGGGGTAGTTGCGAGGATCCAGGGAGATGTTATTGGGAAGCGTTCTCACCTGGAAGTGCTGAGGAATGAGATACAACGACTACAGCAGGAAGAGGCCAACGTTGCAGCCATAATTGAAAAAGGGGAGCGGCGGATAGAGGAGGAAATGAGGGTGATCAAAAAGGCGGACCAGGAGGCAGAAGAGTTGTGGGCTGGTACAGAAGCTGAAATGGCCTTATAGCAGAATCTATCTCAAACAATCGAGGATTCTCACCAGCACCTAATAATACTTTCTGAATCCGCCGAAAACCTCCTGTAGTAACCTTTCACGCTAGAGGAGGCTCCAGATTGTGGATTCCCTTCCTACCAACTTTGTTATGGAACAAAGAAATATTTCTCCTCAGTGCTCTTGTCATCTTCTCCTGTGATAAAAATTATTTGGCATGATCACTGCATATGTTAATTCCCCGAACATAGAATAATTAGAGTCCAGGACCATTGATAAAAATAAAACAAGCTTTAACTTTTTCTTGGACCATGGGATCCAGTGAGCATAGTTTGACTATTGCTAGGAATTTGTATAAAAACACTACAAACTTTTTTTTCTTTTCTTTTAATGCCCTAATTTTTCCTGGGCTCATTTAGTGCGAACCCAGCAGGTATGACTTAACTTTTTCTTCAGTCACCCTTTTCGGGTTTTCAGCCTAACAGGCTTTGTGCCTCTTTTCTTGGGCGGTTTAAAGTCCCACCGTCAATACTATCATTACTAATGTTTTAGGTCGAATAGGTTTGAACAAATATGGTGGGGAAAGGGACCCAATGGGGTTTGGTTGATTAAAAGATGTCTTGGTGTCCTTCAGACGCATTTGGAGGGAGTATGTTTAAATTTGAACGACATGCAGGGCATGTCTCATGGAATGGGAGCCGCGTCGGCGTGCAGAGGTGGGAGGAGCACTGCCTAAGGAAATCTTGCCTTTGGTAGACAGGCCAGGGGCGATCAATTTGCAGATCCTCTGAGGGCATGGTATGCATATTCATGCAAAGGTGTCCTTAAGTCAATGACTCCCTATTTCCGATGGCCATAAGACTTCATGAAAGTCAGGCTTATGGAAACCACCATGGGTGGATTATAGAATTATGAAAACCACTGGGGGTGGTTCGGAAAGGGTATGTGGTGTTTGAAAGGTATTGAGAACATCTGTATCAATCAGGAGTGTGGAAGCAAGGTTCCTGTCCTGCACATTTATCTAGCATAAAGGACGGTTGGGGCTTGGTGCAGTTTAAAGTTATGCAGCTGGGACATCATCTGGAATTGAACGGCTTCTCCAAGTCCTCGGTAATCTTGTAAGAGATGTTCCACCATATTCAGGAAGGGTTGTGAAAGAGGTTGGTAAACTGTAACTCAGAGGGTTTCTGAATCCTGGGATAGGCATGGGGGCTCGAAGGCCTAGAGGCGTACAGAGAGAAGCATTGCCTAAGGAAATCCTGCCTTTGGTAGATGGGCCAGGGGAGATCAATATGAAGAGACGCTGAGGGCATGGTATGCATAGTCAGGCAATGGTGTCCTTAGGTCAATGACTGTATTCCCCTGATAGCCAAGCAACTTCAGGGAAGTCAAGATTTTGGACCACCAGGGGTGGCTTATGAGAGTCCATATTTTTCTGAGTACAGAGTATGGTTTATAATGAGAGGGTGCCTAGATATGGGGAAAACATCTAGACTTAACATCCTGATAATGGGTGAAGTAATCCCTTCTCACACGGGTGTGAGACGGTGGCTTGTGCTGGTCTGACCCGTGCACTGAAGGACAGAGAAAATCCTCCATTCCTTACTGAACCCATGACAGGTTTTACTGTACAGTTTAGCATCATGTAGTAAAGAGGAAGAGCATTATTAAAGGATGCTGTGCAGTTTAACATCATGCAGCGAGGACGGGGGGCATTTTTATTTCCTTTTCCAATGCTGTACAGCTTAACGTCGTGCAACAAGGATGATTGATCGTGCATTTTAACGTCGTGTGGTAAGGAATAGAAGCATTATTAAACCAGTGAAAATGATTTTTGTTGGAGGCATTCTCCTGGATGTTTAATGCTTGGTCTTTGCAGCCTTACGCCAAGTGGCCAAGATGTGCTCTGTGCCGTTTGATGTCATGAGACAAAGACATAGTTAAAAAAGGCCGCTCTTGATTAGAATGTAATTGGGCTCGAGTATCCTAGCACGTCCAAGACGTGGAAGGGGTTAATGGTGTAAATCATGGTTCCAGGGATTCTTGGATTAGGAGAGATTACATGGAGGCTCTGGGGCCGGTAAGCGTACCGAGCTAGGAAGAGTATCGCCCATGGAAATCTTGCTTTTGGTAGACAATCCAGGGGCTATCAATATGCGGAGCCGTTGAGGGTATGGTATTCATAGTCTTGCAAAGGTGTTTCTGGGTCGATGACTTTCCACTTATGATGGCCATGAATGGTTATGAAGATTTTCAATTATCCAGGCTACGAAGTCTGTCATCGGGGAAGGAAATGTCTGAACATGTCGGGCATACTCGGACCTGGTTGCTGTTAAAGCTTAGAGAGCTCCCTGCACTGATTTATTTTGCACACGGGGGGTGTACCATTACTCCATGCAGTTTAACGTCGTGCGGTAAGGATGAGGTACTCCTAGTTTAGCTGTCAAAGAGCTCGGACCATTGGGTGACTATTGCTACAGTCACTCGAAGGATAACTGGGTCAGAATGCTCTGATATACTTGGAACAAGGTGGGGGATAAAGGTCGTAAACTGTAACTTTGAGTTTTCCCAAATCAGGAGGTGTGGTGTGGGGGCTCTGAGGCCGGTAAGCGTACAGAGCTAAGAAGATTACCGCCCGAGGAAATCTTTTCTT
Source organism: Viscum album (assembly GCA_963277665.1). Classification (NCBI taxonomy): domain Eukaryota; kingdom Viridiplantae; phylum Streptophyta; class Magnoliopsida; order Santalales; family Viscaceae; genus Viscum; species Viscum album. The sequence goes on from OY728140.1 coordinate 1,144,544,191, forward strand.
TGATGGACGAGCCAGAGGCTATCATTATATAGAGATTCTGAGGGAATGGTATCCATAGTCGTACAAAGGTGTCCTCGGGTCGAAAAATTTCCATTTCTAATGGCCATGAATGATTATGAGAATCTGATATTTCTCACAATGTAGAGTTCGGCATGTGGGGATAATGGTGTCCGAGTATACAAGAAACAACCTCACTGAAATTGTTCATTGAGTCAAAGTATCCTAGTCCCGTCTTGATGTTCGTTGACGCAGGTTGCTATGTGAACCACTGGCGTACACATAGGCTATCTAGGTAGGGGTACCCAAGAAACACTTGGATGTGAAGAGGGGACGAACTTGTAAACCACTTCTCCATAAACTTCTGGAACATGAGGTATGGTATGGGGGCTCTGAGGCCGATAAGCATACGGAGCTAGGAAGAGTGTCGCCTGTGGAAATCTTACCTTTGGTAGATGAGACAAGGGAAATCATTATGTAGAGCCGCTGAGGGAATGGTATGCATAGTCATGAAAATGTGTCCACAGGTCGATGACCTTCCACTTCTGATGGCTATGAATGATTACGAGAATTCGAGATTGCTCATAGTGTAGAGTTCAACACATGGGGATAATGGTGTCTAAGTATACAAGAAATATATTCACTTCAATTGTCCGTTGAGTCAAAGTAGCCTAGTCTCGGCTTGATGTTCGTTGATGCAAGACTCTATGTGAACCACTGACGGACACATATGCTATCCAGGTAGGGGTACCCTGGCATCAATTGGATGTGAATAGGGGACGAACTTGTAAACCACTTCACCATAACCTTCTGGATCATGAGGTATGGTATGGGGGCTCTGAGTCCGGTAAGCGTATGGAGCCAGGAAGAGTGTATCATGTGGAGGTCTTTCCTTTAGTAGATGATCTAGGGGCTATCATTATGAAGAGCCGTTGAAGGCATGGTATTCATAGTCATGAAAAGGTGTCCACGGGTCGATGAACTTCCACTTTTGATGGTTATGAATGGTTATGAAGATCCATAATTTTCTAGGTCATGGAGTCTGATGTATGGAGAGGATGCATCCAAATGTGCAAGGAGTATCTCCACCTCTTATCTCCATGTGTCTTGGGTGGTTCGCGATGAAGTCTGTGCAGTTTAATGTCATACGGTGAGGATGAAGTCCATCCATTTTAACGTCACGTGGTAAGGACGAGGTATACACCCCGTGCAGGTATGGTCCGTACACGGGGGAAGGGGGCATTTTTAACATTATTGTCCATGCAGTTTAACATCGTGTAGCAAGGACTCAAAAATACACCCCGTGCAAGTCTAGCTTATAAACAGGGAAAATGGAGCATTTTTAAATCTTGCTATCTGTGAAGTTTTACATCGTGCGGTAAGGACGAGGAGTACACCCCATGCCGGTCTGGTCCATAGACGGGGGGAAAGGGCATTTTTATCTTTTATTCAGGGGGCTGGGCCAGGACGGGGAACTCTGGCGTCACTATGTATCCTATGAGGGAAGGAATCAAGCCACACTTAGTTCTCTGGAAGAAGTACACCCCGTGCAGGGCTGGTCCATACACGGGGGAAGGGGACATTGTCTAACATTTATTTTATTTCATTTAGAGGTTGCTGGTCTAGGACGGGGAATCCTGGCGTCACTACGTATCCTGTAAGGGAAGGAATCAATCCATATGTAGTTCTCTGAAATAAGTATACCCCGTGCAGGTCTGGTCCATACACGGGGGGAGAGGGGAATTGCTAAAACTTATTTTCTGTGCAGTTTAATATCATGTAGTGAGGATGAGGGATACACCCTGTGCAGGTCTGGTCCATTCATGGGGGGAATAATGCATTTTTAACTTTTATTTGGGAGTGGTTGGGCCTGGATAGGGTATCCTAGCTTCACTACGTATCCTGCGAGGGCAGGAATCAAGACATACATAGTTCTCTGAAATCTGCGTAGTTTAACATTATGCGGTGAGGACGAAGAATACACCCCTTGCAGGTCTGGTCCGTACATGGGGGCAGAAGGAATTTTTAAATTTTATTATCTGTGCAGTTTAACATCATGCAGTAAGGAAAAAAACCATATATTTTAACGTCATGTGGTTAGGATTAAGGGTATTATTAGATTCCGTTCATTTTAATGTCGTGCAGTGAGGACGTTCTCCACTTTCGGTTTCTATGCAAAATACTTCTTTAGGAATCTCGCATTGGTAGGAGCCGTGGTGACTTGCCTATTCATGGAGATCAAGGTATATTCTATGTTAGAGTAGAACTTGTGTACAACGTATGGTCCCTCCCATTTGGGATCCAGCTTTGGAGGCTTCTTTCCAGGTATCATTGGGGTCCAGAGGACCAACACTAATTCTCCTTCCATGAAAGACCGAAGACGAACCTTTTTGTTGAAGGCTCGTGTGATCTGGTTCTAGTATACCTCCAGATGGTACAAAGTGTGCAACCACTTCTAGTATAGTTGTTCCAATTCACCTAGACACTTTTTTGACTGCTCATCATCGGATAATTTATCACAGATGGCAACACGGAGTGAGGGAAGTTGGAGTTCAACAGGCAGGAATGCCTCTGTGTCATACACCAATGAGTACGGGGTGTCCCGAGTAGCGGTGCAGATTGTGGTTCGATAAGACCACAATGCATGGAGTATTTTATCCGGCCATGACTTCTTGTCTTTTTCCACCATTTTCTGGAGAATTTTGGACATCGTCTTGTTGAAAGCCTCTATCTTTCTGTTGGCCACTGTATGGTAGCGGGATGAGTGGTTATCCTTGATACCATACTCGTGGTATAGTTTCTCTAATTCAGTGGAGCAGTAGTCTGTGCCATTGTCCGCCAGTATGGTATGAGGGACACCAAATATAGCGATGATATTGGTCTTCACAAAGATGAAAATATTTCTTTCCCTGAAATCCTTGAGGGGTATGACTTCTGCCCATTTGGAAAAGAAGTCGGTTTCCGTGAGGATATACATCAGCTGTTTGGCCGTGGCTGGAGGATATGGTCCCACAACATCCATCCCCTTAATGAAAAATGGCCATGAGTACTTGTATTGATGAAGTAACTCCGGGGGTTGGTGTATGAAGTTGGCATGAATCTGGAATGAGTGGAATTTTGTGGTAAAACACTCGCAGTATCGTGCCACTGTGGGATAGTAGTACCCAAGCCTTCAAACCTGATGGGAAAGCTTGGTCCCCGGTTAATGTGCTCCACACGCTCTAACATGTACTTCATTCATTAAGGAAGCAGTTTCTTCTCCATCAATTCATCTGAGGAGCACTCCATCGAGGCCTCATTTGTAGAGGACCTCTTGCTGACCCCCGCCGCCATATAGGACAAAGTTGATTGTCCTTCTCCGTATTTGCTCTCGTTCAGCCCTGTCTGATGGATGTTCTCCCCGTTGAAGGTAGTTTTCAATGGGGGTCATCCAGCCGGTGGCAGGGGCATATGGCTCGGAGACAGGACTGACTTCATGTATTTCTTCTATCTTGGTCTGAATAAATGGTAATAGCATTCGATAGTGAGAAATACTAATAATCGTTTCATCCTGGCCTGGGTCAACTAGGGTTGTGGCTACGTAGGCTAACGCATCATCCTGAGCATTATGAGACCGGGGAATATAGGTCAATGTTGGTTCTGTGGAGAATTCCACCATTAACCCTCAGACATGGTCAAACAGGGGGATCAACTCCTCCTTTTTAATAGCATAGTTACCATTGACTTGCTTTATGACCAGTTCCGAGTCACCTTTTAACTTAATGTGTTGTACTTGTTCCTGGAGTGCGAGTTCCAAGACTGCAATGAGAGCTTGATATTCCACTTCATTATTCGTACATCCTTCTGATAGGAGGAAGGAATATGGAAAACTGACTTTTCTGGGGACACGAGTATTATTCCCAAACCGAATTTGTTGAATTTGGGATCCTCCATCCTCTTCTCGGTTGGGCTTCAGGATGGGCCGTCGAAGTACATTTTCCATGTTGGGAACTACTCTTAAACCAAGAAGATATCTTCATCAGGTAGCTCGGTGTCCGGTGCAGTGGTCCCTGTCAAAGGGTACTCTTCCAGAAAGTCTGCTAATGCCCGACCCTTGATGGATTTTTGAGGCACAAACCTAGTTTCAAACTATTGCAGGATTACTGTCCATCGGGATAGACGTCTGGTTAGCATCGGGCGGCTGAGGATATACTTGAGCGGGTTACTTTGTGAGATCAAATGGACTTCATAATGCTGCAGATAATGTCACAAATTTTGAACCATGAAGACCAAGGCTAAACAGCTTTTCTCATTGTTTGAGTATTTAGTCTCAGCATCAATCATTGTTCAGCTGAGGTAATAGAGACCGTTTTCACTGCCCGTGTCATTCTTTTGTGTGAGGAAGGCTCTCAGTGATCACTCTAAGGTTGTCACGTATAAGTTGAGAGGTCTTCCTTCAACTGGGGGCATGATCACTGGTGGGCTTAATAGGTACTTCTTCAAGTTTTCGAATTCCTCTTGGCAGTCATCCGTCCATTGGTACGTGACCCCCTTTTTCATTAAACTAGTGAAGGGAAAACATTTGCCTGCCAGGTTGGCTATGAACCGCCTAATATAGGCTAGGTGTATTTGGATTACCATCAACTCGGTGAGATTTCAGGGAGGTGGAAATCTAAGGATAGCCTTTGTCTTCTCAGGATCGAATTTTATGCCATGATGGCGTACGACGAAGCCAAGGGATTTCCCCTGAGGTAACCCCAAAGGCACATTTCAAGGGGTTCATCTTACAGCTATTCTGTCGGAGTTTGTTAAAGACAGTCTCAAGGTCTGATAGGTGATCTGAGTGTTGTCTGGACCTGACCACCAGGTCATCCACGTAACATTCAACGAATTTCCCTAGGAACGGTTTAAAGATCTGATGCATGGCACACTGATATGTGGCGCAAGAATTCTTGAGACCAAAGAGCATGACCCTGTAATAGAATACCCCTTGGGGGGCCTGAAGGAAGTGGATTCTTCGTCTTCTCGGGCCATACTAATTTGATTATATCTAGAATAATCGTCCATGAAGGATAGATCCTCGTACCCGGTCATCACATCGATTAATAATTCGATGATCGGGACCGGGAAATCATCTTTCAGACAATGCCGATTGAGATCTCAGAAGTCAATGCATATGCGGATTTTTCCGTTCTTTTTCTTGACAGGGACGATGTTGGCCAACCCAATGGGGTACTAGACCTCCTGAATGAAGCCTAATTTAATGACCTTATCGACTGCAACCTCTATTTTTGTGGAATGTGAGGGATGCGTCCTTCTGGAGGTCTATTTATATCCTCGGTGGTCTTCTGGAAGACCTAGGTGATGCATCGCCACTTCGGGATTGAGTCCCGGAATTTTTGTGTAATTCCAGGAAAAAAACATCCCGATGTTGCCTTAGGAAAGAGGTATATACCTCGGGCTCCTCGGGGGATATGAATCCACTAATGAGAGTATTCCTTGGATCTTCCTCGGTACCCAGGTTTATTTCCTTGAGCTCATCCACCGTGGTGGAGATACCCTCCTCAAATGCAGGAGGTGGATCTCCAAGATCTTCCCCCTCTTCTTCACCCATGTCCTCATCTTTTTGATCCGACAAGGAGAGAGCTCCTGACATGGGATCTTGGGAGTTCGAATGTGAGGTGTCGTGAGCGTCCTTACTCGAGTATTCATCCCCAGATCGAGGGTTGGCAGAAATTCCCACATTTTCGTGCTCGACCATCGTGGCTGAATTCATGAGGAAATCTGAGTGCGTTTTCATACTTGAACTCCTACTCTCAACATGGTTGATGGGCAGGACATAATCTCTACCAAGATGCCTGAGGGGGTCATCAGGAACCATTTCCAGGCCATTTGGAGTGGGGATCCAGTCGACACCATAGACCAAAGGCTTATTTTTTTCTTTTTCTCATAGAACCCAACGTCAATGTAATGTGTCTCAGAGAGCTCGAAAGGGACCTTGTTGGCGTGCAATGTTCCACTTTGTCCATTGACGCAGTATTTGATACACTGGTGGTAGGATGAAGGAACGACCATGTGCTTATGAATCTACGACCTTCCCAGTAGGGCATTGAATGTTGTGCTCTGCCGGACCACCAAGAATTCCATGTAGGCCACGAGGTCACCAAAATGGGTCTTTAGATTAATTTGTCCCATTGGTTTCTGCTCACTCTTGTCATAACCCAACAGAATTTTGGTCGAGGGAATTAGGTCATCCTTACTGTAGCCCAACTTACAGAGTGTCCGTAGGGGAAGGTGCTTAACTCTAGAGCCATTGTCTATAAAGATTTTCTGGATCTCAATACTATTCAGTGTTTCGGACACATATAGTGGTTTTATGTGTCCTTGCATGATGGAATCTTCATCCTGATCTATGAAGGAAATCACTGCATTGCATTCAGCTGGGTCAGTCTCCATCTGGTAAATTTCGGTGGCATCTAACTTAGCTTGAAACTCCTGGGGGATGATCAAAGCTTCTATATGCGCCTCCCTGAGGTATTATGATATACTTAGGGCATCAAGGATTGATAGCTTAGTTGGTACCAATGCCAGCTACTTAAGGATATTGTATTTCTTCTCCAGCGGCCAATGCTTATCTGTTGGCGAGAGAGTCTTAGCAGGTGCTTTAGGGGCTGGAGCATTTGACGAGGAGGGACCGGCCACAGGGTCGGATATCGATGGCATTACCGCATTTTGAGGACTTCATCCTGCCGGTCTGTTTGTGCGAACTAGGCATCCATACACTTGTTCCTCCTCTAGTGGGTATCGCAGAACAATAGGTCCAGAGTGGCTGCTTGTGGAGGTGGAGGGACACTCTTTCTCTTGCTGAGTCCATTGAAGGGCTCTCCCGTGGGTTTCCACGATACTAATGGTTTGGTACGGGGTCCAACCATAGGGTTGGTTTCGGCCACGGCTGCACCTCCCCTGGTATCCCTTACCTCTGTGATTCCTCCTCCCGGCTCCCCGTGCAGGGAACTCGGGTTCGTAACCATACCCTTCATCAGTGAATGATTCCATAAGATGGATGGTATTAATAGAACCAAAGATTGTATCTTCATCCTCTAACAGGTCAACCTGGTCAGTTGTCCCTGATGGTGTTGTTTGGTGGGTCGGTGCCCATGGCGCCAAATTAGAGGGCATATAATCTACCAGGGTCGGGACTAACTTTTCCCCCATCGCAGACTGCTCCTATTGCGATTATTTCCTCCTTCTTCGATTACGCCCAGATGACCGACTCGTGGAGGGTTGTGAGGTCGATAATGTCGACTCTACGACTTTAGGGGCTATTGGTGGCAACATCGTCTACTGTAGTAGAGCTCAGAGTATGCCCCGGGCTCACTTGATAGTCTTCCGAGTCATCCAGTTGTCAAATTTCTGCCCCTGCTTGCTGGTGACTTTCTGCCACCCCTCCTCTTTGTCGGAGTCGGTGGTAGAGATACATGCGACATGTGCTGGGGGTGGTCCCCGCTCGACCTATCCAGAGTCTACCATTCTCTGCAGGAGGTCTTTGAAGACGAAGCATTCTCGGATATTGTGCCCCAACATTCCATGGTAGGGGCAGTAATTTGGCATATCATCACGGCTGACCTCTTCAGGTTTCCACGACTCCGAGAGGCAAAGAAAGTTGCAGTTCAAGGAGGCAATGAAGTAACTGTGGACTTGATCATCTCAGAACGAGTATACTTTTTGTCTTCATTCCTCAAACTGGTTCCGCTTCGGTCCTCACTGATCGTCCTGTTTAGGCGGAGGTGGCTGCTGATATGCAGGAGTCCCTTGACAATTTGGTGGAGGCCTGAGCAGTGGAGCGGGCACAGGGGCCGTCTTGAGTGTGAGAGAGGATGCTTCAGCTCTAGGGGCTCTTTTCGCAGGAGCCTATGAGGTTATTTGGGACTTCGAATTAGTGCGCTGCAGGGAGTCCTCAATTCTCTGGCCAATGGCCAAGAGATGGAGGAATCCAGTGGTGCACTCCACTGGTATGAGTGTTGTTCACAGCTCATCTCAAAGATTATTGATTCATACGGCTTGCATCTCATCTTGATGCATTGGCCTATTCAGGGAATAGGTCAGACCTTTCCATCTGGAGATGAAATCTGAGACCCTCTCGTTCTCCCTCTTGTTTGTGTTCATGAGAATGTCGAACGTTGTTTTAGGAAATGTTGAATTGAAGTGGAACATGAACTGCTGCCGAAGGTCTTCTCAGCTCTTTATTTACTGGGCTGGAAGACTTGTATACCAGACGAAGGCAAATCCTTGAAAGGTCCGTACGAAGAATCTAAGTTTTACCGCTTCTTTTTGCTTCGGAGTTCCCATCATAGGGTCGTAATAGGATGTGTAGTGTATCAACTACTATTCCGGATCGCCTGATCCATTGAAGATAGGGAATACAGGGCTCCCAAAATTGGGTGGAGCCGCTGTGTTGCTCACCAAATCCATGTAGGGTTTCCACTTTGTCTGTATCGAAGTGCGTCTACCTTCCATTACTGCCAATCGAGATGTTAGTGCCTCGATGGTGTTGGTGATACCCTGGTTTACATCCTGTTGGGACCGGTCCTAGGCAGGCGTAGCCCGAGGCATTGCCTGAGGATCCGGATTGGCCGACACCAGGGGTGCGTGTGCCATTTGTGGACCCTTCGGAGGGTTCAGGCGTACTCGCTCCGGTTGCTTCCTGAGTGGAGGGAAGTCTTGGTATTCATCTGAATCTATGTTTAGGTAGTTGTACGGGTCGTGCGCCTCGTTGGACGGGATCCCTGACCGTGTTTCGTTTATCAGGGAAAACCTTAGTCTTTGAGGTGCACTTGTTGGGAGTGCATGATGTGGCTCCTCCTAGGACACACTTTCAATAAGGTTGTTCCTATAGAGTAGCTCGACGTTAGTCCACCTCAATTATTTCATCTCCTCTTTCTGTCGAGTGAATCTCTCTTCGAGCGTGAGTGGCTCATCTTTGTCAAGAGTAGGATGCGTGTTAAGGGTAACTAGTCCTTTGTTATTATCCTTGTTGGAAGCTCGCAGGGTAGGCGGAGGAGGGTTGGCTGGAAGGACGACCATATTTAGGGCGGACCTCTGGTTCTGGGTGTGCACACCTGGTGGTTCGTTGTGAGTCACAGCCTGACTGGAACAATAATCTCCTGATGCCTCTTGATTTTCAGTATCTCTGGTGTCACCTATTAGGTTAACCTCCAAGATGTTGATATATGCATATCGCGGGGCAGAGAAGATGTCATCTTCCAAATGGGAAGAGGATATCCTGCGTCTTCTACTAGCCTTTCCTTTCGTGACCTGGGATTGCCTTCCGAGTTCTTGACAAAGGCTAACACAGAGGGTTCTTTGGTGCGACCTTATGGTGCGCCTTCCTCTCGGAGGGGATGATGATTCAAATGACAGGATAGGACGGGAACCACATCTTCTGATTGTCTTCCCTAGATGAGAGAATGCTGACTCTCGTGGGGGAGGTTGTTGTTGAGGGGGTAATAATGCCCCCAGCCCTGAGGACTGGGGTTGGCTCCATTCCTTGGAAATCAAGTCTCTTCCCGGTTTTATTGGTTTATGGGGGCATTTGTTGTTAAAAATTCGCCCATCCCTACAGGCTGGGGTTGACCCTGGATTGCGGCAGTGGCTGCGGCTATCGCTACCTGCCTGATCTTGTGTACCCCCATTCGGGGGTGAACTGAGTTTGATGCTGAGTTCTTCTGTGAATCAATCCCTTCTGGGGAGGCAGGATAAGATCGCTGATTGGCCTCTATTAGGCGAGATGCATGTTGTATGCTCTCGGTGGCCTGATTCAGGATTTATTGAATGGCTTGTTCCCGTTGGGCTTGACGCTTCTAGAAATTACTCAAGGCCTGACTCGGCTGGGTGTGTTGCCTTTCCTGAACATGAAGACCACTCGATTTCCATATTGATGTGATGACGTTGCAAGACACCATGCCGAACAGGTTTTTTTGGGCGGGGAGTGGAGTGAAATGTAGAGCTCCATGTTCTCCCCATCCCCTGATATGGAATCCCGTCAGAGCGTCACCGATGAGGTGGCGCAGCTGGTGCAGTGCACAGAGGCAGGCTATCTCCATGTTCCCTTTGCGACTCTCGGGTTGTTGTTTCCGCACCAAAGGAAGATCTTACAGGTCGATGTGACGCATGAGGTCTCCCATTGTCTTGACGTGGTCTACATACCCGTCGTAGGGCAGAAAGCTTGATTTCAGTCGGCGGAGGGTTGTCCATATATAATGGCGGATGTCGTGCACACATTCTTCCTACAACTCTCTTTGTATGTCAAACTGAGAGGTGGCCATGGGCCAAAACATAACTGGTATATCATCCCTGGCTAGTCGTTTCCTCAGGTGCAGCATATCGGCATACTCCTCCACTATGTACTCTTCTACCTGGTCGGCCCAATTGAGACCCTCGCTTCTAATGTGGTCAGAGGCAGTGGGATAGGTAGGTGCTGAGTCATTATGTGGGCGATTTTGAGGTGTTTCAGAGGATGAACGCAGCCCTAGACTGTCTCTTGATTGCAGAAGGATGTCGTCGGTGACTAACTAGGAATATGACATTCTTGATCTCGTCCTTTTGAGTGCCTCGACATACGAGGGATTTTATGTGCTTGATTCGACAGGGGGAGGACCTTCTTGTTGACATGATATGTCATCATGGATAGGACCTCCATAATGGTGACCATAATGGCAAGGACTACCATTACTGCTTGATGCTTCACTTCATAGAGGACTTTTGCAGTGCACACCCTGGGGAGGAACTCCAAGGCGTATCGCAGCAAGGGGAGGACCTTCTGGAAGCATAGCAACATTACAGGGAGGACCTTCGCAACAACTACCATCATGATAAGGATGACCATCATGGCTTGACGTTCGATGTGCATCCTGGGGAGGACCTTCAGGACACACTCTGACAAGGGGAGGACCTTCTTGTTTCTTTGGGCCAATGCTAGTAGGACCTTCACAATGGAGGCTGTGATGGTGAGGAATACCACCACAGCTGGATGCTTCACTGCATAGAGGACTTTTGCAGTGCACACACTGGGGAGGACCTCCAAGGCATATCGCAGCAAGGGGAGGACCTTCTGGCTGTGTAGCGTTGTTACGGGGATGACCTTTGCAACAACTACCATCATGGTGAGGGTGAGCATCATGGATTGGTGTTCGATGTGCATCCTTGGGAGGACCTTAAAGACACACTGCGACAAGGGGAGGACCTTCTGGTTTCTTAGTGTCAATGTGGGGAGGACCTTCGCAATTGCGGCCGTGATGGCGAGGACTACCATCACAACTATGTCAATGGAGAGGACTACCATTACAGCTGTCGCAGGGATAATATCTGCAGGATACACCCTAGGGAGGGCCTCTATAATGTACCATAATGAGGGGAGGTCCTTCTCATTGCTTGACGTCTCTACGGGGAGGAACTCCATTATCAGGGTGGCGAGGACTACGATTGTGATCAGATGCCTGACTGTGCGGAGTGTAGTTGCAACGTAACCCCTAGGGTGGACCTTCAGGGTAGGCCACAACAAGGGGAAGACCTTATTGTTGTGATGAGACATCACAGCGGGGAGGGCCTCCGCAGTTGTGACTATGATAGAGAGGACTACTATCATAATCTGTGGTCCCACTGCATGGAGAGTGTTTGCAGCATATACCCTAGGGAGGACCTTCAGGGTGGACCGCAGAAAGTGGAGGACCTTCTTGCTGCTCGATCTTCTGGTCATGTGGAGGGTTTCCAGGAATCGTATCAGAAGAGGAGATCTTGTAATCAATCATTATATGCCCGTGGGGGAGGGCCCCACGGGTGCTCTGGGGAGGACCTTCAGAGCTGCTGGTAGCAACATTATGGGGAGGACCTTCGCAACTTCTACTGCCACTACCATAATATGGTAATGGGTGGAAAGGGTTATGAGCCTAGGATGTGTGCTTAGCGGCGTTGGGAACCCCAGCTTCCAGCAGAGCGGAGTCATGAACCCGCTCTTTATTTTTTGACTGCCTTCGGCGCGTTCGAGGCGCTTTATTATGGGTATCTGGGACAGTCTGCTGTTAACAACGACCTTCACCTTTGGGTCCCTGTCTAATTGGGTCCCGTGATGCTGTCGGGATACCCCAACGAAAATCTTGACTTTTAGCAGAGATATATGCCTGCTCTGGAGCATCCATCGTGATGGACTGGTGTCCCCCAGTTGGAACGAGTGAAGCTGCTCGATCCGGTTGCCCTTGCATCGCGGAATATGGTCGGTGACCCTCCTGGCCAGAAGCAGGGATACTGATCTTATCTGAGGTGGCTATCTCGTCTCTTAGATGAGTCGCCTCAATTGGGGAGATGGGCTCACGAGCCCGAGTCCTTGTTGTTTCCGCTGATGTAATTACATTCTAGAAAGTCTACAAGATATGATCGAGGATCGATAGAGACTCCTCCATCATTCCCAGGATATATAGAGAGACATCATTGGCTTGAACGGGTTTGAAGGCCCATTCTGGTATCGAAGTAGGAATATCATGCTCTAGTCCTCCATTCGTTAGTGGGTACTAACAATTCTTTTGTGTCAGGGCAGGTGAACAAATCTTCCCCTATACCAGGATACGCCAGTTTATCTCTCTGTTTGCCTCCACATCAGGGTGGAAGACTTTACTTGCATCCGCAGGGAGCTGGCCCTGCATTTTTTGGTTTCCCACCGTATCGAGTTGGTGGCCTTTGTTGACGGGGAGACGTTCCCTCCAATTAATTTCTTCCACATCTGGGTGGCGGGCTTTGTCGACCACCACCATGTCAGGATGGTGGGCGTCAGAAGCATCTTCTAGGAGCTAGTCCTACAGGCACAGGGTCTCCACCACGTCAAGCTGGTGGGCTTCACGACCCTGGGCAGGGAGAGGTGCATGTCGGGTAAGTGGCTTTAGGTGTGAGCGATGGGCGTGACAGAGCTGAGCGGGGATGTGCGCCCGTTAGTATGATGCCGCCATGTCTGGATGGCGGGCTCGGGAGGAGCGAGTAGGTGTAGGTGCCTGTTCATGGTACGTATCTGTGCCTGGGAAGCGGAGCTCCTCATTAGGGACCAGGGTGATGACCGGTCCTTGAGTGTACGTTTTCCGCCCGCATCGGGCGGTCCGAGGGGTCGGAGCTTGGGGAGCGTGGGCCTGAATCCTCGTGGAGACATCCTCTTCAATGTGAAGATATTGAATCGCGGTGTGACTGTGATGACGTCTGCCGGTGAGGGCCTTAGAGAGGAACCCCCGTTCGGTGGGGATGAAGCCCTCAAAGTCGACCTCATCCGCCTTCCTAAGATAAGGGAGGTACACATTGTCTCATTTCGGGGATAGACTCCCGAAATGGTTGGAGACAGCAATAGGGGCTGTCTGGATCTGCCTTTGCAGCTACTACTGGGTAGGCGACCAGCGAGTTCTGGCGGATTGGAGGGCGTGCATGACTGCCTCCACCGTTGGGAGAGTACCGTTCACATGGTACTATCGAATCAGTGCGTCCGAGACCCAGCATTGAGGAAACTGGGTGGGTGATGGGGTCCTCCATAGGTGAGGAAGTCTTGTCATTGTGTAGTTGGAAGCACGCGCTTGTGAGTTCCTTCGGTACGCCATTGTATCAAAGGGAGTTCTGAAGGTAGTACCTGTAAAACAATTTAACAAATAAAAACAGCAAACCCATCAAAGCATCATCTCAGGATACCATGCGTAATTAATGACCTTGATTTGCCCTCCTTGTGAGTAAGAGGGGGGATAGGGTGGGATTAGGTTGAATCTATCATGCTTGGTTAAAGATTCACGTTGGGTTCACCATTTTTGTTTCGGATCGGTCTCGAAACACCCAATGGTTTCGTATCTGATGATGCGTGGACCTGATTTCCAAAGGCAGGCGTTTTCTGGAAGGTCTTACCAGTGACTCTTAAGAACTCACATTGGCCGAGAGGATGGGAAGTCGGGCTCATCTCACCCTTTTGGGGGTAATTATTGCATGTTCCGAGACTCTCTTATAGATTTAAGACGTATTCATATGTTCTCGAATATTTGGTTTATACCCAAGCATAGTATCCACATATTTCTCTTGGTTGCCAATGGTAAGTTGAACGAAGGGGTTCAGAATCATTTATGCCCAAGGTTTACCATCCCTCGTTGGATTAATGACCCTTAGCAGTCGAAACTCATTGAGGCAGCACTAGGAGTGGGGCAGTGAACTGATGTGAAGATAGTCAGATCGACCGGTTTTTGGGATCGAACATCATGGAGGCTTCCTACGTACCCTGACTAGGGGACATGGATCAAAGTCCACGTAGTTCTAATGGGAGCGCCGGAACCCGAGGGTCCATTGGTGATCGGGCTTAAACCTCATAGAGGCTTCCTACTTATCCATGTGGTAGGGAATCAATGTCCTTGTAGTTCACATTGGATTGGGACTTACGCTCTGAGGTAGACTAGAATGATGGACTGGGGCTTACACTCTAAGGAGGCCTAGGGCGATGGATTGGGGCTTACACTCTAAGGAGGCCCAGGGCGATGTCGTGGTCGATGCTTACTCTAATAACACGTGAGTCATGCTCGGTGTGAGAAACAAGAGGAAGCAGGGACCAGAGGATCACATCATGAAAGGTGCGTCCGTGAGAAGTGGAGTGGGGCTTATGCATGAGGGCAGCCCATAAAGTCAGGGCTTACTTAGGGATGGACGCCCATGGAGACAAAGCGCAGCGGGAGAGGGAAAGGGGTGCTCATGTGCCCGTCACCTCTCTTGTTCCCCAGGGAAGTACCTAGGGAAGTACCGAGGTGCATGGGGATGGATTCTTTCAGATGGGTATGCCACCCCCTCTCTGGGGAGGGGAGAAGTGCCCGACCGCCGAAGCGTGCAGTCCCCCATCCTGGTGAGTAGAGGCAGAAAGGGGGCTCTCGGGCTCAGACCCCGCATTACTGTGCGAATGTGAACCCAGGCATGCTTCCGAAATCTTCCCAAGGGTCAGGGCAACCCCTTTTCCCTTATTTACCGTGGGTATGTGAACTACAAATGGTGCACTGATGCGCTTGAGGGTTACACCACACGAATCAGGTGGCTCTGGTGGAGGCCTCGACTCAGGGCTGATGAGTAGGCCAATGATGAGGTTGCGAAGGATCAGGCTGGATTGAAATTGGAAGGCTTTTATCTGGATTGGGGAATGGGAACTCTGAAGGTTTTGGCAGGCCACACAGAGGTATGGGTGGTGGAGCCCTTCACGCAGGGAAGTGCTACGCGGCTCGAGAGGCCGTCCGCAAACTAGGGTGGTCTGCGGACTGATGGGCATCCCGCGAACCAAGGTGGTTCGCGGCTCCGGGTTCGATCCGCTAACTAGGGTGGTCCGCGGAGGGTTTCATGCAGGCAGCGGTGGCCAAGGGCGGCGTCGGCCATAGGCTCGTCGGTCGGGGCTTCGCCCGCGTAGTAGGGTGCTACGCAGTGCGGCGGATCGGAAAAGATGCATAAACTCCCTGGTCTGCGGGGAGTACATCCGCGAAGGGACCCTGGTTCACGGTTTTCTCTTCTTTGTTATTTTACGTTCGCGGATCACCAAGTTATTATGCTTTTTTTGGTTCCTTATTAGTTCATTCCCAGGTTCATACCTTCGCTGGATTGTGAACTGGAACTTTCTAAATCCTATGCCTTCCTTCGAAATCGTTCCACCCGAATTTGACTGATCTCCTCTCCGTTCCTTTCTTCTTTATTATTCTATCTCCTTTTATAGAGTGGGGAAAATGATGTACCTATGGTCATGGGTTACCTTTTTAGGAGGCCCATGACTGAAAACCCGGTTCACAGATGACTTGGTCAATCCGTAATTCGCGGTGTATTAAACACTCCTCCGTGAACCAAACTCAGGGAGTGCTTCATGGCCGCAGAGGGTTCCGCCTCCATTTCTAAAAAGAAAGTGGAGGCGGTTCAGGCCGGCTGAGGCAACTCACGGCTGGGGCAGTCCGGAATGGTGAACTGGGTTGGCGCATGTCCCGCCTCACGATTGCGGAGGATCTCTGCCTCCATCTCGCAAATGATGACAGTCTGCGGAGGAGGGATGCTTCGCGGAACCGGCCGTGTGTCGTTAACATTAGACCGGTCCACAGACCGGTTCCTCCTTCACCATCCTTGAGTATTTTCCACATTTGCCTAATCCTCTTGAGGGGAAATTTTGAAGAATCTCCCTTGAGTTAAAGGAGATCATCATTCTCTTTTGAAGATTTTTTTTCTCTTTTTTCAGGACCCTACAATCAACCCAATAAAATTTCTCCCAAAATAACATTAATCATTTTAAAATCACATTACCTAAAACCTCAAAAACAGGTTTCTATGAATTTGTAATTATGATCACCCTAATGGTTATAAACCCATTATGGAATCCATTACTCTTATCCTAATTGCAAAATTTATCTAAACCATTATCTAATTACAACTATATCAGGTTCGAACATACACTCCTAGATTTGGTTCTAACAATTTAATCATCAAATTTATTGTTATGTTACAAACAATCATGACCCATATTTAAACATCCAAAACCTATAAAAATATCATAAAATATCTAATCAATTATATAGGTGAGTAACTTTTTGGCATCTGGTTTTATAAAATTCTAAAAAATTCATACATAATGATACCCATGTCTTCATGTGAAAATTTTACACAATATTCTCTTGTTTCCATACTTAATATTACATGTTCGACATGTCCAATAAAACACTTCACACAAAAATCCTTTTTAACATAATTAATTTAATATAAATATTAACACCCTTGGGTAATTGAGAATAAAAGAAGTTTCAGCTCAAATGCCTAATAAGGGAGAATATAAACATTAACAGCTGAATTTAATTACAGAGAATAACATGATCCTAAGGGTGTGAGGAAACAATAAATGCGAATAGGAATAACATATGATAATTCATAAACATAATTTTTTTATAAATCACGATACATGTAATAATTGATCAATATAATACAGGTGTTATATATGTTAACAATAATGATCTATTTGAATGAAATTTTATAGAAAATGATATATTATAACATATATAAAGAATTGAAAAATTGTTTAAGTAATGTGGAACATCCAAGATTTATCTTGGAATCACCATAATAGATAATTCAAATATATCTTATGAGCATGATATAACTGGTAAAATATGTCTTCTCTTAGGAGTTAATTAAAATAAATTAACTTTATCATAACTTATGAGTAATATAACACTATAATCACCTAGGATTTAGTCTAATTAATTCAAATATATCGCATTACTAAATGAATTAGTGAGATATAATGGACCCACACATCACATATAAAAAACCCTTAAGTATTTTTTTATTCCCCAATACCACTTTTATTAATAATTTATTAGTACTATATCATTATATAAACCCTATGGCTGCATTAATTTCATCAATGTTATCATATATTGATTTTCATAAGAAAAAGAATAGATATTTCATAAAATCTACTTTAAAAATAATATATTTCCATTCATGGAAAGAAATTGAATTATATAGTAAGATCATATCCCTATACAAGCATATGATTTATTAAATTATTTTTACATAGATGGAAAATACATTTGTAATAACATTCAAATAGTTCCTTGAAAACATTAGAAAATATCATTTTCCTTTGATAAAATTTAAACAAAGAATTCATGGAATATTGGGAAAATATATTTATTTGAAAATTTATATAGAATATTATAATTCAATATACAATGAAAATAATGGTCATGACCTATGGAAAATCTATTCATATCGTAAATAATAATAATAAAAATTATTATTTTTAAATATTGAAAAAGGGTAAAAGAATGACCCATATGGAAATCATTGATAAATTTCATTATAAAACATTTCAAAATAGTGTTAATGTTCTTGGGAAATAAAATTTTTATATCATTTATTTTAATAAAATAAATTTCTTAATATAAGATAAACAATACAGGGTAAGTGTTTGGAAGGAATTTCTTTAAAACATTAAAACATATTTTGTAAATAAAAACAATTAATGATGTTTAAAATGAAAAATAATTTGAATTTATGAACATAAGAATTAGAATAAAATTACATGAGATTAAAAATTGTAAATATCTTATATTTAAAGAGTCATTATATAAAACTTATAAATGAATTTTGGTGCATTAATCAAAACATGTATCATAGAAGGATGTTTGAGATGAGAAACCATTAAAAATTGGATAATGTTTTAATAAAAAAGGCATTGAATAATGAAAATAAAATGATTTTATAAAATCCATTATTTCCATGAAAAAATAATTTAATACACATTCAAGAAATATTATATAGACTATATAAAATAAATTATAGTGGATAAAATGAATTATATCTCAATTATTTTCAATTGAGACCATGGAAACCCTTTGAAGTTTTATAAAATATTAATCATTATCTCATGAAAGGGTAAACTATAAATGAAATTTCAATGTCATGATAAGATATTTCTTCATGATATAATATCATAGTTGAAATTATATACACATAATAGAAAAAAGTAGATGAATATTACCAAAAATGTTTCAAAGAAACAATATTGAGGTGAATAATCCTTACAAAGATCCCGTAATTGAATTTATATCAATAAAATAAAATTATTATGTGTAACAACATTAAAACCACACAAAAAAATTGAAATTCAGAAAAATAATATGAAATCCATTTTAATATATAATCATTGAATAAAATAGTCAATAAAGTAAGAGTATAACCCAATGAATGGAAATTGAGTTAATAAACCCCTTATATTGAGTATAAATCTGGTATATACATCAATTTTATTTCTATATAACAATATTATATTAACTATTTACTTGTTTTGGAACCTTTCATTTTTTATGGTATTAACATTAATAAATCTATCAAATTTATTACAATGATATATATAATTACTTAATCAGTTCATTCCATGTTGGGTGTTTTGAAGATGTATGTTAAATAATTGAAAATTGAATTTGGTAGGTTAAACATGTTAAAGTTGTCATTATTCCAACATATTTGGAACAAAAATCCTAAAATTATTGTGAATTTTTAAATAAAATTATATTTTAAATTCACCCATGATAGGAAAATGTGAAAAATAATAAAATCACTTTGTAGATGCGGTATTTTATATGTACACACAAGCAACGTTATCATTTTTTTAATTTTTGGAAGGTTAAGATTCTAGTTAATGTAATATATTTATATAATAATAGTTAATTAATAATTTTATTATATATTTATTAAATAACTCATAAAAACCATATTTTGGAGGTTGGTATGAAAAACGAATCCTGTCTCTTTGCCAAGGTTGTATTACAAACAAATGCACAAGTGATGATTTCATTCTTTATATGTTGGAAAAGAAGATGACTAATTTTTTTAAATTAACATAATAACACCATATAAAATATAACATATCTATGGTTGTATTAGCGAGTTTATATAAAGGATTATTTGAGCTATGTGGATCACGGTGGTGTGAAAAATATTGGATATGTGGTGTCCAATTATATTTAAAGAAAATAAAATCTTATAATTACATTAGAAATTTAAAATTAATAAATTATTTTCCATGTTTTTCTAGGAAAAAATGTTCTAGAAATTTCAAATATTTTCTAGTTTAATATTAAAATAATTACAATAAATAAATTATTAAATGGTTTATTTTGAATTCTAAACCTTATCGTTTATTTTAACTTATTTTGTAACAAATTTTAACTATAACCGTGATAATTACACTTCCATTACTAAAGTGTTATAAATTTAATGTTAAGTAAACATTTACCCAAAAAATTTCAGTAGATACAATTTTATAACATAATCAAACCACTTGTCCTCATTCATTATTTTAATGATTTTATATTAAATATGAATAAATTATTTAACATAAAAACCCATCAAAGTAATTTTTCAAACTATTCACATTTTTTGATTTCAAATATATCAATATAAGAATGTATTTATAATCTAAATTCTTACACTATTAATTATAAATTTTTATTAACCATAAAATTCTAAATAAAACATAATTAATCTAAAATAATATTACTTCTTATGATTTTTAAATAATTTAAGTAGTTTATTATACTTCTTTCTTAAGCTCCGTGTCGGCATCATGCAAGAATTGAATGTAATTATTCAATTAATAGAAAATAAAAATAAATAAAAATAAATGAAATAAATTAATTATGTTCATAATAATATTTTACATTCATGTATAACATCATATTAACATTATAAAAACATATAATATAATTTTAAATCTAGAGAGTTACACTTTTGAGTTCTCATTTACATAAATTAATATAAACAACATTATCAAATTAAAATGGAAAAAAATATAATTTTTAGAATAAATGAAGGGGGTTTTCAAAATAAATTCATACAATATAAATAATTCACGATTTTTGAATATTTTGAAATCCATATCACAAGATTATTAACCTTAATTTCCCAATTTACCCTTACTGAGGTGAAAAATACATACAATGTTTAATATTCATTATGACAAAAAAAATATTAATATTTTTACCAAATTTTATACATATGAATCAAAATATTGAAAGCATTTTTAAATAATAAATTTAAATAACCATAATAATATAATTTTATTATAAATTCATAAAAACAAGGAAACCCAGTTTTTAGAAAATTTCATTTTTATGCCAAAAAATGTACTTGTAGAAAAATAATGTATAATTCCGATTCATAATTAATTAATTATAGTATTTTTGACTAAATTTTGGTTTTGTTTATTTTTTATAAAATTACATTCATAACTAGACTTTGTAATGAATAGACATTCTAATTTTTTAAAAATTCTGTCTTTTGACTATTCACTGATTTTTTTAGAAAGATCCTAAAAATCATACCCATTTTAAATTGGATATGATAATTTAAAAAATTATAATATTTTATCAAGTAAATTTTTTAAAATAGTTATAAATTAATTTAAAAATTCTCTTATTTAAATAAATAATTCTTTTTTTAAGAAAACATATTTTTGAATCATGAAAATAATTTATTGAATAATGAGTTCTTATATCTTGAGTATTAATATATAAATTGTTATTGAGTAGGAAAATTTTATAAATACTACATAATTTGGTTACTCTTATTCTTATCTTTGAGCTCAACTAAATGTTTATAATGGTCATATTAAAATAATGATATTTTTTGTCATTTAAACTCAGCATCATGTGTCATATACGCTATCAAAATAATTTTATTTTAAAATATAAGTGTGGTACAATTTTTCAATGTGAAAATAATAATTCATTCCTCTGAATAATTATTTTTCACATAGATTCTAAATATTTATTTATTTGGGGAATTATTAACTTAACTATATACACTTTATTTATACTATGTAAATACCGAAGGCCTTATTATTTTCATTGAATAGTATATCCATAGAATTGTACATGATTTTATTGAATAGAAATTTTTTCCCACGAGTTTATCATGTTTTGATTATTATTTAAATTATGAATTAATTATTTATGTTATTTCATTTGAAATTGATATGAAACCCATTTTCATTACATGGTTCTTTATGATGCGATGAATAAAACCCATTATATTTCCATGGTTTCTTGGTGAAATGATAAATAATTGGTTTCAAGTGGAATATATAATTATGAATAAATGATGGGTGCGGTCATATATCACCCTCCAATGAATTAGTTAAAATTTTATATATCACAAGATAAGTGTTCACAAGAACATTGTATTTTATCACAACCATGGGAACTGATGGTATGGATGAAGAATGAAATGATTCAATATACTAATGATTTTTCCATATTTTAATGATGTTAAAGATTTATTATTAATATAATGATTATATTATTCTCTCATATCTCATGTTTATTAAACCATGTTTCCAAAGTCTTTTAATTGTTATTTTATGTTATTCCAGGCATTATTCAGTGATTTAGAATATATTATTTTTTGGGTAAGATATTCTTATATATCTTGATTATACACTATAATATCTTGTCACCGATCTATCAGGTACATCATTAAACTCATTTTGGTTTTCCTTTTCTTATTATCTGTATGGGGATGAGAAGAAATTAGTAGGATACCTATAGTGGTGAAGTAAGATATTTTTAGACTTTTATATTTAACAAAAATTTTCTATAGGATTTTGGAGGATTTCACACCATGTAAATATGTTACATGACATGTAAGAGTTTAGGGATGCCATTCGTGAAAGGATTAACACTGTTAAAGAGTACATGACATAAATATATGTTTCACATCATGAATGTTTTAAATAATATAATTTAATATAAGGTGACATGCTTTCCAGCGTATGTGGGAATTTGATGGTTATAGGTCAGGTAACTGGGTTACACGTTGTGTAAAAACCCACATACAATTTTTAAAATAGGCGTGTGGTTGTTTTATTTTGATTCATTCTCCAGACTATCTTGCTCTCAACCCAGGGCAATTCCTAAGTGATTTTGGGTGACTCCACTCATTCTACAATGATCTGATTTCATTCAATATTTATTTCGGTTGCGGTACATGTACTCGGGTAAGTGATCTTCCACTTCTTTATTGTCTTTGATCACGGTAGCACCCTAAGGTTTCATTATTGGATCTATTGGTCAAATTTGGTGTTTCTTCAGGACATATTCTAGATCGGTGGTGTGATCTCATTCCATAGACCATTTCATAGTTTGTTAAAGTGCAGGGGGAATTCATTCTGGAGGTATGTGGGTTTCTTCCTTTCCCCTAACCCCCTTGTTTTATAAATTGGTTCAATCTAGGGATTTGGATTTGATTCTAGGGCCTTCGTAAATGTTTTTGGGGTTTTGTGGTTATGGGACACCATTTCTGGCATGTGTGATCCATGTTTCGAGGTAGGTGGTTCCATATCTATCCTATGCTGATGAACCTTATTATTCATACTTTATAAACTAATTTATAAAAGGAATTAGAATGATTCATTTTTGTGTGTTGAAAAGAGTTAAAAAATAGTTTTCCCCTAATTGTTGATAAATCGAATAGAAAAGGTTATTCTCATTGAATTTAAATGGATTTATGAAATGGTTTGGAAATTATTTCTGAAACATTTATATGTTTATAAAAATGTGCATATGGGTTACTTAGGGTACCAGGTGGAAGGTTTATCTTGAGGCCATCATCTGTTTTGGGGGTTTACTTTTTGGGTTGTTCCTCATATCCTAGTGTGTAGATTATTGGATTTATGTATGTATATAATGTTGGGGTTTAAATTTTTGGGGTGTCTTTCTTTTCCTGGAGGGTAGATAATTGGATTCATGTACCATAATTCCCTGTTCATATATTTTGGGTACGAGTAATCGACTGCCTGGCCTATTGTATTCCTTGGTATAGTGTTTAATGTGAGGCTACTATTTTTTTGTATTTAATGGATTTTTCATATTTCTTCCTTAATATTCATGTTTATTCTTGTGATACATGATATAGAAAAATGTTATTTTAAATTGATATACTTTCTTTAGTTATAGAATTTATATTAAAAGGAAATTATTACCATGCTTTCTATAAAATTTCTTTACTAATTATCATGATGTGTTTTATTTAAAATGGGCATATATAAATGTTGTAAATATAATTTAAATGGAACACCAAGGTGGGATCCTTTTGTGTCTATTAGATCACACCCTAAACACAACTTTGTTGGTGTGTAAACCATTCTATGTCTTCAAATATAGGGAAAGGAATGGCTCCGTAGTGAGGTGGTGAGATTTCAAGTCAGTTGAGTTGGTTAGATAGTGGGGAGATAGTGGGAGTTCATCCATGCCATCACATGGAATAGCCCTTTTCATTTTCTTCCTCTGTAGTTGGTCTAGTCTCATAGAGTTGTTTATGCTTTTACAATCATTTTTTCTATTGTCTTATCACAGTTATGGAATATATCTGTTGGATTTACATTGTTTATTTTTGCTTCGTGTGTCTATGTTCCATGTGTTTTATTCAGGTTGGGTGAAATTGTTCCCTCTGTTTTTTCATTCGATGCCCCAGTTCTTTTTACTAGCCTGTGGGGATCAGAAACACCCTTTGGATATGTGATAGATCGGGTCAAGTTCCAGGTTGGAGGGAAACTCAGGTCGGTTCATTACAATTTTGTATCAAAGGAGGGTTTTCCTCAAGATTCGTCATATTGGGATGTCTGTTAGATAATAGATATAGTTGTCATGACTTTGGAGTTATGTAGCGATAATTTCCTAGCCAGATCTTATCATGATGAGACTCAAGGTACAGTGGGAAGTTGGGATCCATGTCTTTAGTGTTCTGTTTTATTTTAAATATCAGTTTCTACTTATGGTTTTTCTCATTTAATATGAGATTTAATCTATTATATGATCATTCCTTCTATTTCTGTGTGTAGCAGTATGCCTCCGAGATGTCTTCCTTGAGTTCCTTAAGATGTTGGTGTCAATGTTGTACAAGGAAATCTGCCAATGGATCAAAATCTCATCGATACTATCATTTGAGTAGTTCATGATGTTGATCAAAATGCACCACGAATTTAGAATGTGGTTGTTGAGGTACAACCAAGAGCTGGAGGAGAGAGAGAGCGGTTGTGGTAATTATTCCTTCAAAAGATAGTATCCTTTAAAGTAATTAATGAACCTTCAAATGCAGTAGACTTTCTAGATAGGATCGATCAACTATTCAAATTCATGGAGACACCTTTGAATATCAGGGTAAAGTGTGAAGTGTTTAGGGTTAAGGTTTATGGAAAGCGATTGTGGGGCTCTATGGTCTAGGAATACATACACATAGACTTATATTACAAGGGTTTTAAAACCCAATTCTTCCAACATTTTTTTAGAGTCACTCAAATTGGAAAATTCTCTAGAGTTCCTATCATTGTAGAAGGTAAAGCATTCGGGGGTAGCGTACACCAATAGGTTTGATGAGATTGTCCATTTTTCTCCAAACCTGGTGAAACAATGACCAACTAAAGGCTCAGATGTACCTTTAGGGTTTATGACCAGATTTCATATCATAGTTATTTATATTGAAACTTTATACCCATGTAGAGATGGTGGATAGAGCTATGATGGTAAATATGGATATGTAAGGCATGGTTTTTTTCCAACTATTCTCTTCCATATAAGGTTAGATTTAGTGGAATGGTTAGGAAGAAGGGAAAGTGGTAAGATTATCATATTAGTGGTAGTGGTGGGTCTTAGCAGTGAGCCTTCGCCACACTATCTGCTAAAGCTAGTAGTGTGTCTAACATTCTATAATTGTGGTAGGGTCAGACACACCAAAAGTATTTGTCCAATGCCTGTGAAGACATGAAACAACTATGGTCATGTTGGTTATATAAAACACTTCTGTCAGCCTATGACTATGCCTCATAATAGTCTGGTTTCATTGGCTTCAAAGGCTTTTGCGGTGCAGTTAGATGCTTTAAAGACTACTAGGCTCCATCCCCTGGCCTCATGAGTGAAAAATTTTTATGTATAAGATGAGTGTCCAAAGAAAATTGATTCGGGTCAAAAAAATGGTGAGAGGTACTATAATTATTTCATCTTCAGTATCAATTACTTTATTTGATACTGGTGCCTCTGACTCATTTATATCTACTCATTTTGTTGATATGCTTAAACTTCCAATAGAAGTGATTTAATTTATAATGGATTTAGTGAAACCTCATGGAAAGATGATAGAGTATGGGTTTTTAAGTCCTTCTTGTTTGTTAACAGTTGATGATATGGAGTTGGTTTTGGATTTT
The DNA here is from genome assembly GCA_963277665.1 of Viscum album. Taxonomy (NCBI): domain Eukaryota; kingdom Viridiplantae; phylum Streptophyta; class Magnoliopsida; order Santalales; family Viscaceae; genus Viscum; species Viscum album. The sequence goes on from OY728140.1 coordinate 1,144,569,938, forward strand.
ATCATTTTTTATCTTAATATTCTTGACGTCATTATCGGTATGGAATGTCTTATCCCTCATCAATATTTTGTTGATTGTTATCATCGACATTCTTCATTTATTATTATTGATGAAGGATCTTCTGTGTTTCCTGGGAAGTGGTACTCGATATTAGGATGTGCATGGCATACCCACCCGGAGCTTAGGAGGTTTTTGTTTTCTATTTCATTTTAGGCTGATGACATTTCTCCTATTTTTGAACATTCTATTTTTGTGTGATAATTTATTGATGTTTTCTTAGATGAATTCTATGGTCTTCCTCCAGAGATAGAGGTATATTTTATGATTAACCTGATTCCAGGTATGAAACTGATGTTGATACCTTCTTTTCGTATAGAACTAGTGGAGATGAAAGAGTACAAAAATCTATTGGATGACCTGTTGGAAAAAGGTTGCATTCTCTCTAGTGTTTCACCTTTGGAATCCCCTTTTCTCTTTTCCAGGAATGTAAATGGTTCACTACGGTTGTGTGTGGACTGTTTTAAGTTCAACTCTGTTGCAGTTATGAACAAACATCCTTCTTGTCATGTAGATGATTTGTTTTATCAATTAAAGGGGGATAAGTGGTTCTTGAAGATTGATCATCAATTGGGTAATCATCAGCTCAGATTTTGGGAGTATAATGTATTGAAGACATCTTTTAGGAGAAGGTATGACCATTATAAATATATTTTGATGACTTTTGGCATAAAAATGATCTTGTAGTTTTATGGATTTAATGAATTATATATTCCACCATTATCTTGACTCTTTTGAAGTAGTGTCCATTAATGATAATCTAGTTTATTTAAAATTTGAGTGTGAGATCGAGCACCATCTAAGTTTGGTTCTAGAAATTTTGTGAAGTCACCATTTGTATAGAGAACTTTCAAAATGTAGTTTTTTGGATTCAAGTAGTGATGTTCATAGGGAAACAAATTTATGAATGTGTATTATAAATTGATCCATATAAAGATAAGGCTTCTTAATCATGGATTAAACCACAAAATGTATTTGAAATTAGTAGCTTCCTTGGTCTTACAAGATACTGATGAAGGTTTGGTAAGGATTTCTCTAAGTGTGTGTCACCTTTGACTGATCTTACTAATAATGTTATAAAATTCACCAAGGATGTGAAGTTTTAGTATTATTTTGATGAAATTAAATGTATTTTGACAACAAATCTTATTCTGATCTTACCTAATCCTAGTAAGGGATACATGGTATTTTGAAATGCCTATAGTGTTGGTTTGGGATGCATGATTTAGTAGGATGACCATGTGGTATATTATAGATCTTTCCTTCTCCAAACTCATGAAAGGAATTACCCTACTCATGATTTAAATCTTACTATAGTTATGCATGCGCCTAATGTGGGAAGCACTATCTTTTGGGGGACATATTCATAGTCATATCAGATCATAACTATTTGAGTTATATCTTTTCTCAAAAAAATTAATCTCAGTCAGAGATCATGGGTAGAATACATTAAAATGTTTGACATTGATATCACCAACACTCCATAGAAGGGGAATTCCATTTTAGACACTCTTAACTAGAATGTACCATCACAGACTATTATAGAATTGAAAGAGGAGTAGAACCTTATGGAGGTTTTTGCTCAGTTTCACCTAGATGCTCAGGATGATGTTTCAGGTGTGATTATGACCAATGTGAAGTTATCATAATATCTACTGGAATCTATCTTGTAGAGTTAGCAGCAATATTTTTAGTTTAATAATGTTCGAGAATAAATTTATGACAGGGAGACCATTTCGGGTTGGTCTCTCTCTTCTGATGCAAGACTCCACTTTGGGAATCACGTTTTTGTTCCAGTATACATGAAGTGTTTAGTATTGTTTAATTATCATATATCTTTTTGGTCCGTTAATACAAAAGATAAAAATTTGTATTACGACATTAGACAAAAAATCTTGTGGTCGGTTATGAAGAATGAAATTTTAGATTATGTGTTCTGCTGTTACACCTTCTAACCGATAAAATCAATTCATTTGAAGCCCTATAGTTTTATTCATCCTCTTATAGTGTTATTATGAAAATTGGATGTGGTATCCAAAGATTTTTTGTTGTTGTATTACCATGAAATCCTCAAGGTGGGAATGATATTTGGTTGGTTGTTGATTGGTTAATGAAGTATTCTCATTCCATTCTGATCAAGGATACCACTTAGTTTGAAGAAATGGGTAAGATGTATGTGTAGATGATTGTGAGTTTATAAGGGGTTATTTATTTCATTGTTTTGTATAGGGATCCCATGTTTACCTCAAGGTTATGGAGGTGTCTCGAAGAGGCAATGAGAACCTATATCATGTTGAGAACATCTTACGATCCATAGATAGACATTCAGACAGAACATATGATTAAGATCTCATAGGATATTCTTCGTTCATGTGTCTTAGATTTTTTTGGAAAATGGGATAGCCATCTCAGGAAAGTTGAGTCTTTTACAACAATAGTTTATAGTCATTGATAATAATTCCTCACATAGAGGTGTTTTATGGTCTCTCATGTAGATCACCTCTTTGTTGTCCTAGGTGTTAGAAGTATATTTAGTTGGACTAAGTTTGGTCCAAGAGACATAAACAAAGATTCATGAGGTACATCGACGTTTGGTTATAGCACAGAGTCGACATAAATCATACGTGGATCGGTAATGTCGTCCTCTAGAGTTTTTCATTGGAGACTATGTTTTCTTGAATGTTTCTCCTTCGTTGGGTCACCATTGACTAGTAATACAAGTAAAACTTTCTTTGAGGTATTTTGGACTATTTGAGGTCACTAAGAAGCTTGTGTAGTTTTCTTATTAGATAGAATTTTTAATTTAGTTGATAGTTATTCATGATTTTTTCCACATATATTATCTCATAAAGCACCATCCTGATCCCTCTCTCATTTTTAGTTGGGAAGAGATTGAGTTATATCTATATGTTTCTGTTTTAGAGATACCAATTGAGATTATCAACTCTAAACAGAAACACTTTTGTGGAAATTAAATTCTATTAGTCTAAGTACTATAAAAACATAGATCAGATTCCCATGAGAGTTGGGAACATGATTTGATGATGGGGGACCAGTGTAATCATCTTTTTCCAGGGACTACATCTTCTATATGACTTCATGGGGGTGTAAAGTCATTATGGTAGGGAGTTTGTAACATCCTATTACCAATCTATTTGGTATGTCTTTAACCATGGAATAGTTTTCCTTTTACCATTGTTTGTATAAATCTATAAAGTAATTTTTAGGATAACCATAAAGGTGATGTTAGATATTTATTGGACTCTAAGCTTTAAACATATTTTTTTAGCATGTTGTAGGAAAATTTCACACCATGTAACTAGTTCACATGAAGTGTAATAGTTTTTTTTGAAATTTATGAAATGATTCATGACATGAATCATTAAATGACATGAATATATGTTTTACATCAAGAATATTTTAAATATTGGATTTTAATCTGAGTTGATGGGTTTTACAGCGAATGTTGGACCTTGGAAGTTACACGTTGTGTCATGACACACATTCAATTTTTAAATTAGGTGTGGGGCTGTTCTGTTTCATTTATTTCTCTAAAATCTCTTTATGTAATCCTAGGAAAATTACAATGTGATTTTGGGAGACTCCTTTTATTATATAAAAATCTAATCAGCATTAGATCTTCATTGCAGTTGCGGTGCATCTCTCTAAGTAAGTGATCTTTCATCTTCTTTGTTTTCTTTGATCATGGTAGCGCCCTTGGGTTGAATTATAAGATCTATTAGTCTAAGTTGGTGTTTCTTCATGAATTATTCTAGATTTTTTGTGATATATAATTCTAGAGGCCATTCCCTTGTTGGCCACAGTGCAATGTGCATTCGTTCTTGAGGTATATGGGTTTCCTCTTTCTAACAACCCCTTGTTTTCTAAATTAGGTCAATCTTGTGACTTGGATTTGATTCTAGGTCCTTCATATAATTTTTTTGGTTTTTCTGGTAGATACTTTTGAGGGATTATGTAACCTAATATTAGAGGTAGGTGGTTTTGTCTCTAGCCTATGTTAATGATCCTTATTGTTCTTAAATTATAAACTGATTTATACATGGAATTGGCATGATTGATTTGTGTGTGTTGAAAAGAGTTTTTAAGGAAAATAATTTTCCCCTGACTATTGATAAATGGAATGAAAAAAAGTAGTTTCAAAGAACATAAATGGATTTATGAAATGGTTTTGAAATTATTTTTGAAATATTCAGATGTTTTTGAAAACAAGAACATGGGTTACCTTAGGTACTAGGTGGAAGGTTTAGCCTAAGGCCATCATCTATTTTGGGGGTTCACTTTCATGGGTGTTCCTATAGTTAAAGAGTGTAGATTATTTGATCTATGTGGGTATATGATGTTGGGGTTTTACTTTCTGGGGTGTCTTCCTAGACCTAGAGTGTAGATGATTGGCTTCAGGGACCACAACTCACTGTTCATAGATTTTGGGTACGAGAAGTCTGCTACTAGACATATTGTATTCCTTGGTACTGTGATGCATGTGCTACAACTGTTGTTATTTATATTTCTTGTATTTTTATTACTTTATCCCTGACATGCATGTTGATTCTTGTGAAAGATGATATGAAAAAATGTTCCTTGAAATTGATATACCTAGTTTTGTTTTTGAACATTGAAAAAGAGAAATTTTTACCACATTTTCTATAAAACTAATTTACTTTTTATCATTCCATGTGTTATTTAAAATGAACATACAATAATTTTTATATAGAGATAGTATTTGGAACAATTGGGTGGGATCCTATTAACCCTATTATCTAACACCTTGCACACCTCTTCAGTGGTGCATAGTCTATTGTATGTCTCCCAATGCAGGAAAAGGCAAGGCACCATATTGAGGCGACAATGTCTCATGTCAGTTAATTTGGGTAAATAGATGTGAGATAGTGGGAGTTCATCCATGCCATCACATGGAGTAACTATTTTATTTTGTTCCTTTATAGTTTGTATTGTCTATTAATGTTTTGGATTATTTTAAAGTCGTTTGTTTGCGCTTTATTTTTCATAGATATGGAATACATCTTTTGGATTTACACTATTTCTTCTTTCTTCGTGTATATATTTTCATTGTGTTTTATTCATGTTGGGAAAAATCATACCCTCTGGTTTTTTGTTTGATGCCTGGGTGCTTGTTGCCAACCCGTGGGGATCGTGAACGCCCATCAAGTATGTGATGGATCGGTTCGGTTTCTAGGTTTGATGTAAACTCAGGTTAGTTCATCACAACTAATAGACTCATCTTATGATCACTTGGAACATTAATTTTTATTTATAATAAGTATCCATACTAAGAATTTAATATTTCCTATTTATTATGTTTACATTTCCACATGTTATGAAAAAATTAATATGAATTAAGTGTCTAGAAGAGAATATGATGTGGAGGATATGTGTGAGATTTTTAAGTATTTCTATAAAGTAAGTAGTTTATTATATAGAGGAAAAAATTTACATTTCATAAAAGGAACATGGGTTCTGTTAGTAAAATTTAAATCTTAATTTTCTTGAACTATAAACCTAAAAGGTAATTCAGTAGTAAATGTTTTATTATTTTTTTTAATTATATACGTGTATCAATGAAAATGGGTAAATTTTATTTATTTTTCATTGAATCTTCAAGTACGGGTCTAGGGGATGCCTCTATAATTTTTTTGACACATGCATTTCATCAATTAATAAGAACATTATATTTAAATTCAATTTCTATTGATAAAAATATGATATTAAAATTATTAAATAAAAAAGAATATATATATATATATATATATATATATATTAATATATAATTTAAGAAAAAGGTCAATAATGAAATTTTATGAATGAAGGAAAAGAGGATGAATGATGATTTAGTGATGGGATATTAATAATAAAAAAATGTTTGGTGGATGTAAATTGAGTAGTAAGTAAAAAATTAAAAATAAAATTCATTACATAACTTGAATCATGATTTAGTGATGAGATATTGAATTGAAAAAACATTATAGACATCATTGTTTATAAAATAAGAGAAATTTTAAAAGATTTAACAATGATGAAATATAAATCCCAAAAATAAAATGAATGTATAATAATATAAATTCATAGGATTGAATCAAACAAACATAGTTTAACCCATTGAATTCATATATATTATTATGAAATGAAACAAAAATGAATCAAAAAACTCTTTTGAAAAATGTTTTGTGTGATTTATAAATCAATATGAGTTAAAATGTTACCATAAATTTTTTAGATATAAATGGAAAAGTGGAATGTATTTATTTATATATCTATTGATTTAGACATTGAAGAGAAAAATGAGTACTATAAATGAATGGGGAAATGAAGACAACAAAAAGAAACATGAAAAAATAAATCACATGTTCTCCCAAAATCAACATGCAGTTCATCTATTAAATACATTAACTAAATTTATGTACAAATAATTATTTTTAAGTATTCCGTAATCATTTATTATCAAAAAAAGATAAATAATCTACAAAACACCATTAACCACATTTTCACAAAAACACTTTTCAATACCCAAGGTAATGTATACAATTGAACTTATATTAATTAGAATACAATAACCACTTTATCAAATAAAAATAATTTTCACAACATAAAATCACATACCAAATAGACGGGTAATCTATATTCCAATCTTGTATCATTACAAAAACAAAAATAATACTCCAAAAATATATTTTTTCTAACTAAAATCCAGTCACAAAATATTTTAAATGTGTATCGAGGCCATTTAATTAATGATCAAACTAAATTTTTTTCTCATAAATATATCCTTAAATATAAAATTTTCATCAAATAATAACATTACAACCTATAATTCTTTAAAAACTATGATTTGACAGAAACTATAATGAACTAATCATAACTATCCCTAAATTAAAGTGTTTACACAAAACATTTCATCAATTTTATACCCAAAACCTATTAGAAATATAGTTTTAGATAATTATAATACTTTAAAAAAAACCACACATTATAAAAAATGGAATTTTTTCTACTATACTGAAACCTTCAATTGATACACTTTGTTTAATTATGGTTGCAATATTATTCCTATATGAATATCCTTGAAATAATAATAATTATTATTATTAATTCCCTAGGGAAAAGGAATAATATTAAAGAAACACACTCAAATTACTAGTAAGGTGTAGCTTATGTCTGAAGCTAACATAATATAATCAACACATAAAAAATTCAGAATGAATAAAAAATAATTAAAAATGATATTTATCTAACAACTGGAGCATGAAACATATATAGGTATAAAAATATAAATAACCACATTGAAAAAATTAGTCTAAATGAAAATTCAACACATAATGATAGAAATATATTTCAAGACATCAAGTAATATTCATTTACATAATAAATAAATAGTTATTCTTTAACAAAATACCCAAACTAGACAATCTCATAAGACCTATCAATACATCAAGTCGCTATAATATTTAGGCTCCACTTATCCCTAAATAATCCAAATACATTTATCATATGAGATAAATAAATAAACTATATATTAGTAAATATACAGCCCTTAGTAATCAATATATATTCATATTCAAATAATGAGATTATATATTATCAATATTTCTCTTATCAATAAATGGAATTACATCCCAATCTCGCCTATCATTATATATAATGTCGATGAACCATAGATATATGTTCCACATGAACATGAAAACATTCATAATTCCATCATAGAATAATTAACCAAGAGAAATTAATGGGCTTTAAAAAAATCCCATAAAACATGATCACAATACATCAATAGAAAAAACGGATTAGAATATAAGAAAATATACCTAGTGAATCATAAAAAACTTATAATGATGTTGAAATAGATGAAAAAAACATAAAATATTTCTAGAAAAAAACTAGAATATATAATAAATAATATTTCTGTTTTCATTGAGATTGACCTGAAAGGAAATACTTCCTAATAAATAAATATATAAATTACTCTAGAAAACCATTAAAAATTTGATAAGAAGCAACATAATGATATCTAATAAAGATAGAGGGAAATTTTATTCTTGTGAAAAGAATTAAAAAGGTAGATTAATATAAATAAATAGTAATTAATTTCAAGTATAATATAAAATGATAATTTGAAATAATTTATCACTATTAAATAATAATAATTAAAAAATATAAATAATACTAGTATTAAGAAGAAATATTACAACCTGAAAAAAAAGAGACGAATTTGGTTCCACATACAAGAACCCTTTCAGTAAAATTTAAATCCAAAGTAATGTAAAACTATAAGGATTCATTTAAGACCAAAAAAATATAATAATCAATGTAAATATATAATATTAGAGGTAAATAATTAACAATTTCTCTAAATGGATTTTTAATATAAGAGACCATGATTTGAAAGTGATATTGGAAAACAAAACCCTTAGAATGATAATAATATTTATTTTATGAAATCAATAAGAATTTTTTGATTTATATATATATAATTATAAAAAAAAGTTAAAAAATATTATCTGATATAATGATTGCAATCATGGATTAACATAGGTAATAATTAAATGATATTTCTCAATGGAAGAAAATTGAGTATTGAATTTGTATTGTTATAGCCCAAACTTGCATCATATATTCTATAACATCCTGAATAAAAAATTATATTAAAAAATTATATTTTTTTGAAGTTTTTTATCTTCAATTATTTATTATTATTATATTTACCTATCCTATTTTCATATTTTATTCATGTATTAAATTAATATTATTTATTTCTGTCATAGTGCAGTAGTTTCGTTCAGAGTCTCCAAAAAATTATTGTGTAATTATTATGGGAAATTTTATTTTTTTCAATCCTCTATAATTAAAATAAGTGTCATTGAATACTATCCAAATTATTCCTGAATAACGTAAGATCAAAAAATCATCATATAACTACCATATACAGAATATTTCTTAATATTCAAATTTTTGGCATTTAAATTTAATAACAAGTGTATACATTATAATTCATTGTTATCAAATATATTTTACCATAAAATAATAATAATAATAATAAAATTACATTACTATTAATTTAAAATTCTATTCAAAAGTAATATTTTTTGAATATCAATTAAATTCATAAGTTTTTTTAAACCCAATTTTTACTTTGGTTGCGTGAAACCATCTTGGTGTGTGATGCTTTTTGAATGAGAATAAAATTAGAGAATAATAAATAATTTTTTTCATTAAATTTTGAAAAATGATACTAATTTAGGGTTATGTTTTATAATTATTAATGTTTTTAATTGGGAATTGAAAACAAAACAACATCTTTGAAAATAAATAATTTTGATGTAGTGATGGCTCATTAAAATAGATTTGTGAGAGGTAATGGGTGATGTATCATCATTCACAAATAAAAAATTCCATTTGATTAGGAATATAATTATTGAAGAAAATTAATCATTTTAAGGACAATTATGACAATTAAAAATAAATGTGAAAGAAGAAAGAGTCATGGAAACTTTTCCATTGTTCTTTCAATCGCCTCCTTCTAATTAGGTATTAAGCTCGTGTATAATGGAATTTTGTAAGAGAATGTGATGTAGAGACATGAAATATTAAATATAAATTGTTATTATAGTAGAATATATATATATATATAATACAAAACCACATAAGTGTTTTGGAATTATTATAATGTTTCACCCTTTAGAGGAAAAATTCACTGACATTTTCTCAAATATTTTAAATTTAAGGGTTAAAAATTAATTTTAGAATGGTTCATAGTCGATAAGTTGAAAATGTATGATTTTATAAATATTTAATCAATTCTATATGACTCAATATATTATTCCATTAGTTATATGTTGATTTATAGATCATTATTAAAATTAAAAAACTATTTATGATATTTTGATGGTTATTCTCATAATGTTTCTTTGAAAATATCCAAATAATTATAAAAATAAAATATAAACATTTAAATGATTTAACACCTATAATTTTAGTCCCTAAAAATTATGAAACAAAATATTTCATCCCAATAGTTTAATTTTAGTCATAATTCATTCAAAACCATTTACTTTTACTTTTTTCAAACACATGCATCACATTAGCGCTTCCATTTTTTTGATGTTTATCTAATTAATTGATATTTAAAAAAATTAATAGTAGAAAAATAATTTATTTTTCATCAATATAATCATTTAAATAATTTATTAGTATTCTTCAATCCCCATTATAAAATTATATCATATTCAAGATAAAAACTTTAATTTTTCTTAAATTTCTAATGCAGTGGTTAAGAATATTGATTATCAGCATACTATAAAATTTTAATGTTGAAAAATTCATTTCAAAATAGTTTATTAGTCATAATTTTTTAAAGGACGATAAATATATTATCTACTCCAAGATAATATATTTAGAACATTTATTTGACATTTCCATTGCTTGATATGAACTGTGTCATCAACAATAAATGTTTTAAAATTTTTATTGACATAGTAATAATTTTAGATTAACAAAATAATATCTAAATTTTATTTTGAGTATATAGTCATTTAAGACATGTTCTATATGTTAAATAAATTATTATGTCATATTTATATCATGAATATTCCTTAATTATATGACATTCATAAAAATTGATATTTTTTACTACTCATAAAAAAATCAATTTACCCCAAGAAAACTTTTAAATTTAAATACAATAATTGAGTTTAATTTTATCAAATTAAAATTTTTGTGTTTTGAAATATAATTATTATATAAAATCATCTAGTTTATGGTGGAACAATTTATTGATAATAAAAACATTACTTCTATGAAATTAAACATCACAATATTATTTGATATCGTGGTAAAATTATTTACACAATAAATATCTAAGTGAATTATTATAATTAACAGAAATATCATTTTATAAAACATCTGATAATTAATAAATTATTTAAATATATACCAGTAAGAAATATTTTAATGAAACATAATTGGCTCTTAAAATAAAATATCTTGTCAAACATGAAGTAATAAAATCATGTTTTCATATATAATAATAATATTATGAATCATCTAATATCTTATGAAATATTAAATAATCATATATTCATATAAGAATTAAAATTTCTTAAATAATTTCAAATTATTTAACTGAATATTAATTAAGAATAATATAAAATTATTCTTATTCATTCTTTAACTTCTTATTTTCTAGGATATCATAACTACTATGATGAATGACTACTTTAGTTGGTATAAAATGTATTTTCCCAATGGTAATATTACCCATATAAACATAACATCAAAAAAATTTCATTAACCCTTCAAATTCTATCAATTTTTAAAAAAATTATGCAAGCATTCTATAATGTTGTTTATGGGAGTATTCATCATGGGAGATCCTCCATATGCATACAACCCTGTAGATATTTTATTTTTATGGTAATACATCTCCCATGGTATTTATAGTTATTTTATTAAATGTATTCTTCCCTAGGTATATAATAATTTTATTTTATTTTGTGTTATGAAAGTGTTCATTTTAAATTTTATAGAAGAAACAATTAACTTTTAAAAAATATTACATGTTAAAGTTTGGTTTTTATATATAAAAACATTCTTCTGTTGGATCCACTGTGGATGTACATATATTCAATCTACTTGTGGGGTGACACAAATCATTGTGGTGTGATTTCCCTTGATAATATTGGCACTAAATTAATTAATATTTTTTACAACACATCTTGAATCATAGTATGATATTAATGTTAAATAAAAACATAGGATTGATAATTCATCATTTTATTTTATTTTAGGTATGATATATTTTAGAATTTCTCCATTTTATATTAATTTTTTTAAATATCTTTAATTATATAAATTCTATTTATCTACGAGGAGTTAACCTCCATATCCAGTATTCTTGAATAATAGGTTTCTTGAAAATTTAATGCCTATAATATTCTTTCAGATAATTATATAATTAAATTTCTATATTTTTATTATTCAATAATTTCATCATTTCAAATTCATTCATTTGGTCTAACTCTCCTCTATCTTTGAACAACATTGTTTTTAAATTTTCAGATCCACTTCACAATGATTTCTATAGAATCCCATGTCATTTTATGATGTTTGAACCATTACGGAAAATCATAAGAATCATCAGTGTTAACTTCAAAATGATTTTGGATGTTTCTATTTTGTTGGTTTTTCAAAACAAAAAAATTGTCATAGGAATTTAATATCAAAAATAAATTATCTTATGAATATTATTTTATATAATATCCATGTATATTAGGTAAACCATATATCTTATGAATTTTAAGTACCATACCTATTTCAAGTTTCTTTCTCACCCTTATATCTTACATGATTAAACATATTATGAACTTTCAAAAACATATTAAAATTTTCTTAATTATTACTTGTTACCAAAAATGTATTATGAAAAATAAAATATTATATGAATTTACTAAAACATATTACATAAACTAAATTATCATACACACTATTAAAAATATCTTATAAAAATAAAATATCCTAAACAATGACCAAGTTTCTTATGAAAACAAAAACATCCTTCATAATTTTAATAAGTTATTTTTCATAGTAATTGTTTTGTTAAAATTACTGAATTATTTAATTAATTAAATTATTAAATAACCTCACTAATTAACTATATGAAATATTTAAAAATGTCAAATCCACCACATATAATTTTGGAACACTATCATTATATTCAAAAAAAATCACTAACATTCTAAACTACATTATAAACATTTCAATATCCTATGTAATTATCAAAAAAAAATAATGGTTCTCTAATCTCATTTTTTTGACTACAATGAAATTACAACAAAAATTCCATCAAGATCTTTAATTTATCCCATCAGATTTATTGTTAACACCACCCACATTGTTAAAATCAATACAAGCCTTTCATCTCCACTCAAAACTATTGAAGAACACTTCAATTCTCAATAGAATCATAAAATAATTGAATTTATCAAATTAAAAGAGATATAAAACCATAGTATGCGTAAATTTCAATTATTTATAGAATTATATATCTTAGGGATGAGAAATTTTTTTTTTGATATATATTTTTTTCACCACCATTCATACCATTTTTATAATTCCATTTATCTATGAAATGATAATTTTTCATATGACTGAAGTATTTACCCCCACAATTCACACCTTTATTACTCCCCTATTAATAAAAAAGAACAAATTTAAATTACAAATAGAAAAAATTGTACAGACCCACATTGATAAATAAATAATTGAAAAATTCTAAATAATAATACCACAATATTTCTCATTTTAATAGTGTACATTCTCTACCACATTTTCATAAAAATTCAAATCCTTATAGAGGTACTCCCCATATCTTCATTTTATGCAGGAAGGTTGAGAATAATATTTCAACCTTAATTATATAATCTAATTTTTGGGAATTTATTTTCTAATAATATATGAAATCAGATCTTAGGTGAAAATGTATTGAATTTCCCATAACTATTTCCACTATTCCATTAATAAAATGAAATATGATATCAAAATGGTTCAATATTGAATGTTTTACTAGATAATTTTATTGTTCAATAGCTTTATAACAATTATAATTTTTTTGAATTCTCAACACCAATTATTAAATATTCTACCATAATTTGTATCAACAAAATCTATGTGCACGAATCATTAGTTGTAATATACTATACCACATTTGTGCTCAATTCTAAAGAATTATAATTCTTTATATAAAATATTAATAATATCACATAAAATGAATATTCTAATATATATGTAACTTTTTTTACAATATCCTACCTCGTATGAATCTATGTATAGCAGAAAATTCTTTTTTATCCATTTTTTATATTCGAGACCATAGTTCTGAGAATCATTCAAATATATTAGTATGAATATTAAACTGTTAAAATATAGTTAGAAGGTAAAAAATATATGCACTTTACATATATATAATGTTTAATATTGTGATAAATATTTTGAAATAATTTTTATGAACATTCAATCCTAGTTTATATTTGAGGAAATTATTTCCAATTGAAATGTGTTATATATTTCCATATAATATGCCATGAAAAATGTCATAAAAAATTACATGTCATATATTTATGGAAATAAAAATTCAGTATTTTAATTTTTTGTATTACACAATCCAATAGAGAAGTTCATCTCACCCATCATAGATATCTCAATGAACTTCTTCACCTATTTTGAAAATTCCTCATTTAGATGTATTTTGTCACCATAAAATATAATGTCATCAATATATAAAATAACGTTTAAATAACATGTTTATAGATATTTAACTTTAGAAATTATATATATCCCAATCAACCATCCAACTATGCGTGTTGTTCTATAGTTTATTTTTTAATCCAAATGATGTGTTTTTTAAACTACACACCATGCATCCATATTTAATATTATAACTAGTTGCTTCATTATTAACATATGTACTAGAATATGTTCCAATAATATTCATATAAAAAAATTAATTTGTTTCTAAATAATTATACAGTAAATTTATATCCACTAACATGGTATTTCCAACCCAACAAGATTACCCTATCATCCTTTTCAGAAAACATTACAAGATTGGTGTATTATATATATTTTTTAAAGATTTATATTCCCTGACGAGGTCGACCTCTGAGAGGTGAGGGATAAATTAGTGTTTTATTTTTACAAACCAATTCTCATTCAAATTCAACATCTTGAACTTATTATGTTTCTTGATCCACTCAATATTATCTCCCAATATCACTTTATGTGCAGTGCTAGCAATAAAAATATCATCAAATAGTATTTTAAAGGTTTTGAATAAAAAATACTCCTTTCTATGTTGGATATTCCCCCCAACATAGATTCTGCAACATAATTTCACTATCTACAAAAGTGATTACAATAGATCTAGCTCCAACTGATAGTATCCAATTTCTTTTTCCTCCAACTAATAAAATTCTTGGTTAATCTCCAATAAAGAGACTTGTTTTTCTCCTCAATCCAACCAGCAGACTTCAACTACTCATGGATCTAATCAAAAGTCTTCAACTATATTCAAGGATTGATCCACTATAGGTTGATCTTTCGATCTTCCTCTATGATCTAATTATTACTAACTGTACTTTTACCTATTAGATTGCATTCAACATCCAATGGTTGGGTTTGTTTATCTGTATCAATAATTCTAATCACCTTTAATGATCGTTTTCCTGAGTGAAATAGTTAGCAGGATGATTATTCCTTCTTCCTAAGGTCCCAACCTCACTAAGATGTTTGAAAATGGTCCACACACAATCAACTTGATTATTTTATGCAATATAAATACATTTACAACCTAAAATAACTTCTTCATTAATTTCCAATTCAGACACATCAAATACGCTTCATGCATTGAAGTTTAATTCATATAATATGAAATACTTTGTTCAAGTATCTCAATTATAACACATAAATAAAATGGTGTTCTTTATATTTTATGTTCTACCTAACATAATATTATGGTTAGTATTGGAAGTTATTCAAATATTAATGGCCATGCATTAATGAATTCACGAGTTGAATGATTCCTCCCTTTCTTTGGGAAAATGTATAATTCACACAAAAAATTGTTTTTCTTTATTTTAGGATAAAAATGGGGGTGTCATGGTTTTTCAAAAGAACTTTACAACTATAAAGAACCTTAGCACAAGTGATTATTCAACTCTACTTCTTTATATCATGTGTGTTTCTCATAAAGACTCAATTTGGTGTGTTCTTTACACAAATTTACATAATTACTTCATAAAATCCTTCCCAAATGACAATCAGGGGTTCCCTTCTTGTTCATGAATCATAATGTAAGGATACGTTGTTTCATGGCTATTATGAAAGTTTCATAATCCTAGAGGGATTCACAAACCTCAAATCATCACGATAACTAGAGAGATGTGTTAATGAGATGTCCCTTAATGCTTAATGTAATAGGTCATAGAGTAAAAAAAATAGAGTGTTTTTCACTTTTTAAATGCTCACTGGACTCCACTACTCCTTCACAAAGGATTATCATGAGGAGGGCCTATTGTTTTCAAGAACCAGAAGGTCTATGGTGCACTTTTATCTACAAAAAAGCATGAAAATATAAAAAAATCCCAGCAATAGCCTCATTAAAGGGTTCTTCTACTTTTGTAGGTGATGATCATCACCTCATTAAACCATCTTAGATCTTATTTTGACGTCATTTAGAAGACCCCTTATTATATGTCATGTCAATACACCATAAAAAATACCAATTCATTTGAGATATCATATGTATATGTCAAATTTCATGGTGTGTTGGTTTCATGAGATCATGACGTTCCTTCTCAGTGGAATCCTCACGATCATGCAAGAAGGATCACATGCATCTACTTTGAAAATATCAAACTCATTTGATATTCAAATGGCCAAAAACATTGTTTGATGTTATGTTCGAAGCTCATGTTCTTTGATTTATCTCAGGCATGAAAGATGAAACTGTATGAAATATATCAATACAATCATATGAGCCTTAATATCTTTGAATCATTGTAGAGGATGGATAGTTTCACATTGATGATAGTTGTTTCTCTATTATACTGGTGATCATTGAGTGGCCAAAGGTTGGGACAACATCCTTTCTTGATCAGATATCCAAGATCAAATGACCAATCTTCCAGCATTCTTTATGTCTTTTAAGAGGTTGAACAATACCCCACTCATATTATCATACAACATTGAAACACACATGGATTGGGGAACAATATACCAATCAGAGTGCAGTAACATCCGTATAGAAATATCTCCCCTCTCCCAGTACCTCCCCACACCGGTTCTCCTTTTCATTATGCCACCCTATATGGTGAAACTTCTATTCATATGCCTTATATATAGGATCTTATATAGAGGGAACTTCTACACCCATCCATACCACCCTTGGGATATCTAGGGCTTGCTTTATTTGGTACGGTTTACTTCCTAATCTTCCATGAGATTAAGGTCAATCTTTGGCCTTAGATGGCTCTTTGTTTGGACAATTTTTTTAATGTAAGTCCCAAATAATACTTATTCAATTTCTAAGTTATATAGAAATTTAAATCCATCATAAAATATAATTCTAAGTCATCTCTTCATCTATTCTCAAATAGATCCATGAAAAATAATATATAAACTTATATTTTTATGGGGTTCTCTTCTCATCCTCATGCATCAATCCCTTTTTTCATGGAATTAATTTGATGTAATCAATATGAAAACTCCTTAGAACATGTTTTAATTATTTATGATCACTTCAATGAATTTATTGATTTAACTAAGGATAATTGACCAAGAATGACATCTATTGTTATGAAATGAATCCATAACAATTATCTAGGCATCACCACTTCATCCACATCTAACCAAAAATGTATTAACACAAAATTGAAAAAAATTAACCCCTAAGCCCAACAATATCCCCTTTATATGTTTTTGTCAGTACCTATCTTTCAAACTTAATAGGGGTCAATATGTGTTCTTAGCACTTTTCTCCACCATAATGGAAATCAAATGAAAAATACTAGTTTGGATTTTATTTAAAAAATATCTTCCCTTTAATGATTATTTATTGAATAATTTTTAGAGAGGGATGATGGAAGATTTTTATATTAACAAAAAACCTTTATTTAGTAAACTCTATGTCTACTTGGCCTAAATATGTCAACAAAAAAAGAGAGATATGTCCATGTTTTTCAATGCAGTCCATAAACAACCATGAATGTGAAACCACACTCATAATATTGATGACATGATAAATCCTACGCATACTTCAGAAAACACATTGGAATGTTCCAATGTAATGAAAATATCCCTTGTTTTTTTATCTTTCCATCAACCAAGAACCCCCCAATTGATATATTTAATAAAATTAAAAAGTATGAAAGAATATGTGATTGGAATACCTCATTTTGAAACCAATTTTTCCACTCAAGGGATGCAACCATCTACTTCAATTCACTACGTGTTAGTAAATAAGAATATATACCTATATATATATATATGTATATATATATAACAGAATAAGGATAAACCTTACATGTTTCTTAATGTGAACACAAAGTTTGAGGGGTTTTTCTCAACCAAGATTCTCCACTGTTGTCAGCTTTCTTAATACCACATCTAATATTCAAATATGATTTTTTCCTTTGGTAACATGGATCTCATATGTCCAACCACTTCTCTATGTGGGAATGTTCTTATTTCATTATCTATAAAATCATATTCATATATTTATGAAATATTCATTCTTCTCTAGGAATATTCTTTTTATAGAAAAGTGGTTAAACATCCTCTTGCACTCTATCCATATTTGTTGCATCTCCCACATATAACATCTTTAATACATGAATTTTCATTTTTTGATAACCTAACATGAATTATTTCTTTTACATGTAGAATATTGATTTTTTTACTTTATCACTAACTTTTATTTGTGCTTATTCAGACATTATAGATTTCTCCAAATCAATAAAATAAATCAGAAGAATATATTTGGGTATGTTGATGAATTTTTGGGACTTTCCACATAGCTTTACATTTCTTTTTTACTTTGATATAGGATAGGATCTCCCATTGTTATTATTCAAAAATATTGGTTAAAAAATATTCTTGTTTTGGTCACAGCCTAAGGATGACATATAACCTTTGATATTTTGTGGATTTATCTTCTCTGGTGCATGTCTTCTACTTTACTTATATTTTATCCACCTAAATACTGGCCTTCTATTATATTCAGTAAATGAAATGTTATTACATCATTCCAATTACTTATTACCAAACTTATAGTAACAAAAATAATATCCTAAGATCCTTTATCTTTTCATTTATGTTTTGTTCTATTAATATTTGAAAAATTATAAACCTTACTTAATCTAAATGAAACCATCACTCACAATTATTCTAGAAAAATATCTTTATGCATGCTTTCACATCCACACATTATGTGGTGGATTTTTATTTTATGTTTCATCATCCATACTTTCCCAGAGTTGGGTTTAGAAATTTTATCTATAATTGGATCATCATCAGTACCCATGATAGTTTCTAGGTTATTATATACCTTATTATTTGGGGATGATTCCATTTGAGCGGGGACTGATCTCATACTCCTTTTGAAATTATGATCCTCAATACAAATGTGAGTGGTAACATCTATTCTTTAAGAAATTTGGGAATATTCTGCTTTGGTGGTTCTTAATTTTTTTAATCTCACATCTAACTCTAGAAAATTAATGTTAGGGGAGTTCTTCTTAGCCTCAGCCAATCTCATATTGTCTTCCCAATTTGGATCGATCTTACCTATTTGTTACTCATGAATTATTTTTTATTCTTTTAAATAATTTTCATGATACTTTACCAAATTATATTTTTCTTCTAGTTGAGCAGCAATGAAAACTATAGAAACATTTCCAAAATTTTCAAATTCATTGAAATATTCTTCAAACATGATATCAAATAATTATTTCTCACAAACACATCCATATAATTATTTAACAAAATAATCATATTTTTCATTGAAAATTGAAATTATATCTTCATTTTCATTAGAAAGTTTTGTGAGAGTGTTTTACATAACAACCATTATAAGTAATCCCTCTTCCATAGAATCAAATTCTTCTTCCATAAATAATTTTTCATCTTGAAGACCATTAATTCCTGAAACAATATGTTTTACCACTTATATAGATATATTCTTCATATTTTTATTGAGTTCTTACTAAATATCACTATGTGATCCATAATCATCCCTGTTGGACTTGGCTTTATCATTAGAACTATATTTTAAAGAATTATTGCAAGTTCTACCTTTCAGATTACATTTATTTGAAGGTGTATCTCCATTAAAAATATCATTATTCTTCAAATTATTTTCCTACTCCTTATTTCTATTCATTTGTGTATTATCCTAAATCTCTATCAGAGTTAGCTCACTCATTTCATATAATTGTCACTTCATAAATAATTGTTTGGATATTGGGTGGTGATTTATTCTATGATACAACTTCTAGAGCCCTAAGATGGATTGACCACTAATAGGGAAGGGTTCAATTAATGGTTTCTTTTTAATAATCCCTTTTATATGAAATTAAATAGCTTGAACAAGTAAATGTTCTCAATACACCAAATATTACCTCTTAATATCACATCGTGTGCTGTGGTAGTAACTGAAATAGAAGAAAAAAATATTTTAAAGGTTTGAAAAAAACAACCACTCCTTTCTATGTTGGTTATTCCCATCTACATGGATTCTTCATTTTAATTTCACTATCTACAGAAGTGATTACAATATATATAAGTCAAACTAAGTGAATCTATTTTTTTTTGATCCATCCAAAATATTTATTGCTTCGACTCAAACTAAGAGACTCATTATGCTCTTGACTCCAACTAGAATACATCAAATAATCCTGGATATAAACAAAAGGATTCAGCTATATTAAATACTTTATCCAATATAGTATGGTATTATGATTGTCCAACATGATCTTTCTAAATTTTACTTTCTTTTATACATGTTCAATTACCATCCACAACCACTGGTCAAGTCAGTTGGTATTACTCAATAATTCTGATCACCTACAATGACTAGTTGCCTCAGTGAAATAATACTTTAGTTGATTATTACTTATGGATAAATTCACATCCTCCCAAATATGTGTATAAATGGTTCATAAACTATCTTCTTTTTCACAAATCACAGTGTAAGGATACACTATTTCATGGTTCTCCCTAATGTCTCTCAAACCAAGAAGTCTTTGCAAAACTCATATAATCACAGGAGACAAGGATACTTATTAATTCATTTTACATTAATTATTTTTTAATAGGTTCTTTGTGAAGAAAATGAATATTTATTTTATCTTTTTTAATGATCATGGGACTCTACTTCTCCATCATGAAAGATTATTACAAGGAGGGATTGTTTCCTTCATGAATCAGAAGGTTTGTGGTGCTATGATTAATACAAAAATGAGAGCATCTCTAAAAACCTTAGAAACCCCCTTGGTTGAGGGTTATTCTCATTTTATAGAAGATGAGAATTGTATCATTAAAACATTTTATATTTTCTCATCATTCCACATTAAATGCCTCGAATTATATGTCATGTCTAGGACCCGTCAAGGATCCCAAGTCATTTTGGATATCATAAGTGTATGATGAATTTCATGGAATCTTGGTTTCCTAATATCATGATTCTCTTATGTGGTTGAATCCTAATGTTCATGCGAGAAGGATCACATGAATATCCTCAGAAAAGCTCAAACTCCTTCGATATTTCATTGGACTGAAACTTTGTTTGAAGTCACAACCAAAGATCATGTTCTTCAATTGATCACATGCATGCAATAAAAAAATAGAATTTATGATATAGAGATTATCATTTGAGGATTAATCCTTCATAATCACCATAGATGATTAGAATGCCCCGACCGCAGTTACCTAGAGTCAGTGATTTATTACATAACATTGGAATGATACAAGGAATCATATCCCGAAAGACCAATAAATTTAGTATTATTGGAAACAAGATACATACAAAAGTTCAACATTACAACTTGAAAAGAAATACAGTACTAATTTATTCCATTAGAAATATCCAAACCCCCTAGATCATGCCTGAAAGTCACTCATAACTAACTTCTTTATATCATGAGAAAATGAAACATAATAAAGGGGTGATCTCAAATGCACAGTAAGGGTAATCAATATAGTGGAAGATAACATAAATATTAGGAATGAGGAACAATTCAAAACACATGCCTTTAAAAATAATAAACATGAACACTTTATAGATGTAATATGAGCTGAGTAAATAATTCCATAATAAAACATAGTCATGGGTATTCTACTAGTCGAATAACCACATGAACAATCATTACTATTTTCATAATGAGGGAATTTATAATGTTGGTCATTCTAAAACATTTTGTCAAGGCCTTGGTCAAGATGTCTACAAATGATTAAGGCCTCAACCAAAACCATTTATAAAATAAGAAAAGGCCTCTTCCAATTCCACATCTAATTGTCTCATGAGACGTACCGATGCACCGAGGAGCTATAGAGGGCTCCACCCATCACATAATAAGTCCAACAGATTCCTCAAAGGAAAAGGATGAAACATAACACAAACATTCGTATTAAAACTATCATAAGAAATGTAAATAGTTTAACCATAAACCATGAATGGTATAAAAATAAAATATCTATAGTCAAACATATCACAAAACCTTAAATACAATATGGAATATTTGTACCATAATAAATCAACTTCAAACAAGTTAAAATCCATCAATGGATGTTGACATAGATGAAATGAAGACTATTTGAAAGAAATACCTCATTCTATTTTAAAACCATTTAAGAGTCACATAATTATAAAAGAAATCATTTATTTTAAAAATATTCTTGTAATATTGTAAGGGAATCTTCAGTGATGTTATAATGTCGAACAGTAGTCGCACCCTCTGTGTAAGTTAAGAAAAACATTCTTACATTAATTTTGTCAAAAGGTTATAAACTACCTTGTTTGGAAAATGTCAGAAAGATTCATTTCAAAACATATAAGGTCAAATAAGGGTATAAATGACTTTAAACCATAGTCTAGTAAATATTAAAAAAATTTTGAAATCAATTTTTAAGAAAACATGGATGTGGATGATAAAGAGGTCCCTGTAGATATTTACCTAAAAACAACCTTGAATAACAAAGATATTGTGAAATTAACCCTTACCTTGTACTTTTCCTTAGTCAATGGTATGTTAAACTCATGTATAAAAGTTAAAAAATTGTTATTAAAGTATAAAATAACTATATACATAAATATGATATCATATATGATCCTCTAATATTGCTTTGTTAATAATAATTCAGTAGTATCATCATTTTGGGTGTTAACTGGTTCATTTTCCTTTATATGCATAGTTACGTAAGCCATATTTTTTATGGATAGGATGTATTTTATTAATATACTGAATTATATTATGTTTATAAATATTATTTTGAATTAAAAAATAAAAATTATTCTTGAATGATTGCGATGGGAAATGTATCCCATCGCGTTCGTGGAGACGGTAATCCGTACGTACGCACAAGAGAAAATAACATTACATTGATGGAGAAATAGTATGTAATTGGATGGGATATGATATATATATAATCCTTAACATGTTATAATTATTATTTACATTAGTTATACTCATTATTACACCCATCGAAATAATGAAGTGTTTGAATAACACACTACACCATGACGTGGAGACGGTAATCCGTACGTACGCACGTTTGGTGAATTT
This sequence comes from Viscum album, assembly GCA_963277665.1. Taxonomy (NCBI): domain Eukaryota; kingdom Viridiplantae; phylum Streptophyta; class Magnoliopsida; order Santalales; family Viscaceae; genus Viscum; species Viscum album. Next base: position 1,144,593,358 of record OY728140.1, read on the forward strand.
GTCATTCATATGATGGATAGAATAATAAATATGGTTGTACAATTTTTATAATAATAACCCCGTATATAGAAGATACTAGAATAATTATTTTAGAATGGAAACAACAGAGAACGAGGAAGTGGAACAAGAAAAGTACTTGAAAGAGGTGATGAAATATTTACCTCTTCTTCAAGTTCTTCCTTTTTATTTGATCAAAAGGGCTCCTTAGGTTGGATTTATAACCAAATTAAGGCCTTTGGGATGAAGGGAGGAAATTTGGGAGGATATTTGGGTAGGTTTTGGCTGAGAAAAATGGGTTTGGATGTGTTAAAGTAGGAGAAGGGGAAGTGCCTTTTTATAAGAGAGGTGAGGGTCACTTTAAGAAAAGCTTGAAAAATTATTTTATAATAAAATAATTTTTGGTTTATAGTGGCACAAAAATATTTATTTATAATATAAGGTGGAGATGGGTCTAAAACCTCTAAACTAATAGGTTTTAGATAAGTTTAGGTTACCATATTAACCTTATCTATTAGATTTAACTCTTAGTTATATAGTTTGAAATTTACCACGTCTCTTTGTATTTTTATATTATTCGGTTCATAAACTTACTAAAAACAACATAGAGAACCCCAAGTGGTTCATTAATGATAAAAAGATCATTAAATAAGTCTTTTTTCTGAACCTTATATTTTGAGAAATATTATATGAATAATAATATAATATATGTTTTTAAAACTCTTTTATGTCAATTTTGACACAATTTGATATTTTGTTTTTTTAAATACATAAAAACATGATTAATTAGAAAAAAATTCATTTAATAAACCCTAACATGTCATATAAACCTATATAATTTGTGGATGGAATCCAAACTTTCAAATTATATTTATTTTATTATTTATAATATCATTTATTTGATTGTTTCGTTAATAAGTAAAATATTTCATCATTATTGTGTCATATATAAATATATTTATTTTATGTCTAAAATTTATAAATAATATATCCTGATGTAGTAAATTTTATTATGTTTATAATGACTATTTATAGTTTAATATATCCATTATATAAACTCATATAAAAATTATTTTACTAAAAAATATTGGCTTTTGTTGTTTTTGTCATTACTTTAGATTATTTAATATAAAATGTCATTTTCCCTCCCAAGTGGATTCATGGGGTCCCACAATCTACCCATGGATTACCATGGTCGAACATGTATTATAAAATAAGGTTATAACATGTGTTAGGGTAATTTAATATTATTATAATATTATTTCTTTAACTTATTTACTGGATTTACCCCTTTAATCACTGTAAATAAAATATTTACTGAAGTAAATATTCACAATGTCTAAAAATAAAAGTTACCTATTTACACAATATAGACCTCCTAATTCAAATATGGAATCTATTTTTACAAATTCAAAACACATAAGTGGCAGAAATTAATTTAAAATTAATTCTCATTGTCAAAACAAAAAGCGTTTTTTTATGAAATAATAACTATCAAAAGATTGACACTTGTTTATGTCTATTTTAACCATGAGATTACTTCCAATGACCCAAATGATATTAAATTATAAAAACAAAATATAATGATACTTAAAAACCATTCAAATGTAAAATTTACACTATAAATTATTTCTATTAAAAAGGTTGTTTTTAATTATAAATTTATTATTTTTCACTATTCATCAAAAATTGATTGTTTTCAAAAAAGTATAAAAAATTCACCCTATGATAATTTCAATATTCTTAATTCCAAAATGAAGTCCATTTTGAGAAATAAAATTTATAAAATTTCAAAAAGTGGGTATTACTATTCATAACGACTAGTTTGATTGGTCGCGGTGTGTTAGAATCTCAAAGTTGTGTACAATGAAAGATATTGAATTATTTAAAGGGAAACAAAGCATGGAAGCTTAGGGTGTTACATTCTTCCCTCCTTAAAATAATTTGGTCCTCAAATTTTCTAGAATAATACCACACAAAAAGATTAAGTTGGTTCTTCCTCGTAAGTTCCTCTGGTTCCCACATTGCATCTTCCATCTTTTGGTTTCTCCATAGAACTTTTACCAGACGAGTCATCTGGTTTCTCAAAACTTTTTCTATGGTATCAATAATCTTGATAGGATATTCACAATAAGACAAATCATGTTCCAGTTCAATTTCCTCATAGGTGAGTATATGCATTGGTTCATGCATATATTTTCTCAATAGTGATACGTGGAACACATTTTGAACTTTGGAGAGACTTGGCGGCATTTCCAAATGGTAAGATACAGCCTAAATTTGTTATAGAATTTGGAAAGGTATGATGTACCTAGAACCTAATTTACCCTTACTACTGAATCATATAACTTCCTTCCATGGAGATACCTTTAAGAAAACATGATATCCTTCCTGAAATTCCAAATCCTTCTTTCAGTTATTAGCATTGTTATTCTGCCTACTTTGAGCTACTTTGATGTGGGTTTGGATAACCATCACCTTTTCCATAGTTTCCTCAATAAGTTTTGGGCCTACAATTTTTCTTTCACTAATATCATGCCAACAAGTTGGTGTACAAGATCTATTTCCATATAACTCTTCATATGGTTCCATATGAATACTTGAATGGAAGCTATTGTAAAAGGAAAATTCTACCAAAGGTAAATATTGATCCCACATAACTTGAATGTCAAGGGAGAAAGATCTCAACATGTATTCTAAGGTTTGAATAGTTCGTTCTAATTTTCCATCAGTTTGAGGGTTGTAGGCAGTGCTCAAATGAAGTTCAGTATCCAGGCCTTTCTGAAGATGGTTCAAAAATCTTGATGTAAAACGAGGATAACGATTAGAAACAATCGATAGGGGTACTCCAAGAAGTCTTAAAACTTCATTAATATATAGTCTTGCTAAATTTTCAAGCGGTAAATCTTCTCTTATAGAAATAAAATGTGATGACTTGGTAAGACAATCAATAATGACCCATATTGCATCATTACTTCTAAAAGTCTTTGGTAGACCCATGACAAAGTCCGTCATAATATCATCCCATTTCCACTAAGGTATTGGAATAGGTTTCATGACTCCTCTAGGATGTTGTCTTGTAGATTTCACTTTTTGGAAAACCATACATCTTGACACAAAATCAGAAATATCTATTTTTATGTTGTCCCACAAAAAATGATCCATCAAATCTCTATACATATTGGTGATCCTAGGGTGTATAGAAAAATTGGAGCTATGAGCAACATCCAACAATTCCCTTTTTAGATCCGGTATATCGAGAACACAAAGTCTCTTCCAAAATTTTAAAATTCCATCTTCATATACGAAGTCACTCAATCTCCCATAATTTACAGCTTTAATCTTATTTTGAAAATCCTCATCATCAGTCTGAGAACTCTTTATCCTTTATAGTAAAGACGGTTTGGAAACCATTTGAAAAATTATTGATGTTTCACCTTCCAGGGTTATTCCCATACCTATCTTTACTAGATCCATGAAAATAGGATCCCTTTCAACTATCATCTTGTTCAAAACTCCACGATCCTTTCTTCTCAAATCATCTTCCACCTTATTTTCCTTCCCCAGGTTGTAGTTTTTAGTTCAATCATAATACTTGAGTAGTTCAAGCAATCATATTTTCCTCATGTTGTGTTCCTTCTATGAGAAAATATACTTCAAACTATTGTGATCAGTATAAATCTCATATTTTTCACCATATAGATAGTGTCACCATATCTTCAGAGTGAAGATTACAGATGCTAACTCAAGATCATGAGTGGGAAAGTTTTTCTCATGATGTTTCAGCTATCTTGATGCATAGTCAATAACTCTATCATTCTTCATAGGGACACAACCAAGTCCCTTATTTTAAGCATCACTATAAATAACAAACCCATCGTTCCCTGAACATAGAGTCAATATAGTATCATTAACTAATCTTGTATTCAGTTCTTCAAAACATTATTCACGCTCTTTTTTCCCAAAAAAATTAACCCCATTACGTGTGAGCTTGGTTAATGGGTTAGCCAGTCGAGAAAAATTCTCGACGAAATGTCGATAATAACCTGATAAACCAAAACAACTGCGTACCTCAGTTATAATCATTGGTGTTGGACAATCTTGGATTGCCTTGGTCTTTGAAGGATCAATATATATTCCTTCCTTGGAGATAATATGGCCAAGAAAATAAATCTCTTGAAGCCATAATCCACACTTTCTAAACTTCCCATATAATTCATTTCTTCAAAGTGTCTTCTTAATAATGCACAGGTGATTTTCATGATCTTTGAAGCTTTTAGAGTATACCAGGATATAATTAATAAATACCACTAAAAATTCATCAAGATATTCCTTGAAAACTCTATTCATTATATCTATGAATATAGAGGGTGCATTACTCAATCAAAAAGGCATTACTGTAAACTCGTAATTCCCATACCTGGTTCGAAATGTTGTTTTCGGAATGTCTCCATTCTTCACACACAACGAATGATATCCAAATCAAAGGTTAATCTTTGAAAAATATTTAGCTCCATGAAGTTGGTCGAATAAATCATCAATGCGAGGTAGGGGATACCTGTTATTTATTAATATAGCATTTATCTCTATATAGTTAATGCACAACCTCATAGATCCATCTTTCTTCTTAAGAATAAGGACAGGGGATCCCCATGGAGAAACACTAGGGTGAATAAATCCATTATTACTCAATTCATCAAGTTGTTTATTTAGTTCCAATAATTACACAGTGTCCATTCTATAAGGGGTCTTCGATATGGGCCTTAAACCAGGAATTAAATTAGTGGAAAACACAATTTATCATTCTGGAGGATGTCCAAGTAAATCCTCTAAATGCAAATCAACATATTCTTACATAATAGGTATGTCCTCTAATTGAACATTCCATTCCTCGACCATAATTATTTCATTCTTATCCTCCCCAATAATTAAATTTATTAGAGCTACGGGGGTTTGATCTAGATAAGAATCAGATGGTGATGTTTCTTCTCTAAAGATAAGGTACTCTTTATTATCATCAAGAGTTGTAACCTCCTTCTTCTTACAATAAATTTTCGCATCATGGTCTAAACTCTAATCCATACTGAGGATTATATTAAATTCAATCATGGGTATGATGATTATATCATAAGATAAACATCATATATATGCCTTAATGGGGACTGATTCACACAACAATGTTGAAATGATACTTCCCTTAGGATTTTTGACTGACAAATCCCTAGTAAAATCAAATTGGAAATATCTTTTCATAGAAAACTGGGAAGATATGAAACAATGCGATGATACAAAATCAAATAAAGCATTGGCTAAACTTGAGGAAACCATTAAATTACCTACCACCACATCTTTAATAGCTTCAACCCCAGCATTAGTGATCATATAATCTTCCCCTTGATCCCTTGGACTTTTCTGAGGTATGTTCCCTTGGAGATTAAGACATTCATTTTCATAATATCCCATCTCCATGAAATTGTAGAATTGAACATTGGAATCTTTTTTCTTCCCCTTATAATCTCTATCAAGATGGCCTTTTTTCACATTTGTAGCATACTCCTTTTCCTTTTAGACAGGCACCAGGGTGCTTCTTTCCAAAAGTATCAAAGGGTTGAAATTGTACTCTTCCCTTCTTCCCTATTTCCTTATTTCCTTTCCCAGAGTGTTCAGCAGATCTCTTCTTCTCTTTCTTTTCTTTAAATTTTTAAGACATAGAGAATTATTTTTCTGTCTTGATAGCACATGATACAATATCATCATATAATGAGAAGGATTGTGAGACTAATGCTTGATAGAGAAATGGGTTCAACCCATCAAAGAAATGATTAATATTACTTCTTGGGTTACATATATAATCTATAGCATGCCTTGATAACCTTGTAATGTTAGCTTCATACTTGGCGACATTCTCATCCTCCTTTTATCTCAGACTCAGAAATTGTCTTTCCATATTCACTCGATGATCACGAGAAAAGTAGTTTTCTAAGAAAAGATATTTTAAATCCCACCATTCCATACTTGATATATATTCATATTCCTTTGTATTTTTAATTAATGACCACTACTGATATGCATCTTCAGTGAGGCGATAAACTGCCATGACAACTTTTTTCCATTCATTACTCCCCAAAGCATGAAATATTTTCTCTAAGGAACTTATACATTGACCATAGACAAATGGATTTGTAGACCCATTTAATGTTGGTGGTTGTTTCCTAATGAAGATATATAACATTAATACTTCATGTTTTGGATAAGGGTGATCCATATGGGTAAGGTTATTTTTCATAACCCGTGTGAGTTGTCCCAGTATGCTGATAAGTTGATCAACACCAGTTGCATCACCAGATCCGCTATAATTATCTTGAACAGGAGGAAAATCCCTACATGGATTATGTGCATTGATACAGTTTCCATTCCTTCCACTAGGATCCATTTCTATACAATGGAATACAATAGATTATTTTATGAACCACAATACATAATTTCACACTTGTAAAACACTTAACAAAAATTAAACAGTTTATGGATATAATCCATAATCCTAAAAATGTTTTCTTTGAGGAGGTATATACTCATACATACTTCATAATGGTTTATAAAAAAATGATAATTATCTTAATAATATTCCTTGGGAGTGTCGTAACCATGAGTGCTGCAAGGCCCGTTGTCGTCTACCGGTTCTCATTCGAGTCTAGTCCAAGAAGTGTTTTTAGGTTTTACCCCTAGGTACATCTGTTCCCGAGCCTCCTCTACCTATTTGTATCCAAAAAGGGATGTATTTCTTAGAAAACTCAAAAAATCTCTATAGTACCAAAATTCTAGGATGTTCTTCTATACTAATCATCAAAGCCTATCTTAGGGTAATGTTCTCTAGTAAGAGTTTTTCTAAATCTAATTTACAAGGTTTTTACTTAACTTTATCTGATACAAGCTATAACACCCCAACCCCAATTACCTAGATTTAGTGATTTATTACATAACATTTTCATGATATAAGGAATCATGTCCTAAAAGACCAATTATTTTAGTATTATTGGAAATAAGATACATAAACAAGTTCAACATTACACTATGAAAAGAAATACATCACTAATTTATTCCATTAGAAACATCCAAGCCTCCTAGATTATGACTACAAGTCACTCATAACTAAATTCTTAATATCCTAGGAAAATGAAACATAAGAATGGGGTGAACTCAAACACTCAGTAAGGGTAAGCAATACAACTGATGATAACATAAACATTAGGTATGCTGAATAATTCAAAACATGTGCCTTTAAAAAAAATAAACATGAACACTTTATGGCAGGAATATGTGCGGAGTAAATAATGAAATAATAAAACATAGTCATGGGTATTCTAATAGTCGAATAACAACATGAAACATCATTACTATTTTCAAAATGAGGGAATGTATAATGTCGGACATTCTGAAACTTTTTTCCAAGGCCTCGACCAAGACGACTTAAAATGATTGAGGCCTCCGCCAAAAAAAAATATCAAATTGGGAAAGGCCTTGGCCAATTCCACGTCTAATTGTCTCATGAGACCTACCGATGCACCAAGGAGATATATTGGGATCCACCTATCACACACTAAGTCCAATACATTCCTCATATGAAAAGTTTGAAACATAACATAAACATTCGTATTAAAACTAGAATACGAAATGCCAATACTTTAACCATAAACCATGAATGGTATAAAAATAACACATCCACATTCAAACCTATCACAAAAACTTAAATACAATATGTAATATTTGTATCATAATAAATCAACTTCCAATAAGTTTAAAATCCATCAAAGGATGTTGAAATATATAAAATGAAAACTGTTTTAAAGGAATACCTCTTTATATTTTGAAACCATTTAAGAGTCACATAATTATAAAAGAAAACATATATTTTCAAAATACTCTTATAATCTTGTAAGGTAAGCTTATATAATGTTATAATGATGGAAAATATCCACACCCTCCCTATAAGTTAAAAAACACTATTACCTTAATTTGGTCAAAAAGGTCATAAAGAACCTCGTTTGGAAAATGACAGAAAGATTCCTTTCAAAACATATAAGTTAAAATAAGGGTATAAATGACTTTCATCCATAGTATATTAAATAGTAAAAAAAATTTAAGACATTTTTAAGAAAACATGGATGTGTATGATAAAGAGGTCCCAGTAGATACTCACTTAAAAACATCATCGGATAATAAAAAGATTGTAAAATTAACCCTTACCTTATACATTTCCTTAGTCGACGGTATGTTAACCAGCTGTATAATAGTTAAAAAATTGTTATTAAATTATACAATAACTATATAAATAAATATTATATCATATATGATCCTCTAATATTGCTTTGTTAATAATATTTCAGCAGTATCATCATTTCGGGGGTTAACTAATTTGTTTTCTTTTATATGGTTGGTTACATATGCCATGTTTGTTATGGATAGGATGTGGTTGATTCATATATATAATGATATTATGTTCATAAACATTATTTTTAATCAAAAAATTAATATTATTCTGGAATGATTATGATGGTAAATGAATCTCATCATGTTCCTGGAGACGGTAATCTGTACGTACGCACGAGCGACAATATCATTACATTGATGGAGAAATCATATGTAATTGGATGATATATTATATATACAGAATAATTAACATGTTATATTTATTATTTAAATCAGTTATACTCATTATTATATCCATCCAAATAATGAAGTGTTTGAATAACAAACTACACCATGACGTGGAGACGGTAATCCGTACGTACGCACGTATGGTGAATTTGTCATTCCTATGATGGATATAATGATTAATATGGTTGTAAAATTTTTATAATAACATCAAAGTATATTTAAAATACTGGATTTATTATTTTAGAATGTAGAAAACAAATAAATAGGAAGTGAAAGAAGAACATAACTTGAAAGAGGTGATGAAATATTTACCTCTTCTTTTGGGTTCTTGCTTTTGATTTGATAAAAATGATTCTGTAGGTTGGATTTCTGACCAAAAGAAGGCCTCTTGGATGAATGTAGGAAAGTTGGGAGGATATTTGAGCTGGGTTTGGCTGATCAAAATGGTTTTTTAGGTGTGAAATTAATAGAAGGGGAAGTGTGCTTTTATAAGATAGGTGAGGGTCACTTTAGGAAAAGTTTGAAATATTATTTTATAATAAAACAATTTTCTGTTTCTAATGGCCCCAAAATGATTTATTTAGGGGATAAGGTGGGTATTGGACTAAAAAGTCTCAACCAATAGTTGTTAGATAGGTTTATTTCACCATATTAACCTTATCTATTCTATTTAACTATTAGTTAAATAGTTTTACATTTACCTTGTCTCTTTGTATTTTTATATTATATGGTAAATAAACTTACAATAAACTTACAAGAGAACCCAAAGTGGTTCATTAATGATACAACTATCATTATATAAGTCTTTTGGAAGAAAAATATATTTTTAGAAATATTATATCAATTAATAATATAATATTTGTTTTTAAAACTCTTTTATGTCAATTTTGACACTATTTAGTATTTTGTTTTTTCTAAAGTCATAATAGCATGATTACTTCGAAAAAAAATTCATTAAATCAATCCTAACATGTAATATTAACCTATATATTTTATGTATAGTATCAAAACTTTCAAATTATATTTATTTTAATATTTATAATATCATTTATTTGATTGTTTCATTAATAAATAAAATACTGCATCATTATTGTGTCATATATAAATATATTTATTTTATGTCTAAAAACTATAAATAAAATATACTGATTTACTAAATATTTTTATATTTTTAATGAATATTTATAGTTTAATAGACCAATTATATGACCTCATATAAAAATTATTTTACTAAAAGATATTTTCTTTTGTTATTTTTGTCTTTACTTTAGATTATTTAATATAAAATGTCATTATCACTCACAAGTAGCTCCATGGGGTCCCAGAATCGACCTAAGGATGCCCATGGTCGGAAATGTATCATACAATAGGGTTAGGAAACATGTTAGGGTCATTTAATATTATTATTATATTAGTTTTTAACCATATTTACTGGATGTACCCCTTTAACCACGGTAAATAAAATATTTACTGAAGTAAATATTCATAATGTCTAAAAATAAAAGTTACATATTTACAAAATTTGGAACTCATGAATCAAAATATGGAATCTATTTTTCAAAATTCAAAACACAGAAGTGGCGTAAATTAATTTAAAATTAATTCCCGTTATCAAAACCAAAGGCGTGTTTTTATGAAATAATAACTATCAAAAGATTGACACTTGTTTATATCCAGTTTAATGATGAGATTACATCCAATGACCTAAATTACATTAAATGATAAAAATATAATCTAATGATACTTAAAAACCATTCAAATGTATAATTTAACTCTATAAGTTATTTTCATTAAAAAAGGTTTTTTTAATTAAAATTTAGTATTTTTCACTATTTATCAAAAATTGAAAGTTTTTAGAAAAGTACCAAAAATTCACCCTAATCTAATTTCAATATTCTGAATTCAAGAATTATTTCCATTTTGAAAAATAAAATTTATAAAATTTCAAAAAGTGGGTATTACTATTCATAACTGCTAGTTTGATTGGTCGCAGTGTGTTAGAATCTCAAAGTTGCGTACAATGCAAGCTATTGTATTATTCAAAGGGAAATGTACCATGGAAGCTTGGGGTGTTATAAAGATGGTAATTTTTTCTTTGATGGTGGGTTGAATGTGTCTCTATAAAACTAGTGATCTTTGAGTAGCTGGAGGTAGAGGACGACATCACTACTTGATCAAAAGACCGAGTTCAAATAATCGAGCGTCCAACATTATTTCCATAGTTTATCCAAAGGAATAGTACCATGGTCATATTATCAAACCAAATATAAAAATACATTGTATGAACCATGATATATTAGTCAAATGACAAAAATAGATGCTTATAAATCTCTTCCCCCTATCCTAGAACAACCCTTACCAGTTCTCCTAGTTGTCGTTCCAACCCACACGGTGGTGGCGCCGCTCCTATGACTTATACAGGGGTTCCTATATGGTATCTCTCATGTTCCCATCCATGACACCCTTGGTCTAGCTAGGGCTGTCTCCATTTATCACAATTGAATTACTATTCCTGCATGAGCTGAAGGTAATGCCTTGTCCATAGATGGCTTTTTGGCACAACCATTTTTTAATGTAACTCCCAAATAGTACTTAGTCAATTACTATCTAAGATAGAAATTCAAATACATCTAAAAATATAATACCAATCAAACTATTCTTTTCTTATAAAATAATTTCTATGAAAAATAATATATGAAATTATATTTTTCACGGGGTTCTATTATCATATTTATGCATCAATCATTTTTTTCATGTCCATCACATGTTTTAAACAATGTGAAATATCCTTAAAAAATGTTTTAATAATTTATGATCACTTAAAACAATCATATAATTTAACCAAGGATAATTTTTCATGCATGAAATATAATGATATGAATGAAATCTATTACAATTATCTAGTTATCATTAATTAATTTACATCTCACCAAAAAACATTTGACACACCATTAACAATAAATAAAACACCATGAACAACAAAAGATTTACATAAAATGTTATTATACATAAAAATAGGTACTATTTTATGAAACATTTTATAATAATTCATCATTTATAAAGACTCATTAATCATATTTTTGATATATGGGAAACGTTATAGATAACCTCTAGTGGGAAATATTTTACAAATTGTTTCTCAGCTATCATTTTTCTCTCTATCTAAACAATGATTATATTATTCTTATCCACTTATAAAACCCTATAACATAAAAATATTTGATTACATGATTTAGAGGAAGTGTTTTCGTTTCTTACATTTATAATGTAATCTAGTTTTATATTTTTATTAAAATATTAATATTGTTACATTACATATGGAACACGAACACATGGTGTCCCGTTTTTAGGAAAAAAAGGATTCACAATTTTATAGTTCGATTTCACTCATGACACAATTTCATCATTCAAGGAAAAGTTCCATTATTTGGATCTTGGCTGTATCAATGTTAATACTCATCCATAGGCCATGTGAAAAAGTTTTAAGATAAGGGATGAACAAAAGATATTATTATGGGATATAAAAAAATGGAAACCTATTATTCTAGTTGAAACCATTAAAATAAATGAAAATTTTTACCTTTTTCACATGAAAAAAATTGGCACATAAAAAAACATATTCAAAATAAAAAAAATAATGTTTTCCTAGATAAAAATAGTGAATACCATTTTTAATAATATGAGATTCATTAAATCATCATGAAGAACAAGGGAACTCATAAAAATAGTTGTTTGAAAAATAATCCTTTCACTTTTTAAAGATAATTTTTTTCTTACTTTGATTTCTAAAAAACCCTTTTTATGTATAAAATAGGTATCTTGGTGAACTTCATTCATAAAAATTGTTAACCCATATTTAACCTATGATAGTAATAAATGAGTACATGTTAATTCCAAAGAGTTAACCATCCTAATTATCTCCCTCATTTTTCTTTGTCGAAGACCAATCATTTCCCAATGCATTGGAGATGTATATCGAGATCACATGTGTTAATTGTTGAGTCAATAAGGTTTTTTTTATGACTTTTTCATTCCTTCTTGTTTTGAAAATCACAAACACCTTACACTTAAGCAAATCGATATTTTACTTATATAAGGAAAATTTCCTTCCTTAAGGAAATTTACCATAACCTAAATTTCCTTATACATATCAATATTTTTCTTAAGTATAAAAACTAGATTCATACCAAAAACCTTAGAATCACATAATACTTAGATATGAAGCATTCTATTTTAGGTTCCAAATTTTGGATACAAACTCTAACGAAGTTCCATTCCAAATTCTGGATATGAACTCTAATAAAGTTCCATTCCGAATTCTGGATACGAACTCTAATGAAGTTCCATTCCTAATTCTGGATATAAACTCTAATAAAGTTCCATTCCGAATTCTGTACATGAACTCTCATATAGTTCCATTCTGAATTCTGGATACGAACTCTCATATAGTTCCATTTCGAATTCTGGATACGAACTCTCATATAGTTTCACTCTGAATTCTGGACTCCGAACTCTTACTAGTTCAACTCCAAACTTTTACTAGTTCGACTCTGAACTTTTAAAATTTTGACTCCGAACTTCTATGAGTTCGACTCCGAACTTCTATCAGTTTGACTCCAAACTTTGTAAGTTCAGATTCTGAATTCTAGTGAAACCATAATCCGAATTTCCTTAGAAATTCAGACTCTGGATTTCCACAGAATCCTGGTTCTGCATTCCTACAAAATAGAATCTGAATATCTCTTTATTATAGACTCCGAATTCCATTTTGGTTAGACTCCGAACTTTTATTTTCTTACATTCTGAACATCAGTTTTACTTATGTATAAACTTGTTACAAAACAATGACGTGCATTTAGCAACACATGTTTTGTTATAAAACAAAGTCATCCATTTTGTTTCTAACTAACCGTTGGTTAAGTGACACGTATACAGGTCCCTCCGAAATTCAAGGAGAAATATGACCATTGGAGTAGGGATCCGACTGTTGGAGCTTCGCCTATAAATAGGATATCATTTGAAAAGAAGCAACAACTTTGACACAACTTGTGCTTACATGCTGCTGAAGTGATTTCTAGAGAGAGAGTCTCTTATCAACTCTCAAGCTTTGTGCAGAAAGTTTGAATGACTTGTTCAAACATTGATTTGTGCATACTTACTTCGTTCAACTCTGATTTTTGGTTATTACAATCGAGGGCTTCCGGGGATAGGAAGACAGAGGTGCTGACTACCTTGATGTTTGAGGGCTTCATTGCTGAGGAAGACAGAGTTTCCAACTACCTTGAAGTTGAGGGCTTGCAGGGATATCAAGGTAGTGACTCCAATATTCGTATCAAGGGATTACCCTGGTGTGGGTAAGATAGACTTTCTTGAAAATATAAATCAAGGTACCTTTATCCAAGGTTGTTGGATACCCTTCTCTTTGGGTTAAAATATTTATATCTTGTTACTTGTTTTTGTAACATGTTTTTCCGCTGCATTCTGTACTGTAAGGAAATTATAACTTTCTTATATTTCCTTAAACTTGAACTCTTATTCATTTAGATTCTATACACTTTAAGTTAGAATCTCATATTGTAAACTTTAGTTACGTTTCATTTTTCAGATCCATATTTTTGGAACCTGTTTTTCGGAATCACTTTCCAGATTTAAGAAAGTGTATTGAACTAGAAGTTTGTAACTTCATACTTTGTTCCAATCTTACATTGGTGTTAGAGGTGTTGTAAATTTTCTTAGTTTATCTTTTTTAAACTTAGATCTTTACTTGTTTAAGGAAATTTTTAAAGTGTACAATTCACCCCCCCCCCCTCTTTTATATTGAGCATCTACATCTTTATTTCGATCCTACAATTTGTATCAATGGAGGTCTCTGAAATACTTATACTTACATATAAGTTTTTCTTGCTCAGTTTTTCATTTTCTATATTTTTCTATTCTTAGGAATATTCTCCTTGAATCCAATCTTTTGTTATTAACAAGTTTTTGTGTAGAAATATTTTTAAGATCGTAGGAATCAATGTTGGTTCCATCGACTACCTAAATACTACAAGACCACTAATTTATTATGGTAATGATTATGAGTATTGTAGAGATCGAATAAAGACTTTCTTTATCTATACCAGAGTAGATAACTTTTTTATTCTTACTGGAGGTTATCAAATTCCTGACAAAGAAGTTAGTGCTTTCATAAACCAAGAGAGGCATGATTATCAATTAAACTATATGGTACGAAATACTCTACTATGTTCAATAACTAGGAACATATATAGCAAAATTTCTTCTTGTGAAATAGCTAACTTTATATGGAAGAAACTTGAAGTTACACATTTTGGTACATCTAAATTCATTGAGACCAGAAGAGCTATGTTTAGAGCAGAGTATCATGGTTTTAATTTTCCTTATGAAGAACCCATTTGTAAGGTACAACAAAGGTTTATGACTATCGTGAATAGATTAAAATCTATGGGAGGGAAAGGTCTAGATGATGAAACTCTCGTTGAAAAGATTATAGATATTATGCCCAATGAGTGGGAATCAAAGAGAACAGCTATTGATGAGAATAGGAAGGTCACTCAAATTTCCTTAGATAAACTATTTGGAACTCTTCTCCAACATGAAACAAGATTGAAGAGTGATGCTAACAACATAAAAAATAATAATGGGAATCGTATTGTATATTTTGCTACTACATCGAATCACATGAAAGCTAAGACTCCTGAGAGAGTAACTAGATTCAAGTCTAAGAAGGTTACTATCCAATACGAATCTAGTGAGAGTGAAGTCTTAGAGAAAGAGTTATCAAATCTTGATCGAAGGATGAACAAGATAGCTGGTCAAAGAAATTTCCAATCCATGTATAAGAAGAAGGAAATGAAAGATAAGAAAGATTTAGAGGTCACATGCTATGAATTCAAGTGAAGTGGACACATTATACCTGATTTCCCTATGCTTAAAAATAAATAAAGGAAAGAGAGGCATTCTGAAAGGAACAGGAAGAAGTTTTACAAAGCTAAAGCTAAGAAAAGTCTGAAAGCTAATACTACTTGGAGTGCTAACTGTGGAGACTCTTCAGAAAGCGAATCATTAGAATATGATTCATCAGCTCAGAAGAATATGGGATTCATTTCTAATACTTATTTTCCACATACATGTCTTATGGCCAAGGTATGCTCTGCCGAGGCTTTAACAAATTTATCTCTTGATAAGAATTAATATTCTGAAAATAGTACTTCTAATGAAGATACTTCATCCTCAGAAAATGAAGAACCTTCATATGAATAAGTATCTAGATTTTACAAGTTACTTGAAGAAAAAAATTGTAAAATTTCTAAGAAATTAGACAAGTAAAATACTAGGGAATAAATTCTTACAAAAGAGATTTTAGATCTTTCTTCAGATCTTAAATATAAAGAAGATATATTAGAAAAACATTCTAAAGACCTTGAGAAAGCAAATTCTGATAAGGAAGAACATTATAAATATCTTAAGAATGCTAGTTTAAAGATAAAAGTTTTTGAGGGAAAATATAACTCTAAGGAAATGATTCTTGAGGATAAGAATTTAGTGATTAGACTAAAATATAAAATATTTTCTCTTAAGAAGCTCCTTGAAAAATTTACCCCTGTGAAGGAAAATTTTGACAAGATGTATTCTCAAATTAAACATCACGGAAACACTACTGGAGTAGGTTATACTCACCAACAACCAATTTTCAAAAAAACTATTTTGTTCCTTCTAGATTCCCTTTTTACACTAAGTGTCAAAGTGGAGGGCATTGGAAGAAAAACTGTTCTTTGAATAGAGTTCAATATCTTGGGTTTCATAAAGCATATTTCTCTAAACAAATGTGGATACCCAAAATTTTGTTATCTGAAAATCTCATATCCAAATAAGTTTAGATTCAGAAAGTCTAATTCTTTTCTTATTTTCAGGAAAATAGGGAAAGTACCAATAGTAATACTTGGTACATGGATAGTGGATGTTCCCGAAATATGACCAGTAACAAAAGATATTTCAAAAAGATTATCAAGACGAAAGGAGGAAAAGTAACTTTCTGAGACAACGCTTAGGGAGAAATTATTGGTATAGGTAATATTATTATTCTTAGAAAAACCCTGATTTCAAATGTTTTGTTTGTGAAAGGTCTTAAGCACAACCTCATTAGCAGAAGTTAATTATGTGATGAAGGATACCTTGTAATTTTAGGAATGATAAGTTCTAAGTACACAATTACAAGGAAGAGTTTATTCTCTCTGCCAATAGGCAATAGAATGTTTAAACATTAAACTTAGAAGACCTTAGGAGCTAAGACCTACCTTGTCTAAGTGTAATGGAAGATCATTCTTGGTTATGGAATAGAAGACTAGGTCACTATAACCTTAGAAACTTATGTAAACACTCTAAGAATAAACTATTTAAGGATATAACAGAGCATATATTTGATTCTTCTAAAGTTTTGATCCTTTTCAATATGAAAAGCAACATAAATCTAGTTTTAAATCAATCAGTGAAGTCTCAACAACTGATGAATTACAGTTGGGGCACATGGATCTTTTTGGTCCAACACAAATTGGGAGCATTAGAGGCAAATACAATGTGTTTGTTCTAGTTGATGATTACACTTGATTTACATGGGTCTATTTTCTAGCAAAGAAGTCTGAAGCTTTTTCTTATTTCAAAAGTTTTAGATCCCAAGTTAAAAATGAGAAAAACCTTCCACTGAAAACTATTCATAGTGATCATGGAGGAGAATTTCAAAATTCTGATTTTGAAACTTTTTGTAGTAAAAAATGTATTTCTCACAACTTTTAAGCACCTAGAACACCTCAATAAAATGGTTTTATTAAAAGAAGAAATCGAATTATTCAAGAGATAACTAGAAACCATGTTGAGTGAATATTCTATAGCTATAAATTTCTGGTTCAAAGATGTAATTACTTCTTGTAATACTATAAATCGAGTTTTGATTAGACCTTTTTTAATAAAACTCTTTATGAGTTATGGAATGGTAGAAAACCTAGACTTTCCTACTTTATGGTTTTTGGTTGCAAGGTATTCATCATGAATACTAAAGATAATCTACACAAATTGGAACCAAAATCTGATGAAAGAATTTTCTTAGGATACTCCACAACTTCTAAGGATTATAGAGTTTTCAACAAAAACACTTGTACTGTTGAAGAAACAATGCATGTAAAATTTGATGAATCTGACTCTTTTGTATTTAAACCATCCCAACCTACATCCTCATATGTGTTTTCAAAAACTGATTATCACCCTTTGATAGAAGATCCTTATGCTAAGGAAAATGTTCAAGAAGATTCTTCTGAAACATTTACCCCAGAAGATTTCATACCCTATGTTGATGAACAGGTTTTACAAAACCCAAATCAGTTGTTTCTTAAGAATCATCCCAGTGATAGTATCATGGGTGATGTGAATCAACCTGTAAGGAAAAGAAGTTCCGTGAGAAATGAAGTAGAACATCTAGCATTCCTTTCCCAATTAGAACCAAAAAGCACTGATGAAGCTTTAGGTGACGATTATTGGATCAAAGCTATGAAAGATGAACTAAATGAATTCGAAAGGAATAAAGTCTAGACCTTGGTTGAAAGACCTAAGGAAACTTCTGTTATTGGAGTAAAGTGGGTCTTCAGAAATAAGTGTGATGAAAATGGATTCATAGTTAGAAATAAAGATAGACTAGTTGCTAAAGGCTATAATCAACAAGAAGGAATAGACTATGAAGAATCCTATGCTCTTGTAGCTATACTTGAATCCATTCGTATCTTACTTTCATTTACAACATTCTTCAATTTTAATCTTTTTCAAATGGATGTAAAATGTGCTTTCCTTAATGGTTATGTTCAAGAAGAAGTTTTTGTTGAACAGCCTCTTGGCTTTGAAGATAAAAAACATCCTAATCATGTTTTTAGACTTAACAAAGATTTTTATAGCCTTAAACAAGCCCCCAGAGCTTGGTATGATAGACTTACAGGATTTTTGCTTCAAAATAACTCTGTTAAGGGAAATGAAGATCCATCCCTTTTTATAAATAAAGATAAGAAAAATGTTCTAATTGTTCAAATTTATGTTGATGACATTATATTTGGTTCAACTCAGCAATTTTAACTGATTCCTTTTCGAATCTAATGAAATCTGAGTTTGAAATGAGTATGATGGGTAAGTTAACATTTTTTCTTGGTTTTCAAATTTCTCAAAAATGAGAAGTAATCTATATATCCCAACATAATTATATTAAATATCTTATTAAAAATTATTGGTATGAAAACAATAAGAGTATAAGTACTCCTACCGGTACCTCAAACACACTTGATCTTGATAAAGTTGGGAAACCAGTAGATCAAACATCTTTAAGAGGTATGATAGGAAATCTACTTTACTTGACAACTAGTTGACCAGACTTGATGTTTTCAGTATGCTTTTGTGTAAGATATCAATCTAATCCTAAGGAATCTCATTTAAAGGCAGTGAAAATAATTTTTCTCTACTTAAAGGGAACCATGGATCTGGGATTATTCTATACTTCGGGAAATGATTTTGTTTTAAAGAGTTTTTTAGATACTAACTTTGGTGGATGTATAATGGATGGAAAGAGTACATCTAGAACTCGTCATTTCTTAGAAGATTCATTAGTTTCTTGGTCATGCAAAAAGCAACACTCAGTAGCACTTTCCACTACATAAGCTGAATATGTAGCAGCTGGAAGTTGTTGTGCTCAAGTGTTGTGGATGCAACACACACTCATAGACCATGGCTTGAGTTTTACTAAGACTCAAATTTTGTGTGATAACACAAGTTCCACTACCCTTAGTAAAAACCCGGCACATCACTCCTGTGAAAAGAACATAGATATTAGGCATCATTTTCTTAGGGATCACACACTTAAAGGAGATATTATTCTTCAATTTATCGGAATGGAAGATCAACTTGCTGACATTTTCACAAAATATTTACCCTCCAATAGATTTGAATACATTAAACAATAGTTAGGAATGATAACTGTGAGGTAATCCTTCTTCATTAACTTCTTGTTGAACAATTCTCCTTACAGTAATAAACTCATTTTCATAGGGGGAGTACATTTTCTTGTTAGCATAATCAAAATTTTTGTAGTCAATTTTTATAAAAAAAAGGATTTTGTAATCAAAATTTTTGTAGTCAGTTTTTCAAACTTTTGTAACTAGAATATTCGTAATAAAGTTTTCGGAACTGAAATTTTCGTAATAGAAATTTTCAGAACTGAAAATTTCATAATGAAATTTTCATAGTGAAACTTTCGTAATGAAATTTTGGTACTGAAACTTTTGTAATGAAATTTTCATGCTGGAACATTCGTAAAGAAGTTTTCGTACTGGAAACTTTCATACTCATATTTTTTTCCGTAGTGAGATTTTTGTAATGAGTTTTTCATAGTGAAAATTTTTATCAAGAAGAATATTACCTATTATGAATAAAATTCCTACCAAATCTATAAGGTATGAATTACTCAAATTTTTGTATTCAATTTTTTAGTTGCTGGTAGTTTCTTTTCTTTTAAAAATTTCTCAGATTCATTTTTCTTCTCAAATCCGAATGTTTTTCTAAAAATCTCAAAAGATCAGATTCAAGATTTCCTTACGGGTATGTTTTCAACTGTCAGATCAGATCAAAGAAGTTTTCAACCATTAGCTTACTTTTGTAAGTTCAAAGTTCTGCTCCATCGCCTATATAAAGGGGACCCCGATGGTTTTCCCATATCATTTTTCAAGCTCTCGCGTGTCGAAGCTCTGCATCAGTTGTTAAAGGCCGTTCTGAATCCTTCAGTTCTCCTCCATTCCGAATGTCTGTTTAAGCTACTTGCCAAGATATGTCTACCTCTAAGCCAATTTTAAAATGGTAAGTGTACAAAGAATGACTGGTCCATATGAACTTTTATATGTACGATTCCATCATCTCCAAGAACATTCAGTTGAATGGTTGGGAAGATGTATGTGTAACCAATACAAGTGATCAAGATACAATATATCCAGAGTTACTTGTAGAATTTTATGAATCAGCAAGATTTTATGAGGAAGAGGGAAGAGAAATGTTTTTCTTTCAAGTTGTATGGAAAGACTTACAAACTTACTTACACTAAGGCATCAAGATTGGTAGGGCTAGCATATGAAGGAGAATCTGAATTTTGTTCACACAAACTCTCGGATGATCAAGGTAGTTTTGTTAAGGTTAAGGCCTTATAATGTCTTGGACTTTCTAATGTCAAGAGAGCAAAAATTTCTCACCTATCTACTAATAATCGGAGTCTTCAGCTTTGGGTACAAGGTTTCTTGGTTCCGAGAAAGGGTGATAAAGATACCCTGAAGAAAAGTGACATATATTTCTTAGACTTCTTGGTGAATCTAAGAAAAATAAATCTAATGAGGCATGTTCTTGTGACGATCAAGAACATCACGGAAGGAAATTTGAGAGCTCATATCATCATGTACCATGCCTTACTATCAAAGCTGATAGTTATGTGTCTAGTTTCTTTCAAGATTGCATGTAAGTATAAGGCTCAGAATTGCAAGCTTATGCTTGTTAGTGATGACACGCTGAAAATAATAAATATGGATTTTTCTAAGGAAACAAGAGAGTTTTATAATTTTCTAGAGCAAGAGGCTGAGACCATTCTGGAAAGTGTGGAAAAATCTGAGCCAATAAAGAAAGTTAGTAAGAAGAGGAAGCTTAGAGAAGTGGTTGCTGAAGACAAGACCCCAAAATCTAAGGAAACCCAATCTGCACCTCCCAGGCCGAAAAATACAAAAATCTTATCTAGATGAGGTAGCTGCTAAATGGAGAGAAGACAAGGAGAAAAGGAAAGAAGGGGATTTATAGTTCGTATTAGACCCTACTGAGGCTAAGGCCTTAAGATAAAAAGTTGCAGATGAGTTAGAGAAACAAGCAAAAGAGAAGAAGCTAAAGAAAGAAAATGTCTGAAGCCGAGGTTGTTCAATCCCTTTTGAAAGCCACAGAAGTAGCTTCTGAGAAGATTCCCATTCTGGAAACTTTTGATGTTCAACCTTTACTAGAGACTCATGGGAATAAGTACTCCACTATGGAAAAGTATAAGGGTAAAGAGTTTGTTTAAGAAGTAGAAAAAGAAGCTGGTGAAGAAATAGAGGAAGAAGAGGAAGTAGAAGAAGAATAAGAAGTTGAAGAACGAAGTGGTGATCTTGATGACCTGATTAAACAAGTGGAAGATTATCAAGAAAATTCTGAATCTTCAAAGTTAGTCACTCCGAGAAAGGGAGTTGAGAAATATGCTAAGGTAGATGATGTTTAGGAAGAAGAAAATGAGTTATCTGATGAGGAAGCAAGCTATGAGAATCATTACCCTGAAGAAGGAGCAGAGAAGGAGAAACCAAATGAAGACAAGATTGGTCAAGTATCTGAATCCGAGGAAGAATCTCCTAATGAGGAACCCATTCCGAAAGTTGATAAGGGGAAGCAAGTGATTTTGGACACCCAAACAAAAGACATAATAAGGAAAAAGGATGTTACTGGTTCTTCAATAAGAAAGCTGGTGGAAAATATAGAATAAAAATACCCAAGAAAAGTGTCTAATTCGGAGTCATCATCACTGGGTCGTGACTTTGTTGTGGAATCTCTTAAGAAGTTGGTGGACACCATTCCGATCATTCCCACCATAGACTCCAGATTCTAGATGCTTCAACACAGTCTAAATCAGAAGTCAGAATTCTTACTTATGGTGATGGACAAGTGTGTGAAGATTGAAGCAGATCACAGAAATTTCCTTATCAATTATGATGTTCATAGGAAATCATGCAACAAAATCACTTTGTGGTCTAATAAAGTTGATGAAGACATGACTGAGTTTGATTGTTTTCAGAATGATTTTAAAGATTCTTTTGATACTGAGGATTCCAAGATTAAGAATCTTCAGGATGAGCTGATCATGGAGTAAAGTTCTCGGAATCAACAAGTGAAGGACTTGAATGTGAAGGTTAACTCTCTTGCTCAAAATTTTAAAAGGGTTAGAGATATTTGGATTGATCTCAAAGAAAATATTGTAAAGCAAGATGAAGTTCTTAAGGCACAATCTGAGGCCTGAAAAGCTCAAGATGAAAGGATAGAAGATTTGGAGAAGCAATTTGAGAAGGACCAGAAAGACTTGAAGAAGCTGAAAATTTTGTTCAAGAAGCTTATTCCGAAGGAAAATGAAGACAAATAAACTTAATCTGATCTTTTGTTGCATTTTCCTTTCCTTGTAAAAATTATTAAAACTCTAAAGAAATTTTTGGTTGGTTGTATCTTTTGTTATTATTTACAAATGTTTTAGGTACTTTATTTCTTTTCCATTCCCTTAAATTATTTTTGATAATCACAAAGGGGGAGAAGGAAAAATAACTACTCAAAAGAGGGAGAAGGAAAAATTTCTAAGACAAGATCTATCCCTAAGTAAGGGGGAGCTTATCTAATGGGGAGTTCCTCATTACAAAGTTTTTAATATCCAATGATAATGAAAACTCCACTCTAGAAATTCAGAATACAATCCTTAGAGTTCCTATGCCTAAGGGGGAGTTAGTTGTATTCACTATCATCCATGAACAAAGGGAGATAAGTTTTAATTTCAAAGTCTAATGATATTTTTCAAAGTCCTTATATTCTTTTTTGAAAGGTTGTTTGTGCTTTCCAAAAAGGGGTAGACTGTTGAGTCAATAAGGTTTTCCTTATGACTTTTCAATTCCTTCTTGTTTTGCAAATCACAAACACGTTACACTTAAGAAAATTGATATTTTACTTCTATAAGGAAAATTTCCTTCCTTAAGGAAATTAACCCTAACCTAAATTTCCTTATACATATCAATATTTTTCTTAAGTAAAAAACCGGATTCTTACCTAAATCCTCAGAATCACATAATAATTAGATATGAAGCATTCTATTTTAGCATCTGAATTCTGTATACGAAAAATAATAAAGTTCCATTCTGAATTCTGGATACGAACTCTAATAAAGTTACATTCTGAATTCTGGATATGAACTCTAATGAAGATCCATTATGAATTCTGGATACGAACTTAAATAAAGTTCTATTCCGAATTCTCGATACGAACTCTCATATAGCTCCATTCCGAATTATGGATACGACCTCTCATATAGTTCCATTCCGAATTCTGGATACGAACTCTCATACAGTTCCACTCCGAATTCTGGACTCCGAACTCTTACAAGTTCAACTCTGAACTTTTACTAGTTCGACTCCTTAATTTTACTAGTTTGACTATGACATTTTATGAGTTTGAATCTGAACATATATCAGTTCGACTCTGAACTTTTTAAGTTCATATTCTGAATTCTAGTGCAAACAGAATCTGAATTTCCTTAGAAATTCAGACTCTATATTTCCACAGAATTCAGGTTCCGAATTCCTACAAAACAGAATCCGAATATCTCTTTATTATAGACTCTGAATTCCATTTTGGTTAGACTCCAAAATTTTATTTTCTTACATTCTGAACTTCATTTTTACTTATTATTACACTTGTTACAAAATGATGTCGTGCATTCAGTTACACATGTTTTGTTATAAAACGATGTCGTCTATTATGTTTCTAACTAACCATTGGTTAAGTGACACGTATACAGGTCCCTATAAAATTAAAAGAGAAACATGACCATTGGAGGAGGGAGCCGACCGTCGAAGCTTCGCCTATAAATAGAAGATAATTTTAAAAGAAGCAATAACTTTGACACAACTAGTGCTTACATGCTGTTGAAATAATTTCTAGAGAGAGAGGCTCTTATCAACTCTCAAGATTCCCGAAGAAAGTTTGAACGGCTTGTTCAAACATTGCTTTGTGCAGAATTGATTTGTGCGACACTGATTTTTGGTGATTACAATTGAGGGATTTCGAGGATAGGAAGAAATATGTGACAACTACCTTGATGTTTGAGGGCTTCCTTGCTGAGGATGAGAGAGGTTCCAACTACCTTGAAGTTGAGGGCTTGCGGGGATAGCAAGACAGAGACTCTGATCTTCGTATCAAGGGCTTACCCTGGTGCTGGTAAGACAGAATTTCTTGAAAGTATAAATCAAGGGACCTTTATCCAAGGTTGTTGGATACCCTTCTCTTTGGGTTAAAATATTTATATCTTGTTACTTGTTTTTGTTACAAGTTTTTCTGCCGCATTCTGTATTGTAAGGAAATTATAACCTTCTTATATTTCTTTACACTTTTACTCTGATTAATTTAAATTCTATATTATTTAAGGTAGAATCTCATATTGTAAACTTTGGTTATGTTTCATTTTCCAGATCCATATTTCTAGAACCTATTTTTCGGAATCACTTTCCAGATTTAAGCGAGTGTATAGAACTAGAATTTCATAACTTCATTCTTTCTTCCAATATTACATTGGTGTTAGAGGTGTTGTAAATTTTATTAGTTTAACTTTGTTAATCTTAGATATTTCCTAGTTTAAAGAAATTTTAAAAGTGTATAATTCACCCTCCCTCTTGTATATTGAGCATCTACATCGTTATTTCAATCCTACATTAATGGGCCATATCAGAATCATATGTCATACTCTATAATTTAAAATTATTATATAATAAAAAATAAATTTATAATGTAACACTTTTTTCCATAAAACCCTTGAAAAATCATTTGATCCATAAGTAAAATCATATTTTATTTTTGCAAAAAAAGGTTGAAAAAGGAAACATTAATTTGAAAATTATTTAAAATAATAAATTTCTAAAATTAATAAAAATTTAATTTAATATTTAAATTATTGAGATATTTTGAAGGAATATTCTTAATGAATAATGTACATGAAGGTGGTACAATCTTTTCATACTGTATTAGTTAGAAAATATTCTTTTCTCGCATTTTGTATGGAATATAAAAGAAAAATCTTGTTTGAATTATTTTTTGATAATATCCCATTTAAGAACATTCAAAATTATGTAAAAATTATTTGAAAAATTAAAATTAGCAATCTTTGATATTTTTTAAAGAACATTGATATGCATGAGATATATTTAAATACAGTTAAAACAATGTTTTAAATGAAAATTCCTTATGAATTTATTAACTTTTGAATAAAAATAGAATTCATGAGGGGAACATAAAATCATTTTTATGAAACTTATTTTTAGTAAATTAATGATAAAATAAATCCATATGGTTCTATATACACCAAATAATGAAAACATGTGTTGAAAATTGAATGAGTCTCAAAGAAAGGAAATTGAGACGAGAAATCTGCTGCTATGATCATAATATTTTATGTGACAATCAATCTATGTAGTTATTAGGTATTAAAATTGACATCTAATTAAAAAAATGGTAAATAAAGAATAAAAATATCCAATTTCATTTCACATGTACACTTCCCATAACCTATTAAATAAATAACTGATATAACCCAATGAAATGAAATTGAATTTTGAAGTATCTTACATCAAGTCTAGATTCATATTGTATGTTTTTTAACCAATCTATTCCTAAGATTATATTTATTTTCTAGGTTCATTTTTAAATTTTTAATTTTAAATCCTCTATTATTATTCCTTTTATTTCATTTATTATTATTATCTATTTATCTAAAAAATTGGGTTTAGTTTACTTCTAATATTTTCAGGTCATTCGATTTGTAATATTAAAGTAACATTAATGTGTTGACTGTGGTCAAATGGGTCATTCTTCCATCATATAAAAAAACATGAACATTATATAATTACCATGTGTATATAATAAATATAGTTTTAAACAAATCCTTATAAGGATTCATGAAAACATGAATACATCATTTCCTTAAGATGATAGTCGATACATATGGATGAAGGACAATTTTATTTTTCTTATTTTTTGGAAATAAATTATATTAGATAATTTATAGTTTACAAGGTAGTAATTATGTTACAAATTTCATATTTATTCATTATACACATCCTTATGACTAACCATATTTGTTGTGATTATAATGAATCACATCGTTTCTTGGAGGTTGTAGTCCACACATTCACATGAGAGATATTATCATTTTCCAATAACTGAGAGTGTTTGAAGGTAATTATTATCTTATATTTATAGAGTAATAAATATGAAAAAAAATATCATGTGTTCATTATGTTAATCATTATAAACATCCTTGTGATGTAGTAATGAAAATGAATTACATCTCTTCATGATGGTAGCTGTGACACCCCAAGGTTTTAAAAATAAATGAAATGCATGAAATAATAACACTCTAAAAAACATTGTTTTAATGAGATAGCTATAAATTATCCATTAGAACATAATTCGGATTCTTTATTTGTTTTGAATTTCCAAAAATGATCATCTGTAATTATGATTAGCAATTTATTTGGAGTGTGATTGAACCAAATCGATTTTTGGTGAATAGTAATATACCCTTATAAAAATTAATATGAATAGTAATATTATCCTAATGAATAGTAAATTATTATTATTATTATATTTTCTCACGGATTTATGATAATGAAATCTTGATTAACTTTTCAATGTGATATAAAGTGAGTTATAGTTTTAAATTTTTTATTTTTTTAATAAAGTATGATTTTATTTAAAAATTAAATTAATCATATTTAGAAATTTATTTTCCAAAAAAGGAGTTAATTTCTGAATTCTACATGTTGAAAAATTTTTAGGGTGGATTTTTATTATTTTTCTGAAATTCTTGAATTTTTGATGAATAGTGAAAAATGGTAAAATACTGTATTTTCAAATTATAAGTTAAATACACTATTTTTGAAATCATGGATGATGTAATGCCACTTATTTAAAAATAAACTTATCTGTCTACCATTTTGATCATTGGAATGAATACTATTCATTATGTTGGACCAAAATATTAAAATAATGATTAAAATAATGTAAAATTCCTCCTCTCATCCACTATAAATACCACCCTCATCCCCCTCTTCCTCTCACATCTTTCAAGACTTGAGAATTTTCTAAGTTTAGAAAAATCCCCTCCCCAAGTCTCTTCCCCACGTTTCAGACTTGTTGGTCTCATCAAAAGGTCAAAACCAAAGGCCTTAAAGAGGATCTCAAGGAGATCAAGAGGTAAGAATCATCTTTCATTTTCAAGTATTTTCATTCTAATTCTGTCCTTTTTGTACATTCTCTTCCAATCCACTTATCTAAGAGGTATGAAATCTCTAGAATATTATATATTTTTTATGATATCATGTTCATGTTTATAATTCATCATCTTTCTTCCTCTCCTCTTCCTCTTATTCTAAAAAATAAAAACATCATTCGTGATGTGTCGTTTACCAAAATTATGGACGATGTGCTTTCAATTAATAGTACTTCCTTAAAAGATAATCATAAAACACTATTAATGGTTGAAAAAGAATATAAATTGTATTATGTATCCTATTATATGTTATTTAATGAACTTCTATGCATGACATTAAATTATATTATGAAACTAGTTCATAATTATCGAGGAACCGCCAAAAATTATGTAAACAAATATCATTAATGTTTTATCTAATAATTCATCATCATTTATGATAAAAATTTATTTAAGGTATAATTATATATTATGGAAAAATATGAGTACAATATCAATAAACTTCTATAATTTCATCTCTATACGACTAGAAAATCATAAACAAACTGACCAGAGAAATCATGTAAAGAACACACATGAAACAATGGAAGAAACAAAATACTAATAATTAAAGGGTGAAATGATGTTATGAAATAATCATATATGGTGTGATAAACATTAATATGTTTCTGTACGATATTAATAACACTCTTTTAACCATTATATATGAGGTTTAAACATTTTTGAAGTAAGATAAACCCAAGGTAAGGGGATTCTTAACCCGATTTCCATTCTTTAGGTTAACTTTCTACTTCATTATTTTTGTGGTATTAAAATTGTTTATGAGGTGAATTTTGTTTATATTTTTTTATTATGTGTATTTATAGAGTATATACATATTCCATCAACTCTATTTAGTTTAATTTAAAATATATGATATTTGTATGGGTATTTTCTTTTAAACCCCTCTTTTAAAATTCTATTTTAAAAAATTTGAAATCAATGTTTTTATGAAATTATTCATGTTGTATGATTATGTTCTGGTTCTTGGGAATCTTTTATGAAGAAGGGTGGGACCAATATCTCCCTCCAATTCATTTGGTATGTGTAAGTTAGAGATTGTCCGTATGGTTACTCCAAGTGTAACTACGATGGTTACACAATAAGGCAGTCGTGGGGGTTACAATGCAAGGTATCCATGAGGGATAAAACTTATAAGGTAGCTAAGAGGGTTAAAAGATTATGTAATTAATCCCCCAATATACCTTTATAGTTATATTTATGTTCTATATGTTTCTTTTTAATATCAAATTTCACAAAGTATGTTTGTATGGGGGATGAGTTTTTCTTTTTGAAAATTATTTCATAGGTTACAAGTATTTATGGAATAATGTTTAATATATTTATTTTTATATCCCTTTTAATATTTTTGTGCTCATCCCAATTTGTAAATTATTTCCACCGGTTATAAGTATTTTTAAGACAAAGAAGTAATCCTAGTTAAATGTTATGATGATTTGAAAAGGAAACCATGTTTTTTTTAAACATTTATATTTTGGAAGAATTGGTTACTATTTTTGTAGTATCTTCTCTATATAAATGTATAATGTTATGTATGTGTTATAACCTAATTATAAAAAACTATAAAACTGAAAATAACCTCAATTTAATACGTAGTTATTTTTTTGATTGAATTTCAAGATCATATAATGTTATAAGGTCGAGTCCTTATATTTGGTATTAGAGGATGGTTTAGATAACTTTGGGGGTTAGGATGATAATAAAAGAATTAAATAAATGATTTTTACTCTATGGTTAATTTTAAATGGTAAATTATTTAAATAATAACATGTTTCTTAATCTAAGATATGTCTCTTTATAATGGTTTCCACAGAAGAAATAGGGAAGCATAAGTTGGAAAGAAACGAGAGGTTCATATCTTTCCAAATCTATAACCATGAATAGTGGGAATTAGAACTGAGCAGTTTGTGATGAAAATGGTTTAGATGATGTAGTAAATAAATGGTGGTGGAATCCATGAAAGAGAAAAAATAAAGCTACCACAAAATAACATGAAAATAGTGGAACATTTTATGAGGCAACACCCTCGTTTTTTTAGTGGTTCTTATGACCTGGTGGTAGCTAAAGTATGGATTAAAGCCATTGAAAAAATATTTGATGTTGTGTGATGTTTAGATAATCAAAAGGTAATTCTTTTCATTTATCATTTAAAAGGTTAATATGATTAGTTGTGTTCAATGGTCAATAATATCAGGGATATAACCCTTTGAGGGGGATGAATTTAAAAGTATTTTCATTGAATTTTTTTCCTAAGGTGGTTCAACTTAGGATGGAGAAGCAATTCATTGAATTAAAAAAAGGAGGAAGACTCGCTGGTCATTCATGAAGCAAACTTCACCAAACTGTTAAGGTATGCTCCAAATATAATTTTGGTTATAAATAGAAAAATAAACCATTTTTACTCAGAAATAAATCCAAGTTATGAAAGGGAATTGGCCTCCTTTGAATTCAAAAGTTATGAGAAAATTTTACGATGTGTTGAGAGGGTAGAAAAGTATTTTTCTAATGATCATGTTCACTTTGAAAACAAATATAATTAGGGTTCTATATATAAATAAACCGGTAAGAATCAATCAAGGGAATGAGATGGTAAGAAATTCCAATTTCTAGTTTGTGAAAAGTGTGGAAAAAACACCCTGGGAAATGCCTTACCAAAACTGGGAAGTGTTTTAATGTGGTAAGTTTAGAGATATGGCAGGATATTATAATGAAAATTATCCCAACACCAATCCTGATAAGTAAACTATAAAATGTTTTAAATGTGGTGAGATGTTTCATTATGAAAATGCATGCCCAAAGAGAGATCCAAATGATGCAAAGAAGTCGGACTATAAGAAGAAAGGTGTATTGAGATCCTTTGAAACAATGTTAGCAGATGTTGGTACATCCAATTAAGTGGTATCAAGTATTATGTTTGTTTACTCATATTTTTATAAAGTCTTGTTTGATACAGGGTTTACACATTCCTTAATTTATGAAAAATTTTCTAGTAAACTGAAAATATCACCTCAAAAAATGATATCAGGACTTACTGTTAAAACACTAGTGGAAATATTACAATAATTAAGAATTATAATAATATTTCTATTGTGGTTTGTGGAAATACTTTACCTACAAACCTTGTTATTTTTCCCTTAGTAGAGTTTGATGTCATTCTGGGTATAGATTGGCTTTCTGTTTATCATGCTATAATTGATTGTAGAGCTAAAGAAGTTGTTTTTAGAAAGAGTTTTAGTATAAATACAAGAATGAACCCATACAATTGATAAAATATCAGGAAGCTAAGAAACTATTAAATAATGGAAATGAATGTTATCTTGCTCATAATGTTGAAAATAAGGAAACTATTCAGATTAATAATGTGCCAGTGGTAAATGAATATCTTGATGATTTTTATAATGAGTTACCCATTGTTATAGCTGATCAGGAATTTGAATTCACAACTGAATTAGTTCATGATGATAAGACCATTTAAAATCCCCCTTATAGAATGTATCAAATGAAACTTATTGAATTGAAAAAAATAAGTTACAAGAGTTTCTTGATAAAGGATTCATTCATCCTCTCATTTCACAACAGGGTGCTTCTATTTTGTTATTTAAAAATAAATATGGTTCCATGAGACTTTTCATTGATCATAGATCCTTGAATAATATCACTATTAAAAACAAGTATCATTTTCCACATATCAATGAATTATTTGATCAGCTCTAGGGAGCTTAGTACTTTTCCAAGATTGAATTGAGATCCAGATACCATATACTGAAGGTGAAGGAGGATGAAATCTCAAAAAATAGATTTTCATATAATATATGGTCATTATTAATTTGTTGTTGTACCATTTGGTTTAATTAATGCACTAATTGTATTCATAGATTTTATGAATA
The DNA here is from genome assembly GCA_963277665.1 of Viscum album. NCBI lineage: Eukaryota > Viridiplantae > Streptophyta > Magnoliopsida > Santalales > Viscaceae > Viscum > Viscum album. The sequence continues at coordinate 1,144,625,071 of OY728140.1, forward strand.
GAATATTTTTTTAATGGATATGTTTGTGGTTGTATTTACTAATGAAATTATGGTTTTTTCTAAGAGTAAATTGAAGCATGAAAAACATATAAGGGTTTTTTTTCAATCCTTAAAGTAAAATAAACACTATGGTAAATTCAGAAAGTGTGATTTTTTGTTACAACATATTTATTTTATCGGGAACATTGTAAATAAGGATAGGAAAATAGTTGATCCTACAAAAATAAAAATGGTTGATGAATGGACAATACAAAAAAATGTCATAGAGATTATTAGTTTTCTTGGATTAGTTGGTTATTACTGATGATTTTTAAGTACTTTTCATGGTTATCTTTCCCACTAACTAAGTTAACACAAATAGGGTTTAAATTTATTTGGACATAAAAATGTGATGCTTATTTTCAGGAACTAAAGAAGAGTTTAGTGAATGCTACAGTTTTGGCGTTTCCTTCCTGAAACTGGGAGCTTTTCATCTACAATGATGCTTCATTGAAGGGAATTGGTTGTGCTTTGATGAAGACTGATCAGGTAATTTCTTAGGCTTCCAGAAAAGTGAAACCTCATGAGTTTAATTCTCTCACACATGATTCGGAATCGGAAGTTGTGGTTTTTGATTTTATAATTTAGAGGAATCATTTATACATAGCCTAATAGAAAATATATATGGACCATAAAAGTCTGAAGTATATATTCACTCAGAAGGAATTAAACATGAGTCAGAAAAGATGGCTTGAATTTATAAAAGATTATTATGGCACAATCAATTAACATTTAAGAAAAGCATACAAAGTGGCAGATGCCTTGAGTAAAAAACATCATGCATCATTAAACATGTTACATTTGGAACATGGTCCCTTGATTGATTATTTGATGAATTTTGGATTAGAAATTGTTTGTGAAAAAATATCTATGTTTTATTTCAAGTTTTAGTATTTTTAACTTTGTCACACATAATTAAGAAAGTGCAGATAGAAGAACATGAGCTACATAAAAATGTATAATTGGTTAAAATGGGTAAGTTTCCAAAATTTAACCTTAATAAATATTATGTTTGGATATTTGGGAAAATTTTGTATGTTCCTTATGATTCCCATTGGAAGAAAGATTTATTGTGTGAAGCACATATTTCTCCATTTTTAGTTAATATTTGAAGTACTAAGATATACATATACCTTTAGGAGCATTATTGGTTGGTTGGAATGAAAAGGGATATTATTGATTTTACTATGAAATGTTTTAAATTTCAATAGGTTGATGCAGAGCGGCAGTTACAAAAAGGGATGATTCATCCTTTACCAGTTCCATTGTGGAATAAGAAAATATATCCATGGAATTCCTTGTGGGACCACCAAAGACTTCTTGAGATAAAAATCTAATCTAGGTTATTGTTGACCAACTAACTAAATCTACACATTTCTTCCCTATTCAATATAAAATGTATTTGGATCATATTTCTCGACTGTAACTCAAATATTTTGTCAAGTTACATGGAGTGCCTCTTTCCATTATATCTGATCAGGATCCCAGGTTCACTTCTAATTTTTGGAAGGGCCTTCAGAAGTTATTGGTCACATAATTAAATTTCAGTATATCTTTTCATCCTCAATCAGATGGGAAGTTAGAACAAACGATTCAACATTTAGAGGATATTATTTTATCTTGTTTCATGGACTACCAAGGAAGTTGGGATCAACATATTTCCTTAGTTGAGTTTTCTTATTATAAAAGTTTTCATTCCAGTATAAATATAGAACCTTTTGAGGTATTTTATATGAAGAGGTGTTGAACTCCATCTTTTTTTGATGAAGTCGGGGAAGGGAAGTTGAGGGGACCCGAATTATTAGAGGAAGTGTCTGAGAAAGTGACGATGATAGAGCAACACAAGAGGGTAGCTTAGAGCTAGTAAAAAACTTTATGTAGATAACAGGAGCAAAGAATTTTCTATTGAGGTAGTTGATCATTTTTTTCTTAGAATCTCATCATAGAAAATTATTATTCATTTTTGAAAGAAAGGAAAGTTAATAACATTTTTCATTAGACCTTATAAATTTCTATTTAAAGTCAAACCAATCGCCTACTGAGTGGTATTTACTTTGAGTTTATGTCCAGTACACAATGATTTTCATGTTTCTATGTTGAAAAAGTATGTTCCAGATTCATATCAAGTCTTGATACTAGAAGTAGTTCAGTTGGATGAGAAACTTTCTTATGAATAAAATCCAGTTCAAATTATTGATTGAAAGGAAAAAGTATTGTGGAATAAGCTAATCCACCAGGTAAAGATTTTTTTGGAGAAATCCTAAGGTTGAAGAAGAAACATGGGAGTTTAAAAATGCTAAGAGTGAAAGGAACCATCACTTGTTTAATAAGTAAATAAAATTGCAAGGAAACAATTTAAAAATGGTGGGGAGAATGTAACACTCCAAGGATTTAAAAATAAATGAAATGAATGAAATAATAACACTCTATGATTTTTATGGATAGAGTTATAAATTATCCATTAAAACATAATTTTTCTGTTTCTATGTTTTTAATTTTGAAAAACAGTCAAATGCAATTATGATTAATAACTTAGGTTGAGTCTGATGGAACCAACATGATTTTTAGTGAATGGTAACATATCCTTAAGAATAGTAATATCACCATAATGAATAGTAAATTGTATTATTATTTTATTTTATTAAGGCTTTAATTTAATGGCATATTGATTAATTTTTCACGGTGATACAAAATGAGTTATAGTTTTGAAATTGTTAATTTTTGAATAAAGTACTTCTATTTAAAAATTAAATTAATAATATTTAGAAAATTATTTTCAAAACTGGAGTTCATATTTGAATTCTATATGTCAAAAAAGGTATGGGTGAATTTTTGTTATTTTTATAAAATTCTTGAATTTTGGATGAGTAGTGGAATATAGTAAAATACCGTATATTCAAATTATTAGTTAAATACACAATTTTTTACATCATGGATGATGTAAGCCCAGTTTTTTAGAACTCACATTATCTATTTACTATTTTTAACACAATAATGAAGACTATTCATAGTCTTGGACAAAAATATTAAAATAATGATTAAAATAATGTAAAATTCCTCCTCTCCTCCACTATAAATACCACCCTCACTCCCCTCTTCCTCTCACACCTCTTAAGAAATGATCATTTTTTATGTTCTTCCAAATACCCTCCCCAAGGATCTTACTGACATACAAGACCTCCTAGTCTCACCAAAATGTTAAAAACAAAGACCTTAAATAGGATCTCAAAGAGAATATTTCAAGAGGTAAGAATCCTCTTTCATTTTCAAGTGTTTTCATTCAAATTCCTTTCTTTTCTTATACTATATTCCCCTCCAATTATAGAGGAGGTATGAAAAATATATAATATTATATATTATTTATGTTATCATGTTAATGTAAATAATTCATCATCCTTCTTCCTCTCCTCTTCCTTTTATTATAAAAAAATAAAAACATCATTCGTGATAATTTGTTTACCAAAATCATGGATGATGTGATTTCAATATCCATTAAATCCTTCAAGGTTGATCGTAAAACCATTTTAGTGGTTGAAATATAATGTAAAATTTATAATTTATCCTATTTTATTTTCTATAGTTAACTTTAATTCATGATATTTTATTATATAATGAAAAAATTTCATGATTATAGAGGAACCAAAAAAATGATCTAAACAAATATCATTAATGTTTTATCTAATTATTCATCATCATATATGATAAAAAATTATTTATGGTATAAATATTTTTTTTGGAAAAATATGATTACCATTTAATTCTACGTATGGAATTTTATTTCCATATGACATGAAAATCAAATACAAACCGACCACGAAAATCATGTAAAGAAAGCACCCGAAACAATGGGCGGAATAAAATACTAATTATTAAAGGGTGAAATGATGTTATGAAATGATCATATAAGGTGTTATAAACATGAATAAATTTCTTTAAGATATCAATAAAACTCTTTTAACCATTATACATGAGGTTTATACATGTTTCAAGTAAAACTAACCTAAGGTAAGGGAATTCTTAACCCGATTTCCATTCATTGGGTTTACCTTCTATTGCATTATTTGATGAGGTATTAAAATTGTTTGTGTGATGAATTTTGTTTATATTATGTTTAATTATGTGTATCTACATTGTATATACATATTACATCCACTCTATTAAGTCTCATTTCAATTATATGATATTTGTAAAAGGGGATTTTCTTTTAAAATCATCTTTTAAAATTCTGTTTTGCAAAATTCGAAAGCAATGTTATTATGAAATTATTAATTTTCTTTGATTATGTTATGGATCTTGTGAATTTTCTGTTATGAATGTTGGGACCTATATATTTATCCAATTAATTAGTTATGTGTACGTTAGAGGTCACCCGTGTGGTTACTCCAAGTGTAACTACGATTGTTACACAATAAGGTAGTCATGGGGGCTACATTGTAAGGTAGCTGCGAGGGATAATATTTTAAGGTAGATGATAGGGAAAAAAATATTATATAAGTAATTTCACAATATACCTTTATGGTTCTATTTATGTTTTATTTGTTTTTTGGAACTCTTGTGTTTCACAAAGTAAGTTTATATGGGTGGTAAGTATGTCTTTTATAAAATGATTTCATACATTACAATTATTCATAGAATAATGTTTTCTTTCCTTTTTTTATATCCCTTAAAAATATTTTTGTGCTCATCCCTTTTTTTAAATTATTTTCATTGGTTATAAGGATGTGTAAGAAAAATAAATAATCCAAGTTAATTGTTATGAAGATTTGACAAAAAAACATGTTTTATTTGAAAATATTTATATTTTCGATGAAATGGATACTGTTTTTGTGGTATCTACTCTATATTAATGTGGACTGTTATGAATGTGTTATATATAAATTATCTAAAACTATAAACATGAAAATATCCTCAATATTAAAGGAAGTGTGTTTTTGACTATGTTTCAATATTATATAGTGAAATATGGTTGGGTCCTTATAGTAGTAGTTAACATGCATGCACGAGTGAAGTGTGCATCTTCTATTATATTTAAAAGGTAATATGAAATGGTTTTTAATATCAACATAATAAAAATAAATTATATTGAAGATAACTATGTTATTTTATTATCAAGTTAATGATATATTTGAATGATGTAGAAGAACAAAATAGATATAAAAGAAATCATTTAAGACCTATGCCTCATCTTTTTATATCCTCCTCTCAATTGAGCTTAAAAACATTCAAAGACATGATTATTGTCACTATAGGGGATTAGAGACGTGGAAATACACTTTTAGATATTTTTTAATATAATTGATAGAAATATGAACATTAGTATTATTTTGAAAGAGATTTCGTGAGACTATTTTTAATCAAAAAAATCTATATCATTTTATAAAATGGACAATATTTAATGGTTGTGAATGTAATTTTAAATATTTCATAAAAAACATACAGAGATCATGCATAATGGTATTGTAAATTTCACTTCAACTTCTCTTAATTCATGTCTATATGATTTTATAATGATTTAAAAATAATTTGTGAACCATAAATTACTACTAATTTCATTTCTATGATTATTGAAGTATTTTAACTTTAAAGGATTTATTCTAATAATGAAATTAAAATATAAATAAATTCAACTTCAAAAATACCTTATATTTTTTCCATAGAAAACCTCAAGGACCATATTTTATTCAACACATGTTTTTTATTTTTTTAAAACAATTTACATGTTTTTTATATTACTCGTACAGAAGCCACATCAACATCATATAAGTATTCAAGTTAATTGTAGCATCAGTAAAAATAAACAGTAAATTACTATAATTAATATATATTAGTATTATTAACATTTAATATGTATATTATTTATAATATACTATTTATCTATAAAAATTTCATCTAATTCCCTAGAATTCCATAAATTTTTGTATTGAAAATTAAATGGCATTATTTTGAGACTAGGTGCTCAGAAGACATGCGATTACAAGGCCTAGAGTGCCTGGAATGATCTATTGAAAAATGTAATTTTTTAAATAGTGTGTGTGAGCGGTTTTCATTAAAAATTAGAATATCTCTTATACAAGTGCCTGAATCATAAATCTGAGGGCATCATTATGTTCAGCATGGAAGATTTACCTTAGTTGTGGCTTGTGTTTAGTCAGCCTGGGGATCCAGTGAGAAAACCTGAAAATGTCATAACCGTAAATAAAATAATTAAATAAAATTATTTTATTATTCAAATCTATATGACACACAAATGGTGACTCAGATTGAAAATTTGAGATAATTGTTGATCTCTTAAGGGTATTCTATCCTTAGGTAAATCCTAACATTGGCCAGCATGGATCAATAGTTTAAAGTATTTTTCGATCGTAAATAAAGTAATTGAATAAAGTTATTTTATTTTCAAATCCTTATAACTCATGAATGGTAACTCGAATTGGAATTATGAGAGTACCATTGAGTTCGTAAGGGTATTCTTCCATTAGGAAAAGCCCAAAATTGGCCAGTGTGGGTCAGCTGTGAAAGTTGGTTTTTGGGACGTAACCGTAAATAAAATAATTTAAATAAAAGTTATTTTATTTTTGAATCCTCACAACAAGAAAATGGTAACCTAGATTAAAAATATGAGACAACCATTGAGTTCATAATGAGATGCTCTCATTTTGAAGGACATAACCTCTATCAGAATTGTTTGAAGGAAAAGTTATTTTTTGGACATTTTAAGGTTAAATAAAATAAACATAAACTTTTTATTTTATTCTAAATTTGTTTTGTTGAAACTAAGTGATGAGCCGACTGTTTCATTCTATAAATGGAACCGTGTAACGACACTACAATGTAAAGTAACAGAAATGCTATTTCATAAATGAAACTATGTAATGGTGAGTGTAATAGAAACATTGTGGTAGGTTTTCTCCATTTAATGGGATAATAGGAATTGGTGATCATTTTTGGATCTTGAAAATCCCTCAGAGTCACTAAAGGAAGACTCTCCAATGGAAAATGCTGGAAAATCATAAAGAGGAGATGATAGCCTTAGATAGAAAATCGGAACCAGAGATCGAAGAATGATGAAGAAAGATCATCCTCAAGAAATCACTTTTCCCTCATAGGGGAATAAATTTTGATTGAATTGTTCGTTTTCCATTATCCCCTCTAAAAGTAGAACGTGGATCAAATCTCTAAAAAGTTGATCCTCGGATGGTTAATATTTGAGAGGATGGGGGAAATATTTGTGGGTATATGCTGTGATTAATCTTAGTGATTTATTACTCAATACTTCATGACCCTTCTAATTGGAACGATCAGAGGCCGACACAAACAAAGGCTAGGTTGTTCAATTTGGGTGTTCTTTATGGTCCTCTATATATCTCTCTCTCTTATTTATTCATGTCATAATGGATGGTGGAACAATGGTTGTTGAGGCATTAGGAGGAAGGTAGACGACCAGGCGGGCCGCAACATAGGTGAGAGACTATGGCACCCGACCGTGGCACCTAGCTGCGGTTGTGAAACCCAACCATGACACCCCTTCCATGATGAAAAGTGGGAGGCAGTGCACTGGAATCGCACTATGGCTACAGTAGGAGCCACCAAAATAGAGTCTGGTGGCTGGCGGATGGGGATATAGCCAGCTGGCCGCATCGGAGGTGCACAAATCATAGAGCTGCAGTCTGTAGAACACAATAGTAGGCTGGAACCTCAACAGAGCTGGTCCCCATGAGAGGGCTAGTGTAGAAGGGAGAAACCACACAAGCACCACATTTGAGGAGTGATCTACCTATTATAGTCCATGACCTGTAGCTACCACATGGTCCCTGCATAATCACGTGCGTAGAGGAGGTGGTCGCCCTCAGCTGACCGCGTGCGGCACAAACCCGATGCCCAATGGGCGTTCGGGTAGGCAAAGAACTAGATCACCATGTGGTCCAGGCTGACAGGACAAACCAAGCTACTAGGCTGCCCAGTTTAGGAAAGTACTGCCCCACAAATTACGAGCGGAGTCAGATGAAATTAGGTTGTTGGGCGACCCGGTGGGTTGGACCCACGACCAAACTAGGCCGGGTCTAGCAAGGCCCTTTGGGCCTGGCCCAACGGCAGGCTGAACCAGGTTGAACCATAACCAAATGCATTGGGTCAAGTCAATCGAATTGGTTTGGGTCATGTGGGACCCTGGGCTGGGTCTGTCAGGTCAGTCTGGCCAGGTCGGACCGAGGCCGGACACAACCAACCCCTATTCACTAAAACACAAACATCTTTCAGACCGGGAGTCCGATTGATGATCTATATGTGACATTGGAACCCTCACAATGAGTAGTTATTTTGGTATGCTTTCAGATGACTTTAATGTAATTTTAAATATTAAAAATGGATTGAGGAGTGGATTCACCCAGAATCAAGTGTGCCACGTGCGAGAATCTTGTGGCAGGATGAGACCCGAAGACTACTAACGAGCTGGTCTAAATGACCCTGTAGGCTCAAATGATAAGTGTTCCTTTGTGGAATAACTACAACCAACCCTATTTGGATCAGTTACAAGTGACCCTATGTGAATCATGTATAAGCGACCCTATGTGGATCATCTATAAGCGGCCCCATGTGGACCGGCTATGATGGCCTATGTGGGAAGCCGATCTGTGTGTCCTGGTAGGCCCATAATGGGGAGTGGCTATCTATAACCCAGAATACCCCTGATAATCCTTAGGGATGAGTACCTAAATATTCCAAGGTTTTCAGTGTATGACTAAGAGTGTTTCTTTACATAATATAGATTATACCTATGTGAGATGATAGTACTTTGTGTATACTTTATTTTGTGGTCTTTCCATTGTGTTTTGGGGTCCCAACTGAGTATTATGTTACTCAACTCTACAAAGGTCTTCACCTGCATGCATCATGTCCTGTGAAGGTGATTTATGCTTTTCCAGAGACCTTGGTGGTCTAGGACCTAGTGGTGCTTAGAGAGACGGGACAGACAGGCATACTTCTACAACTACATGCAGCTACCCTTCACCTACCCTTTAGGTGGGGTCTTGAGAAGATGAACCACGGTAGTTGTACATTCCTTTCTGGTTTCTGGATTTTATTCTGGACCTTTTGTACTTTTAGTTTGTACTATACTATTATTAGGTTTCTTAGTGACAATTTTGTTTTACTTTGTGTTTACTTTTCATATTTTGGAGCTTTGGGAATGATTAAAGGTTTTATGGAAAATGCCTTCACTTTTTTGGGATATGCCTACTCGGTGCTAGTGGAAAGCCCCTAAACTATAGAAGGTGGGCTTTGGGTAATCATGTCATGGGCCCTGGGGGATGGGTCATGATAAAGTGGTATTAAAGGAGGAATGTTCTACTAGAAGAAAAAAAGAGTCTATAAATATTCTTGGGGAAACAATGTTAAGTGTTTTGAATTCGACTTTCAGGCCAGGGAGTCCAGTGCTGGTGTGGCAGCCAACGTATCCATACACTAGGACCCTGAATTCATTTCACTGACCAGGTACATAAAAACATTGGTTGCATGCATCTTTGAGTACTTTACTATGATCTTTTTGTGTTAGAGTCAGCTCACTATGTTTAATAAATTGATCGTGGTTTATCTTGATTCCTTTTCAAGATTCCTTCTCATAGACAGCTAGTGAGGAATCTAGTTCTTGAACACACGGATGGTCCATAGAGAGATGAGGCTTTATTATAGGGATCTTTTCCCAAGATGGCACCTTCAGGAGGTGTCCTAATGATACCACCACCCGTTGGTTAGCAGATACTATTGGTGCTACCAATAAAGGATAGATGTAGTCTTAGTTCCTTACACAAGTTCCAACGATAGAGACCTCCTAGGTTCAGGGGAGAGATATATCCTCAAGTTGTTGAGGATTGGATGTTGGAAATTACATTAGTCTTCATCATAGTGTGGATTCCAAATGGCCATATGGAGGTTCTATTCGTGAGCCTTCTGTATGGAGGCACATGTGGAAGAGGAGTTAGGAGAGCAGCATGAGGTGATATACATTTTGACATGTTACAACCACCACCCCAATTATTTCCACACCAAGATCATGGAGATGGTGGACAAGGGAAGGGGGTAGAAACAAGCGACAATCTTTACCGACATAGCATTTGATGTTTTGTGTCTTCAGTTCTCTACAGTGATGGAAGAGTATGAATACATCTTTCTAGATGATGTTACAGGACTACCTCCTCGTAGAGGGGTAGACTTATGCATTGATATATACCCTTGGATGACACTGATATATAAACCTGCATATCTAATGGCTTCTGCATAGCACCAGGATCTTAGGGTACATTTGGAGGATTTTTAGATGACGGGGTTCATAAGGCCAAGAATTTCACCATGGGTAGACCCAGTGTTGTTCGCCAAGAAGGAAGAAGGAAGCTTGAGGCTATGCGTGGACTTCCAGTGTCTGAAACAGGTTTTAAAGAACAAGTATCCTCTACTGAGGATTGATGACCTCTTTGATTAGATGAAGGGAATGATATGGTTCTCAAAGATATAACTCATATTACACTATCACCAGCTTCAATTACAAGATGAGGACATCTCAAAGATGGATTTCAGATGTCCCTACTACCACTACGAGTACTTAGTGATGCCATTTGGCATAGAGAACACCCCATCATTTTTCATGGGACTCATTAATAGGATATTACATCCATACTTATATAGCTTTGTAGTGGAATTCATTGATGACATCTTACTGTATTCAACATCCGAGGAGGAGCACGTGATACATCTGAGGATGGTTTTAGACACACTCCGAGAGCACCAGCTTTACGAAAATCTCTTTATGAGTGAGTTATGGATACAAAATATCCATTTCTTGGGACATGTCATATCAGAGGCTAGAGTTGTAGAGGATCCAGTGAAGATCAAGGTGGTTCTTTATTGGGAATCACCCAAGAGAATTACCGAAGTGTGGAGTTTCCTTGGGTTGGTTGGGTAATATGAGAGGTTTTTACCTGAATTTTCAAGAGAGGAAAAACCCATGAAGGCATTGATGAATAAAGGAAAACCTTTCATGTAGGAAGAAGAATCTCAGTAGATATTTCAATATCGGAGGAAGTTATTGACGATTGCTCCTATCTTGAGGTTTCTATAGGAGGTTTCTGACTACATAGTGTTCTATGATGCATCAGGCACTGGGCTTGGTTGTGTCCTTATGCAGGGGAAAGTAGTGATTACTTATGGATCACAATAGTTGAGACTGAATGAGAAAAACTATGTGATTCATGACCTTGAGTTTTCAGTGGTAGTCTTCAAACTAATGATGTGGTGATCCTACCTTATTAGTGAACAATTCACCATCTAACCTGACCACAAGAGTCTCAAGTATGACTTTTATCAGAAAGATATTAACCTGAGATAGTTTCATTGTCTATAGTTCCTCTAAGACTATGAATTCAATATAGTCTATACTCATTGGAAGGAGAACATGGTGGAAGAGTTTCTCAGTAGGAGATCGAGTTCACAACTACTGAATGAGGCCTCAGGGTAGTTGGCCTCACTTAAGATATTATTTGTGGATAGAGATGAGGCATCTCATCTTCAATCGATGGTAATTTCCCCTCTACTCTTACAACAAGTTAGGGAGGCACAAATCATAGATTCCAGCTATTAGACTACACATGCCCAAATTTCCATAGGGTATGCCCCTGATGGATATTTGAATGGTGGGGAGCACATCATCCTTTTTAGAGAATGCACTATTGTACAAGTGTAATTACAAGAGGAAGTGTTGAGGGAGTTCCATACATCCCTTTTGGAAGTACGTCCAGGTGTGGAAAAGATATACCAGGACCTTTGATGTGAGTACTAGTGGCTAAGGATAAAGAAGGCAGTGGCATAGTTTGTCTCGAGATGCCTCATTTTTCAGCAAGTGAAGGCTGAGCACCAAGTTCCAGGAGGTTTGAAACAACCCCTCTAGGTACCAGGGTGGAAGTGGGATGGGATTTCAATGGATGTAGTGAAAGTCTTACCACATACATCCTGGGGGAAAGATACCATCTAGGTGATAGTAAACTGACTCACCAAGATGTCCCACTTCATAGCCATTTCAGAGTAGGTTTCAGTAGATAGATTGGGATGCCTATACGTACAGAAGATAGTTTTGAATCCATGGAGTCCCATATACAATAGTCTCAGATCATGATGCATGATTTACATCCCGATTGTGGAAGGGATTGTAGGAGGAGTTTGGGACTCAGTTGTGCTTGAGCACAACCTTTCACCCACAGATAGATAGTTAGACAGAACGAACCATACAAGTCATAGAGGACATGATCCCTGTTTTCATTATTGTTTCTGGTCATAGTTGGGAGGAACACCCACCACTTGTGGAGTTTTCAAACAACAACAACTACCACTCCCCCATCGATATGGCACCATTCGAGGAACTGTACAGATGACCATACGGGTCACCGTTATGTGGTAAAAACCTAGGAGATCCAGTAATCATGTGTCTAGAGATGGTACATTATACCACTAAGAAGTGCATGTAATCTGAGAGTGGATGAAGACTATACATATCCAAAAAAATTCCTATTGTGATAGGTGATGGAAACCCTAGGAGTTAGAAGAGGGGGATAACATATTCCTATGGGCCCTTCCTCGATGAGGGATACTGAGATTTGACCGAGGCATCAAGTTATCTCCGAGGTTTATCAGACCATTCCTAATAATGCATAGATTGGGTGAGGTGGCATACCTCTTGGTTTTAACTCTATTGTTAGAGAGGGTGTATGACGTCTCCCACATATCCCATATGAGGTGATACATGTACGACCCTTCTCACGTCATCGACCATGGAGAGCTAGAGATTGACGAAAGGGAGACATTCACAGTGTACCCATTGGAGATAGAGGATCTACCAGAGAGGATCCTTCAAGGATGGTCAATTCTTCTTGTGCGTCTTTGTTGGTCGCACAGGAATCTCCAATAGAGCATGTGGGAGTGGGAGGCTCAGATTCATGCTCAGTACCCCACTTTGTTTGATTATCCATTGTTTTGGATTACGAGGATGTAAATCCTTAAATGGGGAGTAATGTAATACACCATAATTAAATGATTTTTTTTGAAAATTAAATGGGATTATTTCAAGACCAGGTGTGGAGACGGCGTGCTATTCTGAGGCTTGAGGTTCCTGAAATGATCTGGCAAAAAATTATATGTTTAAAATAGCACACATGAGCATTTTTCCTGAAAAATTTGAATACCTCTTAAATGGGTGCCCAAATCATAAATATGAGGGAACCATTGGGTTAAGGATTGAAGGTTTAACCTAAGTTTGACATATGTTTAGTCGAGGAGGGCCTCCATGAGAAATCATGAAAATGGCATAAACGTAAGTAAAATAATTAAATTAAATAATTTTTTTTTTCAAATCATTATAACTCATGAATGGTAACTTGGATTGAAAATACGAGACCACTGTTGAGCTCTTGAGGTCATTATTTCATTAGCCAGAGCCTAACATTGGCCAACATGAGTCAACTATGGAAAGTAGATTTTAAATTTAAATAAAATAATTGAATAATGTTATTTTATTTTCAAATCATTATAACTCATGAATGGTTACTCATATAGAAAATCTGAGAGTACCATTGATTTTTTAAGGGTATGTTTGTCTTAGGTGAAGCCTAACATTGGACGGTGTGGGACGACTATACAATTTTATTTTTGGGACATAACTGTAAATAAAATAATTTAAATAGAAGATATTTTATTTTCAAATCCTCATAACTCACAAACGGAAACTCAGATTGAAAATCCGATACTACCATTGAGTTTTTAATGAGATGTTATACTTAAGAAGGAATTAACCTCAACCGACACGGGTTTAGGGAAAATGTTATTTCTTTGGATGTTTTAGGGAAAAATAAAATAAACATAAAATTTTTATTTATTTGAAATTTGATTCACTACAACACAACGATGATCCAAGAATTTCATTCCATAAATAGAACCGTGTAAAGACACTACAATGCAAAGTAACATAAATGATGTTTCATAAATGGAATAATGCAAGGACATCGATTCAGCGTAACAGAAACACTGAATCAAATTTTCCCCATTTAATGGGATGACAGGAATTGTAGATCATTTTTGGATCTTCCAAATACCTCTAAATCTCTAAATAAAAACTCTCCAATGATGAATGTTGGTGAATCCAAAAGTGGCGATGATATCCTTGGAGAAAGAATCAGAACTGTATATTGACAGATGATGATGAATGAACATCCTCGAGAAATCTCTTTTCCCAGGCAGGGGTTTAAATTCTTAGTGAATTGTTTCTTTTCTATTCTCCCCTCTAAATGAAGAATGTAGATCAATTCTCTAACATGTTTATCTGTGGATGGTTAGTATTTTAGGGGATGGGGAAAATATTTGAGGGTTGATGCCAAGATTAAATCTTAATGATTGATAAATCTATAGTTCGTGACCCCAAAAATTGGAAAGATCCCGGGATGGGAAGAACAAAGGTTGGGTTGTTCAATTTGGGTGTTCTTTGTGATCCCCGCTATCTCTCTCTCTCTCTCTATCTTTGTTCTTCATGGTGTAATAGATGGAAGCACAATGATTATTGAGGCACCAGGTGGAAGGGCCTCAGCCAAGCGTGTCGTGACATCGGTGAGAGATCGTGGAACTCGGTCGAGGCAACAAGCGGGAGGCAGTGCACTGGAAGCGTGCTACGACAGTAAAAGGATCCACTGACATGGAGGCTGGAATCTAGCTGCAGGGGACATGGCAACCTGGCTGTGTTAGAGGTTCACACGATGGTAGGCTGGACCCAAGGTAGAGCGGACTGGCTTAGGAGGGCGGCGTCGCTCAGGCATAGTGTTGGAGGAGCGAACTGCTTGCTGTTGGTTGTGGTGTGCATTTGAAACGTGGCCCCTACGGGACTGCATGCAGCATGAACCGGGTGCCCAACAGGCGTATGGATAGGGGTAGAACCAACCCACCAGTTACAGGCCAGGAAAAATGAAACCGAGTCACTTGGTGACCCGATGGGTAGGACCCATGATCGAACCGGGCCGACCCATACCCAACTGAATTGGGTCAGGTTGGCTGAACCGGGTTGAGTCACGAGGGACCCCGATATGGGTTGGTCTGGTCAGTCTGGCCATGTTGGACCAGGCTCGGACACAACTGGCCCATGTTTACTAAAACACCAATATCTTTCAAACCGGCCATCTGATTAATGAGTAATTTGTAGTGTTGGAACCCTCATGATGAGGCGATTATTTTGGAATTCTCTAAGGAGACTTTCAAAGTAGTTGAAATACAACTAATGACTTGGGGAGTGGATTCTCCCAGAATCAAGTGAACCATGTATGGGAATCCTATGACTGGATGAGACTCAAGGACTATTCAAGAGTGCATCTAAATGACCATACAAGACTAGATAATAAGCATCCCTATGTGGACCATCTATAAAAGACCCCGTGTGGATCATCTACAAGAGACCCTATATAGATCAGCTATAAGATACCCTCTATGGATCAATTATAAGTAGCCATGTGTGGACTAACTATGATGGCCTAAGTGGGAAGTGACTCTATGTGACCAGACATACCCACAGTGGGGAGCGACTCTCTGTGACCTGGTAGACCCACAGTACTCATTAGGTATGAGTACCTTAGTAGTCCAAGGTGTTTAGCATAAGAATATCAGTTTTACTTTACATACCTTAAATTATACCCACATGAGATGATTGTACCTTGTGAATACATTCTTTTGTGGTATTTCCCTTGTGTTTTGGGTTCCCTACCGAGTATTTTTTTACTCACCCCTGCATGGGCTTCGCCCGCATGTTTCATGTCTCATGCAGGGGAGTGATGCTTCAAAAGAGACCTTGGTGGTTCGATACTAGGTGGTTCTAAGTGAGACGGGACAGAAGGGCGCTTTGACAGAGACCTTGGTGGTTCGGTCCCAGGTGGTGCTCAGTGAGATGGGAAGGATGAGCGTACTTCTATGTCTATAGGCAGCTACCATTTTCCTACCCTTTATATGGGGTCTCGAGAATATGGACCATGGAATTTGTACATTACTTTGTGGTTTTGGGCTTGTATTCTAGCCCCTTTGTACTTTAAGTTTGTATTATACTCTCAGTAGTTGTCTCAGTGACAATTGTGGTTTACTTTGTTTTTATATTCCGTAGTTTGTATCTTTGTGCATGTGTACAGGTTTTAAGGAAAATTCCTTTCCTTTTTGGGATATGCCTACTCAGTTCTACTCGCCACCCCCTAGCCTATGGAAGGCGGGCTTGGGGTAGTCATGGAACAGGCCCTAGTGGACGGGTCATGAAATTTCATGATAATATAATAAGTGATACAAAGTGGGTTTTTGTAATCATTAGTTTCAAAAAATAATATAATTCCATCAATCAACAGAATGTGTTACACAAATCCCATATTTTCTAAAATAGGAAGAGTATGGTCTAAATATACACATACAATTAAATAAACACATGTTTTGGATTGATTTTTTGTCGTTACCCATACATTTAACCCCATTTAAACTATTTTACACTTTTCAATTGTTATAATAGTTTTCATCATTACTATTAATTATTAAAAAAGTTAAATTGGTCTTATTATAAAATTATAAAATGATGATTCCAAAAAGCTGATCCATTATATCATATTTATTTTTTAGAATGGTTAAAAATTAAATTTTATATATTTATACTAAATGTAATGAAAATTTGATTATAGAATATTATTCTTTTTATGAAACTATTTTTTTATAAAAAAAATCAAGTATAATTTTGATTCCCATGGAATTAAATAAATGATGTTTAATAAAACAATAATAATTTGACATTGAAAAATATATAAAAAAATTAATATTTAAATTAAATTTATTAATATCAAATAAATGATAATTCTTTCAAAATTAGTATTTTCACTATTCACTAAAAATAAACCATTTAATAATAATAGTTAAACTCTATCATAGGATTATTTTAACTTGTTGATTTCAAAAATGATATTGATTTTATCAATTAATACTTCAAAAAGTGTATGAAACTAATATTATTTTATGGAAAATAAATTTAAAAAAAACTATTTCCATTGAAAATATACTTTTACAGTATAAAATAAAATTAAACTCACTCCTTGACAAATAACAACTATTATATGAATGTTAATTTATTTTATTAAATATATTGAGTATAAATTTCATAAAAATCATTCATTACTTGTGAATAAATCTACATAAATTTATTAAAATACAATACAAATATGAATGAATTTTCTAAAAAATAACTTTATTAATCTTATATGATGTTATTTAAAATTGAGTTCTTATTTATTTGGAATATATTAATACATTTTTAATAAAGAAAACATCTTTAATTTTTTTAATAATGTGGTTACTCCTATTCATACCCACTAGTCCAATACCTAGGCTATAATAAATGAATTAAAATAATGATATTTTAAAATTACTATTCACTTCGTTTTGGTGTTGTGTGTGGTACATGCAATCAAACAGGTGATTAATGGAAAAGAAAATAAACTTAAATCATAGGGTTTTAAATTCATTCCACTTAAATAAATTGAATCCTTGTGATTTTAAATTAATTATATCAAAATGAATTTATTATAATATAGTAATAAAATCATATATATACATTATCTTGAACATTAATTTATTGTAAATACTACTATTGTTACAATATAACTCAATATTTAATATGTTTTGATGCTCAAAAATCCTAGTTTCTTTTAAAAACAAACTATACTTAATAGTTTTCAAGAAATTAAAAATTTTATTAATTGTAATAATTAATTTCTACATATTTTGGTTAAATTTTTTCTTTTCATGTTTGAAAAACTTTTCAGTGGAAAATATCAAACAAGTTTATAATTCATCATATGAGGTGATACGTTATCATACAATTTTTTATTTGTGAAAGGCTTCCAGAATTTATTTTTTTCATCAGAAATCATCATACATCCAGATAGAAACCTTCACAGTATATTTTATACTCCTGACTATGTATATTATCATATGGATGTCTTATATATGAAATTAACCATTTTATATATAAGAATGATTCAAAAGATGTGAATTTTTCAATGAAATTTGTTGTATAAAGATCAAATTATCACATGATTCAAAAAATTTCCTATAATATCAAAAATTCACAGTGCTAATATTTTAAAAAAGTTATTACCATATGATGTGATGATTTTTCATACATAGAACAATGATATTTTATGAGGAGACAATTTTTAAATGGAATAGTGTTTCTAGTTCTAATATCCTTCGATGTCCATATAATCTTACGATGGTATGAAATATCATATAGAAGATATTATCTAATAGAGTTAAAGATTTATCACAAATTTAAAGTACTATATCTTATTTCAATTAAAAAAAAATTGTATGTCTCAGAAATTTTTTAATATAGAATTTACCTATAAATAATATACTACCCTTCAAATTTATAGTCATTTGATGTATGAATTTCATGAGTATGTATACACTCTTATGAAGTATTTATATTCATTGAAGATGCACTATCTTGACTTTTCTTTTGAGGTATGTATATTTAATTGTATTTTTAAAACAATATTTTTAACAACATAAAAGTGACTATGAGATTAATGGAGGCTTCAAGAGTATTCGAGGCTTGTTTGGAACTTGATGAACTATTTTATTTTGTTGGAAATAGATGAGGTTCATGGTTGATGTGCGGTAATTTGTAATCGTATGACTCAACCATGAAACCCACAGGGGGTGGTTCATGGTCTGAGATTCTATTCGAATTAGGACACACGATAGTGAAGTCTTCTTATATAAAACTACAAAGGATCAAAACAAACAGTTTTGGGATTCTTAAACCTTTTTCCTAGCTAATGCAAGTGGATGAAACCCCTGAGAGTGAAGACGCATGTTTATTAGACTATTTATTGAAATGTGATATCAAACTGTGGGCCCTTTAAAATATGGGGAAATGACACTTTTATCACTCCTTTTATTTATTATTCTCCCCCTTTTCATTTCATCTCCATGCATAACAGCCTCCCACAATCACTTGAACTCTACTTCTCCTCCTTCTATTGACATTGATCCTCCTCCCTAATATGAATTTGGAACTATCCTCCATTCATTATGTTCGATAGATAATATTAATCATTTCCTTCCCCTACCTTCCATTCTTCATTTCTAATGACTTATGTAATGCTAAATCTGTGTGAGATTTTGTGACCTATTTTTATATTATTCATCCATTTCACTATATTTTTCCATTCCATCCTAATATAGAGGCTGATAATGGATGATGATTCTGCTACCTTTCTAAGGTAGTTAGTATATAAAGTTTCCCTTAAATCCTAGTTATTTAAGGATTTCCTAATAGATATACACATCAAACCTTCCAAAAATTTATTCTAAATGAGTAATATAATAAAATAAAAGTTTAAAATAAATTTTTTATGTTTTTATTCCCTTTTGACATGGTTGGAGGTCATCTACCTCAACCCAAACCACCTCATGAGGTTTGTTTGAATTTCAATTATTTTTACACCAATTTGGGTGTGTGGATCGTGAAACCCATGGTTGCAAACCATATACAAAATAAATTGGGATTTTAAATATTTAACACCTCTTGGATCATGTTGATTATAAGTGAAGTGGAATGGAAATTTTAAATGTGATGGATGGTCCCATGGATTATAAATAATAATATAAATGGTTAGTAAGGTGGCATGGAAAATAACAAGGACCCTCCTTTATTACTTAAAAATGAGTTGATTAATTAAATGAATATAATGAATTGAATTAAAAAAATGGTTTCGACACTAACATGGCCCCTTGATCCCATATTTTATTTATTATTTGATATATACTTTAGCATGGTTCTAAAATCATGGTATCTTACCAACATTAGTGAATTTATCTGATGATTTATATATATTTGATTCCTTAGATTATTCTGCTAGATAAAACTAGCTAGGATTTCCACATACTTTCTCTTTATCTCCTCAGAAATATTTATTAAGTTTCTCTTAATAGCTCCTTGGAATTGAAAACGATTTATTATCTAATGGCCCGAGGTCCTAACCCATGTGGGTTTAAATTATTCAAAGTGTGTTATTGAGGAGCTCTATGGACTCATATATGAGGACCTGGTTAATGGACATAGGCATTTTCCCTCATAGGTTGGATACTTGATTCATTCGACTTATGGTATAGTTGAAACTTGATGAATATAAAAAATGTCGTAGCTGATTCTTCATTCACATACACCACTCTTCATCATTTATTGACTTCTTGTCATAGAACATACTTCTAGACTGGGTTGTTTTACATTATCAATTATATATTTATAATTATTATAACTTTACACTACAACAATAAATATGAACTAGTAAGGTTTCTTATAAACACCATTAGTGTTGGCTTAATGAGTATCTCACATCCTATCTAGGCGGGATTTTGGTACCCGAGAAAAATTCATGGATGCAGGTAGTGACAAATTGAAGTGGGCTAATATATATGTTTGACTTTCATGCTAGGATAGAGTATGAGAGCAGATGACCAACCCTATTCTTAAGATTCTGTTAGATATATCTTGGTTATTTTTGTTCATTTTTGTATAGCATGTTGAACATATATGTTACTCTATTCCCCATGGTTTTACTACTTTTTATCACCATGAAAATATCATCATTATTTTTATATGATATTGCATTTGGTTTTACCCTTAGTTATTCTAGACTATTTATTAAAATTTAGATGATTTACTTATTCTGCTACCTTATTATAATATCAGGACTACTGCTTATTCTTTTATTATACCATTGTGTGCCTCTATTACCATGATGATATAGTATCCCCACCATACCACCACAAACCAATTCTTCTTGTTAGAATCATCTGGTATACAGGGAGGTTCACTTGAGGCTATGTGACCACTAGTTTAGGTTACTTTCGAGTGAAATGGGTTCAGGATTTTACAATATGGTATCAGAGGACCTTTTCCTTTTGTCTTACTATTTTTATGGTATAAAGGAGACTATGAGTTGTTAGGATTTCATTATGATCTAGTTTCTAGGAATTGTTCAACCATGTATAGGTAAAATCTAAATTACCACAGATGGTAATTATTGTTCTATTTTTTCCTATTATATTTTTATATATTTAACCATTAGGTGACACACATGAGTTGTGATATTTTTTAAACATTTTTATTTTTCTTTTACCCTTGGCCTAATAATTCCAAGCGGTGTTGTCTCATACATCATTATAGGCACTTGAGGATTAAAATATCATGCATATTCCATGACATTATTTTTTTAATACATGCATTGTCTACATTATATTGTGAATATTTCATTAAAATATTGAAATTGTGATAATTTTTAAATATTAAAATTGGATAGATATTTTTTTATTAAAGTTCCTTCTTCAACCTAAACATTTTTTCCTACATATCATGGTGTATCACTTTAACTAACCAATAATTACATGTTGGATCTATGTAACTATGTTTATAGGAGATGAAAAATTATCTATCTTCAATTTCATGGACTCCAATTGTAATATATAAATACTACACTTTTATAAATTTTAAATGGTAATAAATTTACTCGAGAAATCATAAATTGAGTTATTATATTTTAATATAAAATTTAAATGGTTGGTCAGGATGTCTTGTTTGTAAGTTATAAAGATTAAGACATTATAACTTGGTAATGGTAACTCATCTAATGAGACCATGATATATATATATGTGAAAAATATGGACTTTCTAATTCTATTAATATTAAATAATGTGGGTATATTTAAATAGGGAATATAATTTAAACCTAATGTGTGTTTATGTTTATAAAATTCAATTGACACTTTACATATCGAGACCCATAACAGAAAACAAACAAATTTCCTTTGATGTGACATTCGTAATTGGATGATTCAAGTGTCTCTTTGTATTTTTTATCACTTTCTATATCTCTTAGACCAAACTATAATTATAATAACCCAAAACCCACACTCCCCAATCTTGCTTAGAAATCATTTAAACTACATTTTATATTATTATACTTATGAAGGTGACCCATTTTTCACGATCCAAAACATTAAATATGAGAAGGAAATATTGTATCACTTACTTTATCAAGGAGCTTTTATGTTTACATTTTTTTTGAATTAATAATAAATATTACATAAACAATACCCATCACTTTAAATGGGAATTTCTATCACTTAACCCGATTGTCCTCATATAACATTATGTAATCGTCAACATCTATATGAAACCATTATATATGTAAATCATTCAATATAATTCATGATAACTGGGGGAAAAGGAAACATAATATAGGTGTTCTGAAATTATTATTAACGGTAAACATATGAATTAATAGTTGAATGAAATCAACGATCATAAGAAGAGAATATGGGTATGATGACATAATCAAACCGCATGATCATAACATAAGAATATTCATACCCATTAATAACTAGATCACCAATAATTAAAACATCAAATAAGGAATTGAAAAAGGATAGGTTTATTAGAATCAGTAGTCATGAGTAATGTGATATAAATCTTGATCAATGGAAACATTTATAACTATAGAAAACGTAACATAAATATATTGGCATCTTGAAACTTTATCATCATAAAACCCTTACAAAACCATTACAATTAGAATAACCATATGGATGACTTCCAATATAATTATTTGAAGAACATAATCATTACCCAATTCATTAGATCTTTATTTGGGTTCACCCATCGTATAAGCTATATCAAGCACTCCCGGTGCTATCTTGGATCAACTATCATATACAATTCTCAGAAACCACAACATGAATAAAGTACATTAAATTTCACCATAAAACAATTTTTTTCTTTTCATAACATTATAAACCCATGAAAAATAAATATCCTCTATAGTAATCTCTTTGAAACATGATTAACATGAAATAAATAGGGACTGTAACAATCTCTTTGAAACATGATTTACTGGTGGAAAAGAAATGGGTTCCATAACACTCTACTTGAAACAATAACAATCCATAAAGATAAATAATTAGGATGATATAATTATAAAATATCCCCATTGGATAATAAGTAACAACAAGGGTTGTTGATGTTGATGAACTGAAAGACCATCAAAATGTCAATAAAATATGTTTGAGTAAAATAAAATTTTCTTTTTAAAAATTACTTTTAAAAACACAATAATGAAAAAATATTGAAAAAATATTTTCATTTCAGAAAAATATAAACATATAGGGGAAAATAAAGAAAAAAAATATACATTGTAAAGACCCTATCATGGTGAACGATATTCAACATCTCCAATAAATATCCCCCCTTTAGTTTTCCTACCTGAAAATTTCTTTATATCATGGGGAAAAGAAACATAAAAAGTGAGATATTAGATGATAAGTAAGGGTAAACATGGAAAATATCAAATTAAACCTGAACATCAGAATGTAAAAACATGAAAATAACTTGTGAAAATCGTACCATGTATAACATATATCAAAATCACGAGTCATGAAATTATTCTTGGCAGTTTATAAGACATAAATCATAAAGAAAAACAGATCATGAGAAAAAAACATTGGAATAAACATAGAATCGTGGAAAATAGATAAGCATAGAAAATAATTTCCATATTAGCCAATATCATTTAGAAGCCTATCATAGTAGAAAAAGTCCATTACTGAACTCGGTTTTCATGTCGTTCTAGTCCTATATTACTGAACCAGATTTACTTTTTATTCCAGCCTTGTATTACTGAACCAGATGTACTTTCCATCTCAGTCATGTCTCTCTCATGAGATATAAATCTTTACCCAACTCTTTAGAGAGATATATAGTTCCCACCCAACACATAATGAAAACCATAAATATGTGTGCCACAAAATAAAAAAATCATTCATCATAACATAAACCAAGGAATAAAATGAATCTCTTAAACATCGTTACAACAAAACATAATCCATGTAAAACAAATAGATTAAAAAACATCATTCCTTCATAAATATAAAAAACCATAAGATTATTGTTGATGTTATACTTGGAAAATATCCATAATCTAAGATGAAAAATAATGTTGGTAAAACACTTAAAATTAATTCTCGAGGAAAATATCATTTCTTCTTCAAAAACATTTTAATTTATTAATAAACCATGTAGTTTTAAAAGAAATTAATTTCTTTGAATATAACTTTAAAAACTTTTAAGATAAGATTCATGGAATTAAGGCTTTATGAAAGTGTAAAAATACATTCATGATGTATAAGTTAAAAAATTTCATCTCAACCTTATGCCATAAAAGTAAAAAAGTACCTTGTATTGAAAATAAAAGAAAGATTCATTCCAAACCATGTAGTAAAAGTAAAAAATGGGTAAAATTGAATTAAAACATCCATAAGAAAATATGAAACATTTTTTTAAAATATTTCTAAAAAACATGGACATGGATTATAAATATAACTCAGTAAATTATTATATATTATCAATCTCAGATAATAATGATATTGTGAAATTATCCCTTACCAATTTATAATCAGTCGAATTGTATGCCTCGTTAAATAATTAAAAATTAATTTCATATGTAAATATCATATCCTTCATAATAAAAATCATAAAAACATTCATGAGAAGGATAAACACAAGTGAAATAAATAGGTGGTTTATAAGGCATATGCCCCATAGAAATTAAAGTGAGGCAAAATAATCTTATACCTTAGGTATGATATCCTTTCTATGTATTTGAAACTCATAAATAATGATATAAATATTTTCATTGATTTATTATAGAATTATAGTCGTTTTTATGATATCATATATGATCATATGATCATCTGTTTGTTATTAACATTTCATTGTTACTCATTATTTTGGTATTAACTACTTTATGTTCGTATGCATACTTTGTCAAAAATGTTCTGGTTCTCCTTATTAGGTCATATTTATGTCCTAAAAAATGATATTAACATATTATAAACCATATTTATTCATTATTTACATTTATATAATCACTCTTTAATGGATATCTTGTAAAATGAATCACATCTCATCATGGAGATGGTTGACCGTACGTACGCACGAGCGACGATATCATTCTGGTAATTGTGTATTAGTATCGAAGTCGATGGTATATATGTTGTTCCAAAATACATATAATTTTATAATAATCATATATAGTTATTATTTCCATCATTATATCCATCCATGTAAGGTGGTGAAAAAAATAGCTTACACCATGGCGTAGAGACGATTAGTCGTACAAAGGCACATGTAATGATTTCATTTTTCGTAGAATGAATAGAAGGTGGAATATGGTTGTTACATAACCAAAATAAAAACTCATCATATAATTTGTTTTGGATTAATTACTTTAGAATTGAAAAAATAATGAAGAGGAAGTAGAAGATGAAATAATTTGAAAGAATTGATAGAGGAGATTATCTCTTCTTCTACGTACTCTCTCTAAATATTCTATTAATGGCACTAGACTTGGTTATTTGCGAAGAAAAAAACCTCTATAATGTAAATATTGAAGTTTATAAGGGAAATGGGTAGGGGATGGATGAGATTTAAGGATTAATATGAGGTGAAGTGGTGAGGGAGGCGGTGCTATTTTATAATTGATGCGAGGGAAACTTTTGGGATCTCCAAAAGTATTAATTTATAATAAAATAATAACACATAAAAAACTCAAAAATGTCCTAATTTAGAATATCGGATGATATAAGGTTGTAATATCCTCAAAAATTAATTTTGTTGACATGTTTTTCTGTCCATTTAAACCATGTCATTTTAATTTATCACTTAGTCTTTCTATTTCATTTTTACTTGGGTAACTTATATTTCAATATTAAAAGGCTGAAATATTTAATTATTTGATGTCACATGAATAATAAATAAATAATTTAGAACATTTTAGACCATATGATATTTATTTTATAAGTTTAATATGAGGAATGCCTGGCTCCCCCTTGGTTCTCCCGTGAGAACGCACCCAAGCGCCATCCAGATTTTCAAATTTTCGGACCATTGGAGCATCCTTTGCTCGCACACCGTTGCTTCCCCCGTTAGTTTGGTCTTGGATCCAGGCTTGGCTGCAAACGCCCCTCTGGTTCAGGTGATCCCCAGGCCCCCCAGGTGCCCCATTTACTGCTGCCACTCAGTCGTCTCTCCCTACTCAGCTCTCGGCCACAATTCAGAAGACCTCGCTGCCTCCTCTAGTTGCCGGATGCTCCTTTCTTGTGCCCCTAGGCCCGATTCATTCACAAATTCCCTATGCGGCTGGATCCGTGGTTCTACCCACCGTTGCTTCCTGTTTCAGAACGACGATTTTCTCAAGTCGATCGGTGATGCTATTGGGGTCTTTTGGTGCTCTGATGGAAGAACCTCTAGCTGCGAGGACGTTTCAGTGTCCCAGATTTGTGTGGAATTGGTCACCTCTTTAACCCCTCCGGTCAAGATGACGCTTCAGGTTCAAGACGATTTCTGCTGGAATCAAGAGATTTCTTACCCAGTTTTCCCTAGGTTTTTCTCCCACTACCTTCTCTAGGGGCACTCCCTTCAAGTTTGTAGAAGATGACGGCATGGATATTGGCATTGTACCTCCAAGCATATGATACCCAGGTATCGGGCATCGAGTTCGCCATGCCCTTTATCCTCCAGAAACATCCATATGGAAGACACGGATCATGGTTCCACACCAGTTAAGGTACCTGCCTCCTCTCTATAATTGGTTCATGAGTTGTCTTCCCCTACGAAAGAAAAAGATACTATGATCAATCCGGGTGGTGTTCCCTCTGATCCAGTAGGTTTGTACTTTCCTTAGTCCGGCCTTGTTGTCCCTCCCTTACTATTCACCTTTCTCTCTAAGTGGTTGAGTAGGGAGAAGAGCTTTCATGGCATTCTATCTAGGCCATTAGGCCTCTTGAACCTAGAACCCCCGCTCGGTCTCACGTCCTGGTCGCTCTCTATTGTCTACGGATGTACCTATATAGAGGACGGGACCTCCGAGCAGGATGGTCCTCCTCTATCTACCCACGGGTTCCTTTAG
Organism: Viscum album; assembly: GCA_963277665.1. Lineage (NCBI taxonomy): Eukaryota > Viridiplantae > Streptophyta > Magnoliopsida > Santalales > Viscaceae > Viscum > Viscum album. The sequence continues at coordinate 1,144,652,178 of OY728140.1, forward strand.
AAACCAAAGGGGCTTACCATATGTCCCAGGAGTCCAGAGTGTACTCCTCCTCACGACCTCCCCAATTCGGTTCTTGTCCATTTCATGCACCATCTGATCAGCATCTTCCCCTGGCTTGAAGGCGTCCACCCAAGAGGGTGTATATACGCGTTCAAAATCAAGAATCCTAAAGGGGCGACCATCCTCCCATTTCATGAAGGCCACGACCTCTCGAGCCAATGTCAGAGCCCTAACATTTCAATGATCCCTATTCTCATATGGAACGCCTATGGACTTGGTGCCCGGGTTAAGTCATATTTTATCACAACTGAAATCAGAAGGCACAAGGTGGCCATTGTCTCCATTCTCAAACATTAGGAGAATATTGCTAAAATCAGGGAGTTCACTTGGAGGTTCAAACTGCATGGTTTCCTTCATACTGACCCCTCTAATAGGAACATTTGGATATTCTAGCATCAAAACGACTCCGTGGAGGTAGCCCAGTCTAGGAACCAATTCATCACCACCAAAGTGACCAAAGGTGACATTTATTTCTTCATGTACACTATCTATGGAAGCTATGACCCTGTCCAAAGGGAGACTTTATGGAGCAATTTAAACGCCTTCGGTCCCGAAAACCACCCTTCGTTTGTTGGAGGGGATTTGAACATTGTGGCCAACCCGAAGGAAAGGAAAGGCAAAGGCCCTTTTCAGCGAAAGGCCAACAGGGAATTCACTCAGTTTATGGATGGGAAAGGCTTATGGGATCTTGGCTTCTCAGGGGACTACTTCACCTAGTGAAAAAACAAAGGGGCCATCATCATTCGTGGAGTCGGTTGGATAGATGTTTGGCTAGCATTCACACTAATATCGTGTTCTCTAACACCAGGGTTAGTCATTTTGTTCGTGGAATATCAAACCCCTCTTCCCTTTTGGTTTCAATTTCATCTGGTTAGGATCACTAGGAGCGATTCCATTTCTACCAACAGTGGGTTCACTCCCAGGGGTACCAGGAAGTGGTTTGGGAAATATGGAATTCCCCAGTGCAAGGTAATACGTAGGTTTCTTTGCATGAAAAATTAAGGTGTCTCAAGATCTGTCTTCAGGTGTGGGAGAAAAGAATCTCCTCCAGCGATAGTGCCATCATCGATGCCAAGCAGAAGGTGGATACACTGGAGCTACAACTAGAACATCGATGGGATGACCACATTTTTTAGGAGCTATCAGTTAAGAAGGATGCAGTGGCAAGCTGATCCTATCACAAGAACGCATGGCAAGGGAATATTCAAGAATTAAATGGCTTAAATAAGGTGACATGAACACAATGTTGTTCCACGCCTGCGTCAAGGAGTGAAAGAGGCCTATCAAAAAAAACTTTTTGTTTGATGATGGATCATATACAGATGATAGAGACGTTGTGGGGAACCGGGCACACGATTACTTCAAGGATCTTCTGGATGACCCTTATTCTCGTATGCCAAAAATGTATACAAGAAGGGACAATGAGCTCTTTGAGGTTATTAATAGAAGTTTTTCTGATCAGAACAATGATATGATGAGCTCCATAACTGATGAAAAAGAGTTCTTTAGCGCCATGATGAACCTTCACCGGGATAGTGCCCTTGGACCAGATGGGTTACCAGTCTCCTTTTATCGGGCCTCATGGGAGGTGGTGAAAGTAGATATTGTCTCGGCCATCCAAGAATTCTTCAGGGAAGGTAATTTACCGTAGGTGTCATGCACTACAACAATGGTGCTCCTTCCTAAAAACAAGAATCCCTCTTCGATGTCGCACTACAGTCCTGTGAGTCTATGCAATTTACCATACCAAATCCTAGGAAGCATCATCAACGCGAGACTGTCCGCCCACCTTATAAAGTGGATCTCCATGGAGAAGCAAAAATTTGTGAAGGGTCGTTTCATATAAGGTGCCATTTATCTTGCCCAAGAAATGATAAGAGATATTCATCAAAACAATCATGGCTCCAACATCATCATCAAGATGGACATGAATATAGAATACGACCATATAGAGTGGGGTTTCATTAATAAGGTGATGATAGGCATGGGTTTCTCCCCCTGTAATGTTGATCTAGTCTTTAGATGTTTCAGCTCAGCGTGGATGTCAATCTCATTCATGGAAAAATCCTATGGTTTCTTTAAGGCCACTCGTGGTCTGAGACAAGGCAACCCGATCTACCCAAGCATTTTTGTCTTATCCCAGGATGTCCTCAGCCGCCTTATCCACAGGAGCATGAGCAAAGGAGAGACTATGGAGTACCGAAGGAGTATGAGAGCATAGACCATTTCCCACCTTATGTACGCAGATGAAAACATATGTTTCACGAATGCTAGTAGGTACTCGATCAGAGGCCTGAACACTGTGATGGAGGAGTACTGCTTCTTGAGTGGCCAAGTGATCAATAGGTAAAAGAGCCTGTGCTACATCTCAAAAAAAATGCATGCCCATGCGAAGCTAGGAGATTGAACACACCCTCTCCATGAAACGTAGAGACTTCCCTATGGAATACCTAGGGGATCCCATATATCCCAGCAGACTCCTAATCCAGGATTTTGATTCTCTCAACAGAAAAATTGCAGATCACACCCTTAACTGAAAAAACATGTATCTTTCCTTTGGAGGCTACATTGATCTCGTTAATAGTGTTGTCTTGGCAGCTTCGGTCCATGCACTATAGACTGTTAAAATTCCTAAGGGGGTTATCAACAAAATTGAAAAGATCCAGGCTGGCTTCCACTAGGATCCCCTCAGGGAGGAAAAACGTCATTGGGCTTCATGGCAGAAGGTGGATAATCCCACAAAGAAAGGAGGTATTAATGTGCACTGTCTTGAAGACACCCTCAGATGCATGCATGCTAAGCTTGCCTAGGAATTCATGGAGTAGTGTACGACTTGGGGAAGACCCATGCATTAATATTATGGGTTACAAACTATGATGGAAGGTTTTGGCTCTCTGTTATGTTCATAAATATCCCACATTACCTTAGAATTTTACCAACACTCTCAATGGATTATAGGGAGAGGAAAAATCTCCTTATGGAACCACAATTGGGTAGGGAGGGTGTTCGGGTTCCCAGGTTGTCCTGGACCTACCCTCGCATTCAGGGAAGCCAGCATGCATCTAGCCTTCATTAATGCGGTGTTGGATGAGGAGCAACATGACATATTTGACCTCATTGAAATCACTCTGGATCCAGATCGGTGTGTGTTCACCCTCTCCTCCTCAGGATTTAAACTCCTGGGACTACCGATGATCATGGGAGGTTCCAGATCATGTTGATTGTAGGAATGATATTATATGGTCCCCAAACACATCCCTTTGAAATAAAGATTTCTACTATGGATAATTAGGAACAAGTCCATCCCAATGGATGAGAATATCAAACGTTGTGGTATCCCAAATGTGTCTTACTTCCCATATTGTGTTGCTTGTGATGAGGAGAGTGCCGACCACCTCTTCTTTAGAGATGAATGAGCAGGTGTAGTTTGAAGCTACTTTGGGGAGTTTATAGGACTTCTTGATCACAACATGAAAGACTCTCCTTTCCTGGATAGGTGGTTTCATAGTTCGGAGGATAGAGGTATGTAAAAAGTGGCTTGTACCTTGATCCTACATGTAGGGTGTTGGTCTATCTGGAAGGCCAGAAATAAGCTACGACACGAAGGGGTTAAATCATCTAATCATTATATAATTATCAAGACAAAGAGTATCCTCGTCGACATGGCCCGTCTCTTCAGTAAAGAGAGGGAGGCCCCTCCCTTAGTTGGATAAACATGCAGCCTCAAGACATCCAGACAAACAACAATAGTTCCGGTGGTCATTGGATTTTTTGGAACCCTCCCTCAAGGGGAATCAAGCTTAATACTGATGGGTCCGACTGTAGAGGGGTCTTGCGCGGTGGTGGCGCTCTCCGAGACTCTCAAGGCTTAGTGGTTCTGGCCTTTTCTTCTCACCTCATCCATGGTTCCTCACTTTAGGTCGAAGCTAAGGCTATGATGAAGGGTGTGAGACTTTGAAAACAAAAGGGAATTTTTATCTTAGAGATAGAAACAAACTCTAAAATCCTCCATGATTTTTTGCATGAACTCTAACCAACTTCGTGGTCAATCACCCACATCATCAGAAAAGGCTGGAATATGATCAATAATGACACCAAAGTGAAAAACTATTAGAGAGAGGGAAATAAAGTTGCGGATCACCTAGCTTCTCTTGTGTTAATTGGGCCTGATCTGGTTTTCTTGCACAATGTTCAAACTTTGAAACCCAAAGGAGTCATCCTCATTAGGGGGGATGCCATCAGTCTTCACCATTTTAGACCACCTTAGGTTCCTTCCCTTTCATGTGGTTCATGTGGCTATACAAACATGTTTGTTTCATTCTTTGTCTCTTCCTAAATTAAAATTAAAATTATGATGATATTTATTATATAATTTTAAAGCTATTTTGTGATTTTTAAATAATTTAATGAAACATTATTTTGAAAAAACCAAAAAAGTTTAATTTTTGAAAATATTCAACTATTGAAAATTTAAAAATATCAAGATAATATTTTATCCTTAAAAAATATTTTATTATATCCCTATTGGTCATGGTAATCTATAAAATTCATTGGATAAATTAATTATCCAAAATTATATTTATTTTAATAATTTTTATAGGATCAATTTGATATTTCCACTAATAAAATAATTTCAACATCAGTTTTTTAAAATTATTTAATACACTTATTTGTCAAATAAGAATTAAAAATATTATACTATGATGAATATAAATATATTAGATTTTATAATAATACTTTGTTTCAAATATTTATTTTGTAAAATCCTTCACTAAAAATGTTATACTTATTAAAACATGTTGTGGAAGTTTAAAATCACTTTAAATAAAATTATATAAGTGTCATAATCTCTTCTACAAGGATGAAAATGGTCAATACAAAGACCCTTGTATTCTTATGGTCCAGATATACTCGACCAATATGATTTTTTCAAGTGTTAGTGTCTTTTAATGTTTATTATCATCATAATAAAAATTTGTTTATTGATTTTTCATCAATTAAATAACATCTGCATCATCAATATATAAACCATTAAAGAAATTATTTATTTCCTAAAAATTAAATATAAATTACCATGATAACGAAAAACATTTTAGCTTTAAAATGAGTATTCATAATTGAGTTTATCGTCTGTATAACATTATATTAAAAATGATTTAGTTATTAGAATTTGAGTAAGACATAAAATATATTAAATGTCCTAATCTAATCCAATTAGATTCCAATGGGTATCATTTAGACCCAATGATGGTTTAGGTAAAAAAGAACTCATACGGTTACATTAGTACAATTGTTAATGTAATTTTATAATATTATATTTACCCTTAATTAACTAATTTACCTTTTTACCGTATTAATAAAAACTACTAATTCTACTATTAATAATGCCTAAATATAAAAGAATTCTATTTTCATAACATTAAACTAATAATTCCAAATATGGAATCAATTTTTAAAAATTAAAAACCTAGAAGTTTTTGTAATTTGTTTAAAATTGATCCCTTTGTCGGAATGAAAAACAAGTTTTAAAAGTTAAAACATTGAAAATGATTGAAATGTTTTTATACCAAAATTCAATGTAAAATTAATTCCAATGACATACATTATAATAAAAGATAAAAATATATTTGGATATACTTTAATACTATACAATAAAATAATTTATTTATATAAATTATTTTGAATAAGAATGTCTTTTTCAATTCAAATTTAGAATATTTTTACTATTATTTAAAACATGACAGTTTTCAGAAAAATATCCAAATTTCACCCAAAGTAAATTTTTATATCCCAATTCTAAATAATAGGTTATGTTGTTAAATACCATATATAAAGGTGTCAAAAATATATTTAAAATGGGTGCACCACCAAAAGGTGGCCAAGATGCAATTTTTGAAAATTACATCTTTTATTCAAAAATTTTAATCTTATCTTATATCATGTCTAAATAACATATAAGATGAATTTTATAAATTTTATTGAATATATTACATATATATCATGTTAATAAAATACATAAAGAGGGATTTTAATATTTTATAAACTCACTTATTCACATTTAAATAGTTTTTTGGAAGAAAGTTAACATTGTTCATATGTGCCATTATAATGACTAGGTTATAAGGTAACATATTAATAATTAGTTATTAATTTAAACCTAGTCTTTCATGAAATTAATTCTCTCAAAACTGCTTGAAATTATGTGTAGAATGATCCAAGCATAGTGTTGCGTATAACATAAGCTAAGTCAGTGTTGCGTATTGTGAAAGCTTATCATGGTGCGGCATACAACACAAGAAATGAAATAAATTAAAAAATATATATATCTTTTAAAAATCCAAGAGTGTTACATTCTAATCCCCTTAAAATTAATTTTCCCTCGATATTAATCATGGTTATTAAAATATAGAAACCCATATCACAAAAACAATGACAAAAGATCTCTTTTAAAAATAATTGTTATAAAATAACAGTGGCCCAAAATAAATCATGAATTGGTCTTTATGTACGTGAACAGAGGTGAAGATATGGGCATGGAGGAAAAGTTTAAATAATCATAGAGATTTTTAAATATCACTAATCATAGAGAAGTTAGTGATCCATTGAATGTTAAAAATTAAAAATCTGTAAACTAATGATGTATGAAAGAGGTCATTAATATCATAAAAAAATGATAATAGGACACCCTTATTCCGGAAGATCCATTTTTTCTAATATTAAATAATTTTCATGAGAATAAATACTTACTTGATTTTGATAAAATCTCAATGTTGGTCACGCCTTGAACAATTTCTACTTCATCTCTTTTTTAAGGAAATGATGTTGAATTTTTCATTCCTGAAGTGTAAGAAGATAATGTGATTCATAAGTAAAATCATAAGTCATTCCATAAACCTTTATCACAACAAAAAGGTTAGGACAAATAATCAAATATGAATAAGTCAACCTATGATGAGATAATACTTTATTCTAACAAACTTCTACTGATGTTTAATTTAAACGATCCATTAATTGATAACCATGCTATCCTTCAAAAAGAAAAAAATCCAAAATTTTAGAAAATAGCTCACTAACTTGGCTGAAAATGTATCCCCTATATATCATAAGGTTTCTTATGTTGATCATATTCCAAAAATGTGAATACCTTCATCATGTATTCTCTTAAGTCAAGGTAATAACCTAAATTATCACATATCCCTGTTGAAAAAATTCGTGTTTCCTTATTCCAAAACATATTGGATATATTCCATGAGTCCCATAAAGTTGTATACTTCATCCATGATAGTATAACCCTCTTGTCAAAAAATCCATAATTAGTTCCCATGAAACTAGTTTCATCCAGTTTACTTATTAATATCCAATATATATTTATCAAAACATCAATATCTTATCATAAGGGACATATTAAGGGTTCCATTTCCCTTAATCATGTGTTCTCTAAATATATCATCTTACCCATAAATCAATTTTATAGGTATTAAGAATAATTTAACATATCCTTTCCAATCATTAATGAAAAAATTATACTGTGAAAAATTATATATATCATGATTTCTATATTCTTTGAATTATGAAATGTATACACCTCAATTATCCAAATTTATTATTAAAACATCACTCAAGATCCATCATCTTAGTCTTTCCTAAAATATGAATCATGTCTTAGGATCCTCAACATTAATTTAACATATCTTCTTAGGTTTTATGTTAACGATAATACTAGGAAATCCAATACCATTCACATGTAATTTTTAAACTATTTATCTTAAGCAGTATGACCAATACTCATACCACCATCCCGATTCTCTTCATGATATTTCAACTTTGGAAATCTATTTTCAGAATTCCCATACTTTACACATATGAAACATTTAATGTTAACTATGTTCAATTATGGATATTGACTTAGACCAGAAAACAAAGTTTGAGAAATAAATATCATAGATTAAAAACACATAAGTAAGGGAAATTAATTATAATATTTCAATCTATTATATCTTAAGTTTAATCCTAGTTTATTCATGGTTATCACAAAAACTCTAGGTTTGTAACCTATACATAGACTTATCCTTAGGACGCCCTAATACATATCCTTAGAAATATCTCTAGGGATCTCAATAAAGTTTTCGCATCATAGTTTCCAAAGGTGGACTAAACATTCACTCTAATACCAACTATAAAGACCCTAATCTTGACGTACATGGCCATTAAGTTACTTTTTCAGAATAATTAATACATGGAACAAACAGACGCCCAAATATTGTATTAGTTTAGTGTCTTTGGACACTTAGAACACATTCTGCTAACTTAGTGAAAGATCCTCAACATATCCAATAAAGATCACCCCCATTAGTTTTCCTACCTAAAACATTATTTATATCATGGGGAAAAGAAGCATAAAAAGGGTGAGATCAGATGCTTAGTAAGGGTAAACATGAAAAACATCAAATAAAACATGAAAATAAGAATGTAAAAACATGAAATGGAATTTTTAAAATCATACCATGTATAATATATATCAAAATCCTGAGTCATGAAATAAATATTTGCAGTCCATAAGACAGAAATCATAAATGGGAATTATCCATGAGAAAAATAGCATTGGAATAAAACATGGAATTGTGGAAAACACATAAGAATAGAAAATCATTTCTTGTAAAGACCCAGAAATTTTGTATATTTTTTTTTAATAATATGGAATTATTAAGAGACTGGAAAAATTGATGGCATGTAATTCCAAGGCCCGAAGAGCCCAAAACATATTTTCGAACTTTTTTATTGAGGTATGTTCAGTAAATGTGCAGATGGGATTTTCTATCTTTTGAACCGGTGCTCAGAATTGAAATCTGAGGGCATCGTTCAACTCGCAGAGCTGGGATTTTCTTAGGCGAAGCTTAACCTTGTTCAGCAAAAGTCAGATGAAAAAGTTATTTTTGGGACTTTTGAAAAATAATAATAAAATAACTAAAGATTTTATTTTATTATTTTTTTCAACTATTGAGCGATGGTGGTGGGACCGTAGTGAAACATCAAACATTAAATAAGAGACTTTAAGGACTTGATCCTCTTGTTGTGTAATTTCAATGCTCTTGGTTTAATCAGTTCATTAATTAGGATTCATTAATGAATCATAATAATGAACCAATGTGGGTGTTAATTTCTTTTATTTAATCCAACCATTGGCATTGGATTTGGGAACACACGAGTGGAACCTCTGATGAAATGCTGATGATGTCACCCTCCAATGAAGAACGATGATCGATCGATGACCATTAGAGAACTCAGAATGACTTTGAATGCAGAACCCTTTCTTCGTCCGCAACGGAATCCACTGAATCTGGGTAGGGGGTTTACATGATTTACGTGTTTAATATCCATCTTTCCCTATTCTTGAGTAATATGAAGAACATAGATCAACCAACCAATGGGTTGATCTGCATTTCATTCTTTTTGTGGGAGGTTGATACTGGGTTTCACTATGGGGTTTTAATGACTATTATTCGTCCCCATGTTTAAGCGCTAACATGGAGGGCACAGGCCAATCTGAACAAGGCCCATACCCTCCATCGTTCTTGGTTTATGTGTGTTCCTTGTGTGTGACTGGGAAACATGGCATCAAGATGAAACTAAGGGCCTCATAGTGATGGGGGCAACCGAGGAGGCCCGTATGCGTAGATAGGAAAGAAAACAGACCAACGAAGTACCTCCACTGGCCAGTGGAAGAAACCACCAGTGCGGTGGCACCGACAATAGGTGGTAGAGGACATCTACATGGAGCGGTTCCCACAGGCTCCGTGATGATAGGAACCGCGGCCAGCCTGTCCACAATGGGTGGAATGGCGCAGCACCGTCGCGCCGCATGGGGAGAGGAGCGCCCCGCTTGGCCCGCTCGGCTGGACTAATGAGCAGCTCCAACTGTCTGTTTTAGAAGACGGGGCAGGACCTCCTATTGGTTGCACCAGACACACCATGTCCGGTCAGCGCGACCATCTTGTGGGGATGCGGGTCGGGTTCTTCCAGGTGGTCCAGACCCATCGGTCGGGCTGGACCCGCAAGTCGGGCCAGACCCGCGAGCTGGGCCGGACCCGTGAGCCAGGCCAAACCCGCCATCTGGGCCGGACCCACTAGTCGGGCCGAACCCTTGGGCCCAATGGGGCGGCTGGGGCCGGACCCCTACTAGACCTAGACCTGACCGGTCCTATTTCACTAAATTGGGTATTTCTTACAAACTGGGCATCTGTTTGACGGGCCTTCAGTGACGTGAGGATCCTTGCAAAAAGGCATTCCTTTTGAGATAACCCACTTGAGTTTTGGCAGAATTTGGAGTACGACCGGGTTGGATCGGACTCAAATCCAACTCATCCCTATTTAGATTTCTGCCTATATCTTACAGACGACATGACCGAATGACGCACCGTCTCTCACATTAGAACCCTTATGGAAAGACGTTCCTTTGGGTTACTTCTTCATGAGACTTCATGGCAGTAGAAATACAAACAGTGTCTTGAGGAGTGGTTTCTTGAGAACTCAAGTGCACCATGTGCAGGAATCCTGTGGCTGGCTGTCAAGTGAAGAGAAACCCTTTGTGGATCGACACCAGAGCGACCCTATATGGATAAAAGACTTACAAAACTATGTGGATTAGAAGTAGTGCGAACCAATGAGGACAATCCATAGAGCGGACCGTCGTGGATCAACAACTTACAACCTTGTGTGGATCGACGACTTAAGACCCTGTGTGGATCAGTACTAGTGTGACCCGATAAGGACCAGCCTTAGAGCAACCCATCATGGATCATAGACTTATGACCCTGTGTGGATCAACGACTTATGACCCTTTGTGGATCAACGACTTATGACCCAAGATGAATGGATAACTTATGACCATGTGTGGATATGTGACTTACGACCCTGTGTGGATCAACAATAGAAGGACTTCTTCGTGGTTCAGTAGTGGAACTTCTCAATGGAATAAGATGATTTAGATTTATAAATAATCATCATTATTCCTATTCCTAATGTTATATACCTGGTGTCAGCTGTCTTTTACGTTGTGCTTGGTTATTGAGATCATGCTTTGTGGTTTTTTCTTTTGTGGAATTCTGGTAGACCTTTGGGGATCTCGAGGTACCTATTGGGTATTGTTATACTCACACCTACATGGGCTTCACCCACACCTTATTTTGTCTTGTGCAGACGAAAATAAACTTTAACCGAGGTTTGTGAGCTAGGACTAGACGGTGTACAGAGGTGACTGGCTGATGTGGAAAGCCGAAATGATGAGTTGTACCTACCCTTCAGGTAGGATCCTTGGCGGACAACCTCAGGAGTAGTTTTTACTTTTTAATGTAATTTCTTTTAGTTGAGTTTGTATACTGTCCCATTCTGCTTCAGTTCAGACATTTACTTTTAGCAGTTATACTATGTAGTTTGCTCTGGTTTTGCACCTGTTTGGTTTGTTAGCTTGTTTAAAGGTAATGACTTCCCATTTTATGGATATGCCTTTCCGGTGCTAGTCGCCAACCCCTAGCCTAT